>QXEO01000170.1:4533092-5133092 GCA_007115705.1 Dactylis glomerata
CCACCTAAAGAAATCCCACATGGATATGTGTGCACATACGTGCCGGACTGCAACAGCCTGACGCGCACGAACCAGATTGCAACCGCAGGGATTTCTGGGGCAGGTGTTTCTGGAGTAGGGATTTCGGGAGCAGGGATGTCCGGGATGGACGCTGATAAACAGGCGTGGCTAGCTAAGTATGCCACCGGAACGAGTCATGAGAATTTAGCCCCTGCAGCTCAAACGGTGGAGCAAATCAGTACCATCTTGAGAGACCAGTTCGGCTTCGTGCCGAAGAGGAGAACAATCGGCTATTCCAAGCCGTACCCCAACGAGTATGATCTGATTCCGCTTCCACCCAAGTATCGGCTCCCTGAGTTCTCAAAATTTAATGGTTCAGAAGGGTCTAGCTCGATCGAGCACGTGAGCCGATATTTGGCACAGTTAGGCATGATTTCAGCATCGGATCAGTTACGCGTAAGGTTCTTTGCGCAATCTCTGACAGGACCAGCTTTTGGGTGGTACACCTCGTTGCCACCAGATTCGATCCGGACCTGGAAGCAGCTGGAAGAACAGTTCCATATTCAGTATCATTCAGAAGCTACCGAGGCTGGCATTGCCGATCTGGCGCAGGTGCGGCAGAAGCGGGGAGAAACGGTAAGCCGAGTATATTCAGCGTTTCAGACTGTCAAGAACCGATGTTATTCGGCTCGTTTAACTGAGAAAGAAGCAGTCGAGCTGGCCGTGTTGGGTCTCTCAGCACCGATCAAGGATCTGGCTTTCCAAGTAGAATACAATTCACTGGCGCACATGGTCCAGAAACTGACAATGTATGAGCAGCGCCACCCTGAGTTGTACCAAGACAAGTTCAAACGTCCGATAGGCCTGGTCGATACAGAAGAAGAGGATCTTGTAGAAGACCAGGAGATAGCCGTGGCTGAATGGGCTCGGGGAGCAGATCCTGTGTCCTGCAAATGGGTGAAACAGCAAGGGCCTGCAAAAGGGTTCGACTTCGATGTAAGCAAAGCTGAGCAGATATTCGATTTACTGCTGAAGGAAAAGCAGCTGAAGTTACCCGAAGGCCATAAAATCCCTACGGCACAAGAGATGAACGGGAGATCATACTGCAAGTGGCATCACTCGTTCACCCACACCACCAATGATTGCAAAGAGCTACGTCGGCAGATCCAAACGGCGATAGAACAGGGCCGTCTGATCCTTGGGCAGTTCGCCATGAAAGTGGACACAAACCCGTTTCCTGGCATCAACATGGTAGAGCACAGCCACTCCACGAGGCGTCAGCTAGATTTCTCGTTCGATATTAACATGGAAGGGCCTGTGTACCACCATGGCAAGTATAAGGAGGAAAGCGGCCACTCCCGGGGCAAAGAAAAGGAAGAGGCCGGTCCACGCGACCGGCCCCGTTATGATGATAGGCGGTATATAACCGAGGAACAAGTGAGAAGCGTGCGATATCAGAAGCCACACTCCACGCATCTCCTTAACAAGTATGAGCGTCAGTATGACCGACGTCGGCAGTACGACAGAGATGATGAAAGAGATCGTCGGACCGACGCATACGATGGGAGATACCGTCGGCATGATAGATATGATGAAGGATATGAGCACCGCGCTAGGGGAAGGTCAAAGGAAAAGGAAGGCGTGGATAAACATTGGGATTGTCCTTTCTTCAAGTACTGTTGGGATGCGGGAATGAGCCGATTGCCTACAGTCGACAACTGCCCGGAATGTGGACAGCAGAAGGATGACACAGGTCCAGTTTCAGTGTTCAAGCGTCTAGGGCCTCTCCGGCCTCAGAACGGGCAAGGGGAGTCATCTCGAGCAAAAGATCTCGAGGAGTCAGAGGATGAAGAAGAAGATAGATATCACCGGCCAAGGTGGTGTCCCGATGGACTCAGACACTCCCAAAAGCGTAGAGTTCAGCGGCTACGTAGCTTGGAGGAAGCCGAAGCGCAGTACCTCCACACTTTAAGGAAAGCCCGGCCTGATCTGGCCGTAAAAATTCAGCAAACCTTGGAGACGGAGGCCCGTCCAAAAAGGAAAGAGTGGCGCCCCAAACCAGTAAAAGCCGATGCGAAGACATCGGCTGACACAAACATGGTGTTCATACTTCCGTCAGAGTTTTGCGCTCCAAGAACCGAAGAACTACCAGTGGCACAGTTTGACTGCGGCCCACGGCCGGTCATCTTTGAAAAGCCACAGGAGAAGAGCTACAAACATCTGAAAGCCCTGTACCTGAGAGGTTATATCAATGGGCAGCCTGTCCGCAAGATGTTGGTTGACACCGGAGCGGCAGTCAATATAATGCCATACTCCATGCTGCGGCGTTTGGGACACTCCACTGCAGATCTGATCAAAACCAACGTCACGCTAAGCGACTTCAACGGCCAAGCTTCAGAAACGCAAGGCGTTCTGAACGTGGATCTGACCGTGGGTAGAAAAACCATCCCTACGTTGTTCTTCATTGTTGACAGCAAAAGCACCTACGCTGTCTTGCTGGGAAGGGATTGGATTCACGCTAACTGCTGCATTCCATCCACGATGCACCAATGCCTGATACAGTGGGATGGAGATGAAGTGGAGGTCATTCATGCAGATGATTCGATCGAGATCTCAATAGCTGGCATGAACATTTGGGATGCAGAAGACCAGGAGCCGATCTCTGGAGTCAGTCTAGACGGCTGTGAGCGCATTGAAGCTACAAAAAACGGGGTGAGGCTGGTCTTATCCACTGGCCTGACAGAGTAGCAAAGCCCACGATCGTACGTGGTAAGGCCGATCCCTGCGATCGGCCACAAAAAATAAAAAGCAGTGATCTTACGACAAGCATGTCATGTAGTCGTGGTAGGGAGATTCCCTACCATTGTAGAGCACAAATAAGTTGTAAACCTTCCTTGAGTAATGCAATCAAAAAGGGGGCCGATTCCGGCAATCGGCCCAAATCATCTTTGTTATCCTCACCAAACTTTTGGCCTGTGTTCAGCATCGATTTTGCAGGTGACGGAAAGCTGGGGTATGGGTTTACATCCGCTGATGAGCTAGAGGAGATTGACATCGGTCCTGGGGATAAGCCACGACCGACATTTATCAGCAAAAAGTTAGATCCGAATCTGCGGGGTCCGATGATAGCTTTGTTGAAAGAATATCCAGATTGCTTTGCCTGGGACTATACGGAGATGCCCGGGTTAGACAGGAGCATCATTGAGCATCGGCTCCCGCTTAAAAAAGGGTTTCGGCCATTCCAGCAGCGAGCACGACAGATGAAGGCCGAAATTTTAGAGGAAGTCAAGAAAGAGATCGAGAAAATGTTGAAAGCTGGGTTCATCAGGCCATGCAGGTACGCTGAGTGGATTTCTAGTATCGTACCTGTAGAGAAAAAGGATGGCCGATGGCGTGTGGCCATAGATTTTCGGGATCTCAATAGAGCCACTCCAAAGGATGAGTATCCGATGCCGGTAGCAGAGACATTGATCAACGCAGCTGCTGGTCATAAGGTCTTGAGCTTTATGGATGGCAATGCCGGTTACAATCAAATTTTTATGGCTCCAGAAGATATACACAAAACTGCATTCAGAGTCCCAGGTTCGGTGGGGTTGTTTGAATATGTAGTCATGACATTTGGACTGAAGAATGCCGGCGCCACATACCAAAGAGCCATGAATTACATTTTCCATGATCTGATCGGCAAGCTGGTGGAGATTTATATCGATGACGTGGTAGTCAAGTCTGCTTCAGTACAAGGACACTTGGACGATCTGCGACGCGTCCTGGACCGAACCAGAAAATTCGGGCTACGGATGAATCCAAAGAAGTGTGCCTTCGGTGTGACGGCCGGTCAGTTCTTGGGTTTCTTGGTCCATGAACGCGGAATTGAGATCGGCCTGAAAAGTCAGGAGGCAGTGCGAACAATGAAGCCACCTACCACGAAGAAAGAACTGCAGTGTCTCATCGGCAAAATCAACTTCGTCAGAAGGTTCATCTCCAACCTGTCAGGAAGAATAGAGCCGTTCATGGGACTGGTGAAAATTAAATCTGATGAGGAGTTCCGCTGGGGGACAGAACAACAACGAGCCTTCGACGAGATCAAAGAATATCTAACGAAGCCGCCAGTGTTGGTTCCACCGCAGCAGGATAGGCCGTTCTACATTTACTTGTCGGTGGCTGACACGTCCATCGCCTCGGTGGTGGTGCAAGTTTATGATGGTCTGGAGCGAGTTGTGTTTTACATCAGCAGAAGGATGCTGGATGCAGAGACAAGGTATCCTGAGATCGAGAAGTTATGCCTCTGCCTATTTTTCACCTGCACCAAGCTGCGACACATCTTGCTGTCAGCAGAGATTATCATCATATGCAAATCAGATGTCATAAAACATATGCTGTCGGCTCCTGTGTTGAAAGGCCGACTCGGCAAATGGATGTTTGCATTATCGGAATTTGATATCCGGTATCAACCCGCCAAAGCGGTTAAGGGACAGGCGTTGGCCGATCTTATTGCTGAACGAATCAACACTGGTATAGCAGCACTGTCTGTACGTGCATGGGCTATGTTTTTCGATGGATCGGCTTGTGATGATGGTTGCGGCATCGGCATTCTACTCGTGTCGCCCCGGGGGGCAACATATTCCTTCTCCATCAGGCTATCTACCCCTTGCACCAACAATGTCGCTGAGTATGAGGCAATACGCAAGGGAATGGAGTTGCTCATTGAAGCCGGAGCAGAAGCAGTGGAACTTTTTGGAGACTCCAAATTGGTGATTTCCCAACTCACTGACGAATACAAGTGTGAGAGGGAGTCACTCTTCCCATTATGGTTGCAATGCCGTGAGCTGATGGCACAGTTCAGGTATCTAAACTTTAACTGGATCCCGCGGTCGCAGAATACCGAGGCGAATGATCTCGCACAAATGGCTTCAGGCTACAAGGATATTGCAGATGGGACTGATGTTCAGGTACAGTTCCTGGAGACGGACGACTGGAGAGCCGATATCTTCAATTACTTGAAAGATTCGGCTCGGGGGGCACCTAAACGGATAAGGTACAAGGCCATGAAGTATGTGCTTATTGGGGATGACATGTTCTACAGGACTCTGGAAGGGCTACTGCTCAAATGTCTGGGGCCAGCCGAGGCAAATCGGCTTCTACACGAGGTACACGAAGGCGCCTGTGGAACACACCAATCGGCTCACAAGATGAAATGGTTGATCAGGCGATCAGGGTTTTATTGGCCCACCATGCTTGAAGACTGTTTTAAGTACTATAAAGGGTGTCAACATGTCAGAAATTCGGGAAGATTCAGATGGTACCTGCATCAGCGATGAACCCCATCATCAAGCCTTGGCCATTCCGAGGTTGGGGCATGGATATGATTGGCAAGATCAATCCTCCATCAAGCAAAGGCCACATGTGGATTTTGGCCATTACGGATTATTTCACTAAATGGGTGGAAGCCGTCCCTATGAAGTCAGTAAACTCGAAGGATGTTATCAATTTCGTGAAAGAACATGTCATTCATAGATTCGGGATTCCCCAAACTATCACGACCGATGGAGGTTCGGTCTTCATTTCTCACGAGTTTAGAGAGTTCTGCGAGGACACGGGAATTAAGCTGATCCGATCATCTCCATATTATGCTCAAGCAAATGGGCAAGCTGAAGCGTCCAATCAGAGCCTTATCAAGCTGATCAAGAGAAAAATCGACGAGCACCCTAGGCGTTGGCACGAGGTTTTGTCAGAAGCTTTGTGGGCTTATCGCATGTCATGCCATGGAGCGATAAAAACCTCGCCATACCATCTAGTCTATGGACAAGAAGCCGTATTGCCATGGGAGATTACGGCTGGATCGAGACGTGTCACTTTTCAGAACGATCTAACAACTGAAGAATATGCAGCCCTGATGAGTGACAGTGTTGAGGATTTAACTGAACTTAGGCTGTGGTCGCTTGAGAAAATTAAAGAGAACAAAGCCAAGGTAGCTCGTGCATATAATAAGAAGGTGAGACCAAAGGAGTTCCACGTTGGTGATCTGGTATGGGAAGCTGTATTGCCATTGGGAACTAAGGATGCAGCATACGGTAAATGGTCTCCAAATTGGCACGGGCCATATAGGGTCGACCAAGTTTTAAGGGGCAACGCGTACATGCTTGAGGAGCTGGACGGTGTGAAATTCCCAGTGGCTGTCAACGGTCAGCATCTCAAGAAATATTTCCCAAGTATGTGGGATGATGGACAGTGAAATATGGGGGCCGATACATGAAATCGGCCAGTAAAAAAAATATCCAGTGAAATATGGGGGCCGATACATGAAATCGGCCAGTAAAAAATATATCCAGTGAAACATGGGGGCCGATACATGAAATCGGCCAAATAAAAAAAAACAGTGCACAGCCATCGACTCTCGAGGTTCAGACTGTTACGAGCAGGTGTCAGGTTACATGAATAAGCTACTGAAGGAATGCCTCGAAGGCATGGAGGGCGTCAGCACGGACACGATCCACCTCGGCGATCTCGGCTTCGTCATCATCGTCCTTGCCTGTCACTAGCTGCTTGCTCAGGGCACGTATTTCTGCCAGATCAGTCTTCAGTTGAGCTTTGAGGCCTTCTGCTTCGTCTTGGGAGCGGGCGATGAATGCTTCCTTGTCATGAATGAGCTTTTTAGTCGCCCGGACCTTCTCTTCGAGATCTTCCAATTCCTTTTTTAAGGATGCAAGTTCGGCGGTGCTGACAGAGGTGTCAGTTTTGGCATCCAGAGATGCCTTTTTCTCATTGAGCCGCTGACATTTGGCTGCAATATCGGCCTTCAGTGGGAGTTGGGCGTGGCGTAGATTGATCCTCTCACGAGCCAACTTCACCCTTGACCCGTAGAAAGACAGAGTCACGACTGGCCAAAGCTTCACCTGCAATGCTACCGGGAGTTGGTCCTTGATTTCGTCAAGAACACTCTTCACCTCTTCAGAACCCTCGACCAACTTCTCGATTGGGGAGGACAGCAAGGCTTTGAGACGCTGGAATTGAGGTAGAACAGCGCTTGCTCGTGGTTCATCGTTGGCGACAGAGGGAGCTGGTTCGATGGATTCAGGGTCGAACGTCAGCAAGCCTGAGATATCACAACCCTGGCAGGCAGAAGTGGCGTCAGTATGCGTCAAATAGGGAAGGATGAGTCGAAAGAAGCGAACATACCTCTCCTGAGATCAGGGGGATAGCCGACGGCGAGACAATCGGCTCGTGTGTTGTTGCTAAGGGCTTGGCCAGATTGGCAACCGTTTCATCTACACCTCCAGGGATTACTAGATCCAGGCTTGCGGAAGGCATCGGCGCTTCCCCGACTTTCCCGCTAGAAGTGTCATTCGTCTGCATGAAAGGTGCTTAGCCGATGTGAATAGCAATAAATCGGCATAAAAAAGGAGTGGTAAGAGTATGGAGGATAATTACTTTCGACGCCTCCTGGCTTGAAGAAGAAGTTGGCAGTCCCTTGCGAGCCCTCTTGGGGCTCACAGCTTGCCCCGCCTCGACTGCTGCTCGGGGGGCAACAGGTTCAGGAACAGGCCTTTTCCTGGAAGCCGATGGTGGCACATCTGGCTGGCTCGGTGTGGTGGTTCTCTCAGAGTCTACTGAGCTCGAATCTCCTCGATTGGATTGTGTTTCCTCGCTGGAGGTGTCTTCGATGGAGACCTGTAAGAAAGGGAGAGTTGGTAAGCACGAGCATGTTTACAAAGATAAATGAGATCAACCAAGGCATGAATCAGCGTACGTGCGAGCTCTCTGGAGAAGGGCTCCGGCGCCTCAAAGTTTTCTTGGCCACTATCTTCCTCACCGCCGTTCTTGTTTTAGTTGGAACTCGGGGGGCAGCTGACCCGGAAGTTGCTTGGCTCTTGGAAGCCGATTTTGGTGATATCGGCTGGTTCTGCATCACGACCTGTTTCAAAGGTGGCGAGTCTTTGCAGAAAAGGACCACAGGAGCTGGTGGGAGGAATTCGAAGGGGGAGCCATCCTCGTTGGTAGGTTCTGGACCATCTTGTTGCTGCAAGGAGACAGAGCAGGATATTAAAAGCATCGTCGTGAGCTGCATCAAGAAAATTTGCAAGTAGCAGTACCTGTTCTATGGGGATGTCGTATTCAGCATCGAGCTGTTCCAGCAATGGTCCCAGAGCTCTCCTGAAGGCATGAGTCTTCCACATCGACCACCAGTTCTCAAAACCATCGGTTGATGAAGCGAAAGTGAGGTTGTTAGGAATTGGGATGGTCAGAGCATCGAAGAAAGAATAACACCTCTGACTGGTGAGAGAATCGGGCAGGTCAGCTCTGCTCTCTGTGAGGTGGTGAAGAAAGAAATGAGGAGGTACTTGCCCAAGGCCAAATTGCCGAGCTGCTACGACCGGCTGGTAGAACTCGTATCCAGGCTTGATTATTCTGTTGGATGTGCTCATGCCAACTGGGAGGAAGCAGGGACGGATCACGGGGGAAAATAGCTGCCGAGTGCTAGTGTCATCGGCAAAGTTGTCCAGCCTGAAGGAGATTGGATTTTCAAAATGTTCCGATTCCTCCGTGTAAGGAAAGAAGATAGGATTGTCCAGGCCTTGGAAGAAAATGCTGAACCACTTGGATGCTTCATGAGGGATCAGTTTACTACCTGGCAGGCTATACAGAGCTTGGCCGTAGCTGGTGCATCGGATCTGCTTCCCTTTGGCATCTGGAAAGGTGCAACTTGCCAAAAGGGGGAAGTTTGGGATATGGTTTTGAAGGTACAGCTGAGCCCATAGTTGAA
Organism: Dactylis glomerata; assembly: GCA_007115705.1. Classification (NCBI taxonomy): domain Eukaryota; kingdom Viridiplantae; phylum Streptophyta; class Magnoliopsida; order Poales; family Poaceae; genus Dactylis; species Dactylis glomerata. The sequence goes on from QXEO01000170.1 coordinate 4,541,854, forward strand.
TAAACCACCAAGGACCTCCTGTTTTGACTGCTATGTGGGAGGATAGTTTGACAGACATCAACTGGAGATATCGATAGACTTCTCCAAGGAACAGTTTACCGATGCCAAGTTGAGTGCCTCTGGCAAGTTCGTAGGCCAAGGGAAGATAATTCTTGGTTGGAGCAAGGGAAGGGCCACAGAATATGAAATGTTCCAGCCAGAAATTGAGGAAGGCCGTGTGTTCTTTCTCTGTGACAGGGCCCTTAGTTTTCATGTGGCTTCGAAGATAAGCACCCCAGTTCGTGCAATCTGTTTTGGAAGAAAGCTTGAAGGGGACTTTTGGCAGCATAAAAGCAGAGGGGCTGGGTGATGTGACGTCCAGACCAGTGATCATCACCACGTCTAACAGAGTTGGTGTCATGGGGCCATGGCCGAACATGAAGCAGTTCAGAGCATCAGACCAGAAGTAGCCGATGGTTTTTAGAAGATTCTCATGTTTTTCAAGGGGAGACAGTGACAAAGTCAAGGCATCGGCTATTCATGTGGTTTCCCATTGGGATTGGTAAGTTTTGGCTACCCTACTGTACCAAGAAACCCAATATTCGGGAGGATTAGGCCAGGCTCGTAAGCAGTCGGCCCAAGAATCCAAATCTAAGTTTTGGCTTACGAAGGGAATTCTGTTTGCCTCGCAAGAGATCAGATGGGCAGGACTAGATTCTGTACGGGGGCCAAGGCAGAGAGAATTTGGGAGAGAAGGATGCGGCAGCAGAATGTCTGAAACCTAAAATTTTAATGATGGGATAAAGCATTAATTCAGGTGTTTGCTATTAATTCTAGCACCGTGCTCGGAATGCGAGGAACAGTTAAGGATTACCTTCAGACCGGAGACTGCTGTGTTGGCGCTGGACGATTCCGCCATCTAATTTGCCGGCGGAGATGGATCTATGCGGTGGGGAATCTAGGGTTCGTGTCGCTGTGAGCCCGATTTGTTCAATGAGGCAATTGGAGATCTGAGTTAGCCTTTTTGAAGATGGTTGCAGGTTACCGTTGAAATTGGAAAGTGACCGCTCAGACTTGTCTAAATAAGCGACCGAGTTTGACCTTGTCAACGTTTGTGGGAAAAGCCGATGTGTTGCCATCGGCTCTTTGGGCTTTGACTTGGTTGATCATATCAAACGTGGTTTGGTGAAAGCCGATTCGTTACTATCGGCTTTTGGAGCGTTGATCTATTTGACTATCGGCAAAATCAAATTGGGAAAAGCAATCTTTGTTGATTCCAAAGATGGTTGTTTACAATGAAGCCGATTGCTTACAAAATGGAGATCTACTACTAGTACTACTACTACTGGTTCCTAATCTAGAAGGCGGCGTCGTCGTCGTTGCCGTTGCCATTGCCGCCGCCGTCTTCGCTGTCATCGGCGCTGCTGCCGGCGTAGTCCTCACCGCTGCTGCTGAAGTTGTCAGCGGGGGCCTCCTCGTCCTCGTCGTCGTCGTCGGTGTCCTCGCTAGACCCGGCGCGGAAGCGCTTCATCAGCGGGTATTCGTCGGAGGAGGTGTCCTCCTCTGCTTCTTCCTCCTCATCGGAAGAGCCGATGTCCTCACCCCAGGAAACGGCGTCGTCGGCACTCTCCGCCTCCAGTTCCCCGTCGACGAGGAGTTGGAGGTCCTCCTCGCCGTCGGTCAAGGACTCGTCGTCCTCTGACTGGGCGGCGAAGTCCCAGTCTCTCTCGTCCCACCATTGTGGGGCGAGAGCTTCGTACGCCGCCATTGGCGGGTGCTCCGGCGTCGACTCCCGGTTGACGGAGTCGGAGGATTGGAAGGAAAGGCCGGATGTGTTGGAGGAAGAAGAGGAGTTCATGGCGGAGGAAGAGGGTTTTTTGGCTATTGGAGAAGAATGAGGATGCAAATGGTTTGGATAGATTTAAATAAGGGGAATAGTGGAAGGTGGTTCAATGCCATAGCGGTTTTCGAGGATGTGGTGCCAGAGTTGTCAAATCGTGCACTGCGGAGAAGTTGAGAAGGCGAGGCATCATGATGAGGAGGCGATATGACGGTTCTGCTCTGCAACGCGTGACCCGATGAAGAAAAAACAGAGTGGTTTTGGAATTATTATTGCCAAAACCAGGGGGGCATGTGTTATCGCCACATTTTGGCCAGATAAGGAGACGGGCCGTAATCAAGATGGGCTTGGAGGCTGGATCGGCCTTGCGCGTGGATTTGGGCTAATTGCCCGTGTATCTGTATATTATGATAGAGTACGTTTCGGTTTAAACAAGAGATAGAGTTGTTAGGGTTATTCCAAAGATAGAAAGTCTCCGGACTATAAATATGTACCTAGGGTTATTGAGAAAGGAGCACGACCACGTTCGCAACAAACACAATCTCGGCGCATCGCCACCCCTTGTTTCGAGGGTTTCTTTCAGGTAAGCGTCGTGCTGCCTAGATCGCATCTCGCGATCTAGGCAGCATCTGCTTATGTGTTATTTGGTGTTGCTCGTACTGAAGCCTTGTTGATGGCGAGTAATATTGTTATCATAGATCTGTTTGGGCTAGCATCGGCGCTTTTTGGTTATGTTTGCTTAGTCTTGCTGCCCCTAGAGATCTCGCTGCCTTTGCACCTATTTTGGGTGTAAGGGCAGCATCTTGCTTGATCTTTATTCAGTCGATTCAATCTGTCATAGTTGTTCCTTGTTCTCCAAGGATTAGTTTAATATCCGCATGGTTAGGCCTCACAAACGGGTTGAACGATCCAGTAGTACGTAAGGATATGGTTTGCCAATTCGAGAGGAGTTGTTCCGGGAATCAACTCTGCGTTGGTTTTTTGGCCTCTTCTAGGGTTAGTTTTCTGTTATCTTTCGTATCTACTAGGCTCAATTACGTGTGGGATGTTCCGTTTATGTGGTGAAAGCGTTAAACTGTCGTAGATCGATTTGACTTGTATTGATAAAGCAAAACCCCATGTTATCGTAGATCCAATGCAGATCCATGGGACAATCGGCTACCTGAGCCGATTCACAGGGAAACCTGAGAGCCGATCGAGGCTCGTATTTAATGTTTACATGTCTGCCATGCAGGAAACCAATCGAAGCAATCCATCACCTTCCTGATCAGGTATAGGTCAGGTGGCACGCCCTTGCATCAGCCAGGACGTGTGCCGGAGTTTTGCGGGCCGTTGACCGAGGGACCAGGGCCCACCAGCAGCTCTGGGAGCCTCCCGGCTCTTCGTGTTGCTCGTCGCTGCTCGCCGGTGGGTTTTGACAGGCAACAGAACCACATAGCTACCGGTAGAGCCCTTAGCCCTGGGGATGAACTACTCCCTCCTCATCATAGGAGACAGCAAGGTTGATGGAGATGGCGGTGAGGTCGATGGAGACGGCAGAGACGGCGATGGAGACCGATGGAGATGGCTCCGGCGGCACTTCCCTGTCCCGGCAGGGTGCCGGAATAGAGACTTCTGTCCCCCGAAATTCGTCGGTGGTGGCGTTGGAACTGCGGAACTCTTTCTGGAAAATTGCCGTCTCCTTTAGGGTTTTCCGTCCCGAGGCTTCTTATAGGCGAAGGGGCGTCGTCAGGGGGCAGCCAGGGGCTCCTCACACCAGGGTGGCGCGGCCAGGGCCTGGGCCGCGCCACCTATGTGTGAGGGCGGCCTCTGGCCCCCCTCCGGCTCTCTTTCGGTCTTCGGGAAGCTTCCGGGAAAAATAAGACTTCTGGAACTTGTTTCGTCCAATTCCGAGAATATTTCCTGTGTAGCTTTTCTGAAACACAAAAATAGCAGAAAACAGGGAACTGACACTGTGGCATCTTGTTAGTAGGTTAGTTCCAGAAAACGCATAAAAACGCCACGAAGTGTAACGAAACACAAGGCAAATGGTGTAAAAACAAGCATGGAGCATCAAAAATTATAGATACATTTGAGACGTATCAGCATCCCCAAGCTTAACTCCTGCTCGTCCTCGAGTAGGTAAGTGATAACAAAATAAATAATTTTTGAGGTGACATGCACCATCACAATCTTGATCATATATGTAAACGTTGTGAGCTGGGATCAAAAGAACTTAAAACATGGGCATGAAGATATAATCTTGACAATAAGAAACTTAGCAACCATGTTATAAACATGCAAATGAACACAAACAAAAGATCATGAAAATGAAGCAATGAAAGTCAAACGTGTGTTCAAATCATATGGAAAAACATAGTAAATGGTTTTCAGCTTGTCCTCCATGGAGAGCAAAACATAAATGCATAGGACACCTTCAAGTTTAAGAGGGCGACTAGATACAAATAATTTAAGAACAAGTGAAACCATGATCATGAATCAATCAATGAAAACTTTGGGACAATGCACATTATACTCAGAATGACAACTATGCTCTCTTAATGGTGCATAAAGATAGAAGGTGGTGACTCAACATAAATGTAAAAGAAAGGCCCTTTGCAGAGGGAAGCAGTGATTAAACATGTGCTAGAGCTTTTCATTTGTAAAACAGAGAGATAAAAATTGGTTTTGAGAGGTGGTTGTCTTTGTCAACGACTGGCAATGGGGTTCTTACTATCTTCCATACAAAAATGAAGCAAGTTTTTGAGAGAGAGAGATTGGCACTTTTGTGCTCTTTTATAAAGCTTGGCACTCCTCCCCACCTTTTTTTCTTTCTCAAACCATGGCTAACCGATTCCATCGGGTGCCCACCAACATTCACATACCATGGAGGAGTGCCTTTTTTCTTTCTTTTTTCTCTTTTTTTTCTTTTTGGAATAAGCAATATGGAAGATAGCAAATCCGACCACTACATCCCCATGAGCTGAAAACAGTGTCACAAAATGAGAAGTATTTTGAAGGTTTTTTTGAAAGGTAGCACACGAAAATTTACTTGGAATGGCTTACAAATACCATGCATAGGAATTTATAGTGGACAGAATGGCAAACTTGGTTTTTAGGAGTTGGATGCACGAGTAGAGCTCATACTCAGTACAAGGCGAGGGCTAGCAAAAGACTGGGAGCGACCAACTAAGAGAGCAATAACGGCCATAATCATGCAAAGCGACAAAGCGACATTAAAAGAAGCATAAGATGGCATCAAAATTCAAAAACTAAATGATCATATAGGCTATTGGCGACTTTGTATGAGTCTAGCATGTGTGAGCATGCGCCAAGTCAACCCAAATAAAGCATCAAGGAGAAAACCAAAATAATGCTTCCATACAATAAAAACAACGCATGATTTTTTCAAAGGCTCATTAAGCAATCTCAGTTATTTGAGACAAGTCATGCTACAACAAAACCACTAAGCATACTATCAAAAAGACATCAAGCATGACATGAAAAAGCCTAAGCCGCAGTCTACACAAGCTCCTTCTTGTACCACTTTTTGGCATAAAGCTTTTTCTCTTTTCCAACACCATTTGAAATTTTTAAAGACACATCTTTTGATGAAAACCAATAAAGATCAGAGGCAAAAATACACCTTGATGAAAAGATATGACAAGGTCTGAACGCAAATCAAGGCGAAAACAAAAACCAAAAGCAGTAGCGGAAAAAGAAGAACACTCGGTGAACGATAAGAGTGAAAACTAGAGTGTTCTTGGCAAATGAAAAACGAGTTCATCTCCTCCAAAAGAAACATGATGTGATCTAACCATTTATTGCAGCAAACAAAACTAAACTAATAGAGAAAACTAAAAACAACTGACGCTCCAAGAAAAACACATAGTGCATGAAGCAATAAAAATATAGTGTCTTGAAAGGTGACCTAATTTTTGCCAATGAAGAAGGGGTGCCTCGGGGGCATCCCCAAGCTTTGATGCTTGTACTTCTTGGATATTTCTTGGGGTGATGCATGGGCATCCCCAAGCTTGAGCTTTTGTCCATTCTTCAACTCATCTCATCACTCTCCGATCCCTACACTTGAAAACTTCCTTCATACAAAACTAAACACAAATCTATTAGCAACATTAGTGTAAGCATAACATTGAATCAACCCTTTTTTGCTTTAGGTTTCAACCTAAAACCACCACATATTAAGTATATACTACTGTAGAAACTTCCCCAAAAGTTCCGTGATTAAAAGAACTCAAAAATAAAGCAATAAAGCAGCAAACACAAATATTGGCAGAAATCTGTCAAAACAGAACAGCTGACAAAGGTCGAATTTTTAAGGGGTTTTCTGTTGCTCAAATCAAAAAGTGTTCAACTAATGAAAGTTTGGATATAACCTGGGGCATATTCACAAGAAATCGCAGGTCCAAAAGATATACATAGAATTTTCACGAATTTTTACGGTGCAGCACCGAAAACTGTTTCACGACAGCAACATTCCCAAATCTTACCTCACTCAAATTAGAGGCTTCTCTTGGCACAAAAACGAAATAAAAAAGATAAGGAGTGGTTATTACAGTAGTAATAACTTCCAAGACTCAAATAAAAGAAAAAGTACTGAAAATAAACAATGGGTTATCTCCCAAGAGTGCTTTTCTTTAACGCCTTTGAGCTAGGCGCAGTAATTGGCAAAGATGCTCATGTGGGCGCCATATAAGAGCTTGAGGCAAAGGCGCCATATAGGAACTTAAAGCAATAGAGAGCATCAAAAAGCAAGTATGGAACACATTTAAATCTAAACCACTTTCTATGAAAAATAGTCTTGTAAAGAGACAAGTCATAAAAGCGCAAAGCAAAAACAATAGGAAGGCAAAACAAGTACAACTTCAAGAATTGCAACATAAAGAGGGGAAACTCAATATTATTAAGATCCTTCAAAACATGTTTCCCTCTCTCATAATAACTTTCAGTAGCATCATGAATAGAACTAACAATATTACTATCACATAAAGCATCCCTATCATGAGCCACATGCATAAAAGAATTAATACTCACCACAGGAACAATAGTAGTAGGAACAGATTCAACAGAATAATTATTCTCATCACCATAATCATCAAAAATAGGAGGCATATTGTAATCATAACTAATTTTCTCCTCAATAGTAGGTGAACTGAAAACATTATACTCATCATCATAACCATCATAAACTAGAGGTTTAGTATCATCACAAGCTAGAGAACTACTATGTCGCAAAGCATATTCATCAAACATATCATCATAGCAAACTTTCTCCACTAAAGTTGGGGAACTAAAAATATCATGCTTAACAAAACCAGCTTCCCCAAGCTTAGACTTTTCTATAGCATTAGCAGTAACGGTATTCAAAGCATTCGTACTAATAACATTGCTATGCGAAATAAGCTCCAAAGGTTTTTCAATTTTCTCTTCAAATCTAAAATCAGGAAAAAGACTAAAGAACTCTTTATTTTCCATTAAGCCTAACTAGTGAAAATAAAAACAAGAAACAAAAAGATATAATTGCAAAATCTAAAGGAAATAACTCCGAGCACTCACACAGGAGGATGCGAGTACCTTTTACCTTACCTCCCCGGCAACGGCGCCAGAAAAGAGCTTGATGTCTACACACGCTTCTGTTCTTGTAGACAGTGTTGGGCCTCCAAGTGCAGAGGTTTGTAGAGCAGCAGCAAGTTTCCCTTAAGTGGATCACCCAAGGTTTATCGAACTCATGGAGGAAGAGGTCAAAGCTATCCCTCTCAAACAACCCTGCAATTACGATACAGAAAGTCTCTTGTGTCCCCAACACACCCAATAAACTTGTCAGATGTATAGGTGCACTAGTTCGGCGAAGAGATAGTGAAATACAAGTGGTATAAATGATTATAAGTAGTAAATGCAATCTGGAATAAAAATGGCAGCAAGCAAACAAGTAACAAAACAGCAAGTAAACGGTGTGCAATGCTTGGAAACAAGGCCTAGGGATCATACTTTCACTAGTGGACACACTCCCAACAAATATAACATAATTGAACCAATAGATAACTTCTCTTCACTATAGTACTCTGAATTACTCTCCTATTGAATAACACTAATCATTGCGTAGGGCTACGAAGCACTCCTCAAAGTTCATCAAGTACTTGACAAACACCACTCATAGAGATGTCCAAATCAAATCACAACTCAAGATAGATATTATTGCAACTTAGACCAAGTACTAACACGGTGCACACACTGTCAACATTACACCATGAAAGGAGGAATAGATCACTTCAATACTATCATAGTGATAATTATTCTCATAATCCATAAGAGATCACAATCATAGCCTAGACCAAGTACCACCATGATGCACGCACTATCACCGTTACACCATGGCAGGAGGAATAGATTACTTTAATAACACACTAGAGTACACATAATGAAGAAGAGTAACATCTACTTATTCAACATGATACAAAGCTCACGATCACATAAAGATCACATCATGAGAGAGAGAGGTGAACCACATAGCTACCGGTAGAGCCCTTAGCCCCAGGGATGAACTACTCCCTCCTCATCATAGGAGACAGCAAGGTTGAGGGAGATGGCGGTGAGGTCGATGGAGACGGCGGAGACGGCGATGGAGACCGATGGAGATGGCTCCGGGGGCACTTCCCCGTCCCGGCAGGGTGCCGGAACAGAGACTTCTGTCCCCCGAAATTCGTCGGTGGTGGCGGCGGAACTGCGGAACTCTTTCTGGAAAATTGCCGACTCCTTTAGGGTTTTCCGTCCCGAGGCTTCTTATAGGCGAAGGGGCGTCGTCAGGGGGCAGCCAGGGGCTCCTCACACCAGGGTGGTGCGGCCAGGGCCTGGGCTGCGCCACCTATGTGTGAGGGTGGCCTCTGGCCCCCCTCCGGCTCTCTTTCGGTCTTCGGGAAGCTTCCGGAAAAAATAAGACTTCTGGAACTTGTTTTGTCCAATTCCGAGAATATTTCCTGTGTAGCTTTTCTGAAACACAAAAACAACAGAAAACAGGGAACTGGCACTGTGGCATCTTGTTAGTAGGTTAGTTCCGGAAAACGCATAAAAACGCCACGAAGTGTAACGAAACACAAGGCAAATGGTGTAAAAACAAGCATGGAGCATCAAAAATTATAGATACGTTTGAGACGTATCAATCACCACGAAGGAGATGGCGGCGGCGGACATGATGATGATGATGGAGAAGACGCGGCGTCGATGGGCACACAGACACGACTAACCTCAGCCTTGCAGGACCCACATGTTCAGGAACTGCTCCTCAAGGAGATGAGCAATGCGAAAGCTGCTGCAAGAGAGAAAGCCAAGCTGGAGAAGATGGAGATTGACGGGAAAACTCCGTTGTTTCCTGGGTGCCAACCCGAGGATACACGCTTGAGCGTCACGCTCAAGGCTCTGGAGATGAAGGCAGAAAGCAAATGACCAACATAAGCTTCAATAAAAACATGAGATTCTGGCAAAAACGTCTTCCCAAGGGAAACACGTGTCCAACTAATATCGTGGAGGCCAAGAAAATCGTGTGCCCTCTGGACCTGTCGTACGTTAAGTACCACGCCTGCATCAATGATTGTGCACTTTATCGGGATGAGTACGCGGAGAGAACCACATGTCCGGTGTGCGGCCAAGGACGATACAAGATAGGGAACAAGAAAGTACCTCGGAAAGTGGTATGGTACTTCCCTATCACTTCCCGTCTGCAGCGGTATTTTGTAGACCCTAAGGAAGCAAAGCTCATGCGATGGCACGCGGATAGGAAGAAGACCGAAGATGATCCGCATAAGGGCAAGATCCTGACACACCCTTCGGACGCTAGCCAGTGGAACGCACTTGACATCGACTTCCATGAGTTCGGGGCCGATCCAAGGAACATCAGGCTTGGTATGAGCACCGATGGACTCAATCCGTTTGGCAACCAGAGTAGCACGCACAGTACCTGGCCCGTGTTTGTATGGCCGTACAACCTCCCTCCATGGTTGTGCACCAAGCAGAGATACGTACACATGTGTATTCTGATTCAGGGGCCAAAACAGCCAGGTGTTGACATGCATTTGTATCTCGGGCTGTTGAAAGAAGAGCTAGCCATGCTTTGGGAGACGCCTCCTTGTACGTGGGATGCATACTCTAAACATTATTTCCCTTTGAGAGTCGCGTTGTTCACGACGGTGCAGGACTATCCAGGTTACAGTTACGTCTCTGGCCAGGTGAACCACGGACACAACGCATGTGTCAGGTGCATGGATAAGACCCCGCATCTCTAGCTACCAAGGGATCCTGGTTCCTCGAAGACCGTGTTCCAATGGACTCGGATGTGGCTTCGAATGGATCACCCGTGGAGAAAGCGCGGAGACCTGTTCAACGGTAAAGAAGAGCTTGAAAAAGCCCCACGTCCGAGGAGCGGTGAAGTAATCGACGACATGCTGGAAAACTGGGAAGAGTGCCCTTTGCCGGGAAAGAAGCGTCCGAGGACAAAGCCACTGCATGGTGTGTGGAAAGCGAGGTCTGTTTTCTGGGACCTGCCGTACTGGAAATACCTCCACACGCCCCATAGCCTTGATGTCATGCACGTCACGAAGAACGTATGTGAGAGTCTGCTGGCCACTATCGTCAACATGCCGGATAGGACCAAGGACGGGCCGAAGGCAAGACACGACCTGGAATTTCTTGGCATCAAGAAAGAACTTCATGGTCCGCCCGATAACGATGATGATGATGATGAGACGATGGACGAAGATACTCAGGGTCCCCGCAAGAGGGCTAAGAGGAGGGATGTGGTGTTTCCCGCTGCCTTCTTCACTCTAAGTGAGAAGGAGCTCGAGCAGTTTTTTAAGTGCCTCCTAGGAGTTAAAGTTTCTCACGGTTACTCTGGGAACATAGGCAGATATCTGGACGAAGTGAAGAAGAGGTTCAGCGGGATGAAGTCTCATGACTGTCACGTGTTGATGACACAGATACTTCCCATTGCGATCCGAGGGATAATGGACAAGCACGTCCGTGAGACGTTGTTTGGCCTCTGCAACTTCTTCGACGTCATCTCGAGGAAATCTATCGGCTTGAAGCAGCTCGACGCGCAGCAAGAAGAGATCGTCGTGATACTGTGCGAGCTCGAGATTTACTTCCCGCCCGCGTTCTTCGATATCATGGTGCATCTGCTCATCCATCTCGTGGATGACATCATTCATCTCGGTCCGACATTCCTGCACAACATGATGCCGTTTGAAAGGCTGAATGGTGTTATCAAAGGATTCGTCCGCAATAGGTCATGTCCAGATGGAAGCATCGCCAAGGGCTTTCTGACCTACGAGTGCGTCTCGTTTTGCCTGAATTATCTACGCACCGAGGAGGACGACACGGACGACCCTGTTGGTCTGCCCAAAAGGACGCACCTCGGTAGGCTTGCCGGATATGGTCACCGGGAGGGTTTTTGCGCCTTGCATGTCGGCGCGAAGGGTTGATACGTCTCAAACGTATCTATAATTTTTGATGCTCCATGCTTGTTTTTACACCATTTGCCTACTGTTTCGTTACACTTTGTGGCACTTTTATGCGATTTCCGGAACTAACCTATTGACAAGATGCCACAGTGCCAGTTCCCTGTTTTCTGCTGTTTTTGTGTTTTAGAAAAGCTACACAGGAAATATTCTCGGAATTGGACGAAACAAAAGCCAGAAGTCTTATTTTCCCCGGAAGCTTCCCGAAGACCGAAAGAGAGCCGGAGGGGGGCCAGAGGCCACCCTCACACATAGGTGGCGCGGCCCAGGCCCTGGCCGTGCCACCCTGGTGTGAGGAGCCCCTGGCTGCCCCCTGACGATGCCCCTTTGCCTATAAGAAGCCTCGGGACGGAAAACCCTAGGGGAGTCGGCGAAATTTCCAGAACAGTTCCGTAGCTCCGCCGCCGCCACCGACGAATTTTGGGGGATAGAAGTCTCTGTTCCGGCACCCTGCCGGGACGGGGAAGTGCCCCCGGAGCCATCTCCATCGGTCTCCATCGCCGTCTCCGCCGTCTCCATCGACCTCACCGCCATCTCCATCAACCTTGCTGTCTCCTATGATGAGGAGGGAGTAGTTCATCCCCGGGGCTGAGGGCTCTACCGGTAGCTATGTGGTTCACCTCTCTCTCCCATGATGTGATCTTTATGTGATCGTGAGCTTTGTATCATGTTGAATAAGTAGATGTTACTCTTCTTCATTATGTGTACTCTAGTGTGTTATTAAAGTAATCTATTCCTCCTGCCATGGTGTAACGGTGACAGTGCGTGCATCGTGGTGGTACTTGGTCTAGGCTTCGATTGTGATCTTTTATGGATTATGAGAATAATTATCGCTATGATAGTATTGAAGTGATCTATTCCTCCTTTCATGGTGTAATGTTGACAGTGTGTGCACCGTGTTAGTACATGGTCTAAGTTGCAATAATATCTATCTTGAGTTGTGATTTGATTTGGATATCTCTATGAGTGGTGTTTGTCAAGTACTTGATGAACTTTGAGGAGTGCTTCGTAGCCCTACGCAATGATTAGTGTTGTTCAATAGGAGAGTAATTCAGAGTACCATAGTGAAGAGAAGTTATTTATTTTTCAATTATGTTATATTTGTTGGGAGTGTGTCCACTAGTGAAAGTATGATCCCTAGGCCTTGTTTCCAAGCATTGCACACCATTTACTTGCTGTTTTGTTACTTGTTTGCTCGCAGCGATATTTATTTCAGAACACATTTACTACTTATAATCATCTATACCACATATATTTCACTATCTCTTCGCCGAACTAGTGCACCGATACATCTGACAAGTGTATTGGGTGTGTTGGGGACACAAGAGACTTTCTGTATCGTAATTGCAGGGTTGCTTGAGAGGGATAGCTTTGACCTCTTCCTCCCTGAGTTCGATAAACCTTGGGTGATCCACTTAAGGGAAAACTTGCTGCTGCTCTACAAACCTCTGCACTTGGAGGCCCAACACTGTCTACAAGAACAGACGCGTGCGTAGACATCAAGCTCTTTTCTGGCGCCGTTGCCGGGGAGGTAAGGTAAAAGGTACTCGCATCCTCCTGTGTGAGTGCTCGGAGTTATTTCCTTTAGATTCTGCAATTACATCTTTTTGTTTCTTGTTTTTATTTTCACTAGTTAGGCTTAATGGAAAACAAAGAGTTCTCTAGTCTTTTTCCTGAGTTTAGATATGAAGTGTTTGAAGAGAAAATTGAAAAACCTTTGGAGCTTAATTTGCATGCTAATAGTGTTGTTAGTATGAATGCTTTGAATACCATTACTGCTAATGCTATAGAAAAGTCTAAGCTTGGGGAAGCTGGTTTTGTTAAGTATGATATTTTTAGTCCCCCAGCTTTAGTGGAGAAGGTTTGTTCTGATAATATTTTATCTCCCATATGTGATGTTTCTAGTGATGCGTGTGCTCCTCATCCTTTTAAAATACCTACGAAGATTGTTGAATGTGTTAAGAATAACTGCTATTTAGGAGATGGAACTGTCCATCCTGGTGATCATTTGCTCTTTATACATGAATTATGCGAGTTGTTCCAGTGTGCAGGTATTTCAATGAACCAAGTTAAGAAGAAGCTATTTTCTTTATCACTGCAAGGCAGAGCTGAGGAATGGTATCGGTTGCTTAAGGATGGTCCACCTATTGGCTGGGAGGAAATTGTACCTCTCTTTTATTCTAAATTCTATCCTCCAAGTGAGATTCATAAAGATCGTAATCAGATATACAATTTTTGGCCTCATGATGGAAAAAGCATTGCCCAAGCGTGGGGAAGATTGAAGTCACTAATGCACAAATGTCCTATTCATGATCTTCCCCGTAATATTGTTATTAATAATTTTTATGCAAGGCTTTCAGGATATTACAAGGACTATCTAGATGCATGCTTTGATGGGTCTTTCACAAGCAAGGATGTTGACACCAAGTGGGATCTGCTTGAAACAATTCAAAACAATATTGAAGGTTGGGATAGCGACAAAGGTAAAGGATCAGGTATGAATTACGAGTTTGATTGCATTAAGTCTTTCGCTGAAACTGCTAATTTTCAAGAGCTTAGTGCTAAATATGGTCTTGATCCTCAAATTATGGTTGATTGCTTTAAAACATTTGCTTCCCATATGAATGTTCCTAAAGGAAATGGGGACGTGTATCATGAACCTTTTAAGGACACTTGCATAGAAAGTGATATTGTTGTTGATGATTGCAATAAACATGCTCAAACTTCTAAAAGTACTATTTTTTATAAGCATGTTAATTTTTGTGGAATACATAGACCTTGTGAACAGAGTTACAACAAGGAAGATTATTGCATCACCCATGCAAATGAAGAAACTAGTATGTGTCTCAAGGATCTAGATGTGCTTGGTGAAAGGGTTTGTGAGCTTTATCCTTTTTTTTGTGAATTTTGCGGTGAAAAGGGTCACTTTAATTTTCAATGCCCAATTAATCGAACGAGTACCGCAGATTTGTATTGTGATGATAAGATTACTTTCAATCAGTATGATGAGCTTACTTTGTTTTTGAATTGTGAAGAGATATCTAGAAAGATTGCTTTGGTAGACATGAATGATGTTGATATTAATAGCACCCTTCGTGGTTGTCGTCTCTATTGTGCTAAAGATTGCCTCGCAAATACTTACTTACAAGATCTTATAAAACATGATGTTTTGCCAAGCTATGACAGGACTAACAGATATTTCGATATTATTAATAGAGAGGAGGTATCCTCCAAAGTTTCTTCTGTTATTTCTGTCAGCAAACCAGATTATGTGGAGAAGATGCCTTTCCCTCCTAAAGATTATGTGGAGAAGATGCCTTTCCCTCCTAAAGAATATGTGGAGAAGATGCCCTTCAAGTCTCTCCCTCCTAAAGGAGAGAGTAAGAAGAGTATGAAGAAGAAGAAGAGGAGTAAAAGGCGAGAGGACACGGTATCTTCCCCTAAGCGTTATGATCCTGCTATTGATTATGATAATTCTGATTGGGATGATGTTCCCATGCCTGTTACCTATGTTAGTGATCATGATTGGGAAAAGCACTCTACTTTTGATATTGAAAATCTTTTTGGTATCAATTCTAAGGTTAATAATTGTTGTACCATTAGTGCTATCCATGTTCCTTCTTATGATGATATGTTTGATGAATATGCTTTGCGACATAGTAGTTCTCTAGCTTGTGATGATACTAAACCTCTAGTTTATGATGGTTATGATGATGGGCATAATGTTTTCAGTTCACCTACTTTTGAGGAGAAAATTAGTTATGATTATAATATGCCTCCTATTTTTGATGATTATGGTGATGAGAATAATTATTCTGTTGAATCTGCTCCTACTACTATTGTTCCTGTGGTGAGTATTAATTCTTTTATGCATGTGGCTCATGATAGAGATCCTTTATGTGATAGTTATATTGTTAATTCTATTCATGATGCTACTGAAAGTTATTATGAGAGAGGGAAACATGGTTTGATGGATCTCAACAATATTAAGTTTCCCCTTTTTATGTTGCAAATCTTGAAGTGGCACTTGTTTTATCTATCCATGCTTGCTACTATGTGCCTCGTTGATTTATTTTCTTACAAGATTCCTATGCATAGGAAGTGGTTCAGATATAAATGTCTTTCACATTTGCTTTTTGATGCTCTCTATTGCTTTAAGTTCCTATATGGCGCCTTTGCCTCAAGCTCTTATATGGCGCCCACATGAGCATCTTTGCAAATTACTGCGCCTAGCTCAAAAGCGTTAAAGAAAAGCACTCTTGGGAGATAACCCAATGTTTTATTTCCAGTACTTTTTCTTTTATTTGAGTCTTGGAAGTTATTACTACTGTAATAACCGCTCCTTATCCTTTTTATTTCGTTTTTGTGCCAAGAGAAGCCTCTAATTTGAGTGAGGTAAGATTTGGGGATGTTGCTGTCCTGAAACAGTTTTCGGTGCTGCACCGTAAAAATTCGTGAAAATTCTCTGTATATCTTTTGGACCTGCGATTTCTTGTGCATATGCCCCAGGTTATATCCAAACTTTCATTAGTAGAACACTTTTTGATTTGATTAACAGAAAAACCCTCAAAAATTCGACCTTTGTCAGCTGTTCTGTTTTGACAGATTTCTGCCAATATTTATGTTTGCCGCTTTATCGCTTTCTTTTGAGTTCTTTTGATCATGGAACTTTTGGAAAAGTTGCTACAGTAGTATATGCTTAATATGTGGTGGTTTTAGGTTGAAACCTGAAGCAAAAGAGGTTGATTATATGTTATGCTACACTAATGTTGCTAATAGATTTGTGTTTAGTTTTGTATGAAGGAAGTTTTCAAGTGTAGGGATTGGAGAATGATGAGATGAGATGAGATGAAGAATGGACAAAAGCTCAAGCTTGGGGATGCCCAGCACCCCAGGAAATATCTAAGAAGTACAAGCGTCAAAGCTTGGGGATGCCCCCGAGGCACCCCTTCTTCATCGGCAAAAATCAGGTCACCTTTCAAGATACTATATTTTTATTGCTTCATGCACTATGTGTTTTTCTTGGAGCATTAGTTGTTTTAGTTTTCTTTATTAGTTTAGTTTTGTTTGCTGCAATAAATGGTTAGATCACGTCATGTTTCATTTGGAGGAGATGAACTCGTTTTTCATTTGCCAAGAACACTCTAGTTTTTCACTCTTATCATTTCAACGAGTGTTCTCTTTTTCTAGAACTGCGTTTAGCTTGCATTTTTTGCCTTGATTTTTGTTCAGATCTTGTTATATCTTTTCATCAAGGTGTATTTTTCCTCTGGTCTATATTGGTTTTCATCAAAAGAGGTGTTTATAAAAAGTTCGAATGGTGTTGGAAAAGAGAAAAAGATTTATGCAAAAAAGTGGTACAAAAAGGAGCTTGTGTAGACTGCGGCCTAGGCTTTTGCATGTCATGCTTGATGTTTTTTTTGATAGTATGCTTAGTGGTTTTGCTGTAGCATGACTTGTCTCAAATAACTGAGATTGCTTAATGAGCCTTTGAAAAGATCATGCGTTGTTTTAATTATTTGGAAGCATTATTTTGGTTTTCTCCTTGATGCTTTATTTGGGTTGACTTGGCGCATGCTCACACATGTTAGACTCATACAAAGTCGCCAATAGCCTCTATGATCATTTAGTTTTTGACTTTTGATGCCATCTTATGCTTCTTTTAATGTTGCTTTGTCGCTTTGCATGATTATGGCCGTTATTGCTCTCTTAGTTGGTCGCTCCCAGTCTTTTGCTAACCCTCATTTTGTACTGAGTATGAGCTCTGCTCGTGCATCCAACTCCCAAAAACCAAGTTTGCCATTGTGTCCACTATAAATTCCTATGCATGGTATTTGTAAGCAATTCCAAGTAAATTTTCATATGCTACCTTTCAAAAAACCTTCAAAATACTTCTCGTTTTGTGACACTGTTTTTAGCTCATGGGGAAGTAGTGGTCGGATTTGCTATCTTCCATATTGCTTATTCCAAAAAGAAAAAAAAGAGAAAAAAGAAAGAAAAAAGGCACTCCTCCATGGTATGCGAATGTTGGTGGGCACCCGATGGAATCGGTTAGCCATGGTTTGAGAAAGGAAAAAAAGGTGGGGAGGTGTGCCAAGCTTTATAAAAAGAGCACAAAAGTGCCAATCTCTCTCTCAAAAACTTGCTTCATTTTTGTATGGAAGATAGTAAGAACCCCATTGCCAGTCGTTGACAAAGACAACCACCTCTCAAAATCCAATTTTTATCTCTCTGTTTTACAAATGAAAAGCTCTAGCACATGTTTAATCACTGCTTCCCTCTGCGAAGGGCCTTTCTTTTACTTTTATGTTGAGTCACCACCTTCTACCTTTATGCACCATTAAGAGAGCATAGTTGTCACTCTGAGTATAATGTGCATTGTCCCAAAGTTTTCATTGATTGATTCATGATCATGGTTTCACTTGTTCTTAAATTATTTGTATCTAGTCGCCCTCTTAAACTTGAAGGTGTCCTATGCATTTATGTTTTGCTCTCCATGAAGGACAAGCTGAAAACCATTTGTATGTTTTTCCTTATGATTTGAACACACGTTTGACTTTCATTGTTTCATTATTCATGATCTTTCGTGTGTGTTCTTCTTCATGTTATAACATGGTTGCTAAGTTTCTATTATCAAGATTATGTCTTTCATGCCCATGTTTTAAGTTCTTTTGATCCCAGCTCACAATGCTTACATATATGATCAAGATTGTGTAGGTGCATGTCACCACAAAAATTATTTCTTTTGTTATCACTTACCTACTCGAGGACGAGCAGGAGTTAAGCTTGGGGATGCTGATACGTCTCAAACATATCTATAATTTTTGATGCTCCATGCTTGTTTTTACACCATTTGCCTACTGTTTCGTTACACTTCGTGGCACTTTTATGCGATTTCCGGAACTAACCTATTGACAAGATGCCACAGTGCCAGTTCCCTGTTTTCTGCTATTTTTGTGTTTCAGAAAAGCTACACAGGAAATATTCTCGGAATTGGACGAAACAAAAGCCAGAAGTCTTATTTTTCCCGGAAGCTTCCCGAAGACCGAAAGAGAGCCGGAGGGGGGCCAGAGGCCGCCCTCACACATAGGTGGCGCGGCCTAGGCCCTGGCCGCGCCACCCTGGTGTGAGGAGCCCCTGGCTGCCCCCTGACGATGCCCCTTCGCCTATAAGAAGCCTCGGGACAGAAAACCCTAGGGAAGTCGGCGAAATTTCCAGAACAGTTCCGTAGCTCCGCCGCCGCCACCGACGAATTTTGGGGGACAGAAGTCTCTGTTCCGGCACCCTGCTGGGATGGGGAAGTGCCCCCGGAGCCATCTCCATCGGTCTCCATCGCCGTCTCCGCCGTCTCCATCGACCTCACCGCCATCTCCATCAACCTTGCTGTCTCCTATGATGAGGAGGGAGTAGTTCATCCCCGGGGCTGAGGGCTCTACCGGTAGCTATGTGGTTCACCTCTCTCTCCCATGATGTGATCTTTATGTGATCGTGAGCTTTGTATCATGTTGAATAAGTAGATGTTACTCTTCTTCATTATGTGTACTCTAGTGTGTTATTAAAGTAATCTATTCCTCCTGCCATGGTGTAACGGTGACAGTGCGTGCATCGTGGTGGTACTTGGTCTAGGCTTCGATTGTGATCTTTTATGGATTATGAGAATAATTATCGCTATGATAGTATTGAAGTGATCTATTCCTCCTTTCATGGTGTAATGTTGACAGTGTGTGCACCGTGTTAGTACTTGGTCTAAGTTGCAATAATATCTATCTTGAGTTGTGATTTGATTTGGATATCTCTATGAGTGGTGTTTGTCAAGTACTTGATGAACTTTGAGGAGTGCTTCGTAGCCCTACGCAATGATTAGTGTTGTTCAATAGGAGAGTAATTCAGAGTACCATAGTGAAGAGAAGTTATTTATTTGTTCAATTATGTTATATTTGTTGGGAATGTGTCCACTAGTGAAAGTATGATCCCTAGGCCTTGTTTCCAAGCATTGAACACCATTTACTTGCTGTTTTGTTACTTGTTTGCTCGCAGCGATATTTATTTCAGAACACATTTACTACTTATAATCATCTATACCACTTGTATTTCACTATCTCTTCGCCGAACTAGTGCACCTATACATCTGACAAGTGTATTGGGTGTGTTGGGGACACAAGAGACTTTCTGTATTGTAATTGCAGGGTTGCTTGAGAGGGATAGCTTTGACCTCTTCCTCCCTGAGTTCGATAAACCTTGGGTGATCCACTTAAGGGAAAACTTGCTTCTGCTCTACAAACCTCTGCACTTGGAGGCCCAACACTGTCTACAAGAACAGACGCGTGCGTAGACATCAAGGGTCGACGCCCCAACTTTGTCCGGGCACACCTCGACGCGCTACAGCACATCGAATTGGTTGACCCTTGGGTGGAGGAGCACAAAAGCTTTGTAGAGCAGAAGTTCATTGACCTAGGTCGGCCGAGGAAGAAGGGAGACGTAACAAGAGAGCACAACTCCAGCTTCACGGCTAGGTTCAAGGAAAAGCTTCACGGCCTGCAGTCGACGCCTTCTACGGAGGATGAAAAACTCATTTTTGCATTATCATAGGGCCCCAGGCACAACATGAGGACATATCAGGCCTACGATATCAACAGATACAGATTCTACACCGAGGAAAGGGACAGGAGTAGCAAATATCAGAACTCAGGAGTAACGATGCTATCCTATGCCAATGACGAAGCCACCGTCAAGGAAAGATTCTTCGGAAGGATCGAGGAGATCTAGGAGCTCGACTACGCCGGAGAGAAGGTGCCGATGTTCTGTGTCAGATGGGCCAAGAGCGTCCAAAAAGAGGGCTGGTATTTCACCACCATGGTTATACCCGATGCCTCCGCGAAGAACGCCTCCGCAAAAAACAAGCCATGGGTACTCGCGAGCCAAGTTGACCAATGCTTCTTCATCACCGACCTGTCAAAGCCAAGCCGTGTTGTCATGAGGAGGGGCAAGAGGAGCATCATCGGAATGGAAGGACCCGCCAACGACCAAGACTTAGAAAAGAACGGTGATCCAAAGATCGAAGAGGAATTCGACAAGTACTTCGACAAGCCGACTGCCGCAGGAAGAAGGAAGACCACCCTACCTACTAAAGGTTGTCCGTTCATGAGAAGAAACCTCAACATTCCCGGCCTAAAGTATTCAACCGCGAGGAAGAAGGGCAAGAAGATTGCAAAGAGACGCTAGCTCTAACTAGCTAGCGCGGAATCGAGATCATGACATTTTTTGTGTATGCATGCATTTACTCGAAACTATATAGACTATCATAATATTCGTACGTGTGTGTATGGATATCGATGTTCGTGTGACACGACGATATATATTCGTGGTTTTTTGAATAAACTAACTATTATGATACTCGCAAATAAACTGAGAAAAAGATGTGACATGACGATGTTTGTGTTTTTTTTACTATTATTTTGAAGTAACTTGTATTTGTTAGAAATTGTGAAAAAACAATTTAAAACTATTACAAACTATTATTTTGAAGTACCTTGTATTTGTTAGAAATTGTGAAAAAACAATTAAAAAAAAGGTGTGAGGGCAACCTGCAGGGTTCGAACCCTGGATCCCCCCTCTGGCTGCAGAGAACGCTACCACTGAGCTAGTGACCGAATCTTGTCATATGGCATGTGCTCGCGCTATTTGACTAAGTGTCAAATATGCGTGGCGCATATAGCACAAAATGCGCCACGCATAGTTGACACTTAGGGGAAATATCGCTTCGTCTCCCAGCCGAATCCTCTTCCCCCATTTCCCCCCTGCGTGCGCCTCCTTTGCCCTAACCCTAGCCCACCGCCGCTCGAAGCCGTCGTCGCCGGCATCGGACCAGGAGGAGAAGGAGACCCGGCTCAACATCGCTCGGCGCCGGACCAGGAGAAGCCGCCGACCCAGGAGCGCCGGCTCCTACAGGGCTTCCGCGTCGTCATCGTCGACTCCCTCGACAACGCCTCCGAGGCCGCGCTGCACCGCATCCGCGAACTCGCCGAACTGCACAACGCCAAGAACTCCTACAAGGTGCGCTCCATTCACCTCCCTCGATCTTTGATTTGATTTGAT
Source organism: Dactylis glomerata (assembly GCA_007115705.1). Classification (NCBI taxonomy): domain Eukaryota; kingdom Viridiplantae; phylum Streptophyta; class Magnoliopsida; order Poales; family Poaceae; genus Dactylis; species Dactylis glomerata. The sequence continues at coordinate 4,563,271 of QXEO01000170.1, forward strand.
TTGATCCCCGTTCGCTTCTTCTTCCTTCTCGAGAGCCATGGATTTCGCTCGGTTATTATCGATCGGTAGAGAGAATACGCGCGCGCGTACGCGGAGTCATCGATGAGCCAGCTAGCTAGCCGCAAAAGTACTCACCCTAGAATCCGTTCTTTAATTCGTAGGACCAACAAATTGGATCTTATGTTAGATATGTTAGATTCGTAGGAGGCTGATGTACAAGATATGTTACATCAAGTTTGAGTCCTGCAGAGTTTGGTATGCTCAGCTTGGGTTAACTTCTGGTCTTGATAGTATTTTGGCTAATGCACTGCCACCTGAACTTGTGCTGCCCTCTCAATTAGTTCTCAGATATCTTTTTGTTTTAGCACAAACATGAACTTTCGGAGATAGTTTAGAGAAGAGCTGATTTTGCAAAAGTTATGTCTTGTATGTAATGGTGGGGTCATGCTCTATTTGTATTTACTATTGATGAAATGATGACTTGTATTGTTTTCCTTTCGCTCTGTTTTTGGCTTAAAAACAATGCAAGTTAGCACATCGCTTCTGTTATGGTCTATTGATAGGTGATTGTTGATTGTGTCAATTTTGTACGGATGGAAACAGATAGTTTTCTCGACTTGTTGAATTTTGAATCGAAGGAAATGAACTGGGGTACCTCATCAAGAGACAATCCAACTCAGGATTCTTCTGTGAAACCATTTAAATTAGTCTTTGAAATTAGAGCCGGTGCAATACAAACTACACCATTGCAAATGGTCGTTGAAGGATATTATTATAAGAGTTAATTTTTTTGCTTGAAAATATTCCATGTCAAGCATTGTCAGACTGTCCACCTTATGCTATTCATACACTGATATGTACGTAGCAATTAATTTGTTGGACAGTAATTCTAGCTATACTTTTGAGTTGAATTCTCACAGAGTTGCCTACTTGCTTAGCATAGAGTACTAGTTGGGTGTGCCCAAGTTGATTGCTTGGGGTCTCATATCTTATCATTTGCCTTGTTTTTTTCCTAACTACATGATGTCACAATTTTGTTTTGACTAGTGGGCAGATTGTGTGTGGATAGCATGAATGGTTCTTTAGATTAAGAAAGTTCCTTTACAAGCACAAGTGAATTCATTGGTTGCTGTCGATGTGATCCTCTAGTTTGAGTTTGATCTTTGTATTTATTCTTGGTCCTCTAGTTTGAATTCATGTTGCAACCATAAAACATGCTGATCACATATAACTGCTACCATCACGCAGATCCCATGCAAATTAACATCATGTCCCTACATACTAATGATATGCTATTACATAAAAGTTAAGACCCTGATAGCAAACAAGAAGTTGCAACCATGGAAGTCATTGGAGCATTTGTTCTGAGATATACTATTCAGAAGCACACAAGCTAAGATATGTCCAGTTGCAAACTTTGGGTAAAACATAGTAGATCAGGATAGTTCAAGTGATGTACCATGATAGCATCAAACTTCATCGGTCCATCCATGAAGTACTTCCAAGTTAATGTAGACACATCAATTGGTAATTATGATGCTATAATTGGCAAGCATCACAATGATCAGAGCATTGCAGATTATGATGCTATAATTGGCAAGCATCACATTGACCATGAAGTACTTCCAAGTTAATGTAGACACATCAAGTTAATGTAGACACACCAATTGTTAATTATGATGCTATAATTGGCAAGCATCACAATGATCAGATCAGGGTACCATGATCAGAGCATGTGATTAGCTCTTCTACCATAAAAAAATTGTTCTCTCTAACCAACCAGAAGTGAGAAAAACTGTGATAAGAACTACTAAAACAAACTTCTACTTTGGAATAATAGTCCTAATTTCACTACTTGTTGCTTTGTGCTAAATGATATCTTTTGAAATCCTTGGAAGTTGGAACATTGCAGATCTTAAAAGTAATGGATGCGCTTGTGATTCTGGAGCTAGCGCGTGTATAGTACATTAACCATAAAAAGATCTTGCCTTTGCATTCACAGTAGGAAATTGTATGCATTCACAGTAGAACTGTAATATATGCAACTTGTCATGAATAGTGCAAAAAATGGATATTAAATACCTCAGAAGGTGTTTACATCAACTTGCACATGGTTAGGTTTAATACCTCAGAAGGTGTTGTTCATTGCATCAACTACTGCATTCTGTATGGTTATTTATTCTGCTTCTGGTTCCATGCATGCTCTGAAGCTCATTTGTTCATAGTACTTTATTCTGTATGGTTATATATTGTTGGGAACAAATATATTGCTGCTGCTTTGCTGCTGCTGCTGCTTTGCTGCTGCTGCTGCTTTGCTGATGCTGCTGCTTTGTTGCTGCTTTGCTGCTGCTTATTGCTGGAATATGTGTATATGTGAATTGCTGCAGGTTATTTCTAAATGAGTTGCCCATTTCTCCCGAAATGTCGATTTACTTCCGTTTCGGTTGAGAAATGGGCACTCCTAGGTCAAAAAAACAGCAAAGGTCATGCCGAATTTTTCGGTCGACTCTAGCTTAATTATTGTACTAATTAAATTATTACATATTTTGTATGAAGTGCCGACATGTCGAGCGGAGACAAAGACGTCGGGGCTGGCCCTTCTCAGCCCATGAGCATCAAAGAAGAAGCAAGAAAAGCCAACCTAAAGTTTTGGCAGCTTGGCGATGACTTGAGCGGGTCCGACGAGGAGGCCGAAGAAGCTGCGGCCGATGAAGTTGGCGAGGAGGCCGAAGAAGGTGCGGCCGATGAAGTTGACTTGGAGTCCGAATATGACTTCGAGGCCGAAGATGGTGATGACGCCGGAAGCAGCAATGGCGACGAGGAGGATGACACAAGTAGTCATGGTGGCGGTGACCGCATGGACGTCGGTGGATCGGACGCCGCCGCTAAGAAGAAGAAGAAGAAGGAAAGGCAGGATCAGACACCGTCGGTACTCGGCACCAAGCTCGAAGAGTTCACGTATGTGAAACCGAGTGGCCAACCCATGGAGCTTGTGAAGCTTGCCGCTGGGTATGGCCTACAGCTCGGGTGCATCGTGCGGGAGAGCATGAGCATCAACTAGAAGAACATAAGAGCTAAGGGCAATACGCGGTTGCGCGAGCTCCTCATTGAGAAGCTTCACAACCGGTACAAGTTCCCAAAGCCGTTCGATAACAAGAAGCTCAAAGGGAACCAGGCCAACAAGTTAGCCCTCACGAGGATGAGCACAGCCTTGAGCAGCTGGAAAAGCCGAGTGAAGAAGAGGATTCTTGCCGGCAAAAGTTGGGAGGAGATAAAGAAGGCCGAGCCGATGCTCGACGAAGATGAGTTCATCAAGTTCAAGGATACGTGCCTCACTCCGGAAGGTATCCAATGGAGTGGGGGAGGCGTATGCGGGACCTCAACATAGGTAACCAACGCTGCGGAGGTGGCGGTTACCGAGGAAAGAAGGCCGTTTGGGCAAAGGAGGACGCCGAGTATGCCCGTCTAGGGAAAGAGAACCCGTGGCACAAATTCACGGACGAGCAGGTGATACAGTTTGTCCGTGCCCGCTACTATCTCCACCCCGAACTCAAGGAATTCGTTACCGACGACGATGATGTGAGGAAGTTCCAGAAAAAGTTGGTAAGGAATTTACCGCGCATCTCGATCGAGTCGATATGTGTTCTAAATTTCTAAATGGCCATCTCTTTCCTTCTCTGCAGAGAATCGAAGAAAGTTCTTGTGCTTAAAGTGCGAGCTCGTCCCAGGGGTAGACGGCGGACCCGCGGTGGGACACGCCCTTCAACAGGGCGATAAACGTGATCAAGGGGAGAGCCAAGTCCTTGCCGCCGACTTCAGCTGGCCGCGTGGCTGGCTATGGTACGTACGACAAGGTTGGCGACTTCAAGAAAGAGGACCGCGAGGCGAAGAAAGAGAGGAAGGCCGCGACAGCGGCGGCGGCTGCCGCCGCAAGTGAAAGACACGAAGTTGAAAAGCTCCGGGAGCAGATGCCAGACCTGATCGCCGAGCAAGTGCAACAGAAGCTCCGCGAGATCATTCCCGATGAGCTGTGGGAGGGGCTTGCTGCTTGGAATGCGGCAGGTCGACGAGGGGCGCTAGTGGTGCCCAGCATCTCCGGTAGCAACTCTATCCAGCACGTGTCGCCGGATGTGGTGACTCCCGATACCGCCAACGTCGAGGAGGCGCAGCCGGCGGCCGCTCCGGTGCCCCCTCCCGCCGCCGCCAACACGAACGCGCACCCGGAGGTTGCTCTGGTGACACCACCTCCCGCCGACGCCAACACCGAGCAGCCGATCGCACCGGTGCCCCCTCCCACCACAGCTAAGGCGCAACCGACGGTGCTTCGTCGTAAGGCATCTCGGTGGGAGAATGATACCGGTGTCTCGACATTAGCCGAGCTCAACGCCATCTCCAAGGTAATGACTCCGGCCAGCACATTTCATTTCCTTTGCCTTTGATGACTATAGCTAGCCAGCGACATCTCACGATATGCATCCAAACTTGTTTTCCCACAGGACACACCTTGCACACTTTTGCATTTCGTGGACGGCGAGCTGAAGGATGTTGCCAAGGGCACAATCATTCAGCCAAATAGCACAGTCATGCATCACAAGGAGATGGTCTCAGCGGTGTTCAAGGTCTGGCTGGCTTGGGTGTTGCCGGGATGCGAAGACATGGAACCCCCCACCCAACCTCAAGGCGCCAATGAACATAAGACCCTTGCGGGTTGCTTCGGCTGGGTCTTGACATGGCCAAAGACCCAGATTCGGCTTGTGAAGGAACAACAAGTTACTCAGCCGCCGCCACGCATGGAAAAAGTTACTGAGCCGCCGCCATGTTTGACACCAGTTACTGAGCCGGCGCCGCCATGTATGGCGCCACCGCCTCGGCGGCCACAACAAGTTGTCTCCGCCAACACCTCCCGTCACCAGAAGTTGTTGGCCGCCGCTTTACCGCAGCCACCACCAGCACCACATGGCAAGGCCGTCGCTGCATCCTACCCAGTACTGGTTGAGGACATCAACGATGATGATGATGACAACCCAGATGACTGGCTCAACACCGGCGCCACCGACTCTTTGTTCATGCCAAACATGGAAGAACCCTACCGTGTTCACGAAGATCAAAATGCTCGCACCAAAGCATGCACGCGTCTGGACTTCCATGGTGCCCTAGAGGAGACGCCTCCGGATGCTGGCGCCGCTGATCCTAAAGTCAATACGGGAAATATTTTCAGCCCCAACACACTCCATAAGGTGGTGAGCGGTGGTGATCAGTTGGCAACCGACCGTGGTGAGCAGTTGGAAACCGGTGGTCCCATCCAGAAGAAGCACCACCGGAAGAGAAACAAGAAGGATAAGCCGTCTGCGAGCCAGCAGCCGGTCGGTCTGAAGAGGCCCAGGGTTCACGACGACCCGATGTCACAACCCGCTAAGGGCACCTTGCAGGGCATAATTCATGAAGCTAGAAAACCGATTATGACTGAGGAGCAGGTCGCCCATGCGAGTGGAGCGATGGTGAGCCTTATGCACGGTATTCTGTTTCTGGAGGAGGGCCTTCTTAAGGAAACAAATCCATCGTACCCCGTTTTCACGGTGAAGGTTCTAGCAGACGTGGGCTTCGTCGATGATCACCCCGCGGATATCTTCTTCATATCGTACGAGGACGTCTTCAAGCTTTTCAATGCCAAACGGCTGGACTATAACTTGGTCCACCTATACGCGCTCCAGCGGGCGATGAAGGTCAACAGAGAGGAGAAGCCTTACGTCGTAATAGCGGACCCCTACTACATGCGTGAAGGCATGTTGTTGAATCCAGCGAACCGTTCCAGAGCAAAGGCGTACCTCCAGAAGTTCCTGCTGGACAACAAGAGTAAAAAAGACATTCTTCTTCCTTACTTTCCCGAGTAAGTGCACACTCGCTCGGCCGCCATAATAACTTGTCATTTCTTAGTTTTCGATAGCTCCTTTTCCAACATTCTTTTGTTTCAACTGTTTTGCGTAGAGACATATACTGCACATTGATCCTCATTGACCCGAGGTACTCGGTAGCCGTCTACTTAGACTCGGGGAGTGAGGCGAAGACAAAAAACTACGCCTACATCAAGGGTGTTCTAGATGATTCTCTCGAGGGATACGCCAGGAAGGGAGGCGACTTCAGGAAGGGGGCGGAAAATGTCAAGGACGGCAGACACATGTTCAAGCACATAATCAAGTTCCCCTGTGTCAAGCAGCCGCCTAACAGTGTCAAGGAGGCCTTCTACGCCCTCCATCACATGCAGGCGATCGTCCAGAACGAACACAGGCTTACGATGCCAACTAGTGTCCGAGGATGGGCCGAAGAGCATGCAAGGATCGAGGACGCTAAACTTAGGGACGACTTCTTCCGCATCCAGAATCAGATTGCGACTATCTTGCAAGAAGATGTCATCACAAGGGGCGGAACCTTGTCCTACGCCAGACCGTTGGCTAAGCGCGAGATCGAAGACCGGCTCCGGAAACAGCGTGACACTAGGACATGGACAACGAAAGATTGCTACAAACCATTCCCGGAGCCATGTCAACCAAAGTCTTCATGATTCTTCCTAGTCGTTTTCACGTGTATGTCAATCGTGTGTGCTTGAGTCATAAACTTTACCGCCTGGAACTCATTCCAGTGTGTGTCTGTGTGTGAGGTGTAAACTTATAACTTGCCTTAGTCGAAAGCATCGTTGTTGGACTTATTTACTTTTGTATGCGGGATACTTATATATAACTCTTTTCTTAGCTTGAGTACTTTCCTTTTGTCGACATGCATGTGAATCCTTTCATTCTTTCGGTTGCATATGATATATGGCTTTGTCGACATATGTAACTCTTTTCTTATAGCTTGAATACTATATATATGGCTTTGTCTACAGAGATGCCGAGATGCTACGTGGTGTACAAAGGGTGGGTACCAGGAGTCTACGATGAGTGGGAGGATTGCCAGAAGCAAGTGAACAAGTTCAGCGGCAACTCCTACAAGGGGTATCCGACGAGAGAGCTAGCGGAAGCTAGGTGGAGGATCCACCTCCTAGGAGAGCGGAGAAACAACAACCGGATGAAGACCTTGATGATCGTGCTCCCGGTCTTGCTCACCATTGCGGGTGTAGTCTACTCGGTCTTTTGGTAGTTTGGAACTTGGCTATAAAGATGATGATCAACTTGTTGTAATGTGTAGTGTGTGTAATGTGTGAGATGCATGGACTTGGGCTATATATGCTCTAACACTTCTAATATTTGGGAACTTTGTCACTATTATGGTTCTAATTGTTTGTGATGATGATATATTTGTTTTATACTGCATGCTGTGTATTCTGTAGTTATATTGTATACCTATATATATTCTTGTGCATTGTTGTGTATAAATACCAGAAAATATCAGTTTTTTTGGACCTGTACGAAATATCAGTGGCGCATATTGTAAGTGTCTAGTGGCGCATTATGTATTAGTGGCGCATATAGCAATATGCGCCACGCATAAGATACTAATGGCGCATATGCTATATGCGCCACTAACCTTCAAACTATGCGTGGTGCATATGGAGATGCGCCACTGATAAACTGTTACTAGTGGCGTGGCATTGGTGGCGCATCCCATATGCGCCACGCATAGGCCAAAATGGTGCGCCACCAATAGCCTTTTTTCCACTAGTGCCTGGGGGGTTTAATCATCAAGTTCTTTACTATGGTTATGTCGCAACACAATTTAGAGAACTCGTGCATATGGCTTTTGTAGGATTCTGGGCTTTACTAATTGTGACAACCACAATAAGTGAAATAGCTATTTGTCATGAACACTTCTTTCCATCATCCACTACTTTCACACACCTTTCTCGCACTTTTAGTTGTAGCTTTGTAGTTTTAGTTTTGTAGTTTTAGCTTTCTAGTTTAGTAGTGTTTCTAGCCTTGTTTCCTTAGTTTAGTTTCTTTGCATAATCGGTCATATAAGAAGGTTATAGGACCATAGAGAATAGAGGTTTGTCTTCAGCTACTCGTGGGTTTGACACTCAATAGTTATCGAAAGGTACTACACTGATCCCCTACACTTGTGGGTTAACAGATCGCATGCTAGGTGGACAAGCTGGCCCGGATCAAGGTGGGAACACTAGACTGCCAATGCTCTAGCGTCGGTTGGAGCCGACGATAGTGGCGCATGTCGGCATCATAACCTTGGCATCAGCGATGCAGTTCGATGAGCGCATGGTGATGGTGTCTGCCATTGTGGGGGTGTGGACGGTAGGCCTGGCGATCTTCTACACTAAAGATGGGTTAATGGTACGACGACAGTGACGGCTTCTGGAGTGTGTGCATGCGCTAATATGCTGAGGACCGGATGCATGCTTCGAGCTTGCCATAGGGTAACTCAGTGATTCCCACTGGATCTAGATGGTAGGGCATTGTTGTGAATCTAGGGCACAAGGCTTTGATGGCATGATCTTCTCCATTGTCGGTTTGTAGGTTTGGCTTGGTGTTTTCTGATTCTTTGATGTATGCTCTTGTTAGACCTTTGTTGGGTAAATATATTTAAAGGTAATATGCATCAGAGGTTATGGGTCTCACCTTTTTTAAAAAAATGGTATAGATTTGGTGTCATATTTTTCATGTCTTATTGGCGTACCAATAGTCAAAGAAAGTTAGATTAACCGAATAAGGGTGTCAATTAAATAGGGAGCAATGGTGGAGAGTGGATATTTGTAGATCGGGCTATCTGGAGGCTATTTTTTGAACCTCTGAATATCTGACTTTGAACATTTCAAAAAATTGAAAAAATACCAAGGCATTGGAAATATTGTAATCTACCAGTGTGTAAATTTTGAGAGTGAAATATATCTTATTTTGGGCTCAGCAAAAAAGATAAATCTAAATTATGTCGTCGGTGAACAACAATGAACAGTGCAGTGAAATCTCGATTGTGTCATTTTATGAGTATTTTTATTTTTACTAAGGACCAAATACAATGTATTTCATTCTAAAAAATTACACGTTGATACAACATTGTCACTTTTTGGAAAAAATTAAATCATTGAAATCAAACATTTTAAAGTTTTTTTAAAAAATCAGAACCAGGCTACATGTAGGGCGGGCAACACTTAGATTTCCGAAATGGAGTAGAATTATGAGGTATAGAGTATGGAGCTTACCTAAGTACAGCTAGCGCGTCGGCAGGGGTGGCCCTGTGAGGGGGAGAGGAAGAAGCGAAGAACGTTGTTAATCGTTATGAATGTTATAGTATGAAGTAAAGAGACAAAAGAAGAGACAAAAATGAGACTCTTGTATTATTGCATTGTGGGAGACCCACTTATATACAGGGGTGAAGGGGTGTGTTGGGGAGACACCTTTTCCCCAACAGACACCTCCTGGGAGGCATCCCTCCCATACAATTGATCACATGTTTTATTTCTCAACACTCCCCCTTGATCAATTCGTCATCTGTATATTGCAATCCAAAAACTCCTCCTAAAAACCCTATGGGAAAAATTAAGGAGAAATATTATAACAATATGCCATCGAAAACTCCTTCAAAAACCCAGTGGGAAAAATATAAGGAGAAACCATATGACATATGTCCGCACTTGTATTTGTATTGTCTCATTAAAAACCTTATATGAGAAACCTTAGGGAAAACTCATAAAGGGAAAAAGAGTACAATATCAGTGATCGGGAGATCATCAACGAGTTATAACTTGGGATTTTACTCCCCCTGAACATTGCAAACCTCAAGGTTATCCCATACCAATTCCACGAACCTAATTCTGGAATATAAACGTTGGTAGAGATATTGTGAATGTCACAATAGGTTGTTTGCAAATGATCCTCTTATATTTCTGTAATTCATGAGGATGAATATAACTCGTAAGCAATACAAGTGACATTATCTCGGTAGATAATGATAACCTCCACATGATTTCACATGTGACCAATCATTCTGCAAAGCCATACACATCTTGTGATGCTTTAAATAATTACCGCAGAGTGATCATCGGAAGGACTCATTTAGAGTCTATTCAGAAGAATTTCTTCAGAATACTCTTCCAGTAAATCCAGTCTTTGATATGGCACCGTTGGGATCACATAATTAGCCACTATCGTATATCACACCATGGTCTAATCTTGATTTTCATGATAGAATTAATCAAGACATTTTGTGCCTTGGACAAATCTGAGAATATTCCATGCACAAATCTTATACCCTTTGGGGAATTGCACTCTCAATAACTTGCCAACAACTATAATGTCAGGCCTGACGTATTCTGCAAGATAATTGAGTGCTCCGATGGTGTTTAGATATGGAACTTCATGTCCAGCTATCATGCCACCATTTCCCCTACCTATAAAAGGATTTGTATCCCAATATTAGGTATAATATGACCTTATGTGTTACTAATGTCATATACCCATATTGAACATCTCCAATATTTCTAGATATATGAAGACTGATAGACATCTATTCCTGGGGGAATATGCTTCAAGTTACAAACTTAAGCATAATTTAGTTTGACCCAAATCTCCGTCTTAAAATGATTGTGTGTATCCATATGTCGTTTAGACATCGATGATAAGATCATCAACACCACACATGTGATGTAAAATCCAATTAAGGATTTCTTCGTGAATACACATCAATAATTATCAATATTAGAGTTATCCTTATCTAGGAAGAACTCACTTAGTCGGTCGTACCACACAATTATCCGACTACTTCAAGTCATAAAATGACTTCAGAAGTTTCACACATTCATGTTGCGATTTTGTTTGGATTCAGAATATTGAGTCCTTCAGCGACTCCAATATGCATATTCGAACTTACTTTCCCATGTGAGTATGTAGCTACTACACACATCAACCACATGGATCTGTACTGCCAATAACATTCTTTATCGAAACATAATTCCACTCATACCTTAGAAAGTATGCAACATCGTAATCGATGTCAGGTCTCTGCGGAAACCCTTATGCTACAAGCCTCGCTTTTCTCACCACCTCATTTATTTTCGTTTCCAAACGAAAAATCAATTCTCTTCCCTACGGAAGATACTTATGAGGAGCAGGTTTTACAATTGTAAACACCTCTCTTTTGATGAGCGAGCTCTATTCTTCTTCAATTGCTTCCTTTCATTTGAACCAATATAAGTGCAACAACACTTTCCATGGATTTTGGTTCAGGGCCCAAAAGGATTTTAGCAATTCTCAAGAAGAAATATATGTCGACATATGTAGACTTTCTCATATACGATTCTCATGAATCAATATTCTTTGTGGAATTCTATAACCTCTTAACTCCTTGTGATTTCCCACAACAACGGAGTAAGGTGTTCCGATCTCCCAGCACTTGAACTTTTGTGCACATTTGTGTTGGGCTATGGATGATACACATCCATCTTTTGTCACTCAACTCGAGGTTGACTCAAATTTACTGACTGAGGAGACCATCTACTTTGTTTCAACAGAAACATACGAGAACTTAGTCTCAAGTAACCATAATTCTCCCCCTCTTGCTCTCATTTGGGGGGCACGAGTGGTTTATTAGGTACCTCCACTCGTTCTGGTACTTGACCAAAGTGATACCTTTGTCATCAGTAAATAATTTTGGCAGATTATTTGCAACATTCTGCAAATTTCTCATAACCTGAACCTCCAGTTCAGATTCTTAAGTACGTGGACAAAATGTCTATGACATTTCTTATCCATTCAATGGCATTCTTTGTGGTACTCATCTCCCCCTAATGCCAGAGAATGTCCTTATTGCAAATAGCAATCAGCATACGGGCTACATTAACTCCCTTGTTCGGGTTAAGGTATTCAACGGATTAACAATCATACCACAGTTATTCCTCACATAGATCCCTAATATATGTGAAGCCCTATGTTGTACGTTGGGGTGGTGATATCGGTATGTAACCGAATTACCGCAGATGGGAAATACTTCACTAATTTCCACGTACAAACTGCAAGGGGATGCAGTATTATATGCATTTGATATCAATTAGACCAAATATGTGGCGTGTGAAACCACATTTTACCACCAACAAAATGTTGGTAAATCACAATTCTGCAGCATTGGCCATGCAATTTTAACCCTCTTTCATAAGAGATCTAGCCAGACAATTTTGGGTATGTACACATACTGAATTTAACCATTGAATGGTTGTGAATCAAATTCAACAATAGTTCCATTCCATGGCATTATCCCATGTTAGGATACTTTGCTCTAAATTTGTCAATTTGAGCACTCAATTCAGTAAACACATGGTTTTGTGTGAATTATACACACCTAAGACCATCTTCTAGATGTGTCTAGTAAAACCATGAAGTACCACCATAACCCATATATGGCTGAGTAATCCACATATATTCTTGAATGCTTTCAAAAATAATGTCTAGCTCATTTCAAATTTTAAGGTGAGAGTGCCTTAAAATTAATTCCCCTATGGCACGTACAATGCTCATAGTTCTCATGATCAATGGGAATATTACAACTTTTAAGTTGTTGCCAACAGAATTGTCAATAATTATCACATGTGTCATAATGACAAAGGATGGCAAATTATTGTGTACGCAACAAGATTGAGTATGAACTGATTCATACACTCAATTTTCTCAACAATCATGTCCGAGGGACAAGATGTTGCAAATTATACTACATGTAGTAGTACAATTATAGGCTCATGATATTATGGGATAACCAGGAGACTACAAGAGTCCTCCAAAATATCTTGGGAATAACCATCCACAAGCATATCATCAATGTAGAGGATTCATTTTCCATCTATATACCAAAATATTTTCTGGTTGTTCCTTTTGAAGTTGAACTTCAAAACTTTCCCATTTGAATCATTTGCCTTGCCAATGACTCGGTGGTATGATTCAACCCAATACATGACAGATTGGTAATCATTGGTACGATACTTTGTACAACCACCCCTTTGTCATTGCAATCATTTTTATCTTAAATGATCCCTTCCCCTTTGAGATACATACGCCATGGTATATTTGCCATTTTATTTTCACTTTATGTTTAACTCCTCGTGGTTCTCTAACCACTCAATCGCTTAGTACTAAAAGCACCAGCATGAATTTCAGGCAATGGTGTCACACCCGCTGGGCGAACCTGATGAATCTTCATAAGAAGTTCATCATATTTTTAGCCTAAAATAAAGATGGCATTTCTATTTGCCATCATAGGAGATCATAAAGTGCAATAAGGATTTACAATCAGATTTAGATCCAAAATTACCTTATCACGTAATCTCAACTCGGTGTTGATTTATTGGCAACAGAATTATAAGCCTCAACGAACTTGAAGTCTCGACTACGAATGAATTGTCATTCGTGTTGCGCTTATAACAACATATCTCTTTGCAAGGAAGTCCCTCCAAGGGCATATGGATATTCATCATCCACTAAATACTCAGTTTGAGAAGTGAGTGATTGCGATGCCACATAAATGCAAACATGCATTATTTATAGCTATATTAGAAATAGCCATGACATTCTTTACAGGTGGAGTTTCTGTGGCGACAAGGCCACGAGTTGACATAATATGTCCTTGACCCATGTTGGATAATTGCTCCAACCTAATGTCATCACATCACATTTCCTTTCAAAGGAAGGACGGCCATATGCTACATGAGCTGCTCATGAATTAATTCACTTTTAGAAAATTAAGTACGATGAAAATGCTATGGCTAAACATAATCATTGTCATGGTGATTTAGTGACCCATATGGCAAACCTGCCACAAGAAGATAATCACCACAATGTGGTCTATATCTTCAAATTAAAGGTAATCACCTCAAAAGGGATAAACCTTAAATTTCCTTAAAACACATAGATGCGTCAACCAACTAGTGGCCCCTCACACTTATGGACAGTTCTCATCGATCATAGCCCCCATAACCTTATGTTATTCATAACACATGAAGGTAATCACCCTGAAGTGGTGTAAACCTCTCAGTTATGCATGAAATTTAATTCATAGCTATGATGACGTCTCATAAGTTGTGTATGCATGGAAGGTAATCACCAAAATATGCAAGTATTTTGCATAATTCTCTTCATAGCATAACCTGCGATGTTGTCATCGCCAATTCCACGGATTCCACTCCTGATGGAATATGTGACACCAAAGTCACAACAAATGACAAATGCTATGAAGTTGTCATATATTTGAAAAACATCATGAAGGTAGTCACCAACGATGTAGACATCAAAGGTGAGAACGAAAATTATTCCGTTGCTATGATACCATGCCATAACTATTGTGCCTTCATTTTGCTTTAAACACATGGAGGTAATCACTAGTAAGTAGTGTAGACCTCTCTCTTATGGAGCTTATCACAACCTTGTGTTAACTAAAACACATTGAAGGTAATCACCACATGGTGGTGTAGACCTCGCAGTTGTGAACGAAATTCGTTGCCATAATCAAATCCATAAATTGTGTGCAGAATTGAAGATAGTCATTATGTCACAACGACATATAGACCTCACAATAAGAGTGCATAATCTACAATTAAGTAGTAGATGCCATCTATCCATCACTTTGTGATTCGTCAATATAAATTTGACATAGTCAGGCAAGTGTCATACACCTTGCTACCTTATGTTTTCCAAACTTGCAAGCAAATTCCATATTCTATACGAATCATGGATTCCGGCATATTGCTTTGCAACAGTATTACTCATGTAATACATTTATTTTACATCATATAAAATAATGCATAATTAATTATTATGCCATTCAGCAAGATCTGATGATCCATCTTTTACATTTGCTCTTAGGCCCAAGGCACAAAGCGCAAATAACTTTATCCCAATGGTTAAAGTGCTGAAAACAATGCTAAGTTCAATGAGTCCAATGGCTCGATTGTTATTTCCGTAAGTCCAAGAAGCAGACCTAAAGATCTGAAAACTCTGGTCTCAACCAGAAATTCTGTGGACTTTAACAAAATTACCATAAAACTCTAGGGCTGATTTGCAATAAATCAAAGAGATAGGAAATCTTCTATCTCTCCCGTCGGTTCCATCCCCAAAGGGGATTTTCATAACCGCCGCCAGCGCCGGGAGAGGCTCTCCGCGCCGCTGGTCATTAGGAGCCTGCCACCGCCGTGGTGGGGCGTCGCCGTCGGCCTAGCCCCGGGCCGCCGCTCTCGCCGCACGACGTCTGTGCCCTGCTGCGCTCAGGGTCGAGCATCCTTGCGCACTGCGTAGGCCGTTGGCCGCTAGCGTCGCTCCCCGGCAATGGCCGACGTCCCGCTGGAAGCCGCGCCTACCGATTGCCATGACGCTTAATTTGGTCGTGGCCGTCGGCGCTGCGTCGTGCATGCTACGGTAGGAACTAGAATACCACTCCGAACAACGTCTTGGAGTGTCGCCGAAGAAGAACTGCGCCACGGCTGTTCATGCATCCTGGATGATGCCACTGCTGGAGTTGGTGTCGCCGAACGCCGGAGCAACATAGTGGAGCCTCCGGACCGTGAGTTCATTATCTCCTGTTCGTGCGCCTGCTTATGCATGATTGTATAGGAAATCCAATCAGTAATCACAAGAAGACAAAGCAAAACTAGATAATGTCGTGATCTAGTTTCTCTTCAGAACCGCCGTATGCATGTCCACGGCTTGCTTGTCTGCATGTGTCCTGCCAGAGATCGATCTATGGCGTGAGGCAGACTACTGCCAACACAGATCGTTCTTGTGTTCGTGATTGATCCGCTCTCGATAGAGTTCGTCGCACGAGTCTTCTTCGATCTTGGCCGAACCCAGTAGTTTGAGCGTGCTGATAACGTGCTATAGTATGAAGTAAAGAGACAAAGGAAGAGACAAAAATGAGACTCTTGTATTATTGCATTGTGGGAGACCCACTTATATACAGGGGTGAAGGGGTGTGTTGGGGAGACACCTTTTCCCCAACAGACACCTCCTGGGAGGCATCCCTCCCATACAATTGATCACATGTTTTATTTCTCAACAATGAAAAAGGTAAGTGGTGTATCTTCTTGGGGCAATTTACCGTAATCAGGAAACTCACCGATGATAACCACGCCCTGTAAATTAGAATATATTAACTTGATAAGCTGGCCGTTAGATCGAAATTGTCACCTAACGATGTGACTGAAATACAAGAGTAGACCATTTCCATAGTTCTATTCGCCGCACATAATACAGGGACCATTATTAGGAAATAGTCTCCATACTAGTCGATCGACACGTTTAGATGATAAAATAAGACATTTGATTATGTGCAGAGGAAAACCTTAATATGTTCAAATCACAAGAAAGCATGGGCATTTATAGAGTGAACTTTTTTCGTAGGAATCTAGAATGCCCAAATCCATATTAAATTCCAAATCAAAGAAATAAAAATGATTTGAACTTGCATCACAATTTCACATCTTTTCGATAAAGGGAATATATTAATATTATAAAAATATCAATTACACCCAACCAATGCATCGAATGTCCTAACGGTATCTCATATACACATAACACTAGATAAAAAAATAAGAAGAAAAAAATCTCAAAAAAAAAAGAAAAAAGAAAAAGAAGAAAGAAGATAAGTCCCGCTATAGTGATCTATTTCTTGTAGCTGCAGTACAAACTCCACCAAAACAATATCTGAAGTTCAAATTCTCCAAAAGCGACACCTCTAAGAAGGAAACAATGCACAAGCGCCATCATCTCTTAATCATAGATCATATGTTTTCACTCTGGAGAAAGTCCACACTCTCAAGACAATGACTTCAACAAGGTCATTGCAATACACAATCAATTAAGGCTAGACCTTGAGTTTTCACCCTACAAGATAAGACTATGAAGTTCTCATGTGATGCCTCCCCCACTTGCCGATACCACTGCTACGGGTCACGATCACCAAGCAAATTCCTCATTGCCTTGAAGACTCGATCCACCATTACTAGCCCTAAGACCTCAGCCGCCATCGCATTCTCCACCTCTGAATTCACCATGAAATTTGAAGACATGTCCCCATGATGGCAACAGATAGCGAAGCTTCGCGACACTTTTTCCTGAAACCGAACGGTCAAAAATACAAGGGTGCGCATGACTGCATCTCATCCAGACCAGCAATCCCCAGACATTAGGCGCCCAATGGAGATCGCTGGCGGAGCCTTCCGGAACTCGTCAATGAGGGCAGGCATCAAGCAAACCACTGTCTTGATGCGACAAGAATCCTAGGACCACCACCTTTATTCGCAAGACCAACAGGGCCCCACACCTCCAGTCGACCCTGTCGGACTGTTCGTAGAGGAGAATGCAACCCCATGCGACCAGATCGTCCCTAAGGACAAAGATTAGATTGGAGCCGGCCGCCGGCACCTCCACTGCACCCTGTCGCCATAGTGCATAAAGCCCCGACCACGACGGTCACGCAGCCCTGCGCCCGCAACCATCGCCCCACCTTCACCCATGGAACGTCATTGTTGAGCCTCTCTCCTACCTTCTGTATTTTGACGGGATGGACGCCGTTACCACCGGCAGCAGCGGCCTGAGGAGCCTGGTCGGGAAGAAGGAGTTCTAGTGTTGCATGGTGCCTCCGGAGCCGCTTGGGGGAGGAGAGGCCTGGGAGGAGGCTCCTATATCATCAAGAGGCCTGACTTCATGACCATCTTAGTACTCCTATTACTCTTGTATGTTTCTCTCTTAAAATTTCCATGGAGTAACTAAAGTGCCTTTGCAGCTTTATGTTTTTTGTTTCATAATCAATATATCTATTTTGAAAGCCTTTTGGAAATATATAGTTCCAAATTTAGATGATACCGCAAAACAATATACATGGTATGTATTTTATCTGAAATTTCATACGTTCTCAAGGGCAAATCTCAGTAAAGGAAACACCAGATAAAATCATACAAGTGTACAACCAAGCTATGATTTCATGTATGACAACTACTGATTAAGAAAGTCATGATATCCCAGCCATCCACAATGATATTGCATTCTAAAGATGCCATACATGGTGAGATATTTTTCCATAAGGAACATATAATATTTTCATTTTTGAAAATATTCATAGAGTACTTTAAATAACAGAAAGCTACTGTGTTGACTTGATCATCCATCGATAAAGTGTGGGCAGATCTGGCTCCGCGAGGCTCTAGCGAGCTCGAATCAACTAAGTCGGTGCGACCATTATTGATGGCACGAGGTTAGTGACGTTTGAGAATTTTCAAATGCTACATGTGTTGTTTCAACATGCTAAAATCACATATATTGCTTGTTAGGTACATATCGAAATTCTGTTGCAATGATTATATGTTTTTGCCATAAAGGTTGAATCTATGTTGGGTATGTGTTTATCCCTTTTGGTCGGTTGTTTATTTTGTTGCATGCATTTATCTCATGTTGCAACCCATTTCTAAATCACTTTGTTGCAACCAATGGAGATATGTTTCATTAAAATAGCTTGTATGTTGCAATGACATTGGATGTTTTTGATGGGTTAGAAGAAAAAATGT
Source organism: Dactylis glomerata (assembly GCA_007115705.1). Taxonomy (NCBI): domain Eukaryota; kingdom Viridiplantae; phylum Streptophyta; class Magnoliopsida; order Poales; family Poaceae; genus Dactylis; species Dactylis glomerata. Next base: position 4,581,749 of record QXEO01000170.1, read on the forward strand.
TGTAAAGATGAGATTTTTTTCATCTCGGACGGCTTCAAATCACAACTTGAAGTCAGACCAGAAACATGGAAGATGGCTCGACCTGGAAAGACAAAAGTCCAAAATGAACCTTGAAGTCGTAGAGCTTCGTCAATTTGGTCCCCAAACTCTTAATCTCGGAAATCGGCAATCTGTATTTACGAATCCTGGTCTATTTAGAACCCTCGCTCACTTGACAAACGAGGATTGTTGACGTGGCTGGGATTGCTGGGGGAGGAAATGGTCGGTTCGGCGACTAGAATTAAGCCGGCCCGTTTGAGCGGCCCAAACCGATGAGTTCGAGGTGTCCCCTGACATTCTACTCTGCTATTGCGATGGCAATGGCGGACGGCGAGTAATCGGCGGATGACGATTAATCGACGGGAACGGCGATGATTTTGACTGCGCAGCGACAAGCGACGGCGCGGGTATGTTTTACATCGTCCTTCTCGTTTGTTCTTTGTAGCTTGGACTATTCTTTGCAGAATTAGGGTAGGGTTTTTAGCGGGAAAATTTGGAGGGTTCCGGTTAGGGTAAAAATTAATTTTTGTTGCGGTTAGGAGTATTTGTTGCATGGATGGTTGCGATTAGGATAGAGCGGAGTGTATTTATGATTTTCTTTCAGTGCAATCATGGATCCAGCCATTTCATCTCTTTCCCTCAGCAATCCCAGCCATGTCGACAATTCCCATTTGTCAAGTGAACGAGGGTTCTAAATAGATCGGAATTTGCAAATACAAAGTGCTGATTTCGAGGATTAAGAGTTTGAGGTCTAAATTGGCGAAGCTCTATGACTTTAAGGTTCGTTTTGGACTTTTCTCACCTAGAAATGATATAGAGTGACCGACACGTGGCATGACACTTAACCAATATTCTCTGGGGAATTTCTATGAAATTTTCTGAGAAGAAATATATGTTTTACATCCTTGAAACTTCCGTAGTTCCGTGAAAAAAAAAAAGAGATAGGCGTTGAGCGCAGAAACGAGACAAACCTCGCAGCTGGTTTCCAATTCCAAGGTCATCACATAATAAAAATCTACGTGGAAACTTGCGTAGAAAACAAATGTCTAGGTGGAAACTTGAAGCTTTAGTAGGTGCCACGCCTAATCCCAAGTTCCTAACCCAAATTATTAGAACGAAAAATACAAAAACAAATCTCCGAGGCAAAGCAGAACCAAACCAACAAACCACCCTCAAATCATTCGTTCGTTGGATTGACGAGCAACTAACCCACCGCCCACCACGGACCTCCCAACGACGACAGCCAGGACGGCGGCGATCTCGGGAGAGGCGTCCCCTTGCCCGCCCCGCCAACCCAATCCCGCCATTGCCCCCCGATAGGAGCCTTCTGGATCTCGGATGGCGTCGGCGAAGTCGTCGCGGTCGCGGCCGGCCGGACACTCCGGGGTGTTCCCGGTGGGCGGGGCCGCGTTGGGGGTTGGCGGTGGCGGAGGCGGCGGGGGCGGCGGCGACGGTGGGGTGCAGCTCGCCGACAAGCTCAAGATCTTCAAGACCGACAACTTCGATCCCGACGCCTACGTGCAGTCCAAGTGCCAGACCATGAACGAGAAGGTGAGCCAGCTCTCCCTGATCCGGCTGGGGGCTTGGGGCGCTCTCGATCCATCTCCATTTGCGTTTGCCGAGTCTGGATCGCGAATGGTGGGAGGGACTTTGCGGCGTTGTGTTTGCTGTAGGAGCCTGTGATCGTGGTCCGTATGGGGGGACGAGAAATGCGATTTGGTGGCTCGATTGGTGTTCGCATTTAGGTCAAATGCGTTTTATGGGGGCATCAATTTCTCCCTTCTTATGTTTGCATTGTTGAATTATGCTATGTATGTAGAGATTTTGGTCAATGATTAGATGATCTATGTAGAAGAATAATTCTGACCGTGGGGGAGTGAGTCTCTGGCAAGGTTGTGGTTGCAATATAGGACTAAATGAGTTGGAATTGTCTCAGGCCATAGGTGTGAACACTTTACTCTAGCTGGAGGTGAAACTTGATTCGTCGATTTTACAAGGGATTGTGTTTTGGCTGTATTGTACGTTGAAAGTGGATAACCTAGCATGCTCTAAAACATCTGGAAAATAGTTTTGCAATCTGATATCCACGCTCGAGTAGAAGGATTTGGAAATGCTTGGAGTTTAGTTTTGAACATACCGCAATTCTGGTGAATGCATTATAATGCCAGGTATTGCTTGTATTTTTGGTGACAGGCTAACAAGATCTACGACCACTTCACTTGAGTATCTAAATTTCTCGTAGTGCATTATGATGTAGGCTGCTAGTGCAGTATTTGTTTTATTTTTTTTTAAATTGTCACCCGTGTTAAAATACCCACTTCGTGTCAACACCTAAATTATTCTCATTTACTGGCTGAAATTTCTGCATTTTGTTTCCAAGTTTGCATACACAGTTCAAGATAATATTTGCCTTCTCTTTGAACATGTCACTGTTATATTCCCAGTCTTGACTTTTTAAACATTATTCTAAGCTGAAACTGTACTATGCATACGAGTACCATGTTAAAGTGCACAACCAAAAATAGCTGACGGAATCAACTTCATTACAGGAAATAAGACATCTGTGTTCTTATCTGCAAGATCTAAAGAAGGCTTCAGCTGAAGAAATGCGCAGAAGTGTCTATGCAAATTATGCTGCATTCATCAGGTCTAACAGCCTCCCCAAGAGTGTTATTTGTGCCTTTATCCATTATCACCTGTGTGCTAGAAATGAACCCCCGTAATCATGATGGCACATAACAGCTGTGTTATGGTGTATTTAATTGTTGCAACATTATTTTCTACTCTTGTCAAATTTTGGATAAGGCCTACAAGAACAACTAAACACGACAACAGTATCTTCTAATTACTGATGCTAATGTTTTCATCCACTCTGTTATGTGCTGCATTAGTACCACAGGAAAAACCACGTAAAACCTTTTGGTCCTCCAATAATCAATACTATGCTACTCCTATGTTTATATCAAACGCCTTACACTAATAAAAAATTGTTTATGCAGAAGCATTCACCTATTCTAGTTTACTGTGTTTAGATTATTTGTTTCTGAGAAATTCTGTTAAGCTTTTTGGGGATGGCTACATATGCAAACGCCAGTTAGGTACCAAAGTTCTTCAAATGTTCTTTTCTTCCATATATTCATACATATCCCCACTTCCAACTTGCTAGCTGAGTAGCGAGTGGATGGTTGGAAAATCGTTTGGTAAGCATGTAGCATACAATCGCACAATCGTACACAGTATAGTCAGTTAGTTCCCTTCTATACATCTGCATGCTTTGTGCTTATACATAAAGGCTGTAGAGTACTAACTGTCATGTATTTGGTTTTGTTTCCATCTTCATCACAAAAGTCAGTGCTCTGACAGTCAAGAATAACAGTAAATCTGTCTTTTTCAAGCAGTAACCTCACTATTATTATGAATCGAGGATCATGGGTTATAATCAATTTTTTAGTATGCAAATAATCTATTTCGTTCCATGTGAGATCATAATGTTGCATTCATGATGTTGCTGTTAAATAATTTCTTTTATTTATTTCCGTTTTTCCTCTTCAATAATATTTCTGTATCCCCACTAATATATGAAAACTGATCTCCTGGCCATCAGAACATCAAAGGAGATATCAGACCTAGAAGGAGAGCTCTTGTCAATTAGAAATTTACTCAACACACAGGCAGCTTTAATCCATGGTCTATCTGAAGGAGTTCAGATAGATTCCCTGACTTCGGGGACTGAAGGTTCTAAAGAAGAGGACATATCCAATGTTGAAGATCAGGAGCCTTCAGAAATACAGAAATGGTCTGCAGATTTCCCTGATTTGCTTGACGTTTTGCTAGCTGAGAGAAGAGTGGATGAAGCGCTGGATGCACTAGATGAAGCGGAGCGAGTTGCTGCAGACGCAAAACGTACGCAAACTCTAACTGCAGCCGAAATTTCGGCTTTGAGAGGTGCTGTCTCGGATAATCGTCAAAAGCTTGCAGACCAGCTTGCTGAAGCTGCTTGTCAGTCGTCTACTCGTGGCATTGAACTTCGCGCTGCCGCTTCTGCTCTTAAAAGGCTTGGTGATGGCCCTCGAGCTCACAGTCTGTTACTCAGTGCACATAATCAAAGGCTCCAATGCAACTTACAAACTATACATCCGTCAAGCACATCATATGGCGGGGCATACACTGCAGCACTTGCTCAACAAGTTTTTTCAGTTGTAGCTCAGGCGCTCAGTGACTCTGTAGAAGTCTTTGGTGATGAGTCATGTTATGCTTCTGAGCTGGTTACATGGGCGACCAAGCAGGTCTTGTCCTTTGCACTTTTGGTAAAGAGGCATGTGTTGTCTTCTTGTGCAGCTGCTGGGGGCTTGAGAGCAGCTGCAGAATGCGTTCAGATATCACTTGGCCATTGTTCCTTGCTGGAAGCTCGTGGTCTGTCTGTTTCCTCTGTTCTCCTGAAGCAATTCAAGCCCAGTCTTGAGCAAGCATTAGATGCTAACTTGAGGAGAATTGAAGAGAGTACTGCTGCCCTAGCTGCAGCCGATAACTGGACACTTACTTATTCCCCAAACGGTATTCGCCCATTAGCTAGATCTTCTGTTGCTACTTTAGCACTTCAACCAAAGCTCTCTACCAGCGCACATCGTTTCAATTCGATGGTTCAGGTAATGATTGATCCATTTTAATTAACATGAATGAATCGTTCCTACTTGTTTTTATCGAAATAGTAGTGACCTATCCTTTGTGCAAGCTTGTCCCTGCCGAATATGGCATAATAATATTCTTTACTAGACAACAAATAGCTACTCCCTCCGATTGGTAATAAGTGTCGGTGCTAACTTAGTACAAAGTTTGTACTAAGTCACCGATAGTTATTCCCGATCGGAGGGAGTACATCCTAAGTTAACATTTATCTTGAACTTCTGTTCACACAAAGATGTAGTACTCAGCTTGGATTTGGTTAGTTCTTGGTAGATGCTTATCTCAACTTCAATGTTTTCAACCTAGTCGAATCGAGTCTCCACGCAATCGACAAGGTGACTAGTCCTGAGTAGCCTGAGACTAGTATGACAGCTGTACAAAGAGAACAGAGCAGGGGGGTGAAGTAGAGAAGAACAAAGCAGGAGAGACCATGTAAGTGGAGGGGGGACAGGATGAGGAGGGAGCACCAAGTATTGACCAGGAGAGGTGTCGGTACGTTGGGGAGGTGGAGATCTGAGGTGGTGGCACATCTTGGAGTTGTGGCAGCATCAGCGGCGCGTCTTGGCCTTGCTGTCGCAGCATCGCCGTAAAGGCTAGTTGCTGAGCCTAGGCAGTTGGCTTGGACCAGCTAGGCGATCAGTTTGTGACTATTTTGTCTGCTTTGAGGGAGCTATTGCAGTTATACTAAAGTAGGTATTTCGTGGCAATTAAGAATTAGGAATGTAGACTTGGAAGTGGACAAATATGAGAATATTTAATTATTTGGCCTTTGTCTTCCTTATGCATTTGAGACAAACTACATCACATTACATTAATACAGTAGGATTGCAGACATTGAGATGACTGAAAAAATCATAGAGCACCTCAACAAAACTCAAATCTAACAATGTCCTATTTGGAAGCATAAAATCATCAACGCTGGATACAAAGGACCATCTTCATGAAAGCTAGCATATTGGCGCCAGCCTGTCAGAGCTTAAAATTGTTTAATACTTGGCTTCAGTGGTATATACTCCCTCCGTTCATAAATATAAGATGTTTTAGCTTTGTGAAGCAAATGTATCTAGACAAGTTTTAGTGTGTAGGTTCACTCGAATATACACACTAAAACTTGTCTAGATACATTTACTTCACAAACCTAAAACATCTTATATTTATAAACGGAGGGAGTATATAGTAAATAGCTATCTACATCATCATCATCGCATATCCATATAGGAAATCTTCTAATACAAAATGCCACCAAACAATTGCACTCGGTTTCTTTGAAAGGGGTAACTAACTAACTATCTTGTATCTTTGTCCTTTCAACCATAGTTTATGACTCTATGCAATATGTCTTTATAATACCTGGTACTTGCAGGATTACTTTGAGGATGTTGCACCACTCCTTAGCTTGCAACTAGGGGGTTCGACAATGGATGGAATTGCAAAAAATTTCAACTTATACGTCAATTTGCTCATAAGTGCATTACCTGGGTCAATGGATGACGAAGCTAACGTAGAGGGTTTAGGCAATAAGATTGTAAGAATGGCAGACACTGAAGAACAACAGTTGGCTTTATTAGCCAATGCATCTTTACTTGCTGAGGAATTGCTACCTAGAGCAGCTATGAAGCTATCATCAATAAACCTGTCCACAGATGATTTGCGTAAAAGAGGGCCAGATAAACAAAACCGTGTGCCTGAGCTACGAGAATGGAAAAGGAAACTACAGCGCATGGTGGACAGATTGAGAGATAGTTTCTGTAGGCAGCATGCTCTTGAACTAATATTTACCGATGAAGGTGATACCCATCTCAGCGCAGAAATGTATATTAGTATGGATAATACTGTTGAAGAGCCACAGTGGGTCCCATCTCCTATTTTCCAGGTATTTACAGGCTACATCTGTTTATTGCCTCTTCAGAATTAAAATCTTACTGCATGTCATTGTCATTAGAGTCGTTCATATTGATCCTTGAGCCTTACCTTTGTCTTGCAAATCCTTTAGCTTTAGAAACTTTTGTATATGTTGCTCATTCAAGGTTAAAATCATTCAGAAATGCTACGTTGAAATTATTTTTTATCTCATTGTTTGTGCTATTGCTCATTTTAGTTTATATAATTTTGTAGTTATTCTATCATGAATTGGTAATCATATAACTGGAGCATAGTACCCAGGTTTATGGAATGATCCAGAGATTGTAAGGGACTAGAGTAGATGAAACCTATGTACAAGTTTGAAAAATTAGGCACCTTTATTGTGATATTCCACTCATATTGTTATAACTGCGCCAATATGCTAGCTTTCATGAAGATGGTCCTTTGTATCCAGTGTAGTCTTTCATTGCATGGGGCAAGCTTGTCCTAAACATTATGATCTATGGAAGTATCTTATGTGCTGTTCATTTCAGGAACTGTATGCAAAGCTAAACAGGATGGCAGGCATTGCTGCAGATATGTTTGTTGGTAGAGAAAGATTCGCTACTTTGCTGATGATGCGACTCACGGAAACAGTTATACTTTGGCTCTCGGAGGATCAGGCTTTCTGGGAAGAGATCGAACAGGGACCAAAGCCTTTGGGGCCCCTTGGTCTTCAGCAGGTAAGTTCCTTTACCCATTTTTCTTCCTTTTAGGTGTTATTGTTGTTTCATTTTCCCCCCTTTATTTTCAGTTCTACCTGGATATGCAATTTGTCATCATCTTCGGGCAAGGTCGATTTTTGTCTAGACATGTACATCAAGTCATATTGGACATCATTGATAGAGCAATGGGTGCCTTTTCTGCCACTGGAATGAATCCTGATAGGTATTATGCTCGACTCCTATTTATACTTATATTGGTTCATAACCGAGTAACTCTGTATCTGCTAACTTCAGCAAAAGAGGTTAACTATGTAATGCAGTTTTTTTGCTCATAATTTCAAAAAAAAAAAGTTTTTAGGCTCATTATTCCTGCACGCAATTGCGTCACAAATACGAATTGACGAGATGTATTTTAATCGTCATATCTATCTGATTTCTTTGGAAGAGCAAGCAAAAGTTTGCCTGGACAACAGAAATACAGCTGTTATGAAGTTAGTTACATTAAACAATATGGTGATATGCTTGTGCGGCTACCACCACTGCCTCCTACTAAAATGATCCATAATATTCAAGGAATATGATAGTTCCTTGTTTGGTTGAAGTCAAGGATAAGTTATGTTTGCAAATTTTCTTTGATACCATGGGGCTGTAGCTCTAGTGATCCTAGCTGTTAGATTCATCCCTTGTTCTCATTGAGAGATGTGGACAAACTCGGTATACAAGGGTGATTAACACATGTGTACAGTTTCTTTTTGTGGCTGGATGGGAATCTAAGTGCGGCAGTGCACTGTGGCATGTTATTCATGCATTAGTTTATACTTTATACTTACATATGCTAATTGACCTCAGATCCCCTTGGCAACAATATTTAATCCTAGTAAACATCCATAGGGTGGAGTAGCAACTCCATGGAGCTAAACATCCACGCAATAAGTAATTTCTAGACATGTGAACTTTTGGTGGTCTATAGGTCTTTCAAAGGTTGGTATGGTATAATTTGGATGGTTTATTTTGATAATATAGCTGTTTGGTTTATTTTATATATATTAATTGTCAACATGAACATAATATAGCTACATGGCAATTATAATATTTGCTGTGTACTTGAATTGCAAGAGAGATGTTTCCTGAGTCCCCAGATTGCAATAATACATCAGAAATACCTTCTGTCAAAATTCATCATGGTGACTCGCTTGTTATTTGAATCGTGGCTAACAGTTTGCTTTAGGATCGTTCTTACCAATTAGGTCTTTTGGATGAGGCGCACTTTTTTTGTTATTTAGTTCGAATTGGTGTGCATACCAAAACTTACCAAAAGTATTACTCCATATCTGAAGTTGCTTTTGCTGTGGACCTCTAAATTACAATCGGCGTACTTGATTTTGTGTAGTGTCCTTCCTGGCGATGATTGGTTCATGGATGTCGCTCAAGAGGTTGTCGGTATGATCAGTGGAAAGGGTAGAGCTGCCAATGGGGACAGGGAGATTCACAGCCCGACTGCCTCAGTTTCAGCGCACTCGATGTCATCATTCAGATCCCATGGCAGCTCTTAGTTTGCAGGCTAGTATTTTTGTAGGCAGGCCAATGTATAATAAGTAATAGTACATTCTCTCCTTTCATACTTCTCAGTTTTTATTGTCTTCTGCTTTTGTTTTCATTCTTTATTTTTATATCTCTTGTGGTAGCATAGATGGATAATGGTTTGACATAGGAAAAAAAGAATCTTTAGCAATTGTTTCACAGCGCTGAGGCCTGCGAGTGTTGCGTCTCGCATGTCCAGTATATGGCATGAGCTATCACCGTCTCATTCTTTCATTAGGTTTTATGAAGAGTGAATAAGTTATGGGCGTGTCAGCCCCAAATCATTTTGCTGTATTACAAGGCGTCGATCATATAAGCAATTGTCGTTTTCCCATAATCTATGGAATGATAAGAATGCGATGATAGAGCCGCCTTAGGGTATGTACATTGCTAGCCTCTTAATTAGGCGCTTCAAATGTCAGTTACTCCATTTAGTTAAGCGCCGGCAGCTTAGCAGGCCTATTTTGCATTGAAATTTCAAGCGTCCGGCTCTTAGAAACACGTCGATGCTTAGAAAACAGATGAAAATAGTGCAAAACCGCTGGTATTTAATTGCTAGCGCCTGGGCCTAAGCGCCCCATTGTAGATGGCCTTAGTGTATAAATACATGTAGTTACAGACAAATACGTGCAGATCTAGATAAATCTGCAACGTCTAATTTGGGACACAGGGAGTAGCAATTTTAGTTGTCGCATTTATAGAACAGTTAGTTTTATGATGTCAAACTATTTCTGACATCAGCAATTTTCTATAGATTGTCTCATCGGACCTTTTGTAGCTTTGGTTATGGCATGTATAATAGGGTGATGTCACCTTTTCGTTATATTTGCTATATTTGATTTTTGCTTAGTTGGAGAAGAGGAAATAAAAAAAAGAATGTTGTCTTCCATTAGCTAAGAGATAATCTTTTATAAAATAAGAAAAAACTGTTTAACCATTTTGTCATATATGTCTTCTCTTAACAATATACAAATGTAACAGCTCATTAATTTCCAAAGAGGAGTGTCTAGCGGCCGGATCTCAAAATATTCGTGGGGTGGCTGGCGTTGCATGTTTTTTGACGCCACTGTTTTAATAGTAACGTTGTACTAAGATGACATGTCACTTATAATAGTATACCTATAAATATATAAGATAACAATAAGAGGTAATGCATTATATCACTTATATTTAATGTCTTCTTAAGATAATGTGGTGTGCTAAGAGAAGATGTGCTTTCTCTACCATTATATGTACCGTTATAAATTTGACTCAAGACTACAAGTATCAACACTTCTTATGGTTTAAAATATCCCCCCTTCCCCTTGTCATCCCCAGAGGCAGATGCAGGGAAACCCCATGTGTCACCGGTGAATGGGACGACGGGTCATGGCGCCTCGCAACCATGGCGTATCGGGAGAGGCAGCGGTCGGTGGCGGTTTGGAGATGCAGCGCGACCTACTGCTGTTGTTTCTCCCGATGGCGCAGCGGGCGCTTGACAGATTCACAGGGATAACAGACTCGTCAAGGGGTATTGAACGATCTGCGGAGCATGGACCTTGGAGCGGCAACTCTAGACATGGTGGCGACGATGCCCCCTCCGTGGGGATGTTTTGCCAAGAGGCGTCTCCATGTGTCGACTCCTGGGGCGGCGGATCACGGGATCCCTAACCCAGGTTCTTCGTAGGAGGCCGCGTGGTGGCTGGGACTTTCTCTAGCGTCAACGACGCTAGAAGAGGGAGAGCCGGAGATGGTGGCGGCACTGACTTCTTGGTTGGTCGCGATCTAGCCGGAGGCGAGGGGTGAAAACTGAGCCCAACTTCGGTTGTGGAGAACGATGGCGGTGTCTATGCATTACCACCTTGTTGAAGGCATCGTTGTTGCAGCTTACGTCTCCTCAACCGGGCTGCTCTAGGGGTAACCCTGTTTTGGGTCTCCCAAATCAGTCGTTGGCAACTTGAGGCGCTATTCTCCCCCTCGAGGCATCGGTTTTGGAGCCGATGCTGGCTGAAGGGGCTCTTAGGTGGAGCGTGTGAAAATATATGAACCCAAATATTATCTGTTGTAGTGATTTGATCCTCACAGGTGTATATATAGAGGTACATGGGGGGAGATAGACTTGGAGTACAAGTAGAGTCCTAGTTTATCCTAGCATCCCCCCCCCCCCCAAGTCGTAGCGGGAGTGAAGCGGATAATTGCGATTGCATCCTAAGTCTTGCGCTTTCTAATCCTTGGCATCATCAACGTCTCCTTCAAGTTCATTCTCTTCCCTCCTGCATTCATAGCCGGAGTGTCATCGACGAAAGTGACGAGGCGGATGTTGTTGATTGGAGTTCTTGTCGATGCCTTGCTGTAGACATTGTCCTTCATGTCGATATCGAGGTAGCCAATCATGATGTAGATGTGGTCGAGGTAGGTGTTGTTGATGTAGTACTCAACCACAAAAAATTTGCGCAATATTTTTTGATGACGTAGCTGCGATTTGTGGAAGAGGCACCTTGCAGATGTCAGAGAGTGCATTTCAGGACGACGTTTTGTACCTTAAAATGTATATAGTCGGGGTCAATATTCTGCACCTAGAAGGGTACCATCGAGGGTATCTTACGGATGTCAGAGGATGCGGTCATAGGTGAGACCAGAGGATGTGGTCATAGGTGAGACCACAAGTTTTGCCAGGACTAGAGGAAGTCCACCAAGCACACAACGTTTTGCTAGGATTGTGTGCACGGTTGTATTTGTACAGGTCATCACAAATAGTGATGCCACTGTCGGTGCAGTCTTAGCCATCAGACGCGGTCAATGACATGGTAGTTGTATGTCCATCATGGACGGTGTAGTGGCGGCGGTACATAAAATCTGTTGTTTCACTAGTAGAATTCAAATACATTACAAAATATTTTTTAAAACTTATTTTTTTTAAAGAAATCTGATAGAAAATTTCATTCTTTTGGCCAAAACAAAAACCAAAATCACTCTTTGTCGGGAGCTCCTATCAGCGTGGACGCACGATCTCTCTATAAGGTAAATTACACTTTCAAGAGCAAGGTCGAGTGATAAATAGAAATTGTGTTTTCATAAAGGTAGAGAACATGCTTCATCAAAATGATAAAAAGAACAGAATATGTACTAAATAACAAAGCCATCTTTTAGTATTGTACATACACCAAATAAATTGCCTCATTTTCCTTGTCTTTCCGAGGTACCAAAAAAGGTAGAATGGAAGGAGTTGCCAAAAAAACAGCAGAAAGTTCATCGCAGCCCCAGGCGAAACCAGTAATCGATGGTTATAAGGCAAAGGCAAATGAAAAGATGACTTCACTTTGAGTAATAAGAGAGGAAGACACATAATTCTTCAAGACATACTACAGATTACTAGCAAAACACCCGTGCGTTGCTACGGAGACATCATCATCGACAAAGAACTTGTACAGAATAGGAAGAGAATCGATCTCATCAGAGATATAGTGCATTGGTCGACAAGCTCAATTCATCCACGGGGAGGTAGATAGTCTAGATAATTGCATTATCTTAGCCTTAAGACATCGTCTCAGTCCTTATAGCTCATTTACAGGGCAGTCCTTATAGTGCGTTACAATAGGAGATAAATTTATTTTGCATACATAGCTCATTTACAGGGACAGTTACATGTCGCAGTTGATAACCGCATTCAAAAGTTACATGCGCTGGCTACCATGATAGCGATCTCCTTAACCACGTAGCTTCTCTTCAGACCACCAGCAGATGCCTCTATCTCCTGGTCGCATGCACATGAGATATGATGGATGTAAAATTATGAGGTATACTATGATCGGAAATGCTAAACCTACGGACTCTTTGCTACGGAAATAAACTTACGGGAATACGTGGAAAGGGCTGGTTGGTGTGGATCCTGGACACTCCCGTGATTCATGGGGTCGTAGTTCAACTGATTTTCTCCACGTCCTTCCGTAAGTTGATTCCGTAACTTTCAATCCGTAGCTGTAGCATTGCCCTACTATGATATATGTTCGTGTCTTGCTATGATTTTAGTTCGACACGGTCTCGTGTATCCATAGGTTCAGTTTGCCCTTTGTCCAATCTCTCGTGAGCATATCACCCGCGGTGGCTTCTCTCTTTACAGCAAGTGTAACTAAAACGATAAATTTATCTCTCTATCTACTCATTTCAGAACTCTCTAAAAATGTCATTTGGATTTGCACTGATATTTTGAAGGAACTGGAATCTTAACTTTGTTCAAAAATTATTTTTTTCCAAACGCATCTAGCAGTAAGCCGCACATACTTTAGCTACCACATGCAATGCCGCATCCCAGGCCAGCAGCGTGAACGCATTCCAGCAGCCCCGCGGTGACACAGGATATAGCAGCACGCACGAATCAAGGCAATGCACGACGATCGGCCGCGAGGTGGATCACCTCTCTTCCATTGCCTACGATCTTTGCCCCCAAAAAACAAACCGAAAGTAGCGTACGCACCTGGGACGACGATTGGGAGTGCTGGAAGTGGTGTCCACCGAGCAAATTCCTTTTCTACCAGAGATCGTGTAAATCGTGGGCGTTCTATCAGCTGCGGGAGTTCATACTTCAGTCGACGTGCACGCTTTACACCATGTTACGTCAGGTGAAGAAGTCCATCGGGAGTTCAGAGACGACATGCGACGCAGAGTTCAGAGCTGGATGCCGTGCACCCGTGCGTGAGTTCGCCGGCATGTTCCGCTGGGCAGAGAGGACGGGGCGGCGTCCAATGATCAGGTGACCGGCCAGCTCGGCAGAGGTCCTTGATTTTTTTCCCAAAATTGCTCCTCGCTGAGGTCGCCTTTGCTATCTGTTGTGTTCAATGTAGTCGCTGCTTGCAGCTCTTTATTCTCTCTGGTCCTTTGTGCTCGCTTGGTGGTTTGCTCCGCTTTTAATCGCAGCTCCGCGTTGAAGTGTTCATCGTCCACCATATCGCCCCCGCCGGCAGATGTGGCCACCGCGTTTGCCTGGCGGCAACGATGGTGGGCTGTTTTGCCAAATAACTAAGATACTCGTCCATCCTACTGAAGAGGCAAGAGCTGCGATAGACCGAGGACGCGGAGTAGCTGAGACAAGATGTGCATGCACGGGGCAACTCCTGGCAAGCCTTCCTCTCCGCCGCTGCTGTAAGTTTCATGGACCAAGGATGACTGTTAGAGAATGGCAACACGCCACCTCGAGCGGTGCTAAGGCTAGCTACAACGGGCGTGCGGCGGAGGCAGGACGCCGCGAGGGAATTGGCAGACTCGTCGTCGGCCTCGATGACTCAACTAACCATTCACGCACGATCTGACCCATTGCCGGAAAACTTCCGTCTCCTCGTCCCTCCTACGGAAGAGCTCGTCCCCGGCTTCGAGTTCACGGTTTTCGCTTCCTTTCGTCGACCCGCTCGGTCGTGATGATCTCTGTCAGGTCGTCCAGGTAGTCGGGTGTGGCCCTGGCCTCAGTGTGTTGGTCGTGAACTCTAGTAAGGCGGCTGAAACTGGCAGCTTCTCCTCCTGTAGTCCATCCAACCCTCCAACTTGCCCGCCCCCGCCATGGTCTTGTAGACGAGCAATCGATTGAAAGTTGTAGGTTACTGGTGTTCTCGCGCCCCATCTCCCTCATATAGTCGGCTCCGGCGCTCCGGCGTGCTTGACCATGGAGTCTAGGAGCAGATGCCAAACCACGAATTCCATGGGCAGATACCGGCGGCGCTAGACCGCATCCAGAGCACGCCCGACCTCCGCCGCCGTGCGCGCGGCGCAAGGGTCAGCTTCGCGTGAGGATGGGGGCACGCAATGTCCCGGACTCCCGGTCCCGGCCACCGGCCCGCCAGGATGGTCGAGGTGGCGAGCACGGTCTGCAGCTGCTGCGCCTCGTCTTCCGTCTTCGATCTCGTCTCTGTCGTCATAGTCCTTAATTATGAAACACTCGTTTTTGTTGTGATCGGTTTAATCTCTTCGATCTTAGGAATTAGGAGTATATAGGAACCACGGGTGTGATCTGGGAGAAGTGCCCGCTGGAAATCCTAAACCGGATCGAGATAGAGTAGTTTCCTTCGACAGGAACCTTCACGCTGCCGATCCGGAAAGGCTACGACCGTGTGGCCTAAAAGGCATAAAACGGATGGTTGAAAGCGCATTGCGGTGAATTGAAAGCGTACTTGCGACCGCCACGGACCATACCTGTAGCAATATTATTAGTAGAGATTCAGATCGATGCTTGTATATAATCAGACGAGACCAATAGTGTAGAGCCAGACAATCATGGCTAATAATAATACTTGAATTCGGGGGAAAACAATGGCAACTTAGTTTTTTTAGAAGGAAACTTGCTGCGAAAGAATATCGTTGTTTGAGAAGATCTGTGCTCCGTCGTCTACTTGGATGGGTCGGTGAAGAAGTTGTTAATGGCTGGCATGATCTCTGAAGACTTGCCGTCGATGAACCTCCTGAACGGGTGGCGGGAGTAGCGGCGCCCCTCGTCGTGGTTGTCCAGGATCCCGGCCGCCCTATTCTCCTTGGTGACCCTGACTTCTGGGTTGGTGGTGATGTTGCGCACGAGCTGCATGACGCAGATCCCGACGGCCACGCCGGTGGCCGCGAAGATCGGGTAGGCCTGCATACCAATCAACCGGGGGGGAGATCATCAAAAACCACCCAGCGAGGTTACGATCGCGATACAAAAAAGAAAAATGCGATTCCTAGACACGAGAAAGGATACGCAGATCGAGTCCACGGACGGTTACATCATGATCCGACGGAATATTATTTTGCATCTTGCAAATTAAGGATGGGTACTGCAACTAGATCTAGCTGGATCAGAAACGATCGAACCCAGAGGACCCTGGAGGATGGAAAGGTTACCTCGGGCCGGAGCCACCTCGCCTTCCACGCGCTGGATGCCGATGCCGCCGCCGCCATGGGTCGATCGGTGTGTTCGCCTTGGCTTTGCTTCTCTTCTTCGTCCTCTTCCTACCGGTCGATCTCGATCCGACGCGATAACTAGGCAAGGGGTTGCTGTTTAGGCGAACCCGGCCTTTTATGTAGAGGAGTTGAAAAGAGAGGTAGGCGGCGGCGCGTTGTGCTTGACAGGGTAGGTAGAGTTTGAAAGTGGGGAAGAGGGTTTTCTAATCGGGTACGAAGGCGGAGACGCGCATGTGGTTGGATTCCGGGATGGAGTGTACTTTTCACATGCAGAATTCCGGCGATTTAGACAAAATTAACCCAAACTTCAAACGATTTCAAAAAATAAACCATCGGCAAAACTATTTCAAAAAAATAACCCTTTTTTGCGTCGCCATCCACAGTGGCACGGCAGAATGGTGTGCGTCGCCAGGACGAGTGGCGAAGCCGATAGTGCGTCGCCACTCCGGGTGGCGAGGCACAAAGGCATGCGTCGCCACCGCCAGTGGCGAAGCACTTTAGGGTTAGCCTATGCCCCCCGGCCCGCGCCCTCACTCCCCCACCCCCTCACTCTCCCTCCCACACCCCTCCCTCCCTCATCTCTGGCGGCGCCGGCGGCGGGTGGTGTTCTTCTTCCCCCTCACTCTCCCTCCCTCACCTCTCCCTCCCTCATCCATTGGTGCCCTCTTGATCTTCACTAAGGTATGTTCCTCCAATCCCCCTTCTCTAATCCCCCAATCCCCCTTCTCTAATCCCCTCCCCTAGGTAGAATTCGAAATCAATTTGTATGGTGGTATTTTAGCAAGATTGATAGATGGATTTGTAGGATAGTGTCCTCAAGATGGATTTATTTGTATGGTTGATTGAAATGAATGATTCCAATGGATTGATGGATGATTCCAATGGATTGATGGATGATTCCAATGGATTGATAGGTAGTGATGGATGAACTAGCAATTTGTGTGATTGTTTTATGTTTCTTGTTATTGAACTAGCAATTTTAGATTACTTGTGTGATTGATTTGTGCTTCATCATATGTATGAAATTAGTAGAATTATTGATAGGATGAGTTGCATATTATATGGATTTTGTGCATATATGCTCACATATGATTGATTCCAATGAATTATTGATTTGTGCTTCATCATATGATTGATTTGTGTGATTGATTTTGTGCATATATGCTCACATATTATATGGATTTTGTGCATATATGCTCACATATATGCTCACCAAGTTTGATTATGTCCATATATGCTCACATATATGTTAATAGGATGAGTTGTAGATGAATTTTATAGTTGAAGTTAATTTTAGATGAATTGTATAGTTGTAGATGAAATATTGGAGATATATTGTTATAGAAGAATTGTATGAATTATGTGCATATATGCTCACATTATAGTCGGATTGTTTAGGATGGAGGAGTTCAATAATGAAAGCATTCTCGAGGGTAAAGTTGATATTCGTCATCGTTCCTATATGATGACCGAGAAGAAGAAGGTAATTAAAAAACCAAGTACTCAAATGTAATATTCGTAAGCGTGAATTGGTATGTGACACCATGCATGTATGTTCGTCACCGTGCAGATTCTTGGACCATTGCGACTTAGGTACAACCAGATGACGTCAATGCCGATGAACTACGATGAGCGGTACACCCCCTACATCCGCAATCTAGGGCTTCTACCGTTCATCCATATGGTCACCCGGACGACACTCAACGTCAATCCTGCCGCAATCACCGCGCTTGTGGACCGGTGGAGGCCGGAGACCCACACCTTTCACCTCCGGACCGGCGAGATGACGGTCACGCTAGAGGACATGGCGATGATACTTGCGCTCCCCATCGAGGGGGCTCCTCTTTGTATCGATACATCCTCTGATGATTGGCGCGGGAAGATGTTAGATCTCATTGGGAAGTGCCCCGGGGATACTCTCAACCAGCAAGGAGTAAAGTTGAGGGTCCCCGCGGGGGCAACTTTCAAATGGATCTCAGATAACTTCGGTACGTGCCCTGAGGATGCCGATGAGGATGTTGTCAAGATCTACGCCCGCGTGTACGTGTGGTATGTTATCACACGGACTCTGTTCAATGACACTAGTGGGAAGACCGCGCACTGGCATTGGCTGAAGGCGCTCACCGTCATGGATAAGAAGTGGAGCTGGGGCACTGCTGCATTGGCTTGGTTGTATCGTCAGGTAATGAGTTGTTTTGTCCACTCCGTACATTTGCTCTCTATTTTGGCTACATTCTTGTTATTGATGTTTGCTTTCATACCTTCTGCAGCTTGACGATGCTTGTTGTAGGACAGAGCCACAAGCTTGTATTGCTGGTTCCCTGCTTCTTCTTTCGGTGTGGAGTTGGGAACGCTTCCCTGTTGGACGGCCGAAAATTGGTCCTCGTAAAGACTGGCACGATGGTAACGACCGCCACCGGTATCCCACGTTTGCTTACTACTGGGACCGGCATTCTGAGTTCACTTCTGACCCAGAACAAGCATATCAACAATACACCAACGAGTTTGACAACCTAACCCCTGAGCAGGTAAAAAACTCTATTCCCTCACTCTCTCGTCTCGGGTATTTAGGATCTTCATTATTGGGCATGTTGTAGGTGATATGGCAACCATATGGCAAAGGATATTCTTACGGGGCGCCTTCTTACGGTGACGTTGCCTGGGAGCTTAACCCTGCTTGCATGGCTGAAAGAGTTCTGTTTCATATGCGTTGCCCGTTGATATGCATGTGGGCTGTTGAGTATCACTTGACGCAGCGGGTTATGCGGCAGTTTGATCTATATCAAGAGTACCCGCCGATGTATGAGGACACGGATCGTGTGCTTCACCGGTATGAATCATATTTCCGCCGTTCCGCCATTGTGTAATGTAATTCTTGTTTGTTGACAGTGTGTTATTTTATTATGCAGCTATGACAGGATCAAACATCGGAAGACCGATTGGCCCAATATTCACAAGATGCATATCAAGACGTTTCAACAACGTGTGACGGAGACTAAGCGGGCAAAAGGAATAAATGTAGCGGACCATTCTGATGAGGGTTTCAACAACTATCTCCGTTGGTTTCAACCTCGGACTCGTTTGCAGCTTCTTCCGGATGCCTACACGGATGTCATTTTGGAAGAACCTTTGCCGTTCGACCAGCTTGGCAATCTTGCTTACAATAAGCTTGTCAGGGAAGGGCGCCAAGTCGATTTTGCTCCCGCGATTAACTTTGTGGTAAGCTTGTTCTTCTTTTTGTAATCTCACTACTATCTCCATTTGCCACTTGTGTCTTTACATATTCATATACATGCTAGCGCTCGGAGATCCAGAAGCAAGCTGCTGAATTCGAGGTGGCTTTGGAATTGCCGGAGAACAAAGATGGCTATTCAAGATTGCGAGAATTTGTGAAGGTATGAATTTGCCGGAGAACATATTCTACTCATGAATGGTGAAATGCTGGATAATGCACTAGCCATTGCCTAGCCATTGCTAAATGCCTTGCTTTTGAGTTCTTATAAATTTGTGATAGCCATTGCTAGTTTCTTTTGAAACTTTAAGACCATTGCCTAGCCATTGCTAAATGCCAAGTACTACATGTTGCTAGTTTCTTTTCAAACTTTAAGACCATGAGACCATTACAATGCATGTGACTACTTGCGGTGCTTTTCCTTTTTACCCTACTTGCGGTGTTTTATACTTCTGACAATTATTTTCTTCTTATAGCGTCAGGGCCAGAAGTTACGGAGATTAGGAAACCTTCTTGGTTGCCGTGATCCTGAGATTGCATCAACGCCGTCGCCGTCCCAGTCTCATGCCATATCGGACTCCGCGGATGAGGAATCCACGCCGGAACAAGAGGATGAAGAGGAACAAGAGGATCCCCTACCATCGAAGAGAAAGAACAAAGGTGTACATAGGGACAAGTACACACCACATGATTTCAAGGAGAAGACAAAGAAGAAGGTGGTCACGGAAGAAGTCTCCGATTCCGACGATGATAATTTCGTGTTGGAGGCACGGAGGAAGATTGCTCCGCGTAGGGGAGGGAAGCGTGGAAGAAAGTAGATGTTTAGTTAGGTTTTATGCTATCTATCTATATGAACTTGCCATGTTTAGTAATCTCGCTTTGAACTTGTGCTTGTTATGACGGACACTATGTTTGGCTATGTAATATTTGAACTATGAGCTTGATGTTTGGATATGATCATGTGCTCGAATTTCATATATGATCTTCTGTTAGAATTTATGATGTTTTGATATATGATATTGTGTTCTGATGTTTTGATATATGATATTGTGTTATGATATTGATTTTGAGCTTGTCCAATATGATTTCAAACTTGTATATTGATTTTGAGCATGATTTCTAGCTAGAATATTGGTTTTTAGCTTATTTCATGCTCCAGGCCTGCGTCGCCAGAGGGAGTGGCGAGGCAGCTGTGCGTCGCCACTGCCAGTGGCGAGGCAGAGGCGGCAGCTGCGCCAGAGGCAGCGCGGCACCCTTAGCTGTGTCGCCACCGTGAGTGGCGAAGCACCCTGCATCGCCAGAGCCAGTGGCGAAGCACCTCTGCGTCGCCGCCACCAGTGGCGAAGCACCCCTGGAGCTCGAAAAAAATGCTCAAAACTTTGAAAAAATGCTCAAAACAGCAACTTGTGTCAAAATTTATCACCAACACATAGTTCATAAGCATCACACGTAGTTCACACATAGTTCAAAATAACAAGGTTCACAAATATTACGAAATGGAAGCAAATAGTTCTAAATGACAAGATTCACATGCAATAGTTCAATACATGCCCAAATACACGAATGCTCTACTCGCTCAAACATGGTCCCTTTGCCTTCGCCTTCGCCATGGCCTTCCTCTTCTTCTCTTCTTCTTCCTTCTCATCCCTTATGGCACGTGCCTCGGCAGCCACCCTCTCAAATAGTTCCTTCTTCTCCCTCTTTATCCTTGCGTCCTCCCTTGCTAGGTGCGCCGCCCAAACAGCCTGGCGCTGCTTCAACTCACGCGCTTCTCGTTCTCTCTTCTCTTTAAGTGCTTTGGCGCGCTGCTTGTCCTGCCACATCATACGTTCCCGCCGCATTTGCTGCCACCTTTCCCGCTCCGCTTCCTCTTTTTCAGCTTCCTCTTTCAGCTTCCTCTTTCTTTCTTCCATTTTCTTGGCCGCATCTTGTTCCTTCACTCTCCTCCAAGCCTCATTTTGAACATCTTCATCCTCCTTGTGACCTTGAGTTGAGCTATGTCCCGTCCCCCTCACCTTTCTCTCTCTCTCTCCATCTCTACTTCCATGTTGCTTATCTTATCATAGGCTCTCTTCATTATCTCGTCGTACTCACGAATGCTCTTTATTACCCCCTCCGCAAGCTCCTTCTGACGTTGCTCTTCTCTTTCTCTCCTCATTCTTTCCTCATGAACCCTCAATTGTTGATCTTCTTCCATCCTCATTTGTGTTGCCTCTTTCTTCTTCCTCTCGGCCGCATCCATCTCCATCACCTTCCTCCATGACTCATTGAAGGTCAGATCCCCCTCCTTGTTGGCTTGACTCCCCGCCATATCTACAATAAGAGTGGAGATAAAAGTTAGTACACACAATATGTAAAATGTTATCTCAAATTTAGAAATTGTAGAGCACAAAATAAAGTACATACGGAAATGGTCCTTGTAGATATCCTATCATACTAGTTCGATTTACACCACGGACTCCTCTAAGACCTAGTTGTCTTCCTCTTTGTTGCATAGGATTACGATAGCTTGGACCACCTCCGTGGCTTCGACCACCTCGGTGACTAGGACCACTTTGTTGGCTTGCAACACTATGTTGGCTACTCCTTTGTTGGCTTGGGCTTGGACCACTTTGTTGGGTACTCCGTTGTTGGCTTGGACCACCTTGTTGGGTACTTTGTTGGCTTGGGCTTGGAACATCTCGGTGGCTTGGACCACTTTGTTGGGTACTCCTTTGTTGGCTTGGAACATCTTGGTGGCTTGAACCACCTTGTTGACTACTCATGGGTTGGCTTGCGTTCGGGTCATTTCTCTTGGTTCTTTTCCTTTGGGTACATGTCCTAGCATTGTGTCCATGACCATTACACTTGCCACAACGAGCTCTATCACATGGCTCTTGAAATTGGTCATTTCCTGATTCTCTCGCACCACCACGACCCCATCCATCCATATCACCCCTAAAACGCTTTGTCTGGCGTCTTCCACGTTTAACAACCTTCCATGACGGATGGGGCCAGAGTTGGATTCCATGGTACTCGGGCCACTGTGATTGGTCTAGGTATGGGTTAAATCTAGGAGCCCATGTTTTCTTGGTCGTCGTGATGGAGAACTCTGACTCTCTCACGGTGAGAGGGTGATTGTAGTCCAAATGACGCACCCGAGCCGCCGTTAGCAAATGCGAGCAAGCAAGATGGTCCAAAGATGGCCTCGCACATGTGCACTCGCAAGTCCTTAGCGAGACCTTGAAAGCTCGGCCTCCATGTTGGACACCGTCGGCCGTGGTTCCTCCGGGCTCGTTCACTTGATAAATGAGCTCTTCGTTATCATAAACGGTGGCAACTTCAGAATCTGCCTTACGAGACTGAAATGTCCTCCACTCGTCAACTTTGGGTGGGTACTCGTATTTGTGGTTTTGCGTATTGTCTCCCGCAATCTGCCTTTCCGTTTCATCTGAGTACTTCAAAAAATACTCATTCAACTTGTCGAATGTGTATCACACAATTGCCGTCACGGGCAATGCACGGACACCCTTGAGCACCTTGTTGAAGCACTCTGCCATATTGCTTGTCATTTGACCGTACCTCCGACCATTTTCATCGTAGGCTCTTGCCCACTTTGTTCTATCTTGGATGTGCATAGTGAGAAATGCTTGACCCTTAGCATCGAGCTTTCTGTTTGAGGTCAATTTGATGTACAAGTTTGCGAAACGCCGGTCAGTGAAAGCGAGACAACAATCTTGAAGATCATCAGTCAACTCCTTGCTACCACATGCCCTATAGAAGTTTGAACAGAAATGCCTCATGCACCATCTATGGTGCAAAGGAGCATGCCCTGGAATTTCAATATTTACCGCTGCGAGAATTCCTTGATGTCGATCTGAGATGACACAAATTTCCCTTTGTGGCGGTAATACCTTGGTCCTCAAAAGGTGAAAAAACCACTGCCAGTTATTGTTGTTCTCCGCCTCAACGAAAGCAAATGCCAAAGGAACCAAACGGTTGTTGGCATCATTTGCTATTGCAACCAAGAGAGTCCCCCTATATTGCCCGGTCAGAAATGTGCCATCAATGGAGATTACCGGTCTACAATGCTCGAAAGCTTTCACGCATTGCTGGAAAGCCCAAAATGCACGGCCAAATACTCGGACAGTTCTTCCATTGTAAATCCTTGTTTCCTGTCCATAAGGCTCTACCACATAAACCATGCCCGGGTTTGCATCGGCCATTGCTAACAACAACCGAGGAATTCGGTTGTATGCTTCTTCCCAATCACCATACAACATCCTGAATGCAGCTTGCTTCGCTTTCCATGCCTTGCCGTATTTCACATCATAGTGAAAAAGAGCTTTCACAAGCTCCATGACTGTTTTGATGCTCATTGTTGGAAGTGACGAGATTTGGTTGGAAAGTCTATATGCGATGAACTCGGAGGTGTGTTGTCGGTGATCGTGCTTTACTGCTTTGCCATCCACTCTCTTTCCGCGACACATGTGAGTTGGCACACAACTTGTTATGCGCCACTCGGGTCCTCCCTTCCATGGTCTTGCACGCACAATCCAAGGACATCGATCCTCCTCGCACTTAACAGTGTAACGCTTCTTCACGTCTGAGTGAAGCACCGTATAGGGACGATGATACTTAACCGAGAAGTCCTTGATCCATTGTTTAAATTCCAGCAAGGTTTTGAACATCAAGCCTTTTGATATACCATTACTCTCGTGATTCCCATCCCGGTAAGAAGTAGGCCTTGGTCCAAGCACTATACCCTCGCCGCCATCAACCGTGGCTTCATCCGCGAGACTAAGATCACGGAACAATGGTATCCGATGATCTCGCCCCAATACCTTCTCGTGGACTTCGGCCTCATTGGCCGTGAACCCTTCCTCATCAACTTCTTCTTCGGGACCATCGTCATCCGAGTCCGATGCATAGCATCGCGAGTACGGGATGTCATGGTCCATGTTTTCTTGCGTATAATACATATCCAAATCTCCAACATTGTGGTCATGAAGCTCAATATCATTGTCACCATCCCAGCACTCATCATCCTCCTCTTCCAATGATAGTGCCTCCTTTGAAATTGGCCTTCCATCCGTCATTTCTTCTTGGTGGTTCGGTGGAGAATTCCTACCATCAACCCGGGAGGCACTCCGGTTCAAGTCCACATGCAAAGTACCACCAACCTTTTTGGTGGCAAATAACTCAAGAGCCTTGTCGAGAGATTCGGCCACCACCTCCTTGTATGCACCCCAACGTTGCTCGGAGTTGATACGCATTATCTTCCAACGGAAGTGCATGCCAAATCCGGCGTTGTGCCTACCCTCCAACTCAACAACATCACTAGGGTCCATCCATTTCAACTCTATCCTAACTTGTTCCAAGACCTCGGCGTACGTAGGAGTACGCTCGAACACCAAGTCAAGCTCATCCGGGTCGGGCTCTATATTGCCTTTCAAATATGCTTCCTTGTCAACATGATGAACATGAACAATTCTCGCCATACCTATTTTTGGTATAACAACAATAAGGTAAAAAAATTAATAAGTACCTATGCCAATATTTACTAGCACATCATACTTCATAACAAGAAAACCCTAACCCTAACCCTAACATAACAAGAAAACCCTAACCCTAACATAACAACAAACCCTAACCCTAACCCTAACATAACAACAAACCCTAACCTCACAAACCCTTACCCTAACCTACCAATCTACACTAAAATACTTCATACACATCATACAAGCCAACATTGACCAAATTAACAAGAATCAACATTGCAATTTGGGTGATTCAATTTTTCTAGGGTTTCTAAGATTTGGGGATTCTAAACCAAATATGCAAATTCCAATGGGTCAAATGAATGGCAAATGAGGGAGAGTACCTTAGGAGACTTGGGGAAGGAGAAATCCATGGAGAAAAGCTTCGATTTGAGTGGTTTTGGGTGGGAAGATTGAGAGGGGGAGAGAGAGCAGCCGCCTTTGCTGGAGATGAGGGAGGAAGTGAGGGAGGAGGCCAGCTCGGGGCTGGGCGGGAAACCCTAACCCTAAAGTGCTTCGCCACTGAGAGTGGCGACGCAGGCCATTGTGCCTCGCCACCCGGAGTGGCGACGCACTATCGGCTTCAGGCCCCACCATGCCGACGTGGCCGCCACCGCCTCGCCACTCCTCTGGCGTTGCACCATCTTCTGCGTCGCCACCGTGAATGGCGATGCAAAAAGGGGTTATTTTTTTGAAATAGTTTCGCCGATGGTTTATTTTTTGAAATCGTTTCAAGTTTGGGTTAATTTTGTCTAAATCGCCCAGAATTCCGCGCACGCGAAAAGCCAGCGTTGCCGGTTAGCTCTGGGCGAAACATGACTTGGGGACTTGGCAAAGCTCTAGGTTGGTTCGTGCAGTGCCGGATCCAGCGTGTTAGCTATGGGGGGGCAATTGCCCCCCTCCCCCCCTAAAATTTTCATCCCCTTCTAATATGCCTAGCTATAAAGTAATTTGCCCCACTTAGCATCAAAATTTTCTCCACTTAGGACATCTTTGCCCCCCTAGTTTTATTTACTGGCTCCGCCCATGGGTTCGTGCATCGTGGGGTCTCATTGCCAATTCACAGCGTGTAGGGGCGCGTTCGGTAGGTCGCAGGCCTCTTGTTCGCATCTGGGAAGAAAAATGTAGGCCAATTGGTTACCTGGAAAACCTTCACGTTGTGGTTGTACAGTTCTCAAAGCATCGACGGGCCAGTTTCTAGCGATGCGACCTCGTAACCCCTAAAATAGAGAATGTGACGTGTATGAAGAGCCATCGACTGTATATGGCACGAGCTCGGGCAGAACGCTGAAAAAGCGGCGGGATGAATTCGTTCACCGCCTACAAAATTTTGCCATCGTATATAGGGATGGCTAAATCGCCGCGAAATCCAAATACCCCATTTCCCCCCTTCGGAGCTCCTCATACCTTCAATATCTAGTGACATGGGTGGACCTTCGTCGCCGGCTGGGTCCGCGAGGTTGGCGGCGGCGGCGTCTGCTATCATGGCGGCGGCGGCGTCTGCTATCATGGCGGCGACGATGACTGGCTTATCGGCTTCTTCCTCTGCACCGATCCTTCCGGTGGTTGTAAGCTTCTCAAACCCTATCTAATGGTCGGAAGGAACAGAGTACTTAGAAGGCGTAGATCTGATAGCATCGGTTGTAGGTGATCCCCTTGGTCTCCTTCTATGGCAACGTTGGTTGTACCTAGATCTCCGATGAGCACATGGATGATTGTGATGCCTGCTTCTGTGTCGGGGTCTCCTTGTTCCCCTACCTCCGTTCTACGTGTAGCCTCTCTGACTGTAAGAAGCCTATGTTCATTCTTCTTTGACCTTTGATTTGTATGCTTGTGGGTTGTCAATACTTGAATCCTTACGAATCGTCTGCCTAACTGTAGGCCATTAAACCTGTGAGCTTCCCCGATCTATCATTACCCTCGGTCAATAACAATGGCTATTGATGGGGATATGCCGACCATGGCTGGCCCATGAGGAGGGAAAGCCTATACATGGTGACTGACTTGGGAGGCACGGTGACTAGATGGACCACTATGTGAGGCCTGGCGAGTGGAACACGAAGCCCAGAAGCGTAGCTAGGCCCAGTCGATTAGGTCAAAGACCGAGTCACCAACTGACTCGGCCTTATTCTCTATAAACCCTAGCCTGGCGACTGCTATATAAGCTAGGGTAGAGGTACCTAGAAAGGGATCCACTCTATCATACACCCCTTAGAGGCAGTCTTACACCACTTGGACTCACCGCCATTGTAATCGACACCACATCAATCTGCACAAGCAGGACGTAAGTCTTTACCCTCTAGGGGGGCCGAACCTGGGTAAAACTTGCCCTGTGTCTTGCAATCTTGATCCGCAGAAGGCTCCAACTCCCTTGCCCCATGCTTCACATTCGCTACCCCCAGTAGCACCTACCATGGCCATTCCCATGACAGTGGCACCCACCGTGGGGCATGGATTGTCTGGCCATAGATCTGCGGTGAGACCCAAATCACCAATCGATCGGCCATTCACCATCGGCGTACTGGTCGCCTCCGACTCCTACCTCCACGTCCTGCCGGGGAGCTACCGACCGGCCTCCGCGCTGATCACTCGCGCCCTCATGCTGCCTGTGGGTAGGATCAACATCTTCGTCGGCCTCAACAACACCGTCGACCACTTCGACAACGTCGATCACCGTGCGATGTGCACGATCCCGCTCCTAAACTAAGCGAAGTACGAGCAGGCCCGATCGGTCATCCTCCCAATCTCAGTAGGGGGGTCGATCAATGACTCCACTGCCATAGCCATCGACTCCGACGTACTCGCCAACAACGCCGACTCCACAGACCCTCCTTCCAGCAACGGATCCATCGTCGCGGCGTCATTCGATGGCTCCATCACCCGTGTCGACCCCAACATCTGCTTTGAGGATCACATGTGCGCTCTGCCCGATTCGTACTCAGAGTCTGTTGGCCAGATCTGGGAGGAGCCCATCGGGCACCCACACTG
The DNA here is from genome assembly GCA_007115705.1 of Dactylis glomerata. Lineage (NCBI taxonomy): Eukaryota > Viridiplantae > Streptophyta > Magnoliopsida > Poales > Poaceae > Dactylis > Dactylis glomerata. The sequence goes on from QXEO01000170.1 coordinate 4,609,258, forward strand.
CCCTCATGGCCGGCAACGACCCACCACCCCCCCCACACCAAATCCGTTCACCACGCCCATTCACGCGGATGGGCCTGCGACACAGATCGAAGCCCATCGCGTGGCTCTGGAGGAGGCCAGGGCCAGGGAAGTGGCAGAACGCGAAAAATTCCGCCTCGAGAAGCACAACGCCAACCAGCTGACGTAGTACCACAAGCATAGGATGCGCTCAAGGATGGCTGCCAACGTACCGAGTCGCACTCTCGACTTCGGTGCTGACACCACCCGCCAGATCCAGATCGGCAATACCTCTGCGCCCGGACCCAGTCGTCCGGCCGCGGCTGCCGCCGACGCCAATCACCCATCCACCGAGGTAGCCGCCGCGGGGCTCCCGGCCGCCACCCGACCGCAACCCTCCACATGGACAACCTCGCATATTCATGGCCTCGAGGGAGGACGATGATAATGACATCCCACTCTTCTCCAGGCCAATGGACAACGTCTTCCCAAGCGCGGGGGCCCTCGCCGACATCGTCCAGCAGGTCGAGAATGCCCTGCAAATCAAGTACACACAAAACTTGTTAAACAAGTGCCTCCAGCAACAGCAGGAGGGGTGCAACTCACAAGGGCGAGTATACTCTCACTCGCCAGGCAGTAGGGCGGCCTCCATGGGCAACCAGCACACCGCCCCTGCCGCCAATCTCCATAACTATCTTCCTCCAGAACCGAGGCAGCAGCAGATCCAGCCGCGGAATGACTACCCTGCGCACTCCTCCAACGAGCCGCCGCAACATTGCTGTGCGCACCTACCTCGTCAACAAAGAGGCATGGAAAGCACGCTAGCCGTATGACTTGCGGCACACCCTCAACAACCGTCCTGAGCAGATCAACTTGCTTCCACAGGTCGGACCAGCCTGCTTTGGACCAATGGTTCGAGACGAGGAATACCCGACGAACTTCAAGGCCCCAAGGGAGATTGAAAGGTATGATCCGCAACAGGACCCAACTATGTGGATCGACACATACCTCATGGCGATGGGAATCGTTAGCCACAACGAGGTACTTGCCACTTGCTACCTGCCCCTGCTAGTGGATGGCAATGCCAGGCAGTGGCTCAACACTCTCCCCAAGGACAACATCGACTGCTGGGACGAGATGCACACTGAGTTCGTCCGGCACTTCTAGGACAACTACTCCCGCACCACCACCATCGATGACCTAGAATGGTGTATCCGAAAGTGCACGGAGTCTACTCGCCAGTGGCTCCAGCGCTGTCAGGATATATGGGTGCGCTCCACCAGCGTCCACCCCACTCTCGCAGTCAATACCATCAAGCATTACTGCCGATATGAGCCGGACGACACCTCGAGAGTGGATTATTAGTCATAGATGCAGTTGGATTACGGTCTATGTATTCTGTCGTAATGCCCAGAGTGAATCTCATAGTCATCCTCATGACATATGTATGCTATCTTTATTCTATCAATTGCCCAACTGTAATTTGTTTACCCAGCATGTTGTTATTTATCTTATGGAGAGACACCACTAGTGAACTGTGGACCCTGGTCCATTCTTTTACATTGCTATTACCGTTTTACTTTTACTCACTTTATTTACATTCTTGCAAACTATTACCTTTTACCACTCGATGCGCTTAATCCTTTGTTTATAGCAAACTGGTGAGATTGACAACCTCATCGTAAGTTGGGACAAAGTACTTGGTTGTGTTGTGTGCAGGTTCCACGTTGCTGCTGGTGAAAAGCTACACGCCGACCAAGTTTCATGGCGCCATTGTCCAGAGTGTCGCAAAGCTAGCGGGCATCAACCTTCGGAAGTTTGGTTCTTTCTCCTACTGGTTCGATAAACCTTGGTTTCACAACTGAGGGAAAAATTGCTATTGTGCTCATCATAACCTTCTCTTGGGGTTTCCAACAAGTTTTCTGGCATCAACTACATGCTAGCAAAACAGCAGTCAATCTCCTCAAAAGAGAAAGGCTTTGTCAGATCCTCATTTTCGTCCTCACTCACCCTGACAGGGAAATCAAAATTAATCCCCACACCCGATCTCTTAGACTGACGAAACAAACTCTTATAGAATTCAGTGGCATGTCTAAGAAGATTTTCATCACCTTCTATTATGTTCTCACCCTCCATAAGCTGGATAATTTTATTTTTCATATTCCTACCACTTGCTTTATTCATCAGATAACGGGTACAAGTCTGACCTAATTTTAAGTCCACACTTTTAGCCCTCTATTTTTTTTATGTTGTCCTCTTTCACCAACTCATTAAACAACTTTTTAGTTTCCAACATCATATCTCTATCTACACAAGACAACCCACAAGCTTCTGCTTGTATATCAAGATATTGTAGGATATCAAATAATGTTTTTTCTCCTTTCTATAAGCAGCATCGACATTCTTAGCCCATCCTCTCAATTTTTTCCTTGTATTCCCTAATCTCCAATTCCATTCGTCAATGGCACATTTTCCATTTGCATCTTCTTCCCAAATTGGCCTAACAACATCCATAATATCTTCTTTTGTTAACCAACTTAACTCAAATCTAAATTGGCATGCTACTCTTTCTTTGCTTTCCCCATCATCTAATCACCCTTAGTAGATGACCTAGCCATTTTATCTTTATCAATATCTTTCTCAACATCCTCATTTTCCACCCCCACTTCCACTCGTTTAGTATAAGCGGGAGCCTCCGGAGGAGGAGGAGCACTAGAAGCTTTAGCTTGCATGAGTTGCACTATCACTTCACGCAACTCGCTAATTTGATTAGACATGGTTGATTCCAAGATTTTGAAATCATCCATGGTCACTTGCGTGGTTGAAGTCTCACTATTCTTGGTGCCCATACTCTTAGGTAGTTAAGCCCGAATTAAGAGCTGAGGCTCTGATACCAATTGAACGGATCGTAAGGGCACCTAGATGGGGGTGAATAGGTGCTACTCAAATTTTAATTCTTTTTCAATTTAGGCTTGACACAAAAGGTAAATTCTCTAGATATGAAACTAAGGTGAATTTACCTATATGACAATCAACAAGCTAAGCAAGATACAACAAGTAAATGCAATAAAGGGTAGAGGTAACCGAGAGTGGAGCACACGGAGACAAAAGGATATGATTCCCGTAGTTCCTTCCCCTTTTGAGGGGAGTACGTCTACGTTGGAGGAGTGTGGTTACCACACAGGCCTAACCAATGCCACAAAGGCTCACCCTATTCTCCGGTGTCAGCTTCCGCCACAAAGGCCTAGCTCACTTTTTCGCTAAGGGATTCCTCGAGGCGGAACCAGCCTTTACAAGCTTGGGGCACGCATCCACAACCAAATTGGAGGCTCTCAAAAACAACAAAATATTGTCAAACAACAAGTAGCAAGTTTATCAAATACACAAATCAAGGTCTAGGGTTCCAAGGAATCCCTAGACACAAATCCCACAAGCAAACAAGAGGGGAAATGAAATTGCTTCGATGGAGATGTAGATCAAGGCCTCCTCCTTCAATTCCCCAAAGATCAACGACTTTGGGTGGGTGAGGGAGGAGATCTTGTAATCTTGGTGGCTCTCAACAATGGTGTTATTCTTAACTAGCTCGAGCAACCTTTGAGGAAGAAGGAGGAGGGGTATAAATACCCCCCCCCCAATCTGACAGTTGGCTGCTTCAGGCACACCGGCTAAAACCGGACTTAACTCTGGCTAAAGCCGATCTGGAGGCCGCCTAAAGCGGGACTAAAACAGAGGCGCAACCAGCCTCTAGAATGCCCAAGTTCCAGGGACACCGGCTAAAGTCGGCCTGACCCTAAAAACTGTAGCAACTTCTCCCCAATGCCTTGATAATATCCACCATAGTATTAAACCTTTGAGCAATAATAATATGAGATCAATATCTTGTGCATGTATATAAAAACTGCAAAGATCAAAGCACAAGATTAATAGATAATGTATTGTTAACAAACACCAAAATCAATTAGGCGAGATTTGCTCTTTCACACCTGTCTACGCCCAAAGAAACCTCAAGTGCTCTTATTTGTTCTACTATAGATAGTTACCGCATACACAAAACAACATACACGTGGTGTTTGCTTTCCTATTCTCTTACGGTCCAATCCATTCTATAAAGAGAAATTTCCTTATATGATACTACTTGTAAATATGATTCCTTATATGACACTCAAAACTTTTTCCTTCCCTAGATGACATTCGGTGTAAAAAGAAATTTGCCTTATATGACACTCTAATGCATTATATGACTTACAAAGATGCTATTGCCCCTAGTGCAACTAGAAGATACCCCGCATGTTGTTGCAGGAATTTATAGAATATTTTGCAGAGAGTAAAGTTAAAAGATATGGAATTTGTCAATAGGGTAAAAATATCATAAACTGAATAGGACATAGGAGGTGCGTGAAAAGAGTCTGTTTGTAACAAATAATGTAAAATAAATGTTTTTATATTAGTTCAACTTAACACAATAATTAAATGCCTAGTATCTGCATATTTTGGAACATTAGTCACACAATTTTTTTAAATAATAATTCTAACGCTTGGGATGGGAAAACCTAGCCCAGTAAGAAAATTTTGTAAAATTCCATGAGTCCCAACCATGCCGTGCTTAGTAGTTCATAGGGTAAAGTGACCAGTAGTTGTAAGAGAACGCAAAAAATTGCATGTGTACCGCCAAATTATTCCGTTTGTGAAGAAATCCTTCTGAAATGTCATAAGTTTTGCTGCAAGTAAGTACAATCTCCCATTCACCAAAAATTTCACCTAGACCAAACAAAAAGGTTAAATTAACCATGTAAATCTGGATAGAAGAATTGTTCTTGTTATTAAATGGCTCAACTGCTTCAGGTTTATACTTGCAGTTGGCAATAAAAAATGTACTAAGCAATGTGCAATAACATATCCGTACATAATGGTTCTTAGATGGCACTACAAAATAACAATAATAATATCATGGTGCTCAAGTAGTGGTACTTCAAAAGAATGGATCCCAAGTTGAGTGGAGAAAGCAGCTGAATTCAAAAGCACCGAGAAAGTATCAAATGCACTAGAAGATTATGTGCACCGGCTGCACCAATGTGCTTTCAGCCATACGATTGAAAACAGATGGGTAGAATTCATACCGTTGTCATATGTACAAAAGGACCTCCTATTTTGTCCTAACCAACCCGCACACCATCCTTTTGGGCTTGACTCTTGGAATAAGGACTGCGGGTTGGTATGAAAAAACATACAAGGCATTTCTAAAAAATATTGCAGCAACAAGTCTATAGACGAATAGGTGTGCATACGGATTCTGTTTAACTAGAAGGTTGCATGTGAAAAACTGTCACAACCTAAGTTGTTTCGCTCGTCAGTTTTTAATCTGATAGCCTACACACTACACACTTCAGGTGCAGTCGGTGCACATACCATCCTGGTGCACGGGATACATTCCCAGACCAGCCAAGGTAAAACCAAACGCTCAAGTTACTAAATCCACGAGGCACTGATCACAAATTTCCCAAGCAACTCCTCCTACAACACGCAGTTAGATCATGAAATAGGAGACCGGAAATACATCGCCAAAACAACCTGTATGCTCAGCATCATCGGCAATAGCGTCTTTGTAAGTCACATATTGCACTAGGAGCAATAGTGTCTTTATAAGTCATATAATGCACTAGAGTGTCATATAAGGTAAAAAATTACAACGAGTGCCATCTAGAGAAGTCAAAAGTTTTGAGTGTCATATAAGGAATCATATTTTATATGCAGTGTCATATAGGGTATTTTATGAACTATAAATTCATCAAACGACGAAACAACTACACACAATACAAACAAATTGAATATTCATCAAACAACATATGTCAACACATGACCTAAGAGAAAATTTCTAAGGGGCATTATTTTAGCAACATACATAATTCTAAATTAATCGACAAATTTCAACACATTAGAACCAAGCTGTTATTGGAACGATGTTGTGGGAGCGCCCGACCTTGCCATCGTTTGCCATGGTACGCCAAAAGCCACCCGGACCAAGAAAGGTCAGGCGACCGGCGGTGCGGCGGCCGATCTCGAGGACTAGCTGAGCGGCCGCATCGGGCGGAGCGGAGCTCTTAGGCAGTCTCGACGGACGGGATGGCAACCCCACCGTCCAAACAGCGGCATGGGAGACGGAGATCCAACGACGGCACGGCTCGTCCCCCTCTATATCGAATGTCCCCAGTCGAAATCGGTGGCTGCAAACCACGAAATCGCGGTAGGCTGGAGAGAGGCAGGGGAAATCAGAAGCTAGTTGTTGCAAAAAAACCAGCGACGTATGCTCATTCTTTCGTCGTCAATGTTATATTCTGCAAGTAAGTTGTATCCGGTCAGATCTACTCGAGGAGATTCTAACGACGCATGCTTATATGACCTCGTCAGCTTTATACCTATAAGGAGTGACAAAAGAGAAAACGAGTTCATCGATAGTTATCAATTCGAAGCAGCAACACACTATTAATTATTCATCGTCATTGTTGTACTATAAACCCGTGACGGATGCAAATTACCGCTGTCACTGTCTTTTTCGCAAGCCCAGAACGACCACCAAACGAGTTGCCAACGACTTGTTTTTATTTTTGTGCATCATCGCTAGGCAGAACGAAGACCAGATCGCGACCTACCTGTGACGTATTTTTTTATGCCCTTCATCTATACCGGCTATAAGCCTTTTCTCCATTAGTGTTGTAACTTGATTTATGCAAGGCGCATTTTGGTAGTTTTTTTTTTGAAACACAGTACAAACGCAAGCGCTCATATACACGCGCATACACTCACCCCTATGAACGCACACACGCACACCCTACCCCTATGTGCACCTCCGAAAGACTGAGCCGGCAGATCGGGTCTTGAGTAGTTGTAATAACTTGAACTCAAAACATAATTCTTGCACGGTCCTTGGCGACGAAATCAGAAGACAGACAATGTATTATGGCAAACGTAAAGCCCCACTTGTTTTTCAAGAAGATAATCTAAATGTTTCCAGAATACCGATAATGTAATGCACATATATGCTGTTGAACTACTTGTGGATAAAATTTCAAGCCAGAAGGATCAAACTACACCTCATACAAATCAACGAAAGGAGCAATGTGTGGTACTTATACGAACTCTGCCGCTCTGGTCACGGAGTGTCGCTGGACAATGCAGTTATGAGTTATGACATTCAGTTGGCGCCAAGAACATAAAAAATTGGTGGTGCACGCGGATCACGCATGCTACGTTTAAGTGTCTCAACTTCCATTCTGTTGATAGCATTGGCTTCATCACTTATTATTTCCGTAGTTGTGGTCCAAGAAGCATGCATGACAACAAACGCGTAAGGGTAGGCCACAAAATAATGTGACTTGTGACTGTTCACGCATAGTGTGGCCAGCTCCGGACGAAACACAACGTGGCTGAGATTGCAAGTGATCCACAGACTCGGACGGGCGGATTAATAAAAGTAGGGTTCTTTTTTTGAGGTTTAATAGTATGGTTTTAAATCAAAAACTCTAAATGGAGCTTGGGCACCAGGGTGCCCGTTCCTTTTTCTTCTTCTTTGAAGTGTACAAAATTCGAACACAAACATTTAAAAAAAATTCGAAAAATACCATGATTTAGGCACGTTGCACTCTATCATTCTGGGCTAAGTAAATTTTTAGAACGAAATACATTTTATTTTGGGCTAAGTAAAAAATAACAAAATCACACAAAAAGACAAAATCATGTTCTGTATGCACTGTTTATCACTGTCCACCGAGGACAAAATCTTAATTTGTCTTTTTTGCTGAGCCTAGATACAACATATTTTGATCTAAAAAATTACACACCGGTAGAATACGATATTGTCTACACCATGGTATTTTTCAGAATTTTTTTGAAAGATTTGAAATCGAATTTTTGGAACTTCAAATTTTTGGCTCTATGGAGCTCGAGCTCCAAACGTCCGCTCTCGGTTTTAAATAGATTACGTTAGGTATTTGGTAGACGTAAAAGGATAGCATTGTCCACTATAAGTGATCTTCAAACATTAGTTTGACAAGGAGATCCCCTTTCCGATCTCAATGGCGGTGGTGTAAGATTATTTCTTTAGGTATGGTTCTTTAGATGTTGATTTGTTAGATCAATTTTAGATTTTTTTTTCTAATGGTTGTTGTGAGGAGGATTGTTCTCGCAATATTTATCACGCCTGTTATTTCCCAACAATGATGATTCATACACTCGGCTCTTAAACGATGTTGATAAGGTTGTTCCGTTACTTTTCTCCAGCATACTAGTACGTGTTGATAGTTTTACCGATGATGATTGACTACTTTAATAGACTGTAGCTTAAATTAAATGAGGAAACTTTGTTGGTATTTACAGGTGTGTGGTTTGGTTTTCTCGGCTGATTTAAAAAAATATAATATTGTATCATGGAAGAAGAAAGATCTTGAAGATTTATTTTATATATTTATTTTATACTTTATTTTGTAAATTGCTGGAGATAGCTTATAAAGAACTATTTACTTTCATAAATATATACTCCTAGATGTGTATTGATTGTTTAAAAAAATCTTCCACTAAAACAAACCGAGACTGCCCGTTCGATCACAGTATAAAGAAATGTGCTGTCGCATGGAGTCGTCACACGTCTCCAAGAAGCTAGAGCAGCCATGGAAGAAACCAGAGAAGCCACCACCCCCAGGACTTCACCACTGCACCTCGTGGTGTTCCCATGGCTCGCGTTCGGCCACATCATCCCCTACCTCGAGCTTTCCGAGCAGCTGGCCAGGCGTGGGCACGCCGTCACCTTCCTCTCCGCGCCGAGGAACATCGCCAGGCTGAGGCCCATCCCCGAGGACCTCAGCCCCCGCATCCGCCTCCTCCCGCTGCCCCTGCCCAACGTCCACGGGCTGCCGGACGGCGCCGAGTCGACGGCCGACGTCCCGCCGGAGGAAGTCGAACTCCTCAAGGTGGCATTCGACGGCCTCACCGTCCCTTTCGCCGGCTTTCTCGCCGAGGCCTGCGCCGGCGCGGACGGTGCGCGAGGGCTGTTCAGCAAGAAACCCAACTGGGTGTTCGTCGACTTCGCGCACTACTGGCTCCCGCCAATCGCTGAGCAACACAAGGTATGTGTCTGCATGCTGCATGCTACAAGCAGTAGTACGTCTGTGTCCATGATTCTCCATGCTGCGTCCCTGGAGAAGGATTTTATGTGTCTTGTGTCGTCCAGGTACCGTGCGCATTGTTCTCCATCTTCCCGGCGGCGCTCATTGCCTTCGTCGGATCAAAGACCGTGAACGGGGCATACCCGCGGACAACGCCGGAGGACTTGACGGCGCAGCCGCGGTGGATCCCGTTCCCCACCCCCATCGCCCACCGTCTCCACGAGGCCAAGGGCATGATTCAGGTGTTCCGTCCCAACGCCTCCGGCACATCCTGTTGGAATTTTGGCCCAAATATATCAGCCTATTTAATATTTCACAATTCCTAATAAATCCTAGAGACCCACTTGGCCCATTCATGTATGGCAAGAGGTGGGACAAAAGTTTAGTCCCAAATTGCTAGTTGAAGGAGAGTTGGACCAACATATAAGGGGGGTCGTTTCCCTTGTTGTATGAGCATGTGAGGAGAAGGCTCTCTCACGCGCGCTCCTCCTCCTCCGCCGCCCGCCTCGCCTCGCCTCTACTTAATGGCTGAAACGTTTGGTGATTAATACCCGGCTTCAACGTCCTACTTAACACGGCCTGTTTATTGCCTGTTCGCCTCCTCTGCTCTGTGTCTATAAAAGAGGTCGCTCCTCAGTTCGACATATAACAAAGCACCATCTCTTGCCAAAGGTTCCACAGCACTGCGCTACCAAGTTCTTCCCCATCCCGACCTGTGGCGTGCACCACCGATCGGGACAGTAGGCCTCCGGAACCACGCTGCTTCGAGTCCTGTACGGGAGAAGGGCGATAAGGTTTTTGGGGAGCGCTCTGCGCGACTACTGGCTTCATCATGGACGCCCACCAGGACGACATCTTCCCCGACGAGGACTTCTTCCCCGACATCGACAATCTCTTCATCAACGACATGGGTGACGACAACACCAACACCAACATGGGCGGCTCCTCTTCTGCTCTGTATGCGTTTTTCCTTCAAGTTATTCAGTTTGTTCAGATGCTCTCTCGTTTTCTATGCCCTGCAATCTGTCTAGTTCTTCTCGGGATCATGCTCTACCTTCTGCAAATTATATCTCATATGCTCTGTGTATCATTCTGCTTAGAATTATTGTTCACTATTCGTATGGTACTTTGCATGACTAGTTTAATCCTTATTATTCTAGTCTCCCTTTATTCACTGCAATTTTCGTTTAAATCACTTGGTAAATTGCTAATTTTCTCAACAATCCAAAAACCTTATGATAGGCAATTTACTCCAAGTGGCTTTGTTGCATCTGTGAAGCCCCCTGTTTTTGAGGGTACGCACTATAAGAGGTGGCGTGTGAGAGCAGTTCTCTGGTTCCAAAACATGAGCTGCTATGACGCCATTCTTGGCAAGCCTGAGGGAGAGCTTACTCCTGCTCAGGAGCAAGTTTTCCGGAAAACTGATACCCTGTTCAAGGCTGCACTTCTGTCCGTTCTTGGGGAGAACATTGTTGAAGCCTATATGTCATTTGATAATGGCAAGGACATGTGGGATGCGCTCGAGGCCAAATTTGGAGTCTCGGACGCTGGCAGTGAGTTGTATGTCATGGAGCAATTCTATGACTACAAGATGACTAGTGACCGCTCCGTCGTTGAGCAGGCTCATGAAATACAGTCACTTGCCAAGGAACTTGAGCACTTCACATGTGTGTTACCGGACAAATTTGTTGCCGGAGGCATCATTGCCAAGCTTCCTCCTTCATGGGGGAACTTTGCTACTTCTCTGAAACACAAGAGACAAGAGTTTTCCGTATCGGATCTCATTGGGACTCTTGATGTGGAAGAGAAGGCGAGAGCAAAATACACACGTGCTCGAGGGCCTGAGGGAGGTTCTAGTGCCAATTTGGTACAGAAAAAGAATTTCCATTCCCACAAGTTTAAGAACAAGGGCAAGTTTGATGGCAGAGGAAAGTTTGACGGGAAGAACAAGGCCTCGCAGTCTACCAATTTCAAGAAGAAGACTGATAAGAAGAAAGGTGTTTGTCATGTGTGCGGTGATCCCAATCACTGGGCTCCCAATTGCCCCAACCGCTTTGACAAGCGTCAGCATGGGAAGAGCGGTAAGACTGCCAATGTTGTCATGGGCGACGTTGAGATGAAGGATGATGGGTATGGTATATTACCTACTATTCTTTCTCTATGTCATTCTCCTGATTGGTGGATTGACACGGGTGCTAATGTACACATTTGTTCTGATATTTCCATGTTTTCTTCATATCAGATCGGAGGGACTCAGTCCGTGCTGATGGGGAACGGCTCGCATGCTTCTGTTCATGGTGTTGGTACGGTCGATCTGAAGTTCACTTCGGGAAAGACCGTGCGTCTGAAGAACGTGCATCATGTTCCCTCCATAAATAAAAATCTTGTTAGCGGATCTCTGTTGTGTCGTGATGGCTACAAGATTGTTTTTGAGTCCAATAAATTTGTATTGTCTAAGTTTGGAACCTTTATTGGTAAAGGCTATGAGTGCGGAGGTTTGTTCCGCCTGTCATTGTCAGACGTTTGTAATAAAGTTGTGAACCATGTTGAATCAAATGTTTGGCATTCACGACTTTGTCATGTTAATTTTGGTTGCATGACACGACTAGCAAAAATGAACTTAATTCCCAATTTCACTACTGTCAAAGGCTCCAAGTGCCAAGTATGTGTGCAAGCGAAACAACCTCGCAAGTCCCATAAGATTGCGGAGGTAAGAGACTTGGCACCTCTAGAGCTCGTGCATTCTGATCTTAGTGAGCTGAATGGTGAATTAACAAAGGGTGGAAAGAAATATTTCATGACGCTGATTGATGACTCCACTAGATACTGCTATGTGTATCTTCTGAAATCGAAAGATGAAGCTCTGAACTTCTTTAAAATCTGTAAGGCTGAAGCTGAAAACCAACTCGATCGAAAGATCAAGCGTCTTAGGACCGATCGTGGTGGAGAGTATTTTTCTAATGAGTTTGATTCTTTTTGTGCGGAACATGGTATAATCCATGAGAGGACGCCTCCCTATTCACCTCAATCAAATGGGGTGGCCGAAAGAAAGAACCGTACTCTAATTGATTTGGTTAATGCCATGTTAGATACATCGGGTCTTTCTAAGGAATGGTGGGGGGAGGCGATACTGACTGCGTGTCATGTCCTAAACCGAGTTCCCACAAAGAACAAAGAGATTACTCCATTTGAGGAATGGGAGAAGAAAAGGTTAAAACTCTCTTACCTACGAACTTGGGGTTGTCTGGCGAAAGTAAATGTGCCAATTCCCAAGAAGCGCAAGCTCGGACCAAAGACTGTTGATTGTGTTTTTCTGGGATATGCTTTCCACAGCATTGGCTATAGATTTCTAATAGTAAAATCTGAGGTACCCGACATGCACGTTGGTACAATCATGGAGTCAAATGATGCGACTTTCTTTGAGGATATTTTTCCCATGAAGAATATGCCTAGCTCATCGAATCAGGAGATACCTAGTTCATCTAGTCAGGAATTATATTGGATTCCTGAACCTACCATTCCTATTAAACATTCTGAAAATCATGTGGAGAATGACGATGATACTCCCAAAAGGAGCAAGAGACAAAGGACTGCAAAGTCTTTTGGTGATGACTTCATCGTGTATCTTGTGGATGACACTCCTAGTTCTATTTCAGAGGCATATGCATCTCCGGATGCTGACTATTGGAAGGAAGCCGTCCGTAGTGAGATGGATTCCATCTTGGCTAATGGAACTTGGGAGATCACTGATCGTCCTTATGGGTGCAAACCGGTAGGATGTAAATGGGTGTTCAAGAAGAAGCTTAGGCCTGATGGTACTATTGAAAAGTACAAGGCACGACTTGTGGCCAAGGGTTATACCCAAAAGGAAGGAGAAGATTTCTTTGATACTTATTCACCTGTAGCCAGAATGACCACCATTCGAGTACTACTATCATTAGCTGCCTCGCACGGTCTTCTCGTTCATCAAATGGACGTTAAGATGGCTCTCCTAAATGGAGAGTTGGATGAGGAAATTTACATGGATCAGCCTGATGGTTTTGTACTCGATGGTCAAGAAGGAAAGGTGTGTAAGTTATTGAAGTCTTTATATGGTCTCAAACAAGCCCCTAAGCAGTGGCACGAAAAGTTTGAAAGGACTTTGACTGCTGCAGGCTTTGTAGTAAACGAAGCAGACAAATGTGTGTACTATCGCCATGGTGGGGGCGATGGAGTTATCTTGTGTCTGTATGTTGATGACATACTGATTTTTGGGACCAATCTTGATGTCATTAAGGAGGTCAAGGACTTCTTATCTCGCTCTTTTGAGATGAAGGATTTAGGAGTAGCAGATGTTATCTTGAACATCAAGCTGCTGAAAGATGACAATGGTGGGATTACACTGCTTCAGTCTCACTATGTGGAAAAGATCTTGAGTCGTTTTGGGTATAGCGACTGCAAGCCTTCTCCAACACCATATGACCCCAGTGTGTTGATTCGAAAAATCAGGGGACTTCGAGAGATCAATTAAGATATTCTCAGATTATTGGCTCGCTCATGTATTTAGCCAGCGCCACAAGGCCTGACATCTCTTTTGCTGTTAGCAAGCTGAGTCGATTTGTGTCAAATCCTGGAGATGTTCATTGGCATGCTCTTGAAAGAGTTTTGCGCTATCTAAAAGGAACTGCGAGCTATGGTATTCACTATACTGGCTATCCAAGGGTACTTGAGGGATATAGTGACTCAAATTGGATTTCTGATGCTGATGAGACAAAGGCCACAAGTGGTTATTTGTTTATACTTGGTGGTGGTGCTGTTTCTTGGAAGTCTTGCAAGCAGACCATCTTAACAAGGTCAACTATGGAAGTAGAACTCACAGCATTAGACACAGCCACTGTTGAAGTAGAGTGGCTTCGTGAACTCTTGATGGACTTGCCTGTGGTTGAAAAACCAATACCCGCGATTCCTATGAACTGTGATAATTAAACTGTGATCATCAAGGTAAACAGTTCTAAGGATAATATGAAGTCATCAAGGCATGTGAAGAGGAGATTAAAATCTGTCAAAAAAATGAGAAACTCCGGAGTTATTGCGTTGGATTACATTCACACATCTAAGAATTTGGCAGATCCCTTCACAAAGGGTCTATCACGCAATGTGATAGATAATACATCGAAGGAGATGGGTATGAGACCCATAATGTGAGTTGTCCACAGTGGTAAACCACTCTATGTGATCGGAGATCCCGTGAATTAGAGATGGGAGACAAGCTGTTGGTCAACTGAGAGGAGAGTATCCCTACTTGTATATTATACCACTCCGTGAAGATGTTATACTCTCCTATCTGCATGGCAGGCTGATATTTATCTTAATGTGTTCTAAGTGGCTTATTCAAGCAGAGATGTTGTCCTGCAGAACATCTTTTGAAGAACACACCTATATGAGTCTGACTGTTAAACGTCGCAGTCCATGAGAGTTGAGTGCTCTCTAATAAACTCATGAAAGGTCAAGGAGTATGACGCATAAGCTCCACCCGCGGGGAAGTCCCACGGTAGCCAAGTATCGGTCAAGGCTTTGTGTGAAACTAGATTCGCAGAAAACTTGCAGTTCAAGGCGCAGTCCACTGTCCAAGTTGCTTACTAGTGTAGCATAGAGTTATGGTGGAAGTTCAACTTAACAGTCTCCACTGTAGCATCGATATATAAAACAATGTTTTGGAACCAAAGGCAAATTTCGTGTGCCTCTAGGATCTGGTGGGGGATTGTTGGAATTTTGGCCCAAATATATCAGCCCATTTAATATTTCACAATTCCTAATAAATCCTAGAGACCCACTTGGCCCATTCATGTATGGCAAGAGGTGGGACAAAAGTTTAGTCCCAAATTGCTAGTTGAAGGAGAGTTGGACCAACATATAAGGGGAGTCGTTTCCCTTGTTGTATGAGCATGTGAGGAGAAGGCTCTCTCACGCGCGCTCCTCCTCCGCCGCCGCCCGCCTCGCCTCGCCTCGCCTCGCCTCGCCTCGTCACGACGCGCGCGCCGCGGGTTGCGGGAATGCCTCGAGCCGAGAGCCTCTCTCTCTTTCTTTTGCCACGCATAACTGGTATATGAAACGTTCTGCCTAATAAAACACCGTTTAAATGCGCTTAAACGTTCTGACTGAAACGTTTGTCTTAACGGGCATTAATACGCGGCTTAAACGTCCTACTTAATGGCTGAAACGTTTGGCGATTAATACCCGGCTTAAACGTCCTACTTAACATGGCCCGTTTATTGCCCGTTCGCCTCCTCTGCTCTGTGTCTATAAAAGAGGTCGCTCCTCAGTTCGACATATAACAGAGCACCATCTCTTGCCAAAAGTTCCACAGCACTGCGCTACCAAGTTCTTCCCCATCCCGACCTGTGGCATGCACCACCAATCGGGACAGTAGGCCTCCGGAACCACGCTGCTTCGAGTCCTGTACGGGAGAAGGGCGATAAGGTTTTTGGGGAGCGCTCTGCGCGACTACTGGCTTCATCACGGACACCCACCAGGACGACATCTTCCCCGACGAGGACTTCTTCCCCGACATCGAAAATCTCTTCATCAACGACATGGGTGACGACAACACCAACACCAACATGGGCGGCTCCTCTTCTGCTCTGTATGCGTTTTTCCTTCAAGTTATTCAGTTTGTTCAGATGCTCTCTCGTTTTCTATGCCCTGCAATCTGTCTAGTTCTTCTCGGGATCATGCTCTACCTTCTGCAAATTATATCTCATATGCTCTGTGTATCATTCTGCTTAGAATTATTGTTCACTATTCGTATGGTACTTTGCATGACTAGTTTAATCCTTATTATTCTAGTCCCCCTTTATTCACTGCAATTTTCGTTTAAATCACTTGGTAAATTGCTAATTTTCTCAACACATCCGACTTCAGCCGCTTCTGGCAGACGGAGCAGCGCTGCCCGCTCATCATCCTGCGCAGCTGCCGCGAGGTCGAGGGCCGGCTCTGCCCCCTCCTCGCCGACCTCTTCCGCAAGCCCATCGCCCCATCTGGCCTCCTCGCCCCGTACGACGCCGCGCTCGCTGCCCAGAAAGCCGCCGCCGACCGTGGCGTCGTCGTCGAAGGCGACGAGGAGAGCGCGAGCCTCATGCGCTGGCTAAACGAGCAGCCGGTGAGGTCCGTGATCTACGTGGCGTTCGGGAGCGAGGCTCCGCTGAGCGCCGACCACGTCCGCGAGCTCGCGCTCGGGCTGGAGCTCGCGGGGGCGCGGTTCCTCTGGGCGCTGCGGGAGCGGACCGCCCCGCTGCTCCCCGACGGGTTCGAGGAGCGCGTGGCCGGGCACGGCGTGGTGCGCGTCGGATGGGTGCCGCAGGTGCGCGTCCTGGCGCACGGCGCGGTGGGCGCGTTCCTGACGCACGCCGGGTGGAGCTCCCTCATGGAGAGCTTCCTGTTCGGCCACCCGCTCATCATGCTGCCGCTGTTCGCCGACCAGAGCCTCACGGCGCGCGCCATGGCCGATAGGGCGGTCGGCCTGGAGGTACCCAGGGACGAGGAAGATGGCTCGTTCGGCAGGGACGACGTCGCCTCGACGGTGCGGCGGGTGATGGCGGAGGACGGGGAAGGGAAGGCGTTCGCGCGCAACGCCAAGGAGCTGCAGGAGATCCTCTGGGACAGGGTGAAGCAGGAGAAGTACGTCGATGAGCTGGTGGAGCATCTGCTCCGACTGCGATGATCCGGGGCACATGTGTGGTTTCTCTGTTCCGTGTTCAGTTGCTGCCGGAACGCACCTTTTGCTTCTCTGTTTTTCTTCAGCGTGGGAATAACTACGACATTTGTGTTGGTAGTATGAAACTTTGTTCAACCCGAGTTTGAACAATGAATTTATAATCTTTGTTGCAGAAGATATGTTCAGTTCAGCACAAGGAAACATTCAGTTTTCAAGTATCAGTACATGAGCAGGAATAAATATTTTAGTTGTGATAACTAAGGGTGTGTTTGGTAGTCTGGGCCATCCGAGAATAGCTATTTGCCATCAACTAAGTTGATTCTAGCTAAGCTGGGTTGAGATTTTGTAGTGTGGGGTAGGTCGGATGTGTTCAAACAAGCTAGACTGAGATGTTTTTTTTTAACTGGTAAATCACATTCCACTAACCATGGTGCGTAACAATGTCGCTAGCCACCAGAGCTGATACAAAAGCCGGTGCGTCCTCCAACAAGACTGAGATGTTGTTTGGTGGGTTATGTGAGTTAAGAATAGCCGATGAGTCCAAAATTTGCACAAAACCCCTTGTATAAAAAATTGAAATGTGATTGAGTCTCTACAAATGAAATTAAAAGCAATCGGGTCCCTGTAGATAGAAACAAAACACAATCGGGTCCTACCGAGACAAGCTCTGGCGCAGGCGAGCTCGGCGGTGGCCCTGGCAGGGCGGGGCGGCGCTGGCCGGGGCGAGGTGGCGCTGGCCGGGGCGGGGCGGCACTGGTCTGGGTCGATTCCGTGAGGAGCAGCGCTAGCCTAGGGCAAGGCGGCGCTAGTCTGGCTATTTCGTGGCGGGGCGGTGCTATTCTAGGTCGATTCCGTGAGGAGCGTCGCTGGTTAGGCGCAAGGAGGCGACGTGGAGGTCCGGTATTCGATGGACTGGCGGCGCGAGGAGGCGGCGACAGTCAATCGTCTCGTTGCCATGAAGGTCCAACGTCGGAGGAGGCGGCGGCCGGCGTCGGGATCCAGCGGTCGACATCGGGAGGCGGCGTCGGTTCTCGGGAGAGAGAAGTGAGAGAGAGAGTTGGATTGGGAGAAATGAGGGTGGGATTCTAAAACTGACGAGGGTTAACTCGACAAATGTCCTAGATGAAGGACTTAGGATTGGGGGAAGAGTGCGTCGGATGAACTCGCAGGTTGAGGTCAGTCAAACAAGGCGTGGTTATGCGTGTATCAAGAATAAGCGTCATACTCAATTGGCTCAATCTCAATCTCCCCCTGGACGGCCTCTCCTAGCCCCTATATATAGGTGACCATGTGACAAGGGTATAGATAATAGAGCCCATTGCTTGAGTACCCCTGAGGCCCGTTGAGCTAGGCCCAAGTGTAATCATAGTCGAAGTACGAGTCCTTGTCGTATGTCGATATTGTAATACGTAACGGACCCGAACTGATCCTTGAGACCTGACCACCTATATATAGGGGCCAGGAGAGGACGGTCAGGGACAGATTGAGAGTAAGCCAAGTTGATCACCACGTTTATTCTCGATACACACCTTGTTTGACTGATTTACCTTCGAGTTCATCTGGCGCCCTATTCCCCCGATCCTAAGTCCTTCATATAGGACATTTGTCGAGTTAACCCTCGTCAATTGGCGCCGACCGTGGGGAGCAGGGGTGTTGGAATCATGAATTCGACAGCTTTTTCGCTTTTAGCCAACACTAATCCAGAAGTCGACGGAAACCAGATATCCTTCGGAACAATCGATTTCCAGCCACATCCGTCTAACTCGACTCCAATATTCGAGAGCATGGATCAAGACATGGACCTGACGATCAGAAGCCTAAACTTTCGCGTCGGATCTTTTGGTTCGATTCGCCTTTCAGATCCGACGAAACCGGATCCATCAGCAAGCGAAGCCAAGACAATTACAATGTCCGAATCATCGGTGGGCTCTTCCAGCGAGGCAAACTTGTCAGTCAGCCTTGCAACAGAAGATATTACAGGAGAAAAAATCACAGAACTCGACGAGACCATGGAGAATCTCGACTTAGAGGATCAACTCGAAGACTTCATGATCTCCCATGATGATGCTTCAGAAAAATCAACAGATACCTGGAAGACAGGACTAGCGCTTCATGAGGATGACAAAACAATCTTCTCAAGCTTCAACAGCAAGTTCGACAACCGGTATCAAGTACTCACAATTATAGGAGACAACTCAGAAGAATTCGACGAAAACAACAATCCAGTACTCAACCCAGTAAATATAAACAGAGGAGCAAATCATTTGGCAGAAGGAGAAACTGCAGATTCTCTGGCAAACAGGGAAAAAGTTCGACTATCAGTCGATGAATGGAAGATAGTCAAGACAGCTGTAGAACACGGTGTGCCCATACCAGCAGATGCAAGCCAAAATATGCTTTTAGGGTATCATTATGCCCTAAGACAACAGGCGAAACAACTAGCAAAAGAAAAAGTCGAAATATAGAAAAGGAAAGATTCAGCCATTGCAGCAAGTGCAGCCTTTCATAAAGCACGCAGCGATGCGTCATACACAAACAGCAAAAGGCATCGTCGGCATGGATCAAGGATGGAAAACCTCCAATACTCAGAAAGGCGAAGCCTCTCCAAAAACCTCGACTCATCCTTCCTATCGGTCGATGAGCAAGGCAACATCATACCAAAGACACCAGAAGCAGCACTCGTGGCAGCACAAACATATCTGTACACAACACGGCCAAGCCTAGGGGACCCAAGGGAACATATGCACCGAGCAGCATTGCAAGGATTAAGAATGGTAGGCAACAAATTGATAGCAAAAGAAGAGGAGGTACACCGCAATAAAGAAACGCATAAACCAAGGTCACCACGCCATCACAACAGTCCTCAGCACAGGAGTGGTAGTCGACGATCTAGATCACCATCGCCAAGGCGACATAAAAGCCCGAAGCATGGAGGAACCCGAAGATCCAGGATTCCCACCAAAGCGTATGACTATGAAGACGACGAAAAAGAAATGGGGGCGTCGTGCTTTACTCGTAGAATTCGCACCACGTCAGTACCCAAGGGTTTCAAACTACCCCATGACCAGCAAAAGTATGATGGATCTCAGGAGCCACAGTCATGGCTCTCAGATTACTTACAGGCAGTAAAACTATTAGGAGGAACAAAAGAAACAGCAATGCAAAGTTTACAATTACACCTCACCGGCGTAGCAAGGTCATGATTGAGCAAATTAGAAAGAGGAACAATTGTAAGCTGGGAAGAACTCACAAAGCAATTCATGAGTAACTTCAAATCAACGTACAAGCGGCCAGCATCGATAGAAGAAGTCAAAGCCTGTGTACAGCAACGCAACAAGACACTAAGGTCGTATATTCAAAGGTGGAGCATTATCAAGAACTCCGCAGTCAAAGTTTCAGATGAGAGAGCAATAGATGCCTTCACGCTCAGGTTGCGACGAGGAGACCTAGTCGAAGAGATGGGTAGAATCAGACCAAAGACAGTATCTGATCTAATGGACATAGCAAACAGATTCACAGATGGCAAAGATGCATGCAACAACAAAAGAAGATGATCACCAGAAGACGACAGGGGGAACAGATACGGCGGCCAAAGGAGGAGATCTCGAAACTACGACAACTACGGCTCTCACAGCCAAGTAGCCGCGGGTTATAAAGACAATAATTATCAAGGAGATGACCATAGAAACTCATGGTACCGCAGTTACGGAAGAGAAGACTACGCGAACAACAAAAGGTTTCAGTCAAGGGAAACTCGAGAATACAACCCATCACCACATGATATGCTAAACGGACCGTGCCATATACACTCCGCGTTCGTCGATGGGAAAAGAGTATCTAGGCATGCAATGAAGGACTGCAAAACATTCCTGAAACTACAGGAGGCAGTAGTCAACAAACAAGCCAAAGCAAAGAAGCAAGGATACGAAGGGAACACAAGAAACATGCCCACAACAACTCAACAAGCAAACAACGGAGCTTCACAAGGTCAAAACCAGTTAACCCAAGGACACGACAATGACGGAGGATATATCCCGTCCAAAGGACACATCACAGCCATGATACAACCAGTCCCAAGGTCGAACAAGGAGGAAAAGAGCATAACTCGACAAGTAAACCTAGCAGTAACATCACCTCCAGCAACCACGGAATATTTACACTGGTCTGAACAACCCATAGAATTCAACAGGGACGACCACCCTATAACAGTGCCTCGGCCGGGAAATGCGCCTTTGGTACTCAAAGCCCAAATCGGGACATACGATGTTGATAGAGTATTCATGGACGTAGGAAGTAGAATAAACCTGATATACGCAAAGACACTCCGGGCAATGCACATATCACTAGAGTTCCTGAAGCCAACAGATTGTTCCTTCCATGGGATCATACCAGGGAGCGCCAACTATCCATTGGGATGAATAGCACTCAACGTTTTATTCGGTAACCGCCAAAACTATAGAAGAGAAAAGCTCGACTTCGAAGTCATGGACTGGCCATCTCAATATCACGCGATCCTCGGATGACCCGCGTTTTCGCGATTTATGGCAGTACCTCACTAACGTACCTGGTACTCAAAATGCCAGGACCAAATGGAATTATCACGGTAAAGGGAAGCTTCGAACTTTTAGATCTATGCAACAAGGAATTCCACAAAATGGCACAGAACTTTGGCATGATAGCCAACTACGGAGAACCCAAGGGCAAGGCGTCAAGCGCGACGGCGGTCGTCACAAAACAACTCGAAGAAAACCCAGCGGAGCCAGAGGCAAAAAAGCCACGGGTACAGCCATCGCAGTTAAAGGAAGCTATAGGAGAAGAGGGAAAGACTTCGGCAACATAGACAACAAGTATACAAAAGTAGAGTAGACAAAATAAGGCTATTAAGCCACGAGTTATTCCAGGGCAATGCCCTCTAGACCCAGAACACAGCTCATTGGCCGGGTCTCTTGGGACACCCCATGTATCTTATATTCAAGCATAAATAAAGACAAAGTTCCTCTCTTCGAGTTTACAAGTCTCAGTGAAACAAATCCCGAATGACAATGCGGCAAACGCACTAAACATAAAAGCACCTTCAGAACAAAAAATTCTGGCAAATAGTCCCAGAAAACGAGAACTCTCGCATTCCATACACAAAAACGTATATACAATAGATCATTACAACATTGGCTGATCTGAATCATCCACCGCAAGAGGATTCAAATAATGATACTCGCGGAAAAATCCAGCGTCTTCTCGAAGCAACCTAACTATGATTCTCCTCGCCGGTTGAAGGGTAGCATCCATATGGACTTGCACCTTCACGTGCCCTGGAGGAAAACTTAGAGACATGGAGATGTAGTTAAGCCTTGGATGCCACTTGCGTATCCATCCAAGAGCAAAATTGGCACCCACCACTAGGTTGAGCTCTATCAGACGATGAATTCGTTGACTAGACCTAAAAGCGTTGAGTAGCTGCTTAAAATTTTCCGGTGGAGGATTGCGAGGAAGCATAATGGAGTACATGGTTGTCAACGATCTTTGACAACTATCGACAGCTTCCCCGATGTGCTGAGCATGATCCTGTAAAAGGACAACAGCGCTGCGGCACCGCGGGTCAGCCCATAAAGAATCAGTATCCTTCGATACCTTTTCCAAAGCCGCGATTCGCTCAGCAACTCGATGATCTTCATCAACAGGATGTAAGCAAGTACCTAGAAGACACAAAATCATCAAAATACAAAGTCAAGAGAAGTAGTAGAAAATTCGAGAGGGTCCGCAGAAAACTTACACTTCAGCTGTTCACAAGCTGACTCGATAAAATCAATAAGAAAGGAGTCACACTCCTTCAGGTGCATAACTTGGGCCACCAAACCCGACACTTTATCCTTAAGCACGGATATCTGCCTCATCAAGCCATAAGACTTGCTGGCTTGGTCCATAGTAGTTTTTGCTTGACGCTTCATTAAAGACAAACGACCTTCAAGGTCCGAAATCCGCAACACATACTCAGTACACCGACCAGGAAAGCGAGAAGAGGAAGGAACCTCAGAGTCAAACACATCGGCTGGTGGCAAGTCGCGACGATGACTCGGCAATCCACCAGCATACATAGTCTGGATGTCAAAAGAAGGAAAGAAGAAATAACTTAGAAACGCATCAAAGTGACCAAAGAGCAATGCTTCATAAAGTAAAAATATTTACAGGGTTCCCCGCTGAATCACCAGGTGAAGGAGGAAAGTTCTACTACATCAATTCAAAAGGGAAAAACTACAAGGAAAGGCTCAATTCTACGCCACCTCAGCAGCAGGTTCCGTGGCGGAAGGAGGCGCAGAAGCTTAGCAGCAGCATCACTAGGAGGAGGCGTCAAGGAGCCAGTCGCGGAAGTCAAGGAAGTCGCCGAGGGAGTAATAAGAGACACAATGTTAGGCACATATTTCTTCGCGTACTTGAAGAACCCAGCATCTCCGAAAGAGGGCGGGCAGGAGAAGACCCAATCTTAGCCCAGTCCACCTCTTTGCCATGCGACTAGGAAAGAGCAATCGCCCCCTCTACACCGCACTTCACCGAGGTGCGCTTCAAGGCGAGCACAGGATCTTCAACAGTATCAAAAGCCTCGAGGAGTCTCTTAAGGTTGTCGCTTGGCATCTCCCCCCTCTTCTTCGGCCAGAACCCAACAAATATGCGGATGAGCACGTGTCGGGTTAGTCGAAGAACATCCTGCACAAGTTTCCAGCAGGCCCACCGAATCCATCAATGGATCTTCAGCATCTAGCTTTGGCAGCTTCCAGAAATCTCCAATTTTCTCTACTGCACAACAGAGAAATGAATGAAAGAGGTAAATAGATACCCGCAAAAATCAAGTTTGAGTACATAACCTATGAGGAAACAACACATTACTCACCGCCACCAGCAACCGAAATACTATCGAGTTGTTCAGCAATGGACCGTTCCCTCTGGAGGCGCTTCTGCTCAGCATCGCTAAGTGCTTTCTCAGCCTTTTTTGCCCTAGCCTCCGCGGCTTTGACGGCCTTCTCAGCAGAAACTTTGGTAGCTGTAGCGCCCTCCCGAGCCTGTTGAGAGGCCTTCAATTTAGCATCCAGAGCCGATATGCGAGCGTGAGCCGAGGTCAAGGCAGCTACAACAGAATAAAAAAAGAGCAAAGGAGACATTCAGTAGTCAGAAGAAGGCAAAAGAAGCAAATGCGCGAGAGAAATAACTCGCAAGTCATCGCATACATACCTTGGGATGTATTAGCAGCCTCCTGGATTTTGACGCATTCATCACCGAGAGAGAGGAAGTTCTGCATTAATATCTGCAGAAGGAAACGGTATGAAAAAATATATATATATAAATGAGAGTCGAATTCATGAAGTAAAACTTACATTGTCAGACGAAGTCGTGGGTTGATGAGCTTCAAGAGAAGTTGTCGATGACGCCACCCTCTTCGGGCGCTTGGAAACAGGAGCAGGAATAGGAATAATTTTCTTAGGAAGAGGTGGTGGCGACTTAGCCACCACGGCCTTCTCCTGAGGACGCCCCTTGGGGGTAGTCGAAGAACCAAGAAGACAAGTTGTTGCAGCGTCTTTCTTTGGCATGTCATCATCACTAAGGAGAAGCATTGCACATTAACAGGAAGGAAAATCAAAGACAAATAAAAATAGGTGCAAGAGAGCAGTAAAACTTATGAGTCAAGGGCATCAAAGATATCAAAACCAGAAGTATCAGCAGGAGCAGGATCTCTTGATGCATCCTTCGGAGCAGAGGTACTCAAAGAAATCAACTCGTCGAGACGTTTCCTCTTCTTGTCTATACTTGGTTCTTCAGAAAAAGCTGGGGGAAGCGACGAAGTAGACCCGCTTTCTTCTAGGGAAATTTCGGCATCACCTCCGTCCTGGCCGTCATCAGCTTCGGGGGCTTCAGAAGCAGCAGAGACAGGATCCGCCTGAATTGGCCCATCCTCTGGAAGAGGAGGATGGGAAACAAAGAATTGATGGCCCTATACAAAAGTCAGTCACAAGCTGTTAGTAAATAGCAACACACATGGAAGAAGGCGAAGGAAAAAGGAGTCGACATAAGGATAGTCGAAACAAAGCACATACCGCGGGTACTGGATGAGTAGAGTCAAAGTATTCAGCAGCCAAAGCTGGAATCTCGTTATCCTTTGTGAGAGTAGTCAAAGCTCTCACTCGTTTATCGAGACCTTTCTTATCTAAATCTTCTTTGGATACTCGAGATGGATCTTCTGAGCCAGAATAAGTCCAAAGCCTTGAGGCACGAGCTTGGAGAGGCTAAATGCGCCTCTGGAGGAAGAAAGCCATGAGCTGCGTCCCTGTTAATGCGCCTCCAGTCGCTCTCTTCAAACTCTGAATGCGAGATAGCAGAGGCTTAAGGTCTTCAATTTCAGCTTCCGTGGGAGGGTAATCCCATGACGCTAGCTTCTGCAGATTCTTGTTGGCATCAAAAGGGGCAAGCCCAAACTGATCAGAGGAAGCAGTTTTCTGGTCCTTGATGTAGAACCATTTCTTCCTCCAACCTTGGACTGATGCAGCCATGCTAAACTCTAAGTAATGCGCCTCGGCGCGCATAGAAACAACAGCCCCGCCCAGTTCAGGGTTCTTCGACAAGGATACGCTGGGGCGGAGGCGGAAAAGGAATTTCCATAGAATCCAATGGGGCTCGACCCCGAGAAAAGACTCGCAAAGTGTCATAAAGCAGGCAATGTGGAGAATAGAGTTTGGTGTGAGCTGGTGAAGCTGCACGCCATAAACAAACAGAAGCCCACGAAGAAATTCGTGGGCAGGGAGGGAAAGTCCGCGCAAGAGGAAAGCAAAGAACATCACCTGATTGCCGCTTGGGGGCTTCGGGATGTGCTCGGAGCTGGGGAAGACGACCTGATCCTTTTCGACGAGGAATCCCTCTTTCTAGGCCTTGGTCAGATCGGCATGTTTGAACTCTGAGGGCACCCAGCTGGTCGCCGCATTAGTATTCTTCTTCTTCGCCATCGGGTCCTTGTGCGCGACTCTCTTGATGGGCATCTACAAGAACTATGCTCGGGAGCTGCGAGAAAGGTCAGGAGCTTGACGGAGATGCGGCAATGGTGGCGGCAGAAGAACAAGGAACTGGTAAACAGTGAAAACCGCAGTCTCCCCCTTATAAAGCTTCCTGAGGAAGGAACGTGGGCTGCGACGTGGCGCAAGAAGTGGAAGCGGTAAGCCCACTAACGGGCAGGAAAATTGTAAAATTACTGTGATGCCCACGCACAACGGTTAGCGCCCAGTCAAATCACATACAGCATGACTCCGTCAATGATGGCACAATCGATGCGTGGATGAAAAACCAGGAATCAGACATGATTAGGTGATTGTGGGAATTCAAAGAAAAATCAGCAGTAGACGCGAGTACTACTCTACTAATCGGTGTTAATTAAAGTACCCGACAAATTATTCAACAGGAAGCAATGGGCACCAGTGAACAGACATGTATTTATAAGTCTATACCCGAAAATATCTTCGACTCTAGCCTCGGGGGCTACTACCATCGGGAGGGCTGGGCGCACACCCAACGATATTATTGAGCAAAACAAATAAGCCATGAGATATTGCAAGAAGAAAAAGTATACTTGAGCCTATATCCAAAAAAATCGAGTATAGCCTCGGGGGCTACTCCCATCGGGAGCGCTGGGAGCGCACCCGATGAAATTTGATTTTTCAAGGAAAGAAAAGAAGGCGAAAGAAAACTAGTGCAGTGAAATTACTCCAATCGGGAAGGAATGCATATTAGTCAAGGTTGGACAACCCGAAGAATTTCAGAATTGAAACAGTCAAACAGGGCTGCAAGGTATGATTCTCAAATTGCGTCATCGCGACAAAATTCAAATGCCATGATTGAAACATATCGTGAAGGTAAGACCCCAAGATCCATCCTGTGTGGCCTAGTATACGCACCTGGATGCGCTCTACTAGCAACTTTCCGTGTCTACAACGTGAAGAAAATCCTGGTGGACGCACTGGGTACCCTGAGAACTACTGGGACTCGTTCTTTGTAAGTCCTAAATGCGGCAAAAGAATGGGTTTGACCAGTTTCCCAGATTCAAATCCAAGGGGATTGAGTTTGAAGTAGGTGACAAGTATCTGCTCCGGCAGTTAATTGACCTCTTGATCCGTCAGAGCTGTCAGGCTTGTTAGCCAAAAACACTTATGAAATAATATAGTAAAGGTTGTTTGTTTTGAGTACAGGGAGAAGAAAAAGTCGAAAGATTGATCAAGTCAAAGATATGAAGATTTGAGATTCAACCCGAATCTACAATTCTGGTAGAATCTTAGGGGCTACTGACAAGGGTATAGATAATAGAGCCCATTGCTTGAGTGCCCCTGATGCCCATTGAGCTAGGCCCAAGTGTAATCATAGTCGAAGTACGAGTCCTTGTCGTATGTCGATATTGTAATACGTAACGGACCTGACCTGATCCTTGAGACCTGGCCACCTATATATATAGGGGCCAGGAGAGGACGGTCAGGGACAGATTGAGAGTAAGCCAAGTTGATCACCACGTTTATTCTTGATACACGCCTTGTTTGACTGATTTACCTTCGAGTTCATCCGACGCCCTATTCCCCTGATCCTAAGTCCTTCATATAAGACATTTGTCGAGTTAACCCTCATCACCATGTCTCAAGGATCCGGTCGGGTTCAATAGAAATTACAGTGTCCGTATACGATAGCAACTCATATTTCGACTATGTCTATAACTGGGCCTATCTTAACGGGCCTCAGGGGTACAAAGATAACGGGCTCTATTAGTTATACCCTTGTCAGTGGCCCCCGATATTCTATCAGAATTGTAGATTCGGGTTGAATCTCAAATCTTCATATCTTCGACTTGATCAATCTTCGACTTCTTCTTTCTTCTTGTATTCTCTTAAACGACTTATATTGTTCTGTTTCTCAAGGGGATTTTGGTAAACAAGCCTGGCATCTCTGACGGATCAGGAAACTAGTTAACTGCCGAGCAGAAACTTGCTACCTACTTCAGACTCAAGCCCCTCGACTTGAGTCTGGTACCTAGTCTACCCTAATCTTTTGCAGCATTTAGGACTTACAAAGAAAGGATTTCAGTAATTCTTAGGGTACCCAGTGTGTCCACCAGGATTTTTCTTTGTATCGCAGATACGGAAAATTACTAACAGAGCGCATTCAGGTGCGTATACTAGGCCACACAGGACGGATCCTGGGGTCTTACCTTCATGATCTGTTATAATCACGGCATTCAAGTTTTGTCGTGATGACGCAACTCGAGAATCACAATTTTAATTATTTCAGCCTTGTTTGACTGTTTCAATGTCAAAAATCTTCAAATTGTTTTTTCAACTAGTCGCAAATCTCTCCCGATGGTAGTGAAACCATTTTGGGTTAACCTTGTCGACAATGAAGTCGATGGCTGTTCCAATCAGTAGTCGATGTTTTCTATTGTCATCGGGTGCACGACCAGTGCTCCCGATGGTAGTAGCCCTCAAGGCTATAGTCGAAAGTTTTTTGAGTATAGGCTCAAGCATATTGTCATCTCATCTTCCCAGCTTCGTTATTCTTGTGTTAATTTCGTCGGGTGTGCAACTAGTGCTACCGATGGTAGTAGCCCCCGAGGCTATAATGGGGTGCTTGCAGCCTGTTATAGACTCAAATATCTCTTTTGAACAGCTTTTCTTTTTGTACTTTATTGAATCCCTCTTCCTCCTTTATATATTTTCTACTATTTCCATTGCTTTGACGGAATGCTTAGGGCATGTGATCTCGTTGGACCTTTAGTTTGCAAAGGCCCACTAAGGGTAACTTATAAGTAAGGTCCCTTTGTTTCACCGGGGAAAACCCTAATTCATGTACTGCAGATCTCCTCCATCGTATCGTCTTCACCTCTCAAATCTTGATTAGGGCTTCTTCCGCTCTTACATTGCCAATCTATTAGCGGATCTTCTGATGGCAGACGCTGGTGTTATCGATCTGGACACCGGCGTCGTGGTGGAGAAACGTGGACGTGGTCGCCCTCGCGGCAGCAAAAACAAGCCCAAGGATATTTCCATAGTGGCTTCATCATCTACCGCGCCGATGAAGCGACGCCCCGGTCGTCCATTAGGGAGTAAGAATAAACCAAAATTTTCTTCTTCTCGTGCTCGACAATCTGTGGATGCGCTTGCTGCACGACACAATGCGTCTCCTCCTTCCCCTATCAATCTGTTCTCCTTCTTTGTTATCGCTGGTGCTCAATGCCGTGAGCAACAGCGTGTTCCTTTGAAGTTTATTAGATTCATGGACGGGCGCGAGCTCCGTGAAGCTATCCTCCGCGAAGAATCTGGAGGAGGAACTCCATATGAAGTGGAGGTGTACTACGACGGTCGTGGCGAGATGTACTTCAGGGGCGGCTGGCCCCAATTTGCAGAGGATCATGAATTGCACCAAGGCTTTTTCATGGACTTCAACTACCATTGTGGTACATCAAAGTTTGACGTGAAGATCTTCGATGAGACACGGTGCCAGAGGAAGTATGAAGTCGAAGTGCATTTTCAGTAGATGTTGTCTGCTCTTTGATATAACCCTTTTGCCATGTACTTTGGTCGCCTTTATGTAATAAATATTTATCATGAACAATGCTTATGTTATCGTACTTGTCGAAAGACCAAGGGAACAGGCAATGTTCCGAGGTGTTTTACTCGAATATCGATGTGTGTTTTATGTATCTGTCGGTCGTACCTTCTTTGTATGCTTGTCTGTCCAATTTTTATTGTGGATAACTCTATAATAACTCGTGAGAAGACATGATATCATGGTCTCAATAATACTCATAATGTTTATAACGACTCGAGGGTTAGAGCCCCCGAGCAGAAAATGTTGACACACTTTCACATGACATAGAATCGACCCAAGAAACCCGACCTATGGCCTCGTGTTTTGGTTTAGAGGGTGATAACTCAAAGTTTTTCATGCTTGCCGATGTAGATTTTTGCTGGTGACGCCTTCTATGCATAGAAACGCTGAAGCTGCTCTGCGTTCCACAGATTGCTTTCGTCTTTTCCTATCTTCTTATCTTGCAACCGATACGGTCCTCCTGGTATGACTTCTATCACTATGTAGGGTCCCACCCATGGTGATTCTAACTTGTCGTGGCTGTCCTGCTTGAGTCGTAAAACTAGATCTCCCACTATGAAGGAGCGGGGGCGAACTCGAGTACTGTGATAATTTCACAGACTCTGCTGATATTGTGTAGCTCTGGCTAGCACTACATCTCTTGCTTTGTCGAGTGCGTCGATGTCATCTTGAAGTGCCTTGGTAGAAGTCATTTCATCGTAAGCCGCAAGTCTGGGGGCTTAATGAGTAATTTCGACTAGAAGCACAGCTTCTGCGCCATGGACCAGAAAGAAAAATGTCTCTTGAGTACCTGCATTAGGCGTAGTACTGAAACTCCAAAGCACGGAGGTAACTCATCTACCCAAGCATGCTTGGCTTTCTCTAGTGGTGCTAGCAACCTCTTCTTTATTCCGTTGCATATTAGGCCGTTTGCTTTTTCGACTTGCCCATTTGTCTTTGGATGTGCAACACATGCAAACTTCAATTTGATCCCCATGCTCTCACAATAGTTTTTGAATTCCTTGGACGTAAATTTCATGCCGTTATCTGTGATGATGTTGTGCGGTACTCCAAAGCGAAATACTAGCGACTTGATGAAGTTGATTGCTGTCGTGGAATCCTGAGTCGTTACTCGGGCTGCCTCTACCCATTTAGTGAATTTATCGACTGCTACCAACATATAGACATGTCCTCCTAGCCATGACTTGTGCAATTTCCCTACCATGTCCAAACCCCATTGTGCAAAGGGTCACGACAGTGGTATTGGCTGGAGTTCTTCTGCTGGTGCGTGTGGTTGGGATGCAAATCTTTGGCAAGCCTCACATCTTCGGATGATGTCTTTTGCATCTTCGATTACTGTCAACCAGTAGAATCCTGCGCGAAAAGCTTTGGATGCTTGATGCAGACAGTGTTGATATATAGATCACTGACCAGTTGGGAACCCCAAGAGGAAGGTATGATGAGCACAGCAACAGTTTTCCCTCAGTAAGAAACCAAGGTTTATCAGTCCAGTAGGAGAAAGCCAAACGTCTGAAGGTGATGTATGCTAGCTTCGCGACAGCTCCGGACAATTTATAAGGCACCTCTTCCAGTGCTTTGCTTTGCACCAGCAACAACGTGGAACCTGCACACAACACAACCAAGTACTTTGCTCCCAACTTACGATGAGGTTGTCAATCTCACCGGTTTGCTGTAAACAAAGGTATGAGTGTATCGAGTGGAAAGCAATAGTAGTATGCGAGAAAGTAAACAGTGTGAGTAAAGTAAACAGGTGATAGCAATATAAAGGAAATTGGACCAGGGTCCACAGTTCACTAGTGGTGTCTCTCCATAAGATAAATAACACATGCTGGGTAAACAAATTATAGTTGGGCAATTGATAGAATAAAGATAATGTGCATATGTCGCGAGGATCACTATGAGATTTACTCTGGGCATTACAACAAAATACATATACCGCCATCCAACTGCATCTATGACTAATAATCCACCCACGGGGATATCATCTGAACACCCCATGAGTATTAAGTTGCGAACAACAGATAACTGCATTAAGCAAAGTGTGTAATGTAAACAAAGCATATGCCCTAGGACATAAGAATGTTGTTTTCTCCCTAGTGGCATGAACCCAACTATCGAGCATAAATACCCCCTCTTGGAGTCACTTGGCCAAGATAGCTACTAACAACGGAGAGCATGCAAGATCATAAACAACATAGAGATAACATAAGATAATATGATTCAGCACATCAACTCAACATAACACCAATATTCATCGGATCCCAACAAACACAACATGTAGAATTACATAACGGTGATCTCGATCATGTAAGGCAGCTCACGAGATCTAAACATGAAGCACATGGTGGAGAAGACAACCATCTAGCTAATGCTATGGACCCATAGTCCAAGGTAGACTACTCACTCATCGCGCCGGAGGTAAGCATGGCAATGAAGAAGACCTCCGGTGGTGATTCCCCTCTCCGGCAGGGTGCCGGGAAGAGCTTATGGACCCTCCCGATCTCAGGTCGATGATGGCGGCAGATCGCGATGTGTTTATGGAAAATTGATCGGGGTCTTTAGGTTTTTCCCGTCAGGGGTCTTTATAGGCGAAGGGGCAGCGTCAGAGGTGGACCAGGGTGGTCTCACCCATAGGGGCGCGGGCCAGGGGCTGGCCGTGCCGCCCTATGGTGAGGCCAGCCTCTGGCTTGGCTCCGAATCCTCTTAGGTGTTCTGGAAGCTTCGTTTAATATCTGGATGTTCGGCTTTTGTTTCATCCAATTCCGAGAATATTTCCTATGTAACTTTTCTGAAACACAAAAATAGCAGAAAACAGGGAACTGGCACTGTGGCATCTTGTTAATAGGTTAGTTCCGGAAAATGCATAAAAACGCCACGAAGTGTAACGAAACACTAAGCAAATGGTGTAAAAACAAGCATGGAGCATCAAAAATTATAGATACGTTTGAGACGTATTAGCATCCCCAAGCTTAACTCCTGCTCGTCCTCGAGTAGGTAAGTGATAACAAAAGAAATAATTTTTGAGGTGACATGCACCTACACAATCTTGATCATCTATGTAAAGCATTGAGTGCTGGTGACAAGGGTATAGCTAATAGAGCCCGCATGTTGAGTACCCCTGAGGCCCGTTAAGCTAGGCCCAATTGTAATAATAGTCGAGATATGAGTTCTTACCGTATGTCGATATTGTAATCTGTATCGGACCCTACCCGGTCCTCGAGACCTGGCCACCTATATATAGGGGCCAGGAGGGGACGGTGTAGGTCAGATTGAAAGCAAGCTAGGTTCAATACCCAAGTTTACTTTCGATATACACCTATTTCGACTAACCTTACCTTCGAGTTCATCCGACTCCCTATCTCCCTGATCCTAAGTCCTTCATCTAGGACATTTGTCAAGTTAACCCTCGTCAATTGGTGCCGACCGTGGGGACTCTGGGCGTTGGAACCATGAATTCGACGGCTTTTTCGCTCTTAGACAACAGCAGTGCAGAAATCGACGAAAATCAAGAGATGGAGTTGACAATCAGAAGTCTAAGCATCTTCATCGGGCCGTCGGGTTCGACTCGCCTTTCAGATCTGGCGAAACCAGATCTGTCGGCAAGTGAGCCCGAAATAGTAGCAATGATGGAATATTCTGAAGGCTCTTCCAGCGAGGAAAACTCGCCGGTCAGCTTAGGAGAAGTGCAAAAAGGAAAAATCGCAAAAGATGACGAAACAATGGAAAATTTCGACATAGGGGTCCAACTCGAAGATCTCATGATCTGCCACGACGACATCTTAGATAAGTCAACAGATACGTGGAAGATAGGGTTAGAGCTTTCTGAAGATGGTGACTCGATCTTCTCAAGCTTTAATAATAACATCGGCAAACAGTGCCAGGTGCTCGCCATTGTAGGAGACAATTCAGAAGAATTCGATGAAAACAACAATCCAGTGTTAAACCCAGCAAACATCGATAGAGGATCAAATCATCTTGCAGAAGGGCAAACAACAGAATCCCTCACAACCAGGGAAAAAATTCGACTATCAGCCGACGAATGGAGGGTAATAAGGGAAGCTGTGGAAAATGGCACACCAATACCATCAAATTCCAGCAAAGATATGCTCCAGGGGTATCACTATGCCCTAAGGCAGTAGGCAAAGCAACTGGCAAAGGAGAAAATTGAGATACAAAAAAGAAAAGACTCAGCCATAGTAGCCAGCAATGCCGCTTGCAGAGCACGAAGCGACGCGTCACATACTAACGCAAGGAGAAATCGTCGACATGGTTCAAGGTACGAAAACCTCGAGTACTCAGAAAGGCAAAGCATCTCCAAAAATCTCGACTCGTCCTTCCTATCGGTCGACGAGCAGGGAAACATCGTACCAAAAACCCCTGAAGCAGCACTAGTGGCAGCACAAGCATATCTGCTTACAACTCGACCAAGTCCAGGGGACCCTAGGGAACATATGCATAGAGCAGCGCTGAATAGACTAAACATGGTGGGCCACAAGCTATCAGCAAAAGGAGAGGAGGCATATCACCACAATGAAACACACAAGCCAAGGTCACCTCGCCGTCGCAATAGTCCTCGGCACAGAAGTAGTAATCAACGATCTCGATCGCCATCACCAAGACATCACGGGAGCCCAAAACACAGAGGAACCCGAAGATCTCGATCTCCAAATGGAAAGCGCGACTATGAAGACGACGAAAAGGAGATGGGAGCATCGTGCTTTACCCGCAGGGTTCGCACTACACCAGTACCCAAGGGGTTCAAACTACCTCATGATCAACAAAAGTACGACAGATCACAGGAACCACAATCATGGCTCTCAGAGTATCTGCAAGCAATACAAATATTGGGAGGAACCAAAGAAACAGCAATGCAAAGTTTGCAACTACACCTCACCGGCGCAACAAGGTCATGGTTGAGCAAACTAGAGAAAGAAACTATTGGAAGCTGGGAAGACCTCATGAAGCAATTCACAAGCAACTTCAGGTCAACATACAAGCGGCCGGCATCAATAGAAGAAGTCAAAGCGTGTGTGCAACAACGCGACAAAACCTTATGGGCATACATCCAAAGATGGAGTCTTATCAAAAACTCAGCAGTTGAAGTTTCAGATGAAAGAGCAATAAACGCGTTCATAATTGGATTAAGGCGAAGAGACCTAGTCGAAGAGATGGGCAGAATTAAGCCGAAAATAGTGTCAGACCTCATGGACGTAGCAAACAGATTTGCAGACGGAGAAGATGCATGCAACAACAAGCGGACACGATCGCCAGAGGACGATAGAAGAAATAGATATGAAAGTCAAAGAAGAAGGTCCCGCAATTACGACAACTACGGCTCCCACAGCCAAGTAGCCGCAGGATATAAGGACAACAGCTACCAAGGGAGTGATCGCAGAAGCTCGGGATATCGAAGCTACGGGAAAGAGGACTATAAAAAGTTTCCCACAAGAGAATCCAGAGAGTATAACCCGTCGCCAGAAGACATGCTAAACGGACCTTGTCATATACACTCAGCGTTCGTCGATGGAAAGCGAGTATCCAGGCATGCAATGAAAGATTGCACAACATTCTTGAAGCTACAAGAGGCAGCATTAAGTAAGCAAACCGAAGCAAGGCGACAAGGATACGAAGGAAGCAACAAACCTCCCACAAATCAACAAGGGAACAATGGAGCCCCTCAAGGACAAGACCAGCCAAACCAGGGACACGATGACGACGAAGGGTATGTTCCATCTAAGAGACACATCACAGCAATGATACAACCCGTGCCCAAGTCGAACAAAGAGGAAAAAAGCATTACCCGACAAGTCAATCTCGCAGTCACTTCACCTCCAGCTACAACAGAATATCTACACTGGTCAGAACAAACAATCGAGTTCAACAGGGAAGATCACCCTATAACAGTACCTCGGCCGGGAAATGCGCCCTTGGTACTCAAATCTCAAATCGGCGCATACGATTTCGACAGAATATTCATGGATGCAGGAAGTGGAATTAATTTGATATATGCGAAAATGCTCAGAGCAATGCATATATCACTAGAGTTCCTGAAGCTAACAGACTGTTCCTTCCATGGAATCGTACCAGGAAGTGCCAATTATCCACTAGGGCGGATAGCACTCAACGTTTGCTTCGGCAACCGACAAAACTACAGAAGAGAAAAGCAAGACTTCAAGGTCATGGACTGGCCATCTCAATATCATGCGATCCTCAGGTGACCCGCGTTTTCACGATTCATGGAAGTGCCTCACTATACATATCTAGTACTCAAGATGCCAGGACCAAAGGGAATAATCACAGTGAAGGGAACCTTCGAGGTTTCAGACCTCTCCGACAAGGAGTTCCACAAGATGGCGCAAAACTTTGGCATGATAGCCAACTATGCAGAGAAGGTGAAAAGCACGACTACGGAAGGCGTCAAGCTACCCGAAGGACGTGCTGCGGAGCCAGAGATGAAGAAACCACGAGTAGAAGCATCAGGAGAAGACAAAGTTACAGAAGAAAAAGAGAAGGCCACGATGGCATAAGCATCAAGAACAACAAAGTAGAGTAGAAGAATAAGGCTGTAAAAGCCACGAGTTATCCCAGGGGCAATGCCCTCTAGATCCAGAACACAGGTCACAGGCCGGATCTCTTGGGTTACCCCATGTATCTTACATTGCAAGTATAATAAAGACAAAACGTTCCTCATATTCGAGTTTACGAGTCTTTCAAAGGGAAAATGCGGCAAACGCACGAATCATACAAAAACGCTCTGAGAACAAATTTTAGACATACAGTCGCGAAATAAGAAACTCTCGCGTTCCACATATACACGAGTATTACAACAACGGGTTATCAGAATCATCTACACCTAAAGGATCTAAATAATGATACTCGCGGAAAAACGCGGCATCCGCTTGCAGCAGCCTAGCTATAATCCTTCGAGCAGGCTGCAAGGTACTCTCCACATGTACTCGCAGACTAGCTCCACCTGGAGCCAAACTCAGTGACATAGAGCTATAATTAAGTCTTGGGTACCACTTACGCATCCACCCAAGGCCCAATTCCCCGGTAAATCCAGCGCCAGCAGTTGAAGGAGGCGTGGGCTCTTCCGTCGCTGGAGTCAAGGAAGTTGGCGCAGTAGAAGTCGCGGAAGCCGCCGAAGGAGAAATAATTGACACCGGGGCGGGCACCAACTTCTTCGCCTTCTCGAAGAAAGCCTTTAACTCTGAGCGGGTGCAGCCATGAGGAGAGCTCACCTTCTCCCAGTCAACATCTGCACCATGTGCATAAGAAAGTGCAATAGCACCCTCAGCACCTCGCTTCAAAGAAAGCCCCTTCAGCTGGAGGATAGGGTCGTCAGTCGTATCGAAGGCTTCGGCAAGTTTCTTCAAGTCATTATTCGGAACCTCTGCCTTTTTCTTAGGCCACAACCCGATGAACATCCGCATCAGAACGTGGCTCACCAACTCAAAGATCTCCTAGATAGATATCCAGTTGGCTTCGAGTAAGTTAACCGCGGTCATCAGAGGATCATTGCCCGGTTGCAGAGTCGACAAAGACTCCCCGGTAAATCCTGCACAATAAAGGGGACAAGGGAAAAGCAGGAAAGGAAAGTATTAGCAAGTGCAAGAACGCAACAGCAGTCGAAGAAGAGGACAAGGCGAGCATGTACCTCCAGCAGCAGCAGACATCGTGCGAAGACGCTCTGTCACGGCTTGCTCTCGCTGGGAATGCTCTTTGTTAGCATCGGCCAAAGCCTTTTCTGTTTTCTTCGCCTTAGCCAGTGCTGACTTCTGTGACTTCTCAGCACTTGCTTTGGCGGCGGTCGCAACGTCATAGGCTTTCCGCGAAGCGCTGAGCTCGGCTTCCAGCAATGCAATGCGGGCATTGGCCGATGCTAGAGCATCTGCAGTCCAGCAAAGAAAGAAAGGAAGTCAAACACACATCAAAGAGAAGCATACAGGGCAAGCAAGAGTCAAGACAAAACAATTTACCTTTGGAAGCTTTCACAACCTTTAGATACTTAGTACACTCAGTGCCCAAGGTGAAAAATTTCTTCATCAATGCCTGGAAAGGAAGAACGCATAAGAGCATAGTTTATGCAAGGAAAACAAGTCAAGGACATTTACTCACATCATCAAGGGAAACCACAGATTTGTGGGCTTCAAGAGAAACGTCGGCTTCATTGGATTTTTTCGACCGCTTGGTGCTTTGGGTCACAGGGATCTTCTTGACAGAAGCCCTAGTGGTCCTCGGCGCCTGCACAGCCGGCTCAATCTCTTGTGCGGAAGGTTCATCAGCAATTGTAGCTTGGGTAGAAGGACCAGCCATAGTATCCCTCTGCGGCTCTTCGTCATCACTAAAAGAGGAAACAGGTTATATACAACCCAAAAGAAAGAGAGCAAGTACAGTGCAATCGCAGAACCCGCAGAACACTTACGATGCCAGGAGATCGAAGAATTCGACATCTTCTTTTAGAACAGGGGCTTTATTAGCCGCTGTTCTCTGCAGAGAGGTACTCGAAGAAGTAAACTCGTCGACACACTTCCTCTTCTTGTCCGCACCAGTATCTTCAGAAAGCGCAGGAGGAGGCGATGTCATCGAGCTGGTATCCTCTTCCGATTCTTTGGCTTCATCTCCGTCCTGATTTTCTTCAGCCTCGGGGGCTTCAGATACAGAAGAGGCCAGATCAGCCGGAAGAGGCCCTTCCTCTGGAAGAGGAGGGCGTGAAACGAGGAATTGGTGGTCCTACAAGTGAATAAGTTAGCCAAGTAACAGATACAAAGATAAACACAGCTCGAAACCGATGAATTCAACAACAAGTGTACAAAGCAAACAAGTATATACCTCGGGTAGGGGGTGCACAGAGTCGAAGTAATTAGCGGCCAATTCAGCAACCGCATGGTCTTTGGTGAGCTTGGTGAGGCTCCTAACTTGCTTGTCGACTTCTTGCTTCTCCATTAGATCTTCAGAGATGCGAGAAGGATCCTCCAAGCCAGAGTAGCTCCAAAGTTTGGCAAGGCGATGCTGCAGGGGTTGAACTCAACATTGCACAAAGAATGCCATGAGTTGAATACCCGACAATGCGCCTCCTTTACCTCCTTTCAGAGCTTGGATGCGGGTCAATAGAGGAGCAATCTGCTCCATTTTAGCATCTGAGGGAGGCGAATCCCATGATGCCAGTTTTTTCAGCTCCTTGGAGGCATCAAAGGGAGCTAGGCCATACTCGTCTTCAGAGGAGGCCTTACGATCTTTGATGTAAAACCATTTGGTCCTCCAACCTTGGACTGACGCAGACATGGAAAATTCCAGATACTGCGCCTCAGGGCGCACAGAGACAACATCACCGCCCAGTTCGGGTTTTTTGGCTAAAGAAACACTGGGGCGGAGCCGGAAGATGGATCTCCAAAGTAGAAAATGGGGCTCAATCCCTAGGAATGACTCGCAAAGAGCCACAAAGCAAGCGATATGGAGGATGGAGTTAGGTGTGAGCTGGTGAAGCTGCACACCATAAACAAAAAGAAGCCCACGAAGAAACTCGTGGGCAGGTAGAGAAAGACCGCGGAAGAGGAAGGCAAGGAACATCACCTGATAACCGCTCGGGGGCTAAGGGATCCGCTCAGTGCTTGGGAACTTGATGGAGTCGCTGCTGGAGATGAGGCCGTCCGTCCGGGCCTTCACCACCTCCTTCTGCACGATGGCAGAGGGTACCCAACTAGTCACGGAGGTCGGTGTCTTTCCCTTGGCCATGGTGTTCTTAGCCGCGAGGTGCTTCACGCGCATCTACAAATCTGCGCCTGGGGGCTATGCACGAGAGGAGCAGGAAGCAGAGATCGACAATGGTAGCGGCGGCGGAGAGAAAGAGCTGGTAAATAGTACAAATCCCCACTATCCCTTTATATACCTTCTCGGTGAAGGAACGTGGGCTGAGACGTGGCGGAAGGAGCGGAAGCAGTAGCCCACTAACGGGCATGAAAATACAAAATTACTACGCTACCCACGAAACGGTTCGCGCTCACTCAGAGTGAGGTATAGTCAAAATTGGCCACTGACGTCACGAAGGAGGCGACATATGAAAGGTCAAATTCGACAGATGTATATGTTCGGCGAGTATTGAAATATGGGGATTTCCGAATAAAGGATGACATCAAAGAAGACACAAGGTTGGCGCCGGCAATGCAAAAATCAATTGATGAGACTATACCCGAAAACATTCGACTATAGCCTCAGGGGCTACTACCATCGGGAGCGCTGAGCGCGCACCCGACGAAATTATCATTAAACTATGTCGAAGTTAAAGTACGATGATAGAGAACACTATATTTGAGCCTATACTCGAAAAAAGTTTTGTTTGACTATAGCCTCGGGGGCTACTCCCATCGGGAGCGCTGAGCGCGCACCCGATGATGTTTATTGACAAGCACTGGAGCACGGAAAGTGAAGGAGTATGCGATGAAACATTGATTACTCCCATCGGGAGCGAGTTTTTATGGTTGTATAACCTGAATATTTTCAGTCAAAATTTGACTGCGACATGTGATTCTCGAGTTGCGTTATCACAACGAAACTCGAATGCCATGATTTATCACAAAGGTAAGACCCCGGGATCCGTCCTGTGTGGCCTGGTATACGCACATGGATGCGATCTGCTGGTATGTATCCGTGTCTATGACGCGAAGAAAATCCTGGTGGACGCACTGGGTACCCTGAGAATCACTGGGATTCATTCTTTGTAAGTCCTAAATGCGGTAAAAGAGTGGGTTTGACCGGTATCCCGAATTCAAGTCCAAGGGGATTGAATTTGAAGTAGGTGGCAAGTATCTGTTCCGGCAGTTAACTGACCTCTTGATCTGTCAGAGTTGTCAGGCTTGTTCATCAAAAACCCTTGCGAAATATTATCATGAAAATAAGTCGAAAGACCAAGTCAAAGATTTGAAGATATGAAGAAGTCGAAGAGTTGATCAAGTCAAAGATTTAAAGATTAGAGATTCAACCCGAATCTGCAATTTTGGTAGAATCTCAGGGGCTACTGACAAGGGTATAGCTAATAGAGCCCGCATGTTGAGTACCCCTGAGGCCCGTTAAGCTAGGCCCAATTGTAATAATAGTCGAGATACGAGTTCTTACCATATATCGATATTGTAATCTGTATCGGACCCTACCCGATCCTCGAGACCTGGCCACCTATATATAGGGGCCAGGAGGGGACGGTGTAGGCCAGATTGAAAGCAAGCCAGGTTCAACACCCAAGTTTACTTTTGATATACACCTATTTCGACTAACCTTACCTTCGAGTTCATCCGACGCCCTATCTCCCCGATCCTAAGTCCTTCATCTAGGACATTTGTCGAGTTAACCCTCGTCAGCTAGGATCAAAAGAACTTAAAACATGGGCATGAAAGATATAATCTTCATAGAAGAAACTTAGCAACCATGTTATAACAAGAAAATGAACACAAACGAAAGATCATGAAAATGAAACAATGAAAGTCAAATGTGTGTTTAAATCATATGGAAAAACATACAAATGGTTTTCAGCTGGTCCTTCATGAGAGAGCAAAACATAAATGCATAGGACACCTTCAAGTTTAAGAGGGCGACTAGATACAAGTAATTTAAGAACGAGTGAAACCAAAATCATGAATCAATCAATGATAAACTTTGGGACAATGCACATTATACTCAGAATGACAACTATGCTCTCTTAGATGGTGCATAAAGATAGAAGGTGGTGACTCAACATAAAAGTAAAAGAAAGGACCTTCGCAGAGGGAAGCAGTGATTTCAAGTTTTATAAACCTTCAAAAATTATGGTACTTACTAGCTTTGAGATCTCATTGCCCCCCATCATAGGCATCTTGAATGGTTAAAGTTAATGCGAGTACAATTATGATGCATATGCTTGACAAATCATAAGTTGAAAACCTCGTGTCCCGTGAAGTACGAATACCCAAACCTCATGCTACTTGACTTAGAGTCCCAAGCAAGCTCTTGTCATTGTAAGTATACACGTATCATCGAGAACCGCCAACGGGGTACCTCTGTGCCTGATGACATGGAACAAGCCCACATCAAAATGACAGGGCAAACAAACAATGAACACCTCGGAATCTCTTTTATTTACCATTGGTATAGCTTTTTATTTTGAGATGCGTCGTCGAATGTTCACTATGGGCATGCTGTAAATTTCCACCATGAATTATGCATGGCTTAGATTAGCGGCCCAGGCGTTTCTCTAACACGTATACAAACTACATGATCCCGCAAGATTCCCAACTTATTTCACATCGCGAGTATCCATAAACAAAAGATCACGATATCAACTCAAATAAGAAGTGCAATGTTGAAAGCTTGCCCCATGACGGCATGGCTGGGCTAATTTCCAACTTACAACTTGCAAGCATAACAACTCAACATAAGAGAGCCACAATGTCAAATTTTTAAGAACGAGAAAAGTAAAGTGTGCCATCAGGTTCGTGAGAGCTTTACTGACCAATTTTCGCATAACACCAAAAAGAGTTTAATTTGAAGGATAGATAAAAGCAAGTCAAATGTACTTTGGAATAGCAAATTGCTAATAGGTATGTATAGTGGACACATTGGAATAACTTGGTTTTTAGGAGTTGGATGCACGAGTAGAGCTCATACTCAGTACAAAATGAGGGCTAGCAAAAGACTAGGAGCGACCAACTAAGAGAGCAATAATGGCCATAATCATGCAAAGCGACAAAACAACATTAAAAGAAGCATAAGATGGCATCAAAAGTCAAAAACTAAATGATCATATAGGCTTATGGCAACTTTGTATGAGTCTAACATGTGTGAGCATGCGCCAAGTCAACCCAAATAAAGCATCAAAGGAGAAAACCAAAATAATGCTTCCAAATAACAAAAACAACGCATGATTTTTTTCAAAGGCTCATTAAGCAATCTCAGTCATTTGAGACAAGTCATGCTACAGCAAAACCACTAAGCATACTATCAAAACGATATCAAGTACGACATGCAAAATTCTAAGCCGCAGTTTAAACAAGCTCCTTTTTGTACCACTTTTGCATAATTTTCTTTCTCTTTTCCAACACCATTCGAACCTTTTTGAAATAACTCTTTTGATGAAAACCAACATGGACCAGAGGTCAAAATACACCTTGATATAAAGATATAACAAGGTCTGAACATAAATCAAGGTGAAAAACTAAAACTAAAAGCAGTAGCAGAAAAAGAGAACACTCGTTGAATGATAAGAGTGAAAAACGGAGTGTTCTTGGCAAATGAAAAGCAAGGCAACTTCTGCAAAAGGAATTTGTTGGGGTCCAACCATTTATTGCAGCAAACAAAACTAAAAACTAAAACAACTGACGCTCCAAGAAAAACGCATAATGCATGAAGCAATGAAAATATAGTGTGTTAAAAGGTGACCTGATTTTTGCCGATGAAGAAGGGGTGCCTCGGGGGCATCCCCAAGCTTTGACGCTTGTACTTCTTGGATATTTCTTGGGGTGCGTGGGCATCCCCAAGCTTGAGCTTTTGTCCATTGTTCAACTCATCTCATCATTCTCCAATCCCTACACTTGAGAACTTCCTTCATACAAAACTAAACATAATTCTATTAGCAACATTAGTGTAAGTATAGCAATGAATCAACCCCTTTTTGCTTCAGGTTTCAACTCAAAACCACCACATATAAAGCATATACTACTGTAGCAACTTCCCCAAAAGTTATGTGATCAAAAGAACTCAAAAAGAAAGCGATAAAGAGGCAAACACAAATAGTGGCAGAAATCTGTCAAAACAGAACAGCTGACAAAGGTCGAATTTTTAGAGGGTTTTCTATTGCTCATATCAAAAAGTGTGTAACTAATAAAAGCTTGGATATAACCTGGGGAATAAGCACAAGAAATCGCAGGTCCAAAAGATATTCTGAGAATTTTCACGAATTTTTACGGTGCAGCACCGAAATCTGTTTTAGGACAGCAACATCCCCAAATCTTACCTCACTCAAATTAGAGGTTTCTCTTGGCACAACAACGAAATAAAAAGGATAAGGAGAGGTCATTACAGTAGTAATAACTTCCAAAACTCAAATAAAAGAAAAAGAACTGAAAGTAAATCTCCCAAGAGTGCTTTTCTTTAACGCCTTTGAGCTAGGCTCAGTAATTCGAGAAGATGCTCACATAAGAAATATGAATTGAAGCAAAAGAGAGCATCAAGGAGCAAACATGAAACACATTTAAGTCTAACCCGCTTCCTATGCATAGGAATCTTGTAAGAAAATAAATCAAAGAAGCACCTAGTAAAAAGCATGGGTAGATAAAATAAAAGTAACTTCGGAACTTTCAATATAAAGAGAGGTGTTTTAGTAACATGAAAATTCCAACAACCATATTTTCCTCTCTCATAATAATTTTCAATAGAATCATGAACAAACTCAACAATATAAATATCACACTCACCCTCCTTTGTTAAGCATGGAGGGCGATCAAATAAGGTATTAGTTAAAGAGTTACTCTTATTGGGAGGTAGACATGGGTAGCTCCATTCTTCCTCCTCTTGATCATCACTCTCCTCTTCTTTTTCATCCAATGAGCTTCCAGTTTCAGCAATTTCTTCTTCCATAGGCTCCTTCAAGGCATTAGTCTCGTTGGAGAGCATCTATTGAGATATTTAAGAATATATCCATTTTCTTCCTTGTAATTATCAAAGCAAAATTTAAGTATATCATAAACCTCATATTTATAAGGTGCATCATCAGTATTTTCAAGCAAATAAGCAAGTTCGAATGCACCCTTCCAAGCAATAAATTCTTCAATTTTTTCCACATCATAAAAGTCATAATTTCCATTAATATAAGAAGATATGGTAACATCATCATTATACTCACATTGAAAAAGGAGGTGTTTATACCTCCTACAACAACAAGATTTATCAAAGCAATAAGTAACATTATAAGTAGAGCACACATTTCTAGCAATGATATACAATTTATCAATTTGTTCCCATGAGTGTTTCCCTTTTTGTGACAAGCGATGTTTCTCATAATATTTTTGTTGTTCTTCCATGAACCCACCTTGCCAAAAAGATCTAGTTTCAAAGAAACCAACCATTGATAGAAAGCATGATAAAGCAAGACAATAACAGACCAACCATAATAACAACTATAAAAGAAACTAATTTTTTTTGTATTTTTTATAAAACGATGCAAGTAAAAATAAAGTAAAGCAAAACTTAAACAAAGTAAAGGATGTGCGTGCGAAACTCCCCTTGCAGAAGTCTTCTTTTTCCCCGG
The DNA here is from genome assembly GCA_007115705.1 of Dactylis glomerata. Classification (NCBI taxonomy): domain Eukaryota; kingdom Viridiplantae; phylum Streptophyta; class Magnoliopsida; order Poales; family Poaceae; genus Dactylis; species Dactylis glomerata. The sequence goes on from QXEO01000170.1 coordinate 4,653,992, forward strand.
CAACGGCGCCAAACAATAGCTTGATGCGGACGGTGTTGATATATAGATCACCGACTAGTTGGGAACCCCAAGAGGAAGGTATGATGAGCACAGCAGCAGTTTTCCCTCAGTAAGAAACCAAGGTTTATCAGTCCAGTAGGAGAAAGCCAAACGTCTGAAGGTGATGTATGCTAGCTTCGCGATAGCTCCGGACAATTTATAAGGCGCCTCGTCTAATGCTTTGTTTTGCACCAGCAACAACGTGGAACCTGCACACAACACAACCAATTACTTTGCTCCCAACTTACGATGAGGTTGTCAATCTCACCGGTTTGTTGTAAACAAAGGTATGAGTGTATCGAGTGGAAAGCAATAGTAGTATGCGAGAAAGTAAACAGTGCGAGTAAAGTAAACAGGTGATAGCAATATAAAGGATATTGGACCGGGGTCCACAGTTCACTAGTGGTGTCTCTCCATAAGATAAATAACACATGCTGGGTAAACAAATTACAGTTGGGCAATTGATAGAATAAAGATAACGTGCATATGTAGCGAGGATCACTATGAGATTTACTCTGGGCATTACAACAAAATACATAGACCGCAACCAACTGCATCTATGACTAATAATCCACCCACGGGGATATCGTCCGAACACCCCATGAGTATTAAGTTGCGAACAACAGATAACTGCATTAAGCAAAGTGTGTAATGTAAACAAAGCATATGCCCTTGGACATAAGAATGTTGTTTTCTCCCTAGTGGCAACAACACATCTACAACCTTAGAGGTTTCTGTCACTCCCCCAGATTAAATAGAGGCATGAACCCAACTATCGAGCATAAATACCCCCTCTTGGAGTCACTAGTATCTACTTGGCCAAGATAGCTACTAACAACGGAGAGCATGCAAGATCATAAACAACATAGAGATAACATAAGATAATATGATTCAACACATCAACTCAACATAACACCAATATTCATCGGATCCCAACAAACACAACATGTAGAATTACATAACGGTGATCTTGATCATGTAAGACAGCTCACGAGATCTAAACATGAAGCACATGGTGGAGAACACAACCATCTAGCTACTGCTATGGACCCATAGTCCAAGGTAGACTACTCACTCATCGCGCTGGAGGCAAGCATGGCGATGAAGAAGACCTCCGGTGGCGATTCCCCTCTCCGGTAGGGTGCCGGGAAGAGCTTCTGGACCCTCCCGATCTCGGGTCGATGACGGCGGCGGATCACAATGTGTTTCTAGAAAATTGATCGGGGTCTTTAGGTTTTTCCCGTCGGGGGGTCTTTATAGGCGAAGGGGTAGCGTCAGAGGTGGACCAGGGTGGTCTCACCCATAGGGGGCGCAGGCCAGGGGCTGGCCACGCCGCCCTATGGTGAGGCCAGCCTCTGGCTCGGCTCTGACTCCTCTTCAGTGTTCTAGAAGCTTCGTTTAATATCTGGATGTTCGGCTTTTGTTTCGTCCAATTCCGAGAATATTTCCTGTGTAACTTTTCTGAAACACAAAAACAGCAGAAAACAGGGAACTGGCACTATGGCATCTTGTTAATAGGTTTGTTCCGGAAAATGCATAAAAACACCACGAAGTGTAACGAAACACTAAGTAAATGGTGTAAAAACAAGCATGGAGCATCAAAAATTATAGATACATTTGAGACGTACAATGTTATGGCTCTGCTACTAGCATGATGGCCGCAGACTCCTGTGTGGATGTATTTTAATATGACTTGCCCTTCTTGAGGGGTGACGCATCGCTGTAATACGCTGGTTATGCTTTTCTTGTACAACTTTCCTTGTAGTACAACAAAAGCTTTGGATCGTCATATTATCCTACGTGCTTAGACTGTATCTTCGGGTAGTGTTTTATTCATCATGTATTCTAAGTATGGCTGCATCCAAGTTTCTTCAATCATCATGACCTCCTCTGGTTCTGTTGTGTTCTCCGTTCCTGATTTGCTAGCCCCCGAGCCTTCTCCCGGACTCGAAGTTTTGCTGCCTTTTATTGATCTCTCGATTATTTCCTCCCAAAATACTCATGGTGGTGCGGGAAAGCATTGGGACCCGATGTTTGCTAGATTATCGGCTTCCTCGTTGCTGCATCTGCTTATATGTGAGACTTCGCATCCGTTGAAAGTTTCTTCCAAGTAGTAATACAAATTTCGGTATGATGTCATGTTGTCACTAACGGCGTCACAACGGTTCATCACTTGCTGGACCACGAGATTCGAGTCCCCAAATATTTTTAGTCGAGTTGCTCCACATGCTTTGGCCATCTTCATACCATGAAGCAGGGCCTCGTACTCGGCTTCATTATTAGAAGCTTGTGGGAAACTCATCCTTAGTACATATTTTAGCTTGTCTCCTTGTGGAGATATTAAGACTACTCCTCCTCCTGCTCCTTGAACCCTTTTCGATCCGTCGAAGTACATCGTCCAAACACTCGACTGGTCAGGTGGTCCTGTGTTTTGTAGTTCTAGCCACTCTGCTGTGAAGTCTGGCAGTACTTGGGATTTGATGGCTTTGCCTTTCTCGTACGTGATGTCCAGAGGGGAGAGTTTGATTCCCCATAAGGAGACACGTCCTGTTGCTTCAGGGTTGTTCAGTATGTTTGATAGTGGAGTTTCGTTAACCACTATGATTGGATGCACTGTGAAGTACCGTCGTAGCTTCCTTGCTGTTGTGAACACACTGTATGCTAATTTTTGGTAATGTGGGTAACACTGTTTAGATTGTGATAAGACTTCGCTGAGGAAGTACACTGATCTCTGAACTCTGTGCGCCTTCCCTTCCTTGCTTCGTTCGACTACTAACACCGTGCTCACCACCTGGTGTGTAGCGGCGATGTATAGTAGTAATGGCTCTCTTTCCTTTGGTGCGACCAGCACTGGTGATGTGGAAAGCGCTTTTTTAGCTATGAAAATGCTGCGTCTGCCTCTTTTGTCCACTCAATTTTTTTGTCTAACTTTGTCATGAGTGCGTAGAAAGGGAGGGCCTTTTCTCCTAGCCGTGCGACGAATCGACTTAGCGCTGCTACGCATCCTGTGAGTTGTTGTACGTCGTGGAGCTTAGCTGGTTTTTCCATTGTTAATATCGCCTGAATTTTTTCTGGATTTGCCTCTATTCCTCTTGCCGATACCAGGAACCCCAGAAGTTGTCCTGCAGAAACACCAAAAGAACACTTTGTCGGGTTGAGCTTTAGCTTGTACCTGCGAGGTTGTCGAAAGTTTCCTTCAGGACATTGATTAAAGCCTCCTCTTTTCTCGTGGTGATAAGCACGTCATCGATGTAGACTTGAATGTTGCGGCCTATTTGGTTTCTGCGGCAATTTTGCATCATCCTTTGATAAGTTGCTCCTGCGTTTTTGAGGCTAAAAGGCATGACTTGGTAATAGAAGACGCCATATGGTGTGATGAAAGCTGTTTTTTCTTTGTCTTCTTTCTTCAATTTGATCTGATTGTAGCCTGAATATGCATCCAGAAAGGAAAGCCTCGCGCACCCCGCTGTTGAGTCAATTATTTGATCTATTCGAGGTAGCGGAAATGGATCCTTAGGACAATGCTTGTTGAGGGATGTGTAGTCGACACATACCCGTCGCACGTCCGTATTCTTCTTTGGGACAATTACTAGGTTAGACACCCATGTTGATGCCTTGATTCCTCTGATGAAGCATGTGTTTTCTAGCCTGTGTAGTCCGGCTGCTATTGCTTTTCTTTTGGGTTCATCGAACCGCCGTAGAGGTTGCTTGACTGGCCTTGCTTTTGGATCCACATTGAGTGCGTGCTCAACGAGTTCCCTGGGAACCCCTGGCATGTCGGAAGGATACCAGACGAAGATTTCCCAGCGCTCACGGAGGAACTCGATGAGCGTGCTTTCCTATGCGGGATCCAGGTTTAATGCGATGGAAGTGGTCTTGTTTGGGTCTGTGGGATGAACCCGAACTTTCTTAGAATCTTGTGTTGCGTCAAAAGTCTGATCTGGCAGGGATCGACCGACATCGGGTAGTACATTGTGGTCTGTTTCGCCTTTGAGTCTTACATATTCAGCTGTCATGCCAAAGGTTTGCACCATCCTATTGAATTCTTTGTCGCAGGTGTTTGATACTTCAAAGCTTCCCTGCACTGTGATGACCCCCTTAGGTCCTGGAATTTTGAGTGCCACGTACACATAGTGAGGAACTGCCATGAACTTTGCAAACGCTGGCCGTCCTAGGAATGCGTGGTATTGCGAGGGCCAATCCATCACCTTGAATTCTAGTTTTTCTCTGCGGAAGTTACCGCTATCGCCGAAGCAAATGTCGAGTTCAATTTTCCCTAGGGGGTGGTTTGCACTTCCTGGTACTATTCCGTGAAAAGAGCAATCTGTTGGCTTCAACCATTCCAGCGAGATGCTCATTGCCTTCAGGGTCCTTATGTATATTAAGTTTATGCCACTGCCCGCATCCATAAATACCCGTCCAATGTCGTATCCTCCTATTTGCACCTTCAACACCATTGGCGTGTGTCCTGGCCTAGGTACTTTCCTTGGGTGGTCCGCTCTGCTGAACCTGATCATTTGGTCGGACCATCATAGATATTCTGTAGTGGCTGGTGGTGACAATATTGCTAGGTTTACTTGCCTTGATATGTTTTTCTGCTCTTTCTTGGATTTTGGGACAGGCTAGATCATCGTAGATATGTACGCCTTTGACTCTAGGTAACCTGCATCGTTTTGTACTTGATATCCTTGACTTGTGGTTGCGTTGCCCTATGTTATGTTTCCTCGATGTGCTCCTTGGCTTAATTCCATTGCATCTTGTAATCTTAGGAATGTCCTGCAATCTCTCATCAGATGATTAGAAACTCTCTTGCCATCTAGGTACGCATAGTGGATGCGGCAAGGTCCATGAAGCATGTCTTCCGCTGATGGGTCAGAATATTTCGACTTATCTCGTATGTGGCTGTTTTTGTCTTAGTACTCTCTACTCTCGTTTCCTTCCTCGTCTCCCCTTTCGTATCCTGCGGCTACTTGGTTTCATCTTATGCGGCCATCCTCATTGCGAGACCTGCGCCTTTGCCTGCTTGCTCTGTCGACTTCTGGTGAACGCGCCCTTTTATTGTTGTAAGCGTCTTCTCCATCGGCGAATTTGCTTGCTATCTCTATTAATTCAGACACTGTTTTGGGCCTTGTTCTCCCCAATTCTTCCACGAGATCCGAACGGCGAAGGCCAGCCAAAAAAAGCATCTACTGCCCGCTCATCGGAGACATCTTTTGTGGAGTTTTTTATTATACTCCATCGCTGTATATATGAATGTAAAGTCTCGCCCTTTCCCTGCATACAGGATTTGACTTCTTCTATTGACGCTGGACGTTTGTATGTCGAACGAAAATTTCTTGCGAATTGATTTTCTAGTTCGCCCCAACTTCCGATGGAATCGTTGGGTAAGGTGCCTAACCAGGACCGTGTTGCGCCGGTGAGGTGTAGTTGTAAACTTTGCATTGTTGTTGCTCTTGTTCCTCCCAGTATTTGCACTGCTTGAAGGCAGTCTGACAGCCAGAGCCTAGGTTCTTGTGACCCATCATATTTCTGTTGATCGTGTGGTAATTTGAATCCCTTGTGTACTCGCGTTCTACGAATCCTTCGGGTAAAGCATAGCGCGCCCATCTCCTTCTCGTCGTCCTCGTAGTTTTCTTCATTCCATGCATAGCGTGCTTTGTTCACCCTGGTTTGTGCTATAATATTCCTTGCATCCTCCGTTCGTGCCTTGTGGTTTTTGTCGCCTGATGAGTCGGTTATTTGGCTTTGCGAGGATTGGTACTTCTGGCTTTTCTTTCCCTGATCCTCGTAATATGTCGACTTCTCTTCTGAAGAGTGTTGCCTTAACTTATCTTCCAATAACCCAAGACTTTTTATGGCTTCTTGATGCATGTGCTCCCGTGGATCTCCGAGTTCCAGCTGCGTGGTTAATAGATATGCTTGTGCTGCCACTAGGGCTGCTTCTGGTGTTTCCTATATGAAGTTTTCTTCTTCGTCTGATAATGGCACGCTGATACTTCTTGCGCTTTTTTCTTCCCTTCCTCGTGCTGTTTTTCTCCTGCTATGCTTCAGTTCGCAATGTCTTTCTTTGCTAGACTCCGATGTCTCACTGTATACGTTCCAATATGACCTGCTTGATGCGCTGTTGCTCTCCTGACTTTTCCTAAGCTCGCTTTTTTATGCTCGCAGCTTCTTTTTGTGCTGATGCAGGGCATACTGATATCCCATTAGAACTTCTCTCCTTGAATTTGCGGGTACATCCTTGCCGTGATTAATTGCTGACATGATAACTCTCCACTCTCCGGCTGACGAGGGTTAACTCGACAAATGTCCAATATGAAGGACTTAGGATCAGGGGAATAGGGCGTCGGATGAACTCGAAGGTAAAATCAGTCAAACAAGGTGTGTATCGAAAGTAAACGTGGTGGTTAACTTAGTTTGCTTTCAATCTGTCCCTCACCATCCTCTCCTGGCCCCTATATATAGGTGGCCAGGTCCCAAGGAACGGGAGGGGTCCAATACATATTACAACATCGGTATACGACATGAACTCGTATTTTGACTAGGATTACACTTGGGCCTAACTTAACGGGCCTCAGGGGTACTGACAAGGGTATAGCTAATAGAGCCCGTTAGTTGAGTACCCCTTAGGCCCGTTAAGTTAGGCCCAATTGTAATAATAGTCGAGACGCGAGTTCTTACCGTATGTCGATATTGTAATCTGTATCGGACCCTACCCGATCCTCGAGACCTGGCCACCTATATATAGGGGCCAGGAGGGGACGGTGTAGGCCAGATTGAAAGCAAGCAAGGTTCAACACCCAAGTCTACTTTCGGTATACACCTATTTCGACTAACCTTACCTTCGAGTTCATCTGACGCCCTATCCCCCCCGATCCTAAGTCCTTCATCTAGGACATTTGTCGAGTTAACCCTCGTCAATTACAACAAGCGGACGCGATCCCCAGAGGACGATAGAAGAAACAGATATGGAAGTCAAAGAAGACGGTCCCGCAATTACAACAACTACGGCTCCCACAGCCAAGTAGCCGCGGGATATAAGGACAACAGCTACCAAGGGAGTGATCGCAGAAGCTCGGGATATCGAAGCTATGGGAAAGAGGACTATAAAAAGTTTCCCACAAGAGAATCCAGAGAGTATAACCCGTCGCCGGAAGACATGCTAAACGGACCTTGTCATATACACTCAGCGTTTGTCGATGGAAAGCGAGTATCCAGACATGCAATGAAAGATTGCACAACATTCTTGAAGCTACAAGAGGCAGCATTAAATAAGCAAACCGAAGCAAGGCGACAAGGATACGAAGGAAGCAACAAACCTCCCACAAATCAACAAGGGAACAATGGAGCCCCTCAAGGACAAGACCAGCCAAACCAGGGACACGACGACGACGAAGGGTATGTTCCATCTAAGGGACACATCACAGCAATGATACAACCCGTGCCCAAGTCGAACAAAGAGGAAAAGAGTATTACTCGACAAGTCAATCTAGCAGTCACTTCACCTCCGGCTACAATAGAATATCTACATTGGTCAGAGCAACCAATCGAGTTCAACAGGGAAGATCACCCTATAACAGTACCTCGGCCAGGAAACGCGCCCTTGGTACTCAAAGCTCAAATTGGCGCATACGATGTCGACAGAATATTCATGGACGCAGGAAGCGGAATTAATTTGATATACGCGAAAACGCTCAGAGCAATGCATATATCACTAGAGTTCCTGAAGCCAACAGACTGTTCCTTCCATGGGATTGTACCAGGAAGTGCCAATTATCCACTAGGTCAGATAGCACTCAACGTTTGCTTCGGTAACCGACAAAACTACAAAAGAGAAAAACTAGACTTTGAGGTCATGGATTGGCCATCTCAATATCATGTGATCCTCGGGTGACCCGCATTTTCGCGATTCATGGCAGTACCTCACTATACGTATCTAGTACTCAAGATGCCAGGACCAAAGGGAATCATCATAGTGAAGGGAAGCTTCGAGGTTTCAGACCTATGCGACAAGGAGTTCCACAAGATGGCGCAAAACTTTGGCATGATAGCCAACTATGCAGAAAAGGTGAAAAGTGCGACTACGGAAGGCGACAAGCTACCCGAAGGACGTACAGCGGAGCCAGAGATAAAGAAACCACGAGTAGAAGCATTGAGAGAAGGCAAAATTACAGAAGAAGAAGAAGAAGAAGAGAAGGCCACGACGGCATAAATATCAAGAACAACAAAATAGAGTAGAAGAATAAGGCTGTAAAAGCCACGAGTTATTCCAGGGCAATGCCCTCTAGATCCAGAACACAGGTCATAGGCCGGATCTCTTGGGTCATCCCATGTATCTTACATTACAAGTATAATAAAGACAAAACGTTCCTCATATTCAAGTTTACGAGTCTATCAAAAGGAAAATGCGGCAAACGCACGAATCACACAAAAAACGCTCTGAGAAAATATTTCAGACATATAGTCGCGAAATAAGAAACTCTCGCGTTTCACATATACACAAGTATCACAACATCGGGTTATCAGAATTGTCTACACCTAAAGGATCTAAATAGTGATACTCACGGAAAAACGCGGCATCCTCTTGCAACAGCCTCGCTATAATCCTTCGAGCAGGCTGCAAGGTACTCTCCAAATGTACTCGAAGACTAGCTCCACCTGGAGCCAAACTCAGGGACATAGAGCTATAATTGAGCCTTGGGTGCCACTTACGCATCCACCCAAGAGCAAAGTTGGCACCCGCCACTAAGTTCAGTTCAATCAACCGATGAATACGCTGACTGGATCTAAAGGCATCAAGTAGCAGCGGAAAACTTCCAGGCAGAGGATTGCGAGGAAGTATCACAGAGTGCATGGTTATAAGAGCTCTTCGGCAGCCATCAACTGACTCTTCGATGTGTTGGGCGTGGTCCTGGAGCAATACGATAGCACTGCGGTGTCGAGGATTAGACCACAAGCTATCAATGCCCTCTGACGTTTTTTCCAGAGCCGCATTTCGATCGGCAACTCGACGAGCCTCAGCAGCATAATCCAGACAAGTGCCTAAGATGACAAAGGATATCACAAAGCAGCAGTGGAACAAAAGGGAAAGAGAAGCAGCAAGGAATCTTACATCGCAACATCTCGCAGGCAGACTCGATAATACCAATGACAAAAGAGTCGCATTCTTCATGATGCACAATCTTCGCCATCAGACTAGATACCTTATCGTCGAGAATAGATATCTGCTTCATCAACCCACAAGCTTTGCTAGCTTTGTAAAACGCCATCTGTGCTTGCCGCTTGGCCAAAGTTAAGCGATTCTCAAGATCTAAAATCCTTGAAGAATATTCCGTGCATTGGTGGCAGCGGCAAGGAGGCGACGAAACTTTAGAGCCAAACGCGCTGGCAGAAGAGGGAGCATGGTCGCAATTCAAAGGATCACCGACGTGCATAGACTGGAAGTCAAAAGAAAGGAAAGGAGAAACATTTTAGAAGCTAACACAATATATCATAGAAAAAAGAAGCATATTTACATAAATGCAAACCCTTTGACTAAGGTTCTCGGGTTGCATGCGACTAAAAGTTTTTTACATCAAAAGCAGAAACTAAAAACTACAATAAAGAGGCCGAGTCTACGCCACCTCAGCATTCTGCTCCGTGGCAGAGGAAGGCATGGCAAACTCAGTGCTAGCAGTTGAAGGAGGCGCAGAGTCAGCCGTCACTGGAGTCGAGGAAGTTGGCGTGAAAGAAGCCGCAGACGCCGCTGAAGGTGAAATGATCGACACTATGGCGAGCGCAAGTTTCTTCGCCTTCTCAAAAAAGGCCTTCAGCTCTGAGCGGGTGCGGCCATGAGGAGAGCTCACCTTCTCCCAGTCGACATCTGCACCATGTGCATAAGAAAGTGCGATAGCACCCTCAGCACCACGCTTCAGAGAAAGCCCCTTCAGCTGGAGGATGGGGTCGTTAGTAGTATCAAAGGCTTTGGCAAGTTTCTTCAAGTCATCTTCCGGAACCTCCGCCTTTTTCTTCGGCCACAACCCGACGAACATCCGTGTCAGAACGCGGCTCACCAACTCAAAGATCTCCTGGATAGATATCCAGTTTGCTTCGAGTAAGTTAACCGCGGTCATCAGAGGATCATCGCCCGGTTGTAGAGTCGATAAAGACACCCCGGTAAATCCTGCACAACAAAGGGGACAAGGGGAAAAGAAGGAAAGGAAAGTATTAGTAGGTGCAAGAACGCAACAGAAGTCGAAGAAGAGGACAAGGCAAGTATGTACCTCCAGCAGCAGCAGACATTGTTTGAAGCCGCTCAGCCACGGCTTGATCTCGCAGAAGATGCTCTTTCTCAGCATCAGCCAAGGCCTTCTCCGCTTTCTTCGCCTTAGCCAGTGCCGATTTTTGCGACTTTTCAGCATTTGCTTTGGTAGCAAGCGCAACGTCAAAAGCTTTTCGCGAAGCGTTAAGCTCGCCTTCCAGCGATGCAATGCGGGCATTGGCTGATGCTAGAGCATCTACATTCCAGCAGAGAAAGGAAAGAAGTCAAACAAGCAGTAAAAAGAAGCATACAGGACAAGCAAAGACAAGACAAAAGAATCTACCTTCGGAAGCTTTTGCCACCTTTAGGTACTCAGCACATTCTGTGCCCAAAGCGATGAATTTCTTCATCAATGCCTGGCAAAAGAAGGACGCGTAAGAGTGTAGATTACGCAAGGAAAGTAAGTCAGGGATATTTACTCACATCATCAGGGGAGGCCGCGAATTCGTGAGCTTCAAGAGAAATGTCGGCTTCCTTGGATTTCTTCGACCGCTTAGCGCTTCGGGTCACAGGAATCTTCTTGACAGAAGCTCTGGTGGTCCTCGGCGCCTGCACAGCCGGCTCAACTTCTTGCGTGGAAGGCTCGTCAGGAATTACAGCTTGAGTAGAAGGAGTGGCCGCGGCATCCCTTTGTGGCTCCTCGTCATCACTGCAAGAGGAAACAGGTTTTATACAACCCGAAGGAAAGAAAGAACAGTGAAATCGTAAACTCACAGAAACACTTACGATGCCATAAGGTCGAAGAATTCAAAACCTTCTTCTAGAACAGGGGCTTCATTAGACGCAGTTCTCTGCACAGAGGTACTCGAAGAAGCAAGCTCATCGACACGCTTCCTCTTCTTGTCCGCACCAGTGTCTTCAGAAAGCGCAGGAGGAGGCGATGTCGTCGAGCTGGTATCTTCTTCCGATTCTTCGGCTTCATCTTTGTCCTGATTTTCTTCAGCCTCGGGGGCTTCAGATACAGTGGAGGCCAGATCAGCCGGAAGAGGCCCTTCTTCTAGAAGAGGAGGGCGTGAAACGAGGAATTGGTGGTCCTACAAACGAATAAGTCATAAAAGTAACCAATACAAGGATAAACACAATTGGAAACCAATGAAATTCGACAACAAGTGTACAAAGCAAGCAAATGCATACCTCGGGTAGGGGGTGCACGGAGTCAAAATAATCAGCGGCCAATTCTGCGACCACATGATCCTTGGTGAGCTTGGTGAGGCTCCTAACTCGCTTGTCGACTTCTTGCTTGTCCGTTAGATCTCCAGAGACGCGAGAAGGGTCCACCAAGCCAGAGTAGCTCCAAAGTTTGGAAAGGCGATGTTGAAGGGGTTGAACTCGACGTTGCGCAAAGAACGCCATGAGCTGGATACCCGACAAAGCACCTCCTTTGCCTCCTTTCAGAGTTTGGATGCGGGTCAACAAAGGAGCAATCTGCTCCATTTCAGCATCTGTGGGAGGCGAATCCCACGATGCCAATTTCTTCAGCTCCTTGGAGGCATCAAAGGAGGCTAGGCCATACTCGTCTTCAGAGGAGGCCTTCCGGTCTTTAATGTAAAACCATTTTGTCCTCCAACCTTGGACTGATGCAGACATAGAAAACTCCAAATACTGTGCCTCTGGGCGCACAGAGACGACGGCCCCGCCCAGTTCGGGTTTGTTGGCTAGAGCAATGCTGGGGCGGAGTCGGAAGATAGATCTCCAAAGAAGAAAGTGGGGCTCAATCCCCAAGAATGACTCGCAAAGAGTCACGAAATAAGCGATATGAAGGATGGAGTTAGGTGTGAGCTGGTGAAGCTGCACACCATAAACAAAAAGAAGCCCACGAAGAAATTCGTGGGCAGGAAGAGATAGACCACGGAAGAGGAAGGAGAGGAACATCACCCGATAACCGCTCGGGGGCTGAGTGTCGTGGGGATGACTTATGGGGCATGCCACGGGCCGAGCTATCTGGCGGCTGGCGTCCCAGGAGTCTCCACGGCTTGAAGACAAGAGGACCGGCTTCGCCTGAGGCGCCGGCTGCGCCAACAGCCGGCTGGCGTTTCCACCGTGGAAGGCCGGAGCCGGACGACGAAGATAAGAACCAGCCAACGGCCGTTTCGCCGAAAGTGGGCTGGCCCCGACAAGAGCGACAGTGGCCAAGGACAGGAGTGACGAGCGTCACGACCAAGTCCAACCAACCAGCGACCAAGAACCCTTCCGCACGACAGGATCCAAGGCAAAAGGGAGGGCATATGCCTCTCAGATGCCGGTCCCAGGGGAAGGGAACTTTATAAAGCGAAGCTGTCAGAGCAGGGCGATGGGATCACGCTAAGGACGCCGCCGCCGAGGAGCCGGCAGCCGGCCGAATCGTTACCCAACCTGTAACCAGGCCCCCGCCTATATAAGGGGGCCTGGACCCTTAGCTTAGGGGAGATCCGATCTTCTTCTTCCTCCTCTAGCCCGAACAGCTTGAGGAGCACTGTAATCGATACTATCCAATCAATACGAAGCAGGCAGGAAGTAGGGGTTTACCTCCACCCGGGAGGGCCCTGAACCTGGGTAAACCGTGGTGTCTCAGTAGGCATAATCCCGAGCCGGACCCTCGTTTCCACCGTCGAGCCCCTCTGATAAGCCTACCCATGGCTACTGTCTCTAAATTCCCACGACAGTTGGCGCCCACCGTGGGGCAAAGCGCGGCGGCGAGCGGAGTCAAGTTCCGGCCGGGACCCTCCGGTGAGAAGGTCGCCTCGGGCCTCGTCTGGAGGTTCGGTACCTTCGACTGTGTCAGCGACAACTTGTCCCACTTCGAGAACGGCTTCGGCAACAGTGGCTCCTTCCTCGACGTCGGCAGCCACCGCTTCTATGTCGCCAAGCCCTTCCCGGAGGAAGTGACCGACGTCTTCGACTCCCTCTGCGATGGAGGCTCGAGCTATGGTGAAAGCAGCAGTCTTGGCGCCATGGTCGAGGTGATGGCCCTGGGAGAAGAGGAGGGCGGCGGCTCTCTGCGCCCCGAGCGCCCGTCGCCCGAGCGCCTTCCTCCATAGGAGCAAGATGCTCCACTCCCAGAGCAGGACACCTCGGACGTCTCCGCGGTGGACCTGCGCGCTCCCCTCGGCCGCGTCATCAATCCCGCCCGGGTCGCCGAGGCCCTGGAGCGGACGCGTCTCGTCCTCCTCGGCAAGGTGGCTGAGGACGAGGCCAACCGGTGCCGCGCGAGCACCACGCTCAGCGAGTTCTACGACGTGCATGGAGATGCACCGACCGAGCTCGCCCGTGACCTGCGCCGCAGCTTCGCCACCGTCATCCACGGCCAGATCCAGCGGTCGCCATCGGCGAGCCGAGGCCACGGAGGGCGTGGACAGGGCGGCCGTGCTCCGAGCGGCAACGCTCAAGGCCGCCGCGTCCAGCAAGGCGGCGGTGCAAGCATGCCACGCTTGATCGCGGAGTCAGCGTCAGGGTCGGAGTCCCAGGCTCGCCCATCGGCGCTGCACATCCACCTGTGGCTTGACCGCGCCAAGACGCTCCCCAGTGGATCTGCTAGCTCAAAGCGAGCGGCTTCTGACCAAGGAGGCCCGGGGGCTACAGGCGGCGGTCATAGGCGCAAAGAGGGCAAATACACCCTCGATGCTGCGCTCGATCAGCCATGTAAATTCCACACCTCCCCGGGCAGGGAAGCGACCCACTCCACGCGTCAGTGCCGTTTCATGAGAGAGCTGGAGCAGCGCGCTCGGCAGATCCCTGGAACGTCGCAAGCGCAACCGGCTGAAGGTCAGGAGGACCAACAGCGCGACCCGGATGGAGGCGAGCCGGATCAAGATGATGACTTCCCGATGGATGTGGAGCAGTATCACATCTTCACTACCCCTGGCAGGGACAAAAGGAACAACCTTTGGCACGAGGCAGAGGTGAACGCTGTGATGCCTGCAGAACCCCAGTTCATGCATTGGTCCGAGGCGGCCATCACCTGGGGGCGCGAGGACCATCTGAGGCTGATGCCCAGCCCTGGAGAATACGCTCTGGTTGTGGATCCTGTTGTGTGTTCCGATACGCACATGTGCCGGTTCTCCCGCGTGCTCATCGACGGCGGTAGTAGTATTAACCTTCTTTACCGAAGCTCCCTGGAGAAGCTGGGCATCCCGCTTGCTCAGCTGAAACCTAGCCGGCTCACCTTCCATGGCATCGTGCCTGGGCATTCTTGCACCCCTGTGGGCAAGGTGCAGCTGGAGGTTCTCTTCGGAAAGAAGGGGAATAGCCGCCGCGAGCCCATCTGGTTCGAGGTGGTGGACATCAGCAGTCCCTACCACGCGCTGCTAGGCCGACCGGCCCTGGCTAAGTTCATGGCTGTCCCGCACTACGCCTATCTGAAGATGAAGCTCCCAGGACCCAGAGGTGTGATCACAGTCTCGGGAAACTTCAAGAAGTCCCTGGCCTGCGCAAAGGAGAGCTCGCAGCTGGCAGAGGCGCTGGTCGTCGCCGAGGAGAAGAGGCAGCTTCTACATCGCGTGGAGCTGACCCAGCAAGACGTGCCAGTCCGCCAGTCGCCGGTGGAGCAATTCAAGCTGGCCAACGACACCAAGAAGATCCTGCTGGACGAGAGCGACCCCTCCAAGTACGTCATCATCGGCGCCGGCTTGTCCGCCAAATAGGAAAGCGAGCTCACCAGCTTCCTCCGTGAGAATTGGGACATCTTTGCATGGTCTCCAAAGGACATGACTGGTGTGCCGAGGGAGCTGGCTGAGCACGCACTCAACGTCCGGCCGGACGCCAAGCCGGTCAAGCAGCCACTGCGGTGGTTCGCAGAAGGAAAGAGGAAACCTATTGGTGAGGAGATTGCCCGGCTCCTTGCAGCCAGCTTTATCATGGAGGTGTTTTACCCTGACTGGCTTGCGAACCCAGTCTTGGTTCTGAAGAAGAATAACACTTGGCGAATGTGTATCGACTACACTAGCCTCAACAAGGCCTGCCCCAAGGATCCTTTCGCACTGCCACAGATTGACCAGGTGATCGACTCCACAGCCGGCTGTGACCTGCTGTCCTTTCTAGATGCCTATTCAGGCTACCACCAGATCCCGCTCTTCCAGCCGGATCAGATCAAGACCTCCTTCATCACCCCATATGGAGCCTACTGCTATGTTACCATGCCATTCGGCCTGAAGAACGCTGGTGCCACTTACCAGCGAACCATGCAGCGATGTCTGCACGGGCAGATTGGGAGGAACGTACATGCTTATGTGGACGACGTGGTGGTGAAGACCAAGCAGAGCGGCACACTCCTGGACGACCTCAAGGAGACCTTCACCAACCTGCGGCGCTATCGCATGAAGCTCAACCCTGAGAAGTGCACCTTTGGTGTGCCGGCTGGGCAGCTCCTAGGTTATATCATTTCCCAGCGAGGGATCGAGGCTAACCCCTCGAAGATAAAAGCCATCGAGGCCCTAGAGAAGCCCACCCAGCTCAGAGATGTGCAGAAGTTTGCTGGTTGCTTGGCCTCGCTTAGCCGGTTCGTCAGCCGGCTCGGGGAGAAGGCCATGCCGCTGTACCAGCTGATGAAGAAGACAGACCATTTTGTTTGGTCCCAGCGTGCTGATGATGCCTTCAACGACCTCAAGCGAGCCTTGTCTACCGCGCCAATCTTGGCTGCGCCGGCTCCGCGAGAGCCGATGCTGCTCTACATCGCGGCTACTTCGCAGGTCATCAGTGTCGTGATCGTGGTGGAGCGCACCGAGGAAGGCAAAGAGCTGCCGGTTCAGCGCCCAGTGTACTACCTGAATGAGGTGCTCACTCTCTCCAAGCAGAACTACCCGCACTACCAGAAGGTCGTGTACGGCATGTACATGGCGGCCAAGAAGCTAAAGCACTACTTTGAGGAGCACCCAATCACGGTGGTGAGCACCACTCTGCTCTCAGAGATCATCGGGTGCAAGGACGCGTCGGGAAGAGTGGCCAAATGGGCGATTGAGCTCGCAGCTCATACCATCTAGTACAAGCCCAGGACGACGATCAAGTCGCAGATCATAGCGGATTTCTTCGCTGACTGGGGAGAGCACCAGTACCTGCCGCCGGCTCCAGACTCCACCCACTGGCGCATGCACTTCGATGGCTCCAAGCTGCTCGGGGGCTTGGGAGCCGGCGTCGTCCTCACCTCTCCCAAGGGAGACAAGCTGCAGTACATACTGCAGATGCACTTCCGTGCGTCGAACAACGTCGCCGAATACGAAGCCCTGGTGCATGAGCTCAAGATGGCCAAGCAGATTGGCATCAGGAGGATCCTCTGCTTCGGAGACTCTGACCTAGTGACGCACTAGGTTTCAGGGGATTGGGACGCCAAGGACGCCAACATGGCCTCCTATCGCTTCTACGTGCAGCAGCTCAACGGATTCTTCGAGGGCTGCGAGTTCCACCATGTCCCCAGAGCAAACAACGAGGAAGCAGACCGGCTGTCCAAGATCGGCTCCACTAGGCAGGATATCCCAGCTGGGGTGTCCCTGGAGATCATCCACAAGCCGTCTATCAAGCCTTCGCCAGAGTCCGTATCCATCTACGTGCCTGGAGACCCAGCCCCAGCTCAGGTGCCACCACCAGACCCGGGGGCTGCCGTCTCGGGGCTGAAGGAGGCAGCCGGCCAGCCCGGCGCGGCCGGCTCGACGAAGGACAAGGGGACTGCCGGCTCCACGCCCGCTCCCCCAGCCGGACAATCAGATGAAGCCGGCACAACAACAGACCCAGGGGCTGCTGATCCTCTAGTCGCCAGTGTCTTCCACATACGGGAGATACCTTCCTGGGCGGAGCCATTCTCCAACTACCTCATCACTGGGGAATTGCCGCAGGACGAAGCGGAAGCTAGGCGAATTCAACGTCGAGCTGGGGCGTACACCATCATCAACAGCGAGCTGTACAAGCGCAGCGTGTCAGGCATCTTCCAGAAGTGCATCGAGCCGGAAGAAGGGATAGAGCTGCTAAGAGAGATACACCAAGGGGAGTGCGGGCATCACACATCTTCCAGAGCCTTGGTGGCCAAAGCCTTCCGCCACGGTTTCTACTGGCCAACGGCCAAGCAGAACGCAGAGCAGCTGGTGAAACAATGCAACGGCTGCCAGCGCTTCTCCAAGCACAGAAACACTCCGGCGGTAGCCCTCAAGACCATCCCGCTCACCTGGCCGTTCGCTGTTTGGGGCCTGGACATGGTAGGGCCATTCAAGACCGCACCCGGGGGCTTGACGCATCTGTTGGTTGCTGTGGACAAGTTCACCAAGTGGATCGAGGCCAAGCCAATCAAGAAACTCGATGGCTCGTCCACAATCAAGTTCTTCAACGAGATCATCACAAGATATGGAGTTCCTCACAGCATCATCAATGACAATGGGACAAACTTTGCGAAGGGAGTCTTTGTTGATTACTGTGGCCAGAAAGGCATCCGGTTGGACTTAGCGTCAGTGGCGCACCCTCGGACAAATGGGCAAGTGGAGAAGGCAAATGGGCTGATCCTAGCCGGCATCAAACCCAGGTTGGTCGAGCCTCTCGAGTGCTCAGCCGGCTGTTGGGTCGAGGAGCTACCCTCAGTGCTCTGGAGCCTGCGCACCACTCCAAATCGCTCTGTCGGCTTCACACCTTTCTTCCTGGTCTATGGAGCCGAAGCGGTGTTGCCCACGGATATCGAGTTCGATGCGCCCAGAATCGTCCAGTACATAGAGACGCAAGCAAAAGAGGCTCGCGAAGATGGTATCGACCTCCTCGAGGAGGCACGAGAACAGGCTCTGGCCAGATCAGCACTCTATGAGCAGCAGCTGCGACGATACCACAGCCGGAAGATTCGCCCGCTTGCGTTTCGCGAAGGAGATCTCGTACTCCGGCTGGTCCAAAGCACCAAGGGCATGCACAAGCTGTCTCCTCCTTGGGAGGGACCGTTCATTGTCAGCCGGGTGCTGGGCAATGGGGCATATTACCTCATCGACGCACAAGAGCCCAGAAAGAACAAGGCAGATAACTCTGACAAGGAGACCGAGCGTCCCTGGAATGTCAGTCTCCTAAGACCTTTCTTCTGCTAAGGTAAAAGCTTGTACCCCGAAAAACATGTCAATGAATAAAGGAAAACGGAGCGGCCAGTTATGACCGGCTCCGAGGAAAACACTTCATGTATGTTTTGCTTCCTGCGTTATTCACTTGACCGGCAGCCGGCTCCAGGCACCGAGCCACAGCCGGCAGCCCCAAAAAGATCGATCTCTCGCCAGCCGGATGAGTACTACGTATAAAGAAGGTCTCGAGCCCAGCCTCCGCCTTTCGGCTCCGCGCAGCCGGACGGATAGGAGCCGGCAGGCCACATATGAAGGAAAGTCGCAGAGCAGAACCGCAAACGATAGAAAAATCGCTCAACCGGGCGTTAAGGGCAGTGTTTGTTAACTAAGCGTTGGCTAGCACGAGTCGGGGGCCCGATAGACCGAAGTACTACTTCTCACTCCGCGGCACGCTCCCACCCTAGGCCGGCATTCGGCTGCCGGCCCAAGGGAGACCAACCGGCACCAGGCTGCCGGTTGGGGGAAGAAGGGCCAAAGGGTGGGAAGATTAAGGAAAAAGTTGAGGGAACCTGACGAAGGCAAAGCCAGCAAATGGTTGATAGTCACAGTCTCTCGATGCTTGGGATGAGAAGCCACGTCCAAGAGGTTCGAAGCCAGAGCTGCCTCGCTTGGCGTCGGCATCGTTCGCGAAAAGTTAGTTTCGAGCCAGCTGTTAGTCCAGCTACCCCAAAACTCGGGGGCTAGGGGGAAAGGGAATTGGCCCTCAGAAGCAGGCCGGCTCCAGTACCTCACCGGCTGTCCGATCAGTTGGCGCTGCGACACGATCAGCAGACGAGCAATGAAATCGAAACCTAACACTCGCAAAGCAGGGGCTAGAGCCAGAAACCGAGGATTTACTCCAACTACAACAAGGAACATGTGAAGGCCCGGGAAAGGAAACGTGCCGGCTCCGACCCTCGCCCGAGCCGGTACAAGACTCAGTCTCCGTTCCGTCCGCGCTGGAGCCGGAGCTAGTCCATCCTTCCCGGAGCCGGCCAGTAGAAGCACCGTTCCGTCCGCGCTGGAGCCAGAGCTAGTCCATCCTCCCAGAGCCGGCCAGCAGAAGCACCGCTCCTTCTGCGCTAAGACTGAAAGATCTTGCCCGAGGCGTTTGCGCAAACCAGTGATCATCGCGGTCCCTATCTACGGATTCGCATCACAACGGTGTCAAGCAGAAGACATTTGCGCAATGGCAAAGCACACAGTGAAGAAAGACATTCACACAGCAAACGAAGAAGAACAAGTAAAGATTTGCAGGAAATTAAAGGAGTTCTTAGTTATAAGGCCGGCGGTTACACAATGAAGGCCACGCTAAGGGCCGAAATAGCAAAAGGACTTCCCCTTCCAACCCCTAGATTCCCGTTGACAGTGTTGCCGTCAAGGAAGGGGCTTCGAGGGCGCTCGCCGATCACGGCCAGGGGAAGTAGGCGCGGGCGCAGCCGGAGCCGTCGACGACGCGGACGCAGAGGATGGGTGACCTGGCGCGGTGGGTCAAGATGAGAGACCATCCCCGCTCTAGGCCATAGTCGGTGAAGAACCGCTCCCACCCCCCGGTGAGATAGCTCTTCCCCTCCTCGTCGTGGAGGACCTCGACGTCGTACAGCAGTTGTCCGCCGCTGCCGTCCTCGATCATGAAGCTTGTTGGGGGATTCTTCCCCATCGTGCCAACGAAGCTGGCTAGGAGCGGAAGGCGCTCCTTACTCCCGGCCAGCAGGGGCACCATGGCGGTGGCAAACCCGTGCTTTGGGACGTAGGAGAGCCGTTGCTTGGTCGGCGGGCGCGGCGGCGGCGCTCGAACCTTCTTCGCGGCCGCGCTGGAGGAGCCGCCGACGCTCAGGCCAGCGAGGCCCGGAGGGGCGGCCCCGAATGCCATCGCGGCACCGACGAGGGCGGCCGCCGCCTCCAGGGGCGTCCCGGTGAGACCGGCGACGGAGGCCGCGGCCGCGGGAGCTACGGCGCCGCTGGCGGCCGCAGCCACGATCCCACCAGGGGCCGCTGAAAGGACACAGATGTCGCCTAGAGGGGGGGTGAATAGGCGATATCAAATTTTACGAATGGCTTGAACAAAAGCGGAATTAAACTAGCGTTTATTTTGTCAAGCACACAAGACCTAAATAAACTAGGCTCACCTATGTGCACCAACAACTTATGCTAAGCAATACAAGTAACAAGGTGATAGCAAGATATATGACTTCAAGCACGAAGGCTATCACAATGTAAAGTGCATAAGTAAAGAGCTCGGGTATAGGAATAACCGAGGCACGCGGAGACGATGATGTATTCCCGAGTTCCTCCCTTGAAAGGGAGTACGTCTCGTTGGAGGGGTGTGGTATCGCCACAAAGGCCTAACCAACGCCACAAAGGCCTCACCCTATTCTCCGGTGTGAGCTTGCGCCACAAAGGCCTAGCTCACTCTTCCACTAAGGGGTTCCTCAAGGCGGAACCGGGCCTTTACACAAAGCTTGGGGCACGCATCCACAACTTAATTGGAGGCTCCCAAGAATAGCCACAAAGGCACCACAAAGCCACAAAGCCGTCTAGGGTTCCAAGAACCCAAGAGTAATAAGCTCACAAACTTTCACTTACTCGAATCTCCGGGGAGAACTCAAACCGATGCAACTTATGCAATGGCAAGAGCACACAAGGTGCTCAAATCCTTCTCACTCAAATCCTACCAAAGCAACTAATGCTATGGAGAGATATGAGAGGAAGAACAAAGGAAATCCACAAAGAACTCCAAGATCTAAATCCACAAGAGGTTCCCCTCACTAAGAGGAGATTTTGATTGGTGGAAAGATAGATCTAGATCTCCTCTCTTTTTTCCCTCAAAAAGATGCAAGAATCATGGGAGGAATGGAGGAGGAAGGGCAAGCTTTGCAAAGTCAACAATGGAGGAGAGAGAAGCCCAATTCGTGGTTGTTCCAAGGAGGAAGAAGGGGTATTTATACCCCCCCTCCAAAATCTGACCGTTACAGCCACTTACACCGGCTAAAGCCGGTCTTAACACCGGCTATAGCCGGCCTGAAAAGTCCGGCCCTGGCCAGAAATAGCCGGACAAAAAGCCGGGTTGCAACAGAGAGGCATTGCCCTCTCGAAATCTGGGCAGACCGGCTAAAGCCGGCCCTCAGACCGGCTAAAGCCAGTCTGACCGGCTATTTCCGGCCCCGGGCCGGCTATTTCCGGCCCCACTGAAACAGCAGAAATACTAAAACGAAAACGGCAATAACTTGAGCATCCGGACTCCGTTTTCGATGATCTTGGGCTCGTTGGAGTCACAACAACAAGCTCTACAACTTTATGCAGAGAAACATCATAGTCCAACCAAGGAGCATAAAACCAAATGATGAAAGGTTTGACCTCTCTTCGAAGACAAACTGGTAAAACCTCCAAACACCAAAAACGCAAGAAGAGTTTCATGCGGAATCCGTTTTTGATGAGCTAGAGCTTGTCATGGAAATAACCACAAGCTCTAGAACCTCACATGGATAAAATCCAAATAAGAACCAAGAAAGATGATGCCAAGTATGCAAAGGTTTGAGCTCTCTCCGAACGATACGATTAAGTTACTCACTCGAGAGCCCCTCTTGATAGTACGGCTACCGATCCTATAACCCGGTCTCACAACTAACACCATGAGACCGGTAAGAAAGAAACCCTATCAATATCATACCTTTGCCTTGAGCATTCCACTTGAGGTGGATAATGACGATCTTGATCTTCTCAAGTTGGACCACCTTTCTTGATTGAGCTTGCTTGTTGAAGTCTTGCGGATTGCTCCTCCATACTCCACTATGGAAGAGACTCTCTTTAAGCATATCTTCACATATCCATGATCACAATATAGATGGCAAGCTTCAAGCATATGTTCTCTTCTAGTTGCTCATCTTGAACTTGCGCATTGACTTGATCAATCCTCGAATCAATTCTTCTTTCTCCATAATGATGGTGTCTTGAGGATACACATGAGAGCTCACTCAATCTTATTCTTCAAGACACACTTGACATAAGCTCAACTCCCTTAAGACCAATCTTTGGATCACTCCTTGAATAACACCTTGGTCAACACATAATATTCTTCTTACAACCTTGACTCCAACAAATGGTTCAAGCATTGTCTATGGACAAGTCCTACACATATAACTCAATGCAACCATTAGTCCATAGGGATTGTCATTAATTACCAAAACCACACATGGGGCTCGATATGATCTTTCAATCTCCCCCATTTTGGTAATTGATGACAATCTCTTTGAGAGGGTTTATATAATGAATTCAAAGAACCAAAATGGTTGTACTAACTTCAAATACTACAAAAGTATGTGATGTTAGTAAAACCACCATATATAGAGCAAACTCCCCCACAATCTATGCATGTGTGAATGATCTTGATTTCATTGCATATATTGCCAACCAAGGTTGTTGGTGGAGTTTCCACTATATACTCAACCATGCAAAGCATGCAAGGCAAATGCTTAAGAACAAACCAAAGCATAAAAGCCAATTCCCTTTAAACCCTCAAAACTTCTCCCCCATTGGCATCCATTGCCAAAATGGGCGAAAAACTTAGCAGGCCAATATAGTGTGAGTTCCTCCAAAACGGTGTGCATATCCAAAAGAAATAAGTGAAGACACATGCACATATACAAAGACAAACATATGAAGGAAACCAAACTATATTGAGGATCAAAGATTGCAAAAAAAATAAGATAACACGATGGATAAACTTCAACAAATGAAGAGAGCAATCAAACAATCCAAAGAAAAAATTGAATAGATATATTATGATAAGATCGAAAAGGTGCTCTAAATAATATGAGGAAGCTCCCCAAGGTGTGTGCACAAAATATTCTATTTGAGTTGAAGTATAAGGTGCACACACATGGAATCATCACTCCCTCAATATTATTCAAAACAAAATGACACCAAGTGAAATTAAATACTATGCTAACCGCAAAATGGTGCTTCAAATGAAATGAGGAAGCTCCCCAAGGTACGTGCAAAAATTGGAATGTTTGTATTTGAATACAATTTGCACAACATGGAATCCGCACTCCCTCAATAACATTCAAAACGCAACCATTTGCAAGAGATCATAGAGAAGAAATTAAGCTTAACACTTGCATCAAACAAATGGTTGAGCAACAAGCAAGGGGCGATATATTAAAAGGCTCAACCAAAGGAATGTGTGATAGGAATGACAAAGAATATTATAAGACTAACACAATGATAAGCATAGAGCATCCACATAGTCTTCAATGAATGATATTGCTTAGCATTCCATCCCAACACATAAGGTTCAAATAAGATATCAAATAATGAGATATCATCTCTCATGTGTATAAGTTTCTAAGTAGACAATATCACAAAGATAATTATCACAAAGAAACATATACACACAAAATAGATACTAAGAATAGAACATGATATCCAAAATGAAGTCATGCAATATACCAATGAGATTTTTGCTTTTAAAGCATGGCCAAAGGCTCAATTTATCTTATTGTATATTGATGAACTTCAACCACAAACATGTCAAAGACATCACAAATATCAACAAGGGAAAGAAGATAGTTGGGATGCTTTGATAAAAACAACAAGTATCAAAATGAAGGATACCAAACGGAAGAAATAAATTTGCAATTTCATCAATTTTGCACATGTGAGCTTATTGAGGAATTGATATGCAAAAAGATTGCTAAGTTGACATATATGGGATAGGAGAATCATGAGCATGATTTTTATATATTCCCAATAATATGTCCTCATCTCAACTTGCTCACATTTGTAATAAAGAGGTTTTATTAAAATCCTTGCAAAAAGCACAATATTTGCAAATAAAGATTTTCAATGCCATAAAACAACCTACACAAGGTTGGATACTAGAGAAGTATGCATGAAGAAGATACTTGTTACCGAGATATAATGGTAGGATGTAGTAGATAGGAGTTCTTCAATAATCCTAGCTTGCCTCAAATTATCATTTAGTCACCACTTCATCCTTATTATTGAGACAAGCACCAATATATCTCCATGTACCTAAAACAAAGTTCAAGTACAAGATGGTCCCCAAACTCATTGGGTCCAAAGTAGTTAGAAACTACAACATATAGGACAAACTCCACATAAATATGTGCATATATATATGAAATTGAATTTCATGCACATCTTAGCCGATTTAGGATTTGATGGAGCTTCTCCTATATATTTGATCAAAGAAAGAAAAGCATGCCATAAAGTATACATTTAGTAAATATGCATGCACAAGACTTTCTAGAGCCAAAGAAGATACAATTTTGACAAAACACCAAGAAGGACAAGCGAGCACACAAAATTGTGAAGCGACAAAAGGTTGTCCAAATTATATCAATGAATCAAATCAACACAAGATTGACTCCAAAGTTCAATTAGTGAACCAACCAAAGGCCAATGAGCATAAAGCATAACTAAAACACACAAGCTCAAAGACATATCTCATTTTAAGAGTAAGAAATAAATAACAAGGAATGAGATCACCAACTCCCAAAGAGAGCAAGGTTCAAACAAACAAACCAAACTCTCCACACTTTTTATGATGGCACACTAAGTACCAAAAAGAAAAGATTTGTCTTCCAACAAAAACCAATACCAAATGAAATAAGCACAAAGAGTGTGTTATAACAAATATAGGAGAGCTCCCCCAAGATTAGTGCATTATTTATGATTTTG
The DNA here is from genome assembly GCA_007115705.1 of Dactylis glomerata. Lineage (NCBI taxonomy): Eukaryota > Viridiplantae > Streptophyta > Magnoliopsida > Poales > Poaceae > Dactylis > Dactylis glomerata. The sequence continues at coordinate 4,679,060 of QXEO01000170.1, forward strand.
CATTTGAATACAAAATGCACACAAGTGGGATCATCACATCTACCTACATAGAAATAACACAAGACAAGTTCAAAGAAATCAAATGGAATAACAAAAGTCACGGAAGACAATGGGAGCTAAAACAAATACATTTTTTTTGGCTAGAGATAAGGCAATTAAAAGAAATAGCCAATGTAAAGATGATCAATATACATGTGCCACATGATATAGTACCAATTGTCCAAGAATAAGAGGTATTTGGATTTATTTCCTGGTGGTAGTGTATATATAAATCCAAGATCATCTTCACAACAAAGAAGCATATGTAAAAGGATAAGAATTAGAAACCATGCAAAAGAAGATATTCTTGATAGACTCAAATAGTTAAACAATCGCGCAAGGCAATGATCAGGATAACTTGAAGCAAATGGTTTTCCAACTTTGATGTAGAATTCCACATTTTAGGAAAACCCTACCAAGAAAGTATCTCACAAACAAGATCCAAAACAAGAGGAATAAAATAATTTGGCAAATTGGAATTTGTTTGAGAAAACATGCCACGTAGAAGCAAGATAATTTACAATATCAACACTATGTGACACAATCTCAAATATACACATTATATTGGTTTGTAGTATGCACAAAGCATATTACTCCCCCATAATATGATAAAACATTTATTTTCACAAGAGGCAAATAAAATCCAACAAGATGATTAATGGACATTATAGAATTTGAATTTCTCATGAGAATGACATACCACATAGAAACTAGATAATCTTTAGATATCAACACTAAGTGGTATTCCTCATGTACACACATTTTTAGGATTGTGAAGTGCAAAGCATATCACTCCCCCAAAATGGGATGGTCCAATAATCTCTCACAAAAGCCAGGTAAGATAAAACGAGATGCAAAAGGCTCAACAAGAACAACCGTACATGGTGTGTAAACCAACATACACATACTTGATTACTCAAAATGAAGCAAGTAGGAAGCACAACATATACAAACACATGCAAGATACAAAACCCAACACATGTAAAGGGGCGAGTAACTTTCAATGTAGATAAGTTGATACATGTTACCGCAAGGAGGAACATAGGATATATGATAGACACAAGATAATCCAAATGACTTGACTTGAGAAAATATAATTGATGAAGATCCCTTAATTCTTCATGATATGGCCAAGTCTCCAATGCCCTCCAACAACACCTATTATTCAAGTAATGGCTTGTTGGTCCCCAACCAAGTTGGGTCCGAAGAAGTTAGAAACAATAGGTTTGGCAACCCAAATGGTTCTTTTCTTGACACCACTTTGAGCACCAACAAATTTGGCAAACACATTGCCAACCTTATCCTTGCAAAGTGAATAAACATCTTCAATTATGATAGGGTTGGATGAGTTACCACTAGTGCATGAAGAAGATAGGTGACCCTTCTCATGGCATATGTAGCAAGATCTTTTCTTCACCTTCTTCTCACTTGATTTCTCCACAAGGGGAGCATTAGCTTGATTTTTCTTGGGAAGTGACCTTTCTTCAACACGAGGTTGAGCATGGCCTTGAACTTGAGGCCGCTTCCCTTGTTGCTTCTCACTAAGAGGCTTCTTCTTCAAAGGACAAGATCTAACATGGTGCCCTTCAATTTTGCACTTGAAGCAAACAATCTTGGCCAAATTCTTGACTTGTTCTTGGCCCTTCTTCTTCTTGTTTATCTTGGACTTGTTCTTGTTATTGGATTTGAATCCAAGTCCACTCTTGTCATTGGGGGATTTTTGCACACTCAAGATCTTGTTGAGTGTGGACTTCCCTTCATGACAATTTTCCAAGTCTTTCTTCAATGAAGTAACTTGGGCCTTGAGCTCTTTGATTTCCTCTACATGGTTAGTGACAACACAAGTACTAGTGGAAGTAGAGGCTTCATTGTTAGAGCAACAAGGCAAGGAGAGTAATTCATCACAACATTTAGCAATAGCATGAGATGAAGAATTACTAGGACTAGCACATGTCAATATAGCATTTTGAGAAATAGTACTAGTGTCCACATGAGGCTCACAAGATGTTACCTTTATAGATATAGCCTCATGAGCTAACTTTAGGCGAGCATGTGACACTAGAAGATCCTCATTAGAGCTAGATAGCTTTTCATAACTTTCTTCCAATTTCCCATACTTGCTAGTTAGAACCTCAAGTTGAGCCCTTAGCTCAACATTCTCCTTCAAAATAGATGCTTCACAAGAAGTAGAGTTAGTAGCACATGCATCATTATCATTACCAATAGGAGAAGACAACTTGGCAAGAGCAAGGTCACGTTCTTTAGTGAGTTTAGAAATAATTTCATTACATGACTCCTCAATGGATTCAAGCTTCTCCTCAAGAGAAACCCGAAGCTCTTGCTCTTCCTCTAGAGCATTTTTTAAATCATGGATATCATTGGCATATTCACGCTCAAGAGAAAACATTTTATCAATTTGTTCTTCCTTCATCTCAATGAGTTTCGTGCTCTCAATAGCACAACTCATGATTTCAAAGAAGTTGGGCAAAACATTTTTATGGTTATGCAAAGCATCAAAGACCACCTTACCCTTCTTGTTTAAATACTCAATATAGTCTTCTTCATTTTCCTCATCCTCACCATTGTCCTCAACATCATTATGATTTGAAGACCTAGCCATAAGGCATATGTGGGAACCGTGAGAAGAAGAAGATGAATAAATACTTGAAGCTCCAATCAAGACCTTGTCTTGGCCCAAAGACTCTTTGATTTCCTCTATATGGTTAGCATCACAAATACTAGAGGAAATAGAAGCATTTGTATCATGGCAACAAGACAAAGCAAGCATATCATCATGAGATTTATTCAAGAAATTTACACATGATATGCAAGGACTATCAACACAAGCATGTAAAACATTTATGGGGCTACAAGTGTTTAAGTCCAAAGATGAAGCATTGCAATGAGATAGAGATGAAGGATCATCAAAAGTAAGCATACTATCACCATTGGAAGTTTCATCACCACTCACCATATCATTACCTTGTGTCTTGCCACACTTTGGTAAAGTGGATGAAAGTTCATTGCGGCCGGAAGTGGAAGGAATACAATCATCCTCAATAGCCTTGGACACACCATATTTTTCTTGAAGCTTTGTCCATATCTCATGAGCGCTCCGAAAAGGCGTGATGGAGAAGGTAACTACATCGCTCAAAGCATTAACAATCATATGAGTAGCTTGAGCATTGAGATACAAGTTTTTCTCATCCTCTAAAGATAGATTTTGAGTATCCTTTGGAGGAGAAAAACCTGCATCTACAATTCGCTCCATAGATGGGTCCATGACCCGAAAATAATTAAGCATGTGAATTTTCCAAGTATCATAATTTGTGCCATTAAATATAGAAGTGTTATTATGCACTAATCCCCTAGCCGACATCTTTGCTCTCAAGGCGGTGAAGCCTAAAATGAGAGACCGGGCTCTGATACCAATTGAAAGGACACAGATGTCGCCTAGAGGGGGGGTGAATAGGCGATATCAAATTTTACGAATGGCTTGAACAAAAGCGGAATTAAACTAGCGTTTATTTTGTCAAGCACACAAGACCTAAATAAACTAGGCTCACATATGTGCACCAACAACTTATGCTAAGCAATACAAGTAACAAGGTGATAGCAAGATATATGACTTCAAGCACGAAGGCTATCACAATGTAAAGTGCATAAGTAAAGAGCTCGGGTATAGGAATAACCGAGGCACGCGGAGACTATGATGTATTCCCGAGTTCCTCCCTTGAAAGGGAGTACGTCTCGTTGGAGGGGTGTGGTATCGCCACAAAGGCCTAACCAACGCCACAAAGGCCTCACCCTATTCTCCGGTGTGAGCTTGCGCCACAAAGGCCTAGCTCACTCTTCCACTAAGGGGTTCCTCAAGGCGGAACCGGGCCTTTACACAAAGCTTGGGGCACGCATCCACAACTTAATTGGAGGCTCCCAAGAATAGCCACAAAGGCACCACAAAGCCACAAAGCCGTCTAGGGTTCCAAGAACCCAAGAGTAATAAGCTCACAAACTTTCACTTACTCGAATCTCCGGGGAGAACTCAAACCGATGCAACTTATGCAATGGCAAGAGCACACAAGGTGCTCAAATCCTTCTCACTCAAATCCTACCAAAGCAACTAATGCTATGGAGAGATATGAGAGGAAGAACAAAGGAAATCCACAAAGAACTCCAAGATCTAAATCCACAAGAGGTTCCCCTCACTAAGAGGAGATTTTGATTGGTGGAAAGATAGATCTAGATCTCCTCTCTCTTTTCCCTCAAAAAGATGCAAGAATCATGGGAGGAATGGAGGAGGAAGGGCAAGCTTTGCAAAGTCAACAATGGAGGAGAGAGAAGCCCAATTCGTGGCTGTTCCAAGGAGGAAGAAGGGGTATTTATACCCCCCTCCAAAATCTGACCGTTACAGCCACTTACACCGGCTAAAGCCGGTCTTAACACCGGCTATAGCCGGCCTGAAAAGTCCGGCCCTGGCCAGAAATAGCCGGACAAAAAGCCGGGTTGCAACAGAGAGGCATTGCCCTCTCGAAATCTGGGCAGACCGGCTAAAGCCGGCCCTCGGACCGGCTAAAGCCGGTCTGACCGGCTATTTCCGGCCCTGGGCCGGCTATTTCCGCCTCCACTGAAACAGCAGAAATACTAAAACAAAAACGGCAATAACTTGAGCATCCGGACTCCGTTTTCGATGATCTTGGGCTCGTTGGAGTCACAACAACAAGCTCTACAACTTTATGCAGAGAAACATCATAGTCCAACCAAGGAGCATAAAACCAAATGATGAAAGGTTTGACCTCTCTTCGAAGACAAACTGGTAAAACCTCCAAACACCAAAAACGCAAGAAGAGTTTCATGCGGAATCCGTTTTTGATGAGCTAGAGCTTGTCATGGAAATAACCACAAGCTCTAGAACCTCACATGGATAAAATCCAAATAAGAACCAAGAAAGATGATGCCAAGTATGCAAAGGTTTGAGCTCTCTCCGAACGATACGATTAAGTTACTCACTCGAGAGCCCCTCTTGATAGTACGGCTACCGATCCTATAGCCCGGTCTCACAACTAACACCATGAGACCGGTAAGAAAGAAACCCTATCAATATCATACCTTTGCCTTGAGCATTCCACTTGAGGTGGATAATGACGATCTTGATCTTCTCAAGTTGGACCACCTTTCTTGATTGAGCTTGCTTGTTGAAGTCTTGCGGATTGCTCCTCCATACTCCACTATGGAAGAGACTCTCTTTAAGCATATCTTCACATATCCATGATCACAATATAGATGGCAAGCTTCAAGCATATGTTCTCTTCTAGTTGCTCATCTTGAACTTGCGCATTGACTTGATCAATCCTCGAATCAATTCTTCTTTCTCCATAATGATGGTGTCTTGAGGATACACATGAGAGCTCACTCAATCTTATTCTTCAAGACACACTTGACATAAGCTCAACTCCCTTAAGACCAATCTTTGGATCACTCCTTGAATAACACCTTGGTCAACACATAATATTCTTCTTACAACCTTGACTCCAACAAATGGTTCAAGCATTGTCTATGGACAAGTCCTACACATATAACTCAATGCAACCATTAGTCCATAGGGATTGTCATTAATTACCAAAACCACACATGGGGTTCGATATGATCTTTCAGCCGCGACGATGGCGGAGGAACGGCTGGCCCCGAAAGGCTCGGTGGCGGCCGCGGCCACGAGCGCGGCCAGGGTTTTCTTGTTGCGGCTGCCCAGCGGGCGACCGCGCTTTCGGGGCATCGCCGGCGTCGCTACCAGGTCTCCGGTTCCATCCAGGCCTCCGAGCGGGCGACCGCGCTCGTTCCTGTCCGGCCCGTCGCCGGCCCCGGTCCCGGCTCCGCTGGCTGCCTTGAACGACGACATCGGGAATGAGGCGGGAGTAGTGGAGGCGACGGTTTGGTAGGGCGAAGGAGTGGAGGCGCTCGAGAGTGAAGAAAACCCTCGAGAGCTCCAAGATTTAAGGGCTGGCAAGGCGTGAAAAGCCGAGCTGGTTTAATGCGATTAAGTCGTACGTGTGGCGCTTCGATGGGACGCGTCGCTGATGCCAGCCCCGTTTAGTTACATGACGTCTACCGAGATCATTGCGGTGGCTGGAGGGTCAAAATGACAAGACTGGCCACTGGCACGCTGCGCCGGCCGCCGCGTGGGAACAAGACTCGAAGCGGCGCAAGTTCTCGGGAGTCAGCATGCCGGCTCGCAGCTCGCCGGCTCGCGGCCGCCAGCCAGGTCGCGTCTTGGAACCGGCTCGTCTCGAGACGGCCGGGAGAACTCCACAAGACTCAGCCTCGATGATTAGAGCGACCGAGCCGGACCAGAATCCTGGGACTTCGACGAGGATGAGCAAGACTTCGGCGAGAAGAGGAACCCGCCGAAGCCCCATGCTAGCCCATGAGACTTCGCCAGTTTCGGGGGCTAGTGTCGTGGGGATGACTTATGGGGCATGCCACAGGCCGAGCTATCTAGCGGCTGGCGTCCCAGGAGTCTCCACGGCTTGAAGACAAGAGGACCGGCTTCGCCTGAGAGGCCGGCTGCGCCAACAGCCGGCTGGCGTTTCCACCGTGGAAGGCCGGAGCCGGACGACGAAGATAAGAACCAGCCAATGGCCGTTTCGCCGAAAGTGAGCTGGCCCCGACAAGAGCGACAGTGGCCAAGGACAGGAGTGATGAGCGTCACGACCAAGTCCAACCAACCAGCGACCAAGAACCCTTCCCCACGATAGGATCCAAGGCAAAAGGGAGGGCATATGCCTCCCAGATGTCGGTCCCAGGGGAAGGGAACTTTATAAAGCGAAGCTGTCAGAGTAGGGCGAAGGGATCACGCTAAGGACGCCGCCGCTGAGGAGCCGGCAGCCGGCCGAATCGTTACCCAACCTGTAACCAGGCCCCCGCCTATATAAGGGGGCCTGGACCCTTAGCTTAGGGGAGATCCGATCTTCTTCTTCCTCCTCTAGCCCGAACAGCTCGAGGAGCACTGTAATCGATACTATCCAATCAATACGAAGCAGGTAGGAAGTAGGGGTTTACCTCCACCCGGGAGGGCCCTGAACCTAGGTAAACCGTGGTGTCTCAATAGGCATAATCCCGAGCCGGACCCCTCGTTTCCACCGTCGAGCCCCTCCGATAAGCCTACCCATGGCTACTGTCTCTAAATTCCCACGACACTGAGGGATCCGCTCGGTGCTTGGGAACTTGATGGAGTCATTGCTGGAGATGAGGCCGTCCGTCCTGGCCTTCTCCACTTCCTTCTGCAGGATGGCAGAGGGCACCCAGCTAGTCGCGGAGTTCGTCTTTCCCTTGGCCATGGTGTTCTTAGCCGCAAGGTGCTTCACGCGCATCTACAAATCTGAGCCTGGGGGCTAGGCACGAGAGGAGCAGGAAGCAGAGATCGATAATAGCGGCGGCGGCGGAGAGAAAGAGCTGGTAAATAGTAAAGATCCCCACTATCCCTTTATGTACCTTCTTGGTAAAGGAACGTGGGCTGAGACGTGGCGAAAGGAGCGGAAGCGGCAGCCCACTAACGGGCAGGAAAATACAAAATTACCGCGCTACCCACGAAACGGTTCGCGCTTAATTAGAGTGACGTATAGCTACAATTGGCCACTGACGTCACGAAGGAGATGAAGAATTAAAGACCAAATTAGACAGATGCATATACTCGATGAATATTGAATATGGCGAATTCCGAATAAAGGATGACATCAAAGAAGACACGAGGATGGCGCCGACAATACAACAATTAGTTGATGAGACTATACCCGAAAAAATTCGACTATAGCCTCGGGGGCTACTACCATCGGGAGCGCTGAACGCGCACCCGATGAAATTATCGATAAACTCTGTCAAGTTGGAGTATGATGATGGAGAACACTATATTTGAGCCTATACTCAAAACATAGTGTTATTCGACTATAGCCTCGGGGGCTACTCCCATCGGGAGCGCTGAGCGCGCACCCGACGATATTTATTAACAGGCACTGGAGCATGGAAAGTAAAGGAATATGTGATGACACGTCGCTACTCCCATCGGGAGCGAGTTTTTATGGTTGTATAACCCGAATATTTTCAGTCAAATAAAGACTGCGACATGAGATTCTCGAGTTGCGTTATCGTAACGAAACTCGAATGCCGTGATTTATCACGAAGGTAAGACCCCGGGATCCGTCCTGTGTGGCCTGGTATACGCACATGGATGCGCTCTGCTGGTATGTATCCGTGTCTATGACGCGAAGAAAATCCTGGTGGACGCACTGGGTACCCTGAGAACCACTGGGACTCATTTTTTGTAAGTCCTAAATGCGGCAAAAGAATGGGTTTGACCGGTATTCCGAATTCAAGTCCAAGGGGATTGAATTTGAAGTAGGTGGCAAGTATCTGTTCCGGCAGTTAACTGACCTCTTGATCCGTCAGAGTTGTCAGGCTTGTTCATCAAAACCCCTTGCGAAATATTATCATGAAAATAAGTCGAAAGACCAAGTCAAAGATTTGAAGATATGAAGAAGTCGAAGAATTGATCGAAGTTGAAGATTTGAAGATTAGAGATTCAACCCGAATCTACAATTCCGGTAGAATCTCAGGGGCTACTGACAAGGGTATAGCTAATAGAGCCCGTTAGTTGAGTACCCCTTAGGCCCAATTGTAATAATAGTCGAGATGCGAGTTCTTACCGTATGCCGATATTGTAATCTGTATCGGACCCTACCCGATCCTCGAGACCTGCCACCTATATATAGGGGCCAGGAGGGGACGGTGTAGGCCAGATTGAAAGCAAGTAAGGTTCAACACCCAAGTCTACTTTCGGTATACACCTATTTCGACTAACCTTACCTTCGAGTTCATCTGACGCCCTATCTCCCGGATCCTAAGTCCTTCATTTAGGACATTTGTCGAGTTAACCCTCGTCAGGTACACAAGTAACGGGCTCTATTATCTATACTCTTGTCATTAGCCCCCGAGATTCTACTGGAATTGTAGATTCGGGTTGAATCTCAAATCTTCATATCTTCGACTTGATCAATCTTTTGACTTCTTCTTCTTCCTGTAAGAATAATCAACTTCCATTATATTATCTTGCAAGGGGTTTTGATGAACAAGCCTGACAAGTCTGACGGATCAAGAGGCCAGTTAACTGCCGGAGCAGATACTTGTCACCTACTTCAAATTTAATCCCCTTGGACTTGAATCTGGGAGACTAGTCAAACCCATTCTTTTGCCGCATTTAGGACTTACAAAGAACGAGTTCCAGTGGTTCTCAGGGTACCCAGTGCGTCCACCAGGATTTTCTTCGCGTTGTAGACACATAAAGTTACTAGCAGAGCGCATCCAGGTGCATATACCAGGCCACACAGGACGGATCCTGGGGTCTTACCTTCACGATATGTTTCAATCATGGCATTCGAGTTTTGTCGCGATGACGCAACTCGAGAATCGTATCTTGCAGTCTTTTTAACCTTGTTTGACTGTTTTAGCTCTGAAAATCTTTGGGTTGTCCAACCTTGATTAATATGAATTCCCTCCCGATGGGAGTATTTGCACTATTCAAGTCTTCTTTCGCCTTCTTTACTCTCCTAGGAATTTAAAAAATTTGTCGGGTGCGCGACCAGCGCTCCCGATGGGAGTAGCCCCCGAGGCTATATTCGAAAACATGTTTCGAGTATAGGCTCAAGTAAATTTTCCTTCTTTCATCCGTCACATAGTAGCTCGTGTAATAATATCGTTGGGTGCGCGGCCAGCGCTCCCGATGGTAGTAGCCCCCGGGGCTATAGTCGAATATTTTTGGGTATAGACTCAAAGACGAGTTTTCTTCACTGATGCCCCTTATCTTGTGTAAAAAAAATTGTCGGGTACCTTGATCAGCACCGATAGGCAAAGTAACATGCGAGACCTTCTGCTGGATTTTCTATGAGTAACCATGATCGTTGCATTGTATCTTGATGTTTTTATTTCCCAGTTACTCGAATTCTCGTGACGTCATTAGTAGAATCATTCTGTGTGTGACTTAACTGGGCGCTGACCGTTGTTCGTGGGCAGCGCAGTAATTTTACAATTTTTCCTGCCCGTTAGTGGGCTACCGCTTCCGCTTCTTGCGCCACGTCTCAGCCCACGTTCCTTCGTCAGGAAGCTTTATAAGGGGGAGATTGGGGTTTTTACTGTTTACCAGTTCCTTGCTCTTTCCGCCGCCACCATTGTTGCATCTCCCTTGCGCTTCTGAGCTTCTTCATAGCCCCCGAGCATAGCTCCTGTAGATGCCCGTCAAGAGAGTCGCTCACAAGAACCAGATGGCGAAGAAGAAGAGCACCAACGCATCGACCAGCTGGGTGCCCTCGGAGTTCGAACAATCTGATCTGACCAAGGCCCAGGAAAATGGATTTTTCGTTGGAGGGGATCAAGTCATCTTCCCTAGCACCGAGCGCATCCCCAAGCCCCCGAGCGGCTATCGGGTGATGTTTCTCGCCTTTCTTTTGCGTGGCTTATCCTTTCCTGCCCACGAATTTCTTCGTGGGCTTCTCTTCGTTTATGGCGTGCAGCTTCACCAGCTCACGCCAAATTCTATTTTGCACATCGCTTATTTTGTTACTCTTTGCGAGTCTTTCCTAGGGATCGAACCTCATTGGATTCTCTGGAAATTTCTTTTCCGCCTTTGCCCCAATGTCTCTTTATCGAAGAATCCTGAGCTAGGCGGGGCTGTTGGGTCTGTCCGCGCTGAGGCACATTATTTGGAGTTTAACATGGCTGCCTCCGTGCAAGGTTGGAGGAAGAAATGATTTTATATCAAAGACCAGAAAAATTCTTCCTCTGACCATTACGGCATTGCTCCCTTTGATGCCAACAAAGATCTGGAAAAATTGTCGTCATGGGATTCTCCTCCCACGGAAGCTGAAATGGAAGATATCAAGCCCTTGCTGGCCCGCATCCAAATTCTGAAGAGTGCAACTGGAGGTGCACTGTCGGGGACGCAACTCATGGCGTTCTTTCTGCAGAGGCGCATTCAGCCTCTTCAACATCGTGTTCCAAGTTGTGGTCATACTCTGGCTCAGAGAATCCTTCTCGAGTGTCCAAAGAGGACATAGATAGAAAGGATCTCGACAAACGAGTGAGAGCTTTGACTACTCTCACAAAGGATGACGAGATTCCAGCATTGACAGCTGATTTCTTCGACTCCGGTCATCCCGTGCCTGCGGTATGTGCTCTTTCATTCACCAACTTCTCATTTGTCTGCCTTCTTGTATTTTGTTGCTGCTTTCCTGACAGTTTTGTGACATACTCTTGTGCAGGGCCACCAATTTTTTGTTTCCCGTCCTCCTCTTCCAGAGGGAGGACCTATTCAGGCTGATCCTATTTCTGCTACTTCTGAAGCCCCCGAGGCTGACGAAAGCCAGGACGGAGATGATGCCAAAGTTTCGCTAGAAGAAAATAGTTCGACTACGTCGCCTCCTCCTACAAATTCGGAAGAACCTAGCCTTGATAAGAAGAGGAAGCATGTCGATGAGCTTCTTTCTTTGAGTACCTCTGCTCCCAAAAATGCGGCCGAGGAGCCCTCTGCTCCCAATCCTTCTGAAGTTGAAATTTTCGATGCTTTGGAGTCGTGAGTTTTGCTGATTCAAATACTTATCTTTTATTCGTTTTCTTTCTCTTGACTCATGCAAAGTTTTTTGCTTTTGGTTCCCTTTCCAGTGACGACGAGGACCCGAAGAGGGCTGATGCCACTGCTTCCCTCTTGGATACTTTGGCTGCCAATGAAGCGCCCTTTCAAGAGGCTGCTATGGTAGTGAAGTCGCCAGAAGCTCCTGTTAAGAAGGGTACCTCTTCTCGTGCTTCCAAACATCTGAAGAAGGCGGCGAGCGCTTCCCTCGACACCCACCGACCGGTGGGTTCTCCTGATGATGTGAGTACTGCTTCTTATGGCTTGCTCTTTTTATTTCTTGAATTTTTCATCTCATGCCTTCCTTTGATAGATTCTGATGAAAAAATTCGTCTCTTTGGGCACTGAGTGTGTCGAGTTCCTGAAGGCTGCTCAGGCTTCTCGTGGTAAGCTCTTTGTGTTGTATCTTCTGCCTGTCTCGTGTGTCTTTCCATGGTTTCTTATTCGCCTTTCCTTTCCCTGTTCCGCACTGTGGATGCTTTGACGGTGGCCAACGCTCGAATAGCGTCTCTAGAAGCCGAACTTGATGCCTCCAGAAAAGCTTGGGATATTGCCACTGCCGCCAAGGTCGCTGCTGAGAAGACTGCTAAGTCAGCAGAAACCAAGGCGAAGAAAGCTGAGAAGGCGCTTGTCACTGCTGACCAGAAGCGTGCCTAGAGAGATCGAACAGTAGCCGAATGTTTGGACAAGATTTCAGCCCTTTTTGGCGGTAAGCATCGCGTTATTGCTTTTTGCTTCTTTTTCCTTGTGCTCCTAGTTGCTGATATTTTCTCGCCTTCTCTTGTCTTTGTCTTCTATGCTGCAGCGGAAAAAGTTGGACTACCTTTGGCACTTCGACAGCCGGATACCGAAGATCCTCTGATGGCTGCGGTGGATTTGCTGGAGTCTAACTGGAAAGTGGTCCAGGAAGTTTTTCAGCTGACTCGTCGCGTGTTGTCGCGGATGTTTGTCGGGTTGTGGCCGAAAAAGAGGGCGGAGATGCCAGTCGACCTCAAGAAGCTTGCTGAAGCCTTCGACACCGTTGAAGATCCTATTCTTACAATGAAGAGCCGGTTAGTGAAGCGGGGTGTCGAAGGGGCTATTGCGCTTGCTCAGTCGCACGACGAGGAGGTGAATTGGGAGAAGGTTAGCTCTTCTCGTGCTCGTCCTCTCTCGGAGCTGCTGGGTTTCTTTGAGAAGGCGAAGAAGTATGCGCCAGGCATTGTGTCGATTATCACTCTGTCGGCGGCTTCTTCGACTTCCACGCCTACCTCTTCGACTCCTGCGGCAAGTGCTTCGATGCCTCCGCCAAGTGCTGGTGCTGATTCTTCCACACCTTCTACCGCCACAGAGCCTGCTGCTGAGGTGGCGTAGATTTAGCCTTTTCTTGTAGTCTTCTTTCTTTTAATGTAGCGAACTCATTCATATTTTTCCTAAAAATCAGTCAGGGAACTCTGTACTCCTTGTGAATACTTCGCCTTTATGAAATGTTGTGCTTGATTGCATTTTTGAGTTGTTTTTCTTTTCTTCTTTTGCCTTCCAGCCTGTGTGTGCTGGTGGATCGATGGGTCATGGTTATGATTTGCCTCCTGCCGATGCGTTCCACTCTGTGATTCCTTCTCCTCCTCGTTCTCCTTGCCGATGCACTGAATACTTGTCGAGGATTTCGGACCTCGAAGGTCGTTTGTCCTTGATGAAGCGTCAGGCGAGAACTGCTTTGGACTAGGCCGGCAAATCTTATGGCTTGATGAAGCAGATATCTGTTCTTGAGGATAAAGTGTCGGGTCTGTTGGCCCAAGTGACGCATCTGAAGGAGTGTGATTCCTTTCTTGTTGATTTTATTGAGTCGGCTTGTGAGCAGCTGAAGTGTAAGTTTCCTGCAGACCTTCTCAAATTTCTTGCTACTTCTTTTATCTTTTGTATTTTGATGAGTTTGCGCCTTCCAGGTACTTGCTTACATCCCGCTGATGAAAACCGTCGAGTTGCCAAACGAATCGCGGCTTTGGAAAGGGTATCGAAAGATACGACTTCTCTGTGGGCTGACCCGCGGTGCCGCAACGCTGTTGTTCTCCTACAGGATCATGCTCAACACATTGGCGAAGCTGTTGATGGTTGTCAAAGATCGTTGACGACCATGTACTCCGTTATGCTTCCCCGCAATCCTCCGCCGGAGAATTTTAAGCAGCTACTCGATGCTTTCAGATCTAGTCAACGAATTCATTGGCTGATAGAGCTCAACTTAGTGGCTGGTGCTAATTTTGCTCTTGGATGGATACGTAAGTGGCATCCAAGGCTGAATTATAGTTCCATGTCTCTAAGTTTTCCCCCAGGGGGCGTGAAGCTGCGAGTCCACATGGATGCCACGCTTCAACCGGCGAGGAGGATCATAGCTAGGTTGCTTTGAGAGGATGCTGGATTTTTCCGCGAGCACCACTACTTGAATCCCCTTGCTGTAGATGATTCAGATCAACCAATGTCGTAGCTCTTTCTTGTGTATATGTTTTGTATGTAAAACGCAAGAGTTTTTGTTTTCTGGGGCTTTTTTGTCAGAAATTTTTGTTCCCAAGGCGCTTTGTGTTTAGTGTGTTTGCCACAATTTCGTTTATAAGACACGTAAACTCAAATAGGAGGAATCTTGTCTTTATTTATGCTTGTAATGTAAGATACATGGGGTGTCCCAAGAGATTCGGCCAGTGACCCGTGTTCTGGATCTGGAGGGCATTGCCCTAGGATAGCTTGTGGCTTTAATAGCCTTATTTTCCTACTCTATTCTTGCATTTCTGCTGTCTATGTTGCCGAGGTTTTTCCTCTTCTCCTGTAGTTTCCCCTGGGTCTAATGGCTGTACTCGCAATTTCTTTGCTTCTGGTTCCGCTGGATATCCTTCGAGTTGTGTTGTGGCTCATGTAGTCGCGCTTTTTGCTTTGTCTTTGGGTTCTCCATAGTTGGCCATCATGCCAAAATTTTGGGCCATTTTGTGGAATTCCTTGTCGCATAGATCCGAGAGTTTGAAGCTTCCCTTTACTACGATAATTCCGTTGGGTCCTGGCATCTTGAGTACCAGATACGTATAGTGAGGTACTTCCATGAATCGCAAAAACGCGGGTCACCCGAGGATCGCGTGATATTGTGATGGCCAGTCCATGACTTCGAAGTCGAGCTTCTTTCTTCTGTAGTTTTGGCGATTTTTGAAGCAAACGTTGAGTGCTATTCGACCTAGTGGATAGTTAGCACTCCCCGGGACGATCCCGTGGAAGCAACAGCCTGTTGGTTTCAGAAACTTTAATGATATGTGCATTGCCCGGAGAGTTTTTGCGTATATAAGATTTATTCTGCTTCCTGCATCCATCAATACTCTGTTGACGTCGTATGTCCCAATTTGAGCTTTGAGTACCAGAGGCGTGTTTCCCGGCCGAGGTACCGTTATGGGGTGATCATCCCTGCTGAATTATATGGGTTGTTCTGACCAGTGTAAATATTCCGTGGTTGCTAGAGGTGATGTTACTGCTAGGTTAACTTGGCGAGTTATGCTCTTTTCCTCTTTGTTCGACTTTGGCACTGGTTGTATCATTGCTGTGATGTGCCCTTTGGACGGGACATATCCTCCATCGTTGTCGTGTCCTTGATTTGGCTGATCTTGACCTTGAGAGGCTCCATTGTTTGCTTGTTGAGCCATTGTAGGCGTGTTGTCTGTGTTCCCTTCGTATCCTTGTCTCTTTGATTCGACTTGTTTGCTTATTGCCGCCTCCTGGAGTTTCAAGAATGTTTTGCAATCTTTCATTGCGTGTCTAGACACTCTTTTTCCATCGACAAATGTGGAGTGTATATGGCATGGTCCGTTTAGCATATCATCTGGTGATGGGTTGTATTCTCCAAGTTCTCTTGACTGAAACCTTTTGCTGCTCCCATAGTCTTCTCTTCCATAGTTTCGGTATCCTGAGTTTCTGCGGTCATCTCCTTGATAATTGTTGTCTTTGTATCCCGCGGCTACTTGGCTGTGGGAGCCATAATTGTCGTAATTGCGACTTCTTCTCCTTTGGCCACCGTATCTGTTACCTCTATCGTCTTCTGGTGATCGGGTTCGTTTGTTGTTGCACGCATCTTCGCCATCTGTAAATCTGTTCGCTATATCCATTAAATCGGATATTGTCTTCGGCTTGATTCTACCATCTCCTCGACTAGGTCTCCTCGTCGCAACCCGAGCGTGAAAGCGTCTATTGCTCTTTCGTCTGAAACTTCGACTGCGGAATTCTTGATAATGCTCCACCTTTGGATATACGACCTTAGTGTCTCATTGTGTTGTTGTACGCAGGCTTTGACTTCTTCTATCGACACTGGGCGCTTGTATGTCGACTTGAAGTTACTTGTGAATTGCTTTGTGAGTTCCTCAAAGCTTCCAATTGTTCCTCTTTCTAATTTGCTCAACCATGACCTTGCTGCGCCGGTGAGGTGTAATTGCAAGCTTTGCATTGCTATTTCCTTTGTTCCTCCCAATATTTTTACTGCCTGTAAGTAATCTGAGATCCATGACTGGGGCTCCTGAGATCCATCATAATTTTGTTGATCATGGGGTAATTTGAAACCCTTGGGTACTGGCGTGGTGCAAACCCTGTGAGTAAAGCACGATGACCCCATCTCTTTTTCATCGTCTTCATAGTCATATGCTTTGGTGGGAGTCCTAGACTTCGGGTTCCTCCATGCTTCGGACTTTTGTGTCGCCTTGGTGATGGTGTTCTAGATCGTCGGCTGCCACTTCTATGCCAACGACTGTTGTGACGGCGCGGTGACCTTGGTTTATGCGTTCCTTTGTTGCGATGTGCCTCCTCTTCTTTTGCTGTCAATTTATTGCCTACCATCCTTAAGCCTTACAGTGCTGCTCGGTGCATATGTTCCCTTGGGTCTCCTGGACTTGGCCGTGTTGTGTACAAATATGTTTGTGCTGCCACGAGCGCTGCTTCTGGCGTCTATGGTATGATGTTGTCTTGCTCGTCGACCGATAGGAAGGACGAGTCGAGGTTTTTGGAAAGGCTTTGCCTTTCGGAGTACTCGAGGTTTTTAAACCTTGATCCATGTCGGCGATGCCTTCTGCTATTTGTGTATGATGTGTCGCTGCGTGCTTTATGATAAGCTGCGCTTGCTGCAATGGCTGAATCTTTTCTCTTTTGTATTTCAATCCTCTCTTTTGCTAGTTGCTTTGATTGCTGTCTTAAGGCGTAATGATACCCTAACAGCATATTCTTGCTTGCATCTGCTGGTATTGGCACGCTGTGTTCCACGGCTGTTTTGATTATCCTCCACTCTTCGACTGATAGTCGAACTTTCTCCATGCTTGCAAGAGAATCTGTAGTTTCTCCTTCTGCTAGGTGATTTGCTCCTCTGTTTATGTTTGCTGGGTTGAGCACTGGATTGTTGTTTTCATCGAGTTCTTCTGAGTTGTCTCCTACGATGGCGAGTACTTTGTATCGATTGTCGAACTTGTTGTTGAAGCTTGAGAGGATTGAGTCGTCATCCTCATGAAGCTCTAATCCTGTCTTCCAGGTGTCTATTGATTTGTTTGAAGTATCATCATGGCAGATCATGAGGTCTTCGAGTTGATCCCCTAAGTCGTGATTTTCCATGGTTTTGTCGACTTCTGTGATTTTTCCTCCTGCAATTTCTGTTGCTGCGAAGCTGACCGGTGAGTTTGCCTCGCTGGAAGAGCCCACTGATGATTCAGACATTGCAACTGTCTTGGCTTTGCTTGCCGACGGATCCGGTTTTGCCGGATCTGAAAGGCGAATCGAACCTAAAGATCCGACGCGAAAGTTTAAGCTTTCGATAGTCAGGTTCATATCTTGATTCATGCTCTTGAATATTGGAGTGAAGTTTGATGGGTGAGGCTAAAAATCGATGGTTCCGAAGGATATCTGGTTTTCATCGACTTCTGAACTGTTGTTGGCTAAAAGCGAAAAAGCCATCGAATTCATGATTCCAACGCCCAGAGTCCCCACGGTCGGCGCCAATTGATGAGGGTTAACTCGACAAATGTCCAATATGAAGGACTTAGGATCGGGGGAATAGGGTGTCGGATGAACTCGAAGGTAAAATCTGTCAAACAAGGTGTGTATCGAAGGTAAACGTGGTGGTTAACTTAGCTTGCTTTCAATCTGTCCCTCACCGTCCTCTCCTGGCCCCTATATATAGGTGGCCAGGTCCCAAGGAACGGGAGGGGTCCGATACATATTACAACATCGGTATACGACATGAACTCGTATTTCGACTGGGATTACACTTGGGCCTAACTTAACGGGCCTCAGGGGTACTCAAGTAACGGGCTCTATTATCTATACCCTTGTCACCAGCGGAAACGTATATTTTCTCCTTATCTTTTCCACTATTGCTCCGCAGTTTGTTGCTCTGTGTGTCGACTACTAGGTTGACTGCGTCATTGTTTTCTTCTGCTACTTCAGTGAAGATGACGCATACCTGGTGTATTTTGCCGGAGACACAGCCGCTTCGGGTGGTGAAGTCCTTCTGGTTAAGATCTAAGTGACCCATTACTTCTCCTATGCCGAGGTTTCCCATGAGTTCGTCGAGTTCTTCGATTTTTTCTTCTCTTTTTTTCTGTTTGTTGCGAAGCTAACCGGCGAGTTGACCTTGCTGGAAGAGTCTACCGATGATTCTGACATTGCGATTGTCGTGGTTTTCCTGCCGACGGATCCGTTTTCATTGAATCTGAGAGGCGAGTCGAACCCAAAGAACCAACATGAAAGTTCAGACTTTTGATCGTCAGGTCCATCTCCTGATCCAGGCTTGCGAAGACTGGAGATGAAGTTAAAAATCTACGATCCCAAAGGATATCTGGTTTCGTCGACTTTTGAGTTGATATTAGCTAGAAGCGAAAAAGCCATCGAATTCATGATTCCAACGCCCAGAATCCCCACGGTCGGCGCCAATTGACGAGGGTTAAATCGACAAATGTCCTAGATGAAGGACTTAGGATCGGGGGAAGAGGGCGTCGGATGAACTCAAAGGTTGAGGTCAGTCAAACAATGTGTGGTTATGCGTGTATCGATAATGCGCGTGGTACTCAATTGGCTCAATCTCAATCTCCCCCTGGCCGGCCTCTCCTGGGCCCTATATATAGGTGACCAGGTCTCAAGGATCTGGTCGGGTTCAATACAAATTACAGTGTTCGTATACGATAGCAACTAATATTTCGACTATGTCTATAACTGGGCCTATCTTAACGGGCCTTAGGGGTACAAAGATAACGGGCTCTATTAGCTATACCCTTGTCAAAAACCCTGTGGGCGTGGAGTGCGGGGGCAGGCGAGTCCGGCCCTGCCGAGTTGTGAAGCCTCAATCGAGCTTCCCAACTGGGCAGAGCTGAGCGAGGCTGTTTTTGGTCGAGATGGGCACTGCCGAGACGCGTGGACCGGACTAGCAAACAACAAAATTTCGGTCGAGATGGGAATATTTGAGCTAGGCTGGGCTACCAAACGCGCCGTAAGTTGCAACATATGTCTTCCTGAGTGAATAGAGCGGATTCTACTTAGAAATTCAAGTTAATGCGTTGTTTTAGCATAACTGCCACAAGGTAGTATATGACAATATGCTTTTTTTAAGCAAACCAAAAATGAACCCAGATTTTCAGTACTACACAACTATAGGTTTCTTTAAACGAGTGCAAGACAACCATTTTCATTAACTAACAAGAAGATATTTGTCTACTTAACTATAGTGGTCTTCGTTAGCCGAGGCAGGAGGAGCAGGAGGTGGTGGCCCCCGACTACCTCACCCGTCGTCTTTCGCAACCCCGAAGACCCGTTGAAGTGCCTAGGACTCGCGATCTCCATTTATGCATCGTAGGCAACGCCGCAGCCCGGCGACCTAGATGATTACCCTACAAGGAACTCCAAAAACACAATCAAGTCCTCTGCCGCAATTCAGGATGATGGAGCTCCAGCCATGGCCATCTTCACCAGCGTTAGAGGACTATGCCACTTGACTCCATCGTTTTCCACGAGATATAGGTCTACGGTTAGATTTTAGTTACGTTTCATTCAATTTCTTAAAAAATCCCCAAATTTTGCATGCATATTATTAATTTTGTCTAAACTTTTTAGCTTACATTCTTTTGAAAATAATAATATTGGTAGCGCCACTGGAGGTGGAGGCGGCCGCTCCTAATAACCGGACATGTGTTCAGGCACCTCCGGTAACGGCATTGGGTTGGCCGATGAAAATGCTCCTACTCATTGATACGTCCATTTTGCATCACTATTTTGTATCATAATTTACTATTATTCATTGATATATTTCATATTTAGAGATGATACTTATGTTGTTTCCTTTGTATTTACATGTTTGATGATCATTGGAGAACTTGCTGCCGGAGTCAGGATCCTGCTGGAAAAAGGACCGTCAAGACACCATATTTCTGAAGATCAACAATTCCAGAGAAATACCCAGAAATTCATATATTACAAGAAGACGAAAGTAGCCAGAAGGAGGAGTCGAGAGGAGCAGCAGGGTGGGCACACCACCAGGTGGCGCGGGCCCACCCCTGGCCGCGCCGCCCTGTGGTGAGTCCACCCTGGCCCACTACTGCCATCACCCCCTCGCGTATATTGTCATCCCTAAAAACCTAAGTCAAAGGGGGGGATCAGAGATAGATACTGCCGCCTCTGCGAGGCGGAAAACATCGAGAGAGAAAAGCTCTCGGCAGGCAGAAATCTGTCGGGGAAATTCCTTCCCGGAGAGGGGAGATCGTAGCCATCGTCGTCATCATCACGCTGGACTTCATTGGGATCATCATCACCATCATCATCATCATCAGCACCTTCATATCCACCATCACCATGCCATCCCGCTGTAACATCTTGGGTTGAATCTTGTCAAATTTGTAGGGGAAACTTTCCTAGTGTTGATTACCTTTGTAGTTGATGCTATTGAGTGGAACCGTTGTATTAAGGTTTATATTCAGATTGTTATTTACCATTATTTCACCTCTGGTCATAATCCATATGATGTCTTATGAGTAGTTCGTTTAGTTCTTGAGGACATGGGAGAAGTCGAGATGTTAGTAGTGAAACTATGTTGAGTAATATTTAATGGTTTGATATTTATGTTGTGGTGCTATTCTACTAGCGGTGTCATGTGAACGTCGACTACATAATACTTCACCATTTATGGGCCTAGTGGAATGCATTGTGTATTTGGCTACTAATTGTGGGGTTGCCAGAGCGACAGCAACCTAAACCCCCGTTAGGAAACCATTGCACCAGGAAGCGTAGGATCTCAGAGTTTAAGGCTGTGGTTAGATTTATCTTAATTACTTTCTTGTATTTGCGGATGCTTGCAGGGGGGTATAATCACAAGTGTCTATTAGTCCTAGTAAGGGTACTACGCTAGCACAGGTTCACCCCCATAACACTTATCAAACCAATGAAGATTACTGATACGTCTCAAACGTATCTATAATTTTTGATGCTCCATGCTTATTCTTACACCATTTGCTTTGAGTTTTGTTACATTTCGTGGCGTTTTTATGTATTTTCTGGAACTAACCTATTAACAAGATGCCACAGTGTCAGTTCCTTGTTTTTTGCTGTTTTTGTGTTTCAGAAAAGTTACACATGAAATATTCTCAGAATTGGACGAAACAAAAGTCGAACCTCCTATTTTTACCGAAGCTTCGCGAAGACCGAAGATGAGATGGAGGGGGGCCAGGGGCCAGCCTCACCACCAGGGGGCGCGGCCCAGCCCCTGGCTACGCCCACCTGTGGTGAGACCACCTGGTCCACCTCCTGACGATGCCCCTTCGCCTATAAAGTCCCCTCGATGGGAAAAACCTAGGGGATGAATCGCTTTTCCTCGAAACATACTGCAAGCCACCACCATCGTCGAAATGAGATCGGGAGGATCTAGGAGCTCTTCCCGACACCCTGTCGGAGAGGGGAATCCCTGTCGGAGGCCTTCTCCACCACCATGGTCGCCTTTGGAGTGATGTGTGAGTAGTCTACCTTAGACTATGGGTCCATAGCAGTAGCTAGATGGTTGTCTTCTCCACCATGTGCTTCATGTTTAGATCTTGTGAGCTGTCCTACATGATCAAGATCATCTTTATGTAATCATACATGTTGTGTTTGTTGGGATCCGATGAGTATTGGTACTATGTCAAGTTGATGTGCTGAATTATATTTTATGTTATCTCTATGTTGTTTATGATCTTGCATGCTTTCCGTTGCTAGTAGCTATCTTGGCCGAGTAGATGCTAGTGACTCCAAGAGGGAGTATTTATGCTCGATAGTTGGGTTCATGCCTCTGTTTAATCTGGGCGAGTGACAGAAACCTCTAAGGTTGTAGATGTGTTGTTGCCACTAGGGAGAAAACAACATTCTTGTGTCTAAGGACATTTGCTTTGTTTACATTACGCACTTTGCTTAATGCAATTATCTGTTGTTCACAACTTAATACTCAAGGGGTCCTCAGGTGATTCCCCGCGAGTGGATTTTTAGTCATAGATGCAGTTGGATTACGGTCTATGTATTTTGTCGTAATGCCCAGAGTAAGTCTCATAGTGATCCTCGTGATGTATGTACGTTATCTTTACTTTATCAATTGCCCAACTGTAATTTGTTTACCCAGCATGTTATTATTTATCTTATGGAGAGACACCACTAGTGAACTGTGGACCCCAGTCCAATTTCCTTTACATTGTTACACCATTTACTTTACTCGCACTGTTTACTTTTACTTGCATTACTATTATCCTTTTACCACTCGATACGCTCAATCCTTTGTTTACGGCAAACCGGTGAGATTGACAACCTTATCGTAAGTTGGGAGCAAAGTACTTGTTTGTGTTGTGTGTAGGTTTCACGTTGCTGCTGGGGGAAGACACGCCGACAAGCAGTTATCTGGCGCCCTTGTCCAGAGTGTCACGAAGCTAGCAAGCATCACCTTCTTAAGTTTGGTTCTTTCTCCTACTGGTTCGATTTACCTTGGTTTCATAACTGAGGGAAGACTTGCTGCTGTGCTCATCACACCTTCTCTTGGGGTTCCCAAATGGTCGGTCATTTACATCAACACCGCACCATCAACAAGTTTTCTGGCGCCGTTGCCGGGGAGATAGAAGACTTCTGCAAGGGGAGTCTCGCACGCATAATCTTTTACTTTATTTTTGCTTGCATCATTTTATAAAAAATACAAAAAAATAGTTTCTATTTCAAGTTGTTTTTTATGTCTAGTTTAGTTGCTGTTACTATATCGCCCGAGGAAATGATCTTAACTTTCAAACAAAAGAGTGAGGAAAGTTTCAAAGAAGCTTGGTCTAGAATTTATGATTGGCATGGGAAAACTGAACCAAAAATGACTTTGAGTTTGCTTCTTAGTAGCTTTTACTTTGAACTTTCTCTTTGCTATAGATATGCTTTGGATGCTATAGCAGAAGGAGATTTCCCTCATTGTGATGGAGATCAAGCTTTCAATATTATAGAAAAGTTGATTACAATTTATAGCATGCCAACTGATTTTGATTCCTCTCTTGTGAGCATTTTTGCTAGACTTAATACTCTTGAGACTCACTCTGCTTGTTCGGATAATTGCTATAGTACTTTGCGCGAGCATTTTGATTATGTGCCAACAAATTCTAAACCATCAAGTTGGTTCCCTACGGTGAAAATCACCATTAGTGGTGAAACTTATCATGCTCGTTGTGATATTATGTCTGAATTATGTCTTATGCCAAAGGATGTTTATGAATCTTTGAGTCTTTGGAAACTTTCTGAGGGGGGAGAAGAAATTCCTCTTACTAATAATGCCACTATATTTCCCGTTGGAATAGCTAAAGGAGTTTATACAAAAGTCCTAGGAAGAATGGTATCTACTGATTATCTTGTTATTGAATGTGTAGAAAAAGGACAAATCACGCTTAGAAGGTCTCTACTAAAGCTCATGAGCGCTATTATAGATGTGGGAAAAGGCACTATAAGATTTATCTCTCTACCTTGCAATAGTCACGTCTTTCCCAGAGTCAAGAGCAAAGGTAAGAAAGGAAGACGTAAGACATCCGTTGATCCTAATGCTTCATCGCTTGATAATACTTGATTTGCACTTTCTGTGCCTAGCTCAAAGGCGTTAAAGAAAAGCACTCTTGGGAGATAACCCATTGTTTTATTTTCAGTACTTTTTCTTTTATTTGAGTCTTGGAAGTTATTACTACTGTAATAACTGCTCCTTATCCTTTTTATTTCATTTTTGTGCCAAGAAAAACCTCTAATTTGAGGGAGGTAAGATTTAGGGAAGTTGCTGTCCTGAAACAGATTTTAGTGTTGCACCGTAAAAATTCGTGAAAATTCTCAGAATATCTTTTTGACCTGCGATTTCTTGTGCATATGCCCCAGGTTATATCCAAACTTTCATTAGTTTTGCACTTTTTGATTTGAGCAACAGAAGGTCCTCAAAAAAATCGACCTGTATCAGCTGTTCTGTTTTGACATATTTCTGCCACTATTTGTGTTTGCCTCTCGATCGCTTTCTTTTTGAGTTCTTTTGATCACGGAACTTTTGGGGAAGTTGCTACAGTAGTTTATGCTTTATATGTGGTGTTTTTGAGTTGAAACCTGAACCAAAAAGGGTTGATCTACTATTATGTTTATGCTAACGTTGCTAATAGAATTGTGTGAAGGAAGTTTTTAAGTGTAGGGATTAGAGAATGATGCGATGAAATAAAGAATGGACAAAAGCTCAAGATTGGGGATGCCCATGTCACCCCAAGAAATATCCAAGAGGTACAAGCGTCAAAGCTTGGGGATGCCCCTGAGGCACCTCTTCTTCATCGGCAAAAATCAGGTCACCTTTCAACACACTATATTTTTATTGCTTCATGCACTGTGCGTTTTTCTTGGAGCGTCTTTACTTTTGCTTTCAGTTTTCTTTTGTTTTGTTTGCTGCAATAAATGGTTGGACCCCAACAATTTTCTTTTGGAAGAGATTTACTTGCTTTTCATTTGCCAAGAACACTCTAGTTTTCACTCTTATCGTTCAATGAGTGTTCTCTTTTTCTAGAACTGCATTTAGCTTTCGTTTTTTGCCTTGATTTTTGTTCAGATCTTGTTTTATCTTTGCATCAAGGTGTATTTGGATCACTGGTCTATGTTGGTATTCATCAAAAGAGTTGTCTCAAAAAGGTTTGAATGGTGTTGGAAAAGAGAAAAAGTTTTATGCAAAAAAGTGGTACAAAAAGGAGCTTGTTTAGACTGCGGCTTAGACTTTTTCATGCCATGCTTGATGTTGTTTTGATAGTATGCTTAGTGATTTTTGCTGTAGCATGACTTGTCTCAAATGACTGAGATTGCTTAATGAGCCTTTGAAAAAAAATCATGCGTTGTTTTTATTTTATGGAAGCATTAATTTGGTTTTCTCCTTGATGCTTTATTTGGGTTGACTTGGCGCATGCTTACAACATGTTTGACTCATACAAAGTCGCCATAAGCCTTTATGATCATTTTTTTTACTTTTGATGCCATTTTATGCTTCTCTTAATGATGTTTTGTCATTATGCATGATTATGGCCGTTATTGCTCTCTTAGTTGGTCGCTTCCAGTCTTTTGCTAGCCCTCATTTTGTACTGAGTATGAGCTCTACTCGTGCATCCAACTCCCAAAAACCAAGTTATTCCAATGTGTCCACCATACATACCTATTAGCAATTTGCTATTCCAAACTACATTTGACTTGCTTTTAACTATCCTTCGAATTAAACTCTTTTGGTGTTATGCAAAAATTAGTCAGTAAAGCTCTCACGAACCTGATGGCACACTTTAATTTTCTCGCTTTTAAAATTTTGACATTGTGGCTCTTTTATATTGACGTTATGCTTGCAAGTCGTAAGTTGGAAATTAGCCAAACCATGTCGTCATGGGATAAGCTTTCAACATTGCACTTCTCTTATTTGAGTTGATATTGTGATCTTTTGTTTATGGATACTCGCGATGTGAAATAAGTTGGGAATCTTGCGGGATCATGGAGTTTGCATACGTGTTAGAGAAATGCCTGGGCTGCTAATCTAAGCCATGCATCATTCATGGTGGAAATTTATAGCATGACCATAGTGGATATTCGACGACGCATCTCAAAATAAAAAGCTATACCAATGGTAAATTAAAGAGATGTCGAGGTGTTCATTGTCTGTTTGTCCTGTCATTTTGATGTGGGCTTGTTCCATGAAATCGGGCAAGGAGGTGCCCCATTGGCGGTTCTCGATGATACGTGTATACTTACAATGACAAGAGCTTGCTTGGGACCCTAAGTCGAGTAGCATGAGGTTTGGGTATTCGTACTTCACGGGACACGAGGTTTTCAACTTATGATTTGTCAAGCATATGCTCATAAACGTTCTTGCATTTACTTTAACCATTCAAGATGCCTATGATGTGGGCAATGAGAGCTCAAAGCTAGTAAGTACTATAATTTTTGAAGGTTTATAAAACTTGCAATCACTGCTTCCCTCTACGAATGGCCTTTCTTTTACTTTTATGTTGAGTCACCACCTTCTACTTTTATGCACCGTCTAAGAGAGCATAGTTGCCATTCTGAGTATAATGTGCATAGTCCCAAAGTTATCATTGATTGATTCATGATTATGGTTTTACTTGTTCTTAAATTATTTGTATCTAGTCGCCCTTTTAAACATGAAGGTGTCCTATGCATTTATGTTTTGCTATTCCATAAAGGACAAGCTGAAAACCATTTGCTATGTTTTTCCATATGATTTGAACACACGTTTGACTTTCATTGTTTCATTATTCATGATCTTTCGTTTGTGTTTCTTTTCATGTTATAACATGGTTGCTAAGTTCTTATTATCAAGATTATATCTTTTATGCCCATGTTTTAAGTTCTTTGATCCCAGCACTCAATGCTTACATAGATGATCAAGATTGTGATAGTCCATGTCACCTTAAAAATTATTCTTTTGTTATCGCTTACCTACTCGAGGACGAGCAGGAGTTAAGCTTGGGGATGCTTGATACGTCTCAAACGTATATATAATTTTTGATGCTCCATGCTTATTCTTACACCATTTGCTTTGAGTTTTGTTACACTTCGTAGCGTTTTTATGCATTTTCTAGAACTAACCTATTAACAAGATGCCACAGTGCCAGTTCCCTATTTTCTGCTGTTTTTGTGTTTCAGAAAAGTTACACAGGAAATATTCTCGGAATTGGACGAAACAAAAGCCGAACCTCCTATTTTTACCGAAGCTTCACGAAGACCGAAGATGAGACGGAGGGGGGCCAGGGGCTAGCCTCACCACCAGGCGCTGCGGCCCAGCCCCTGGCCACGCCCACCTGTGGTGAGACCACCTGGTCCACCTCCTGACGATGCCCCTTTGCCTATAAAGTCCCCTCAACGGGAAAAACCTAGGGGACGAATCACTTTTCCTCGAAACATACTGCAAGCCGCCGCCGTCGTCGAAACGAGATCGGGAGGATCCAGGAGCTCTTCCCGGCACCCTGCCAGAGGCCTTCTCCACCACCATGGTCACCTCCGGAGTGATGTGTGAGTAGTCTACCTTGGACTACGGGTCCATAGCAGTAGCTAGATGGTTGTCTTCTCCACCATGTGCTTCATGTTTAGATCTTGTGAGCTGCCCTACATGATCAAGATCATCTTTATGTAATCATACATGTTGTGTTTGTTGGGATCCGATGATTATTGGTACTATATCAAGTTGATGTGTTGAATTATATTTTATGTTATCTCTATGTTGTTTATGATCTTGCATGCTTTCCGTTGCTAGTAGCTATCTTGGCCGAGTAGATGCTAGTGACTCCAAGAGGGAGTATTTATGCTCGATAGTTGGGTTCATGCCTCGATTTAATCTGGGGGAGTGACAGAAACCTCTAAGGTTGTAGATGTGTTTTTGCCACTAGGGAGAAAACAACATTCTTGTGTCTAAGGACATTTGCTTTGTTTACATTATGCACTTTGCTTAATGCAATTATCTGTTGTTCGCAACTTAATACTCAAGGGGTCCTCGGGCGATTCCCCGCGAGTGAATTTTTAGTCATAGATGCAGTTGGATTACGGTCTATGTATTTTGTCGTAATGCCCAGAGTAAGCCTCATAGTGATCCTCATGATGTATGTACGTTATCTTTACTCTATCAATTGCCCAACTGTAATTTGTTTACCCAGCATGTTATTATTTATCTTATGGAGAGACGCCACTAGTGAACTGTGGACCCCAGTCCAATTTCCTTTACATTGTTACACCGTTTACTTTACTCGCACTGTTTACTTTTACATGCATTAATATTATCCTTTTACCACTCGATATGCTCAATCCTTTGTTTATAGCAAACCGATGAGATTGACAACCTCATCGTAATTGAGAGCAAAGTACTTGTTTGTGTTGTGTGCGGGTTTCACGTTGCTGCTGGGGAAGACACTCCGACAAGCAGTTATCTGGCGCCCTTGCCCGAAGTGTCACGAAGCTAGCAAGCATCACCTTCTTAAGTTTGGTTCTTTCTCCTACTGGTTCGATTTATCTTGGTTTCATAACTGAGGGAAGACTTGTTGTTGTGCTCATCACACCTTCTCTTGGGGTTCCCAACTGGTCGGTCATCTACATCAACACCGCACCATCAATTACTTAGCAGCATGAAGCGAAAGCTCTCGACAGAAACTCCCATGTGTCCCCAGGAACGTTTGGTAATCATAAGTTACACAACCGGCTTGCCTTTGCTCTAGAAAGGATTGGGCCACTTGCAGCAATTAGTATTATTGTCTTTTATTTACTTGTACTTTATTTACTTGCATTACCAAATACCCCTGAAAACCCGTTTGCTAGTATTTACAGTGAATCCTTGATCAAAACCACTTGTCAACACCTTCTGCTCCTCATGGGTTCGACACTCTTATTTATCAAAAGTACTACGATACACTCCCTATACTTGTGGGTCATCAAGACTATTTTCTGGCGCCGTTGCCGGGGAGTGAAGCGCTATTGAAGAGTGGAATTTGGTAAAGGTAACTTTAGCTGTGAGTATTGTTTTTATTTCTGTCTTTTATTTTTATTTTATATTGCTATGAAGAATTCTCCATTTGGTTCCCTATTTGGGAACGCTACTGCCTCTGCTACGGTGGTAGATGAACCACCGCCTACTCAATTAGATCCTTTTAAAATACCTATGCAAAATGTTGAACGTGTTATAAATAACTGCTATTCAGGAGATGGAACTGTCCATCTGGGTGATCATTTACTCTTTATACATGAATTATGCGAGTTGTTCAAGTGTGCAGGTATTTCATCAAGCCAGGTTAAGATAAAGCTATTCTCTTTATCACTGAAGGGCAGAGCTGCGAAATGGTATAGGCTGCTTAAGGATGGTCCATCTATTGGCTGAGAGGAAATTGTACCGCTCTTTTATTCTAAATTCTATCCTCCAAGTGAGATTCATAAAGATCGAAATCCAATATATAACTTTTGGCCTCATGATGGAGAGAGTATTGCCCAAGCGTGGGGGAGATTGAAGTCACTAATGCTCAAATGTCCTATTCATGAGCTCCCCAGTAATATTGTTATTGATAACTTTTATGCAAGGCTTGCTCTTCACGACAAGGATTTATTGGATGCTTCTTGCTTTGGATCATTTACACATATGAAAGGAAAAGCTAAATGGGATCTTCTAGATCGTATTCAAGAAAATACTGAAGGATGGGAGAACAATAAAGGTAGAAAGTCAGGTATAAATTATGATTATGAATGAATTAAAGCTTTTATGGGAACCGATGACATTCATGATGTTAGTGCTGTTTATGGTATTGATTCCCAAATACTTGCTGACAAGGGTATAGATAGTAGAGCCCGTCAGTTGAGTACCCTTGAGGCCCGTTAAGCTAGGCCCAATTATAAAGCTAGTCGAAATACGAGTTCATGTCGTATGTCGATATTATAATCTGTATCGGATCCCTCCCGACCCATGAGACCTGGCCACCTATATATAGGGGCCAGGAGAGGACGGTGAGGGACAGATTGAAAGCAAGCCAGGTTTACACCCCACATTTACTTTCGATACACACCTTGTTTGACTGATTTTACCTTCGAGTTCATCCGACGCCCTATCTCCCCGATCCTAAGTCCTTCATCTAGGACATTTGTCGAGTTAACTCTCATCAATTGGCGCCGACCTTGGGGACTCTGGGCGTTGAAATCATGAATTCGACGGCTTTTTCGCTCTCAGCCAACAGCAGTCCGGAAGTCGACAAAAATCAAAAGATGGAGTTGACAATCGGAAGTCTGAGCTTCTATGTTGGACCTTCGGGTTCAACTTGCCTTTCGGATCCAGCGAAATCGGGTCCGTCGACAAAAAAACCCGAAATAATCGCCAAGTCTGGATCATCTGTGGGTTCTTCTAGCGAGGCAAACTCGCCGGTCAGCCCAGCAGCAACAGAAAATCTGCAAGAAAAACTCGAGGAATTCGACGAAACTCGGGGAGAGCCCGATGTAGAAGTAATAATGGATAAGTCGCACGACAATTCAAGGGATTTTGCCAGCAGGAGCAGCAGCGTCTCCAGAAGCATACACCAATTATGCGTCATTATCACTGAATCAGCAGAAGAAAATAATCACGCAAACAATGAAGAGGTTGACATGCAAGTCGACAAATTAAGGAGCAACGGCAAGAAGGAGAAGGAGAAAGTCCACGTCTCCGCCGGAGATTGGAGAATGATCATGTCAGCCATTAACCACGGGACAGATGTACCCACAGATTCGAGAAGAGAAGTTCTAATGGGATATCAATACGCGCTACACCAGCGCAGAAAGAAGTTAAGGGAGGAAAGAGACATGTTTATGAGAAGCCAAGATTACAACAGCACATCAAGTGGAGGATATTGGGATGAGTACATCGATTCATCAGAGTCCAGCAGGGAGAGGTACAGAGACCCAAAGCACAGCAGGAGGACAACAACACGGACAATAGAAGAAAGCTACACAAGAAGCCTAAGCGCGAACCCACCAGAGGAGGAAGAAGAATTTGTGCAAGAAACACCAGAAGCAGCGTTGGTAGCAGCACAAGCATACCTACTAACCACACAACCAAAGCCTAGAGACCCGCGGGAGCACATGCATCAAGCCGCGATACGAAGCCTCGGGTTGGTAGAAGACAAGCTAAGGGGAAATCTTTCAGAGAAAAAGGCAACACATCGTAGGGAAAGGCGAAAAGAAGAGGTCAAGCGCAAATCCTCGCGGAACGAAACTAGCGAGTCTTCAGGAGATGAGAAACGCCAAAAAACGGAAGGAGGATGCAAGGAACATAATAGCACAAGCAAGAGTAAACAACTCACGTTATGCGTGGAGAGAAGAAAATTACGAAGACAGCGAAAAAGAGATGGGCGCGTTATGCTTTACCCGCAGGGTTCGCAAAAAGTGGGTACCCAAATGATTCAAGTTGCCGCACGATCAAGAAAAGTATGATGGGTCGCAAGAACCCACTCTATGGTTATCAGACTACCTGCAAGCAGTGCAAATACTCGGAGGAACAAGAGCAACGGCAATGCAAAGTTTGCAGTTATACCTCACCGGCGCAACACGGTCCTAGTTGAATACTCTACCCAACGATTCCATCGGAAGTTGGGGAGAACTAGAGAACCAATTTGCAAGAAATTTTCGCTCAACATACAAACAACGAGCGTCACTGGAAGAAGTTAAGTCGTGCATGCAGAGGAGAGACGAAACTCTGCGTTCTTACATACAACGCTGAAGTGTCATTAAAAATTCTGCAGAAGACGTCTCCGACGAAAGAGCAATAGACGCCTTTTCGGCTGGACTTCATCGTTCAGACCTCGTGGAAGAGGTAGGGAGAACAAAGCCAAGGATAGTATCAGAACTAATGGAAGTAGCCAAAAGATTTGCTGATGGAGAAGATGCATATAACAACAAAAGGGGACGTTCACCAAAAGTCGACAAAACAAGCAGGCAAAGGCGAAGATACCGCAATGGCGACAACCACGGAAGGCGAAATTAGATAGCCGCGGGATATGACAGAAGGAACGAGGAAGGCTATGAAAACAAAGAGTTTCAAACAAGAGATAGTCGGGGAACAGAGAAACCAAAGTACTCGGGCCCTTCGGCAGAAGACATGCTATATGGTCCTTGTCGCATCCATTATGCGTACCTAGATGGGAAAAGAGTTTCCAACCACCAGATGAAGGATTGCAGAACCTTCCTAAGGTTGCAAAATGCCATGGATTCAAGCCAAGGAGCATGACATGGAGGAAAAAGCATGAGTCAGGGATACCAAATGCAATGACTCACAAAACAGTTGGAGTCAAAAGTATATATATCAGCAATGATCCAACCAGTACCAAAGTCGAAGAAAGAGCGGAAGAGCATATCCAGACAGGTCAACTTGGCAATATCATCACCGCCAGCTACTACAGAGTACTTGCAATGGTCCGATCAACCAGTCAGATTTAGCAGAGCGGACCACCCGAGGAAAGTTCCCAGGCCAGGGCACGCACCAATGGTACTAAAGGCGCAAATAGGGGGATACGACATCGGGAGAGTATTCATGGACGCAAAAAGCAGCATAAATCTAATATACGCGAGAACTCTGAGGGCAATGTGCATCTCGCTAGAAAGTCTAAAGCCAACAGATTGTTCTTTCCACGGAATAGTACCAGGAAGCGCAAATTACCCTCTCGAGAAAATAGAGTTTGACGTTTGCTTCAGCAATAGCAACAATTATTGCAGAGAAGCTGGAGTTCAAAGTCATGGACTGGCCTTCACAGTGTCATGCAATCCTGGGGCGCCCAGCATTTGCAAAATTCATGGCAGTACCTCACCACGCATATCTCATGCTCAAAATCCCAGGACCCAAAGGAACGATCACGGAACAAGGCAGCTTTGAAGTATCCAACACTTGTGACAAAGAATTCAATAGGCTAGCGCAAACTTTTGGCATGACAACAGAGTACGCAAGACTGAAAGACGAAACTGACCACAATGTGCTACCCGACGTCGGACGATCCCTGCCAGATCAGGCTTTCGATGCAACTCAAGACTCGAAGAAAATCCATGTCCACCCCACGGACCCGAACAAGACCACCTCTATAGTAGTAAACCTAGATCCCGCATAGGAAAACACGGTCGTGGAGTTCCTCCATGAGCGCTGGGAAATCTTCGCCTGGTGTCCTTCAGACATGCCAGGGGTTCCCAGGGAACTCGTCGAGCATGCACTAAACGTCGATCCCAAAGCAAAGCCAGTCAAACAACCATTGAGAAGATTTGATGAACCCAAAAGGAAAGCAATAGTGTCCGAGCTACACAGGCTAGAAAATGCAGGGTTCATCCGAGAAATCAAAACGTCGACTTGGGTATCTAATCCAGTTATAGTCCCCAAGAAAAATACAGACGTACAAAAAGTGTGTGTCACATCTCTCAACAAGCACTGTCCAATGGATCCCTTCCTTCTACCTTGCATTGATCAGATAATTGACTCAACAGCGGGGTGCGCAAGGCTTTCCTTCCTGGACACATATTCTGGCTACAACCAGATCAAATTGAAGAAAGAAGATGAGGAAAAAACAACTTTTATAACACCATACAGCGTGTTCTGCTACCAAGTCATGCCTTTTGGTTTAAAAAATGCAGGAGCAACCTATCAAAGGATGATGCAAAATTGCCTTGGAAGTCAAATAGGATGAAACATTCAAGTCTACATCGACGACATGGTCATCACCACAAGAAAAGAAGAGTCACTAATCAGTATCTAGCAGAAACCTTCGACAACCTAAACAGGTACAAGCTCAAGCTTAACCCGACAAAATGCTCTTTTGGGGTATCTGCAGGGCAACTCCTGGGATTCCTGGTATCGGCAAGGGGAATAGAGGCAAACCCAGAGAAGATCCAAGCAATACTAACAATGGGGAAACCAACAAAGCTGCACGATGTACAGAAGCTAGCCGGGCGCGTCGCGGCACTAAGTCGATTCGTGGCATGGCTAGGAGAAAAAGCACTTCCTTTCTACACATTGATGAAAAAATCAGACGAAAAATTCGAGTGGACGGAAGAAGCGGACACAGCCTTCGCACAATTGAAGAAAGTGCTTTCCACACTGCCGGTGTTGGTCGCACCAAAGGAAAAAAGAGCCATTACTACTATATATTGCAGCAACACATCAAGTGGTGAGCACAGTATTAGTAGTCGAAAGAAGTGAAGAAGGAAAAGCTCATGGAGTCCAGCGGCCAGTATATTTCGTCAGCGAGGTACTATCCCCAACAAAGCAAAGGTACCCGCATTATCAGAAACTTGCATACAGTGTATTCACAACAGCACAAAAGCTACGACAATATTTCGCGGTGCATCCAATTATAGTGGTTAATGAAGCACCACTATCCAACATATTGAACAATCCTTCAGCAACAGGACGTGTCTCCTTATGGGGAATTGAATTACCACCCCTGGACATCACATATGAAAAGCGAAAGGCGATCAAATCACAAGTTTTACCAGACTTCACAGCAGAGTGGCTGGAGTTACAAAATACAGGGCCGCCAGATTTATCGAGTGTATGGACAATGTACTTCGACAGTTAAAAAAGAATCCAAGGCGTAGGAGCAGGAGTAGTCCTGATATCACCACAAGGCGACAAGTTGAAGTATATGTTAAGGATGAGTTTTCCCCAAGCTTCTAATAATGAAGCCGAATACGAGGCGCTGCTCCATGGGATGAAAATGGCCAAAGCATGCGGAGCAACTCGACTAAAAATATTTGGAGACTCGAATCTCGTCATCCAACAAGTGATGAACAAGTGCGATGCCATCAGCGACAATATGACAGCGTATAAAAACTTATATTATTATCTAGAGGGAACATTTGACGGATGCGAAGTTTCGCATGTCAGTAGAGCCAGCAACGAGGAAGCCGACAATTTAGCAAATATCGGGTCCCAGTGTTTACCCGTACCACAAGGAGTTTTTTGGGAAGAAATCATAGAAAGATCAATAAAAAGCGACAAAGTCTCGACTACAGGAGAACAAGTCCAGCACCAAGCAACAGGCTCGGGGGCTGGCAATAGAGGGACAGCTGAACCCGAAGAAGTTATGATGATCGAGGAAACCTGGATGCAACCATACTTGGCTTATATGGTAAACAAAACACTACCCAAAGATACAGTACAAGCGAACAAGGATAATACGACGATCCAAGGCTTTTGTCATGTTGCAAGGAAAATTATACAAGAGAAGTATAACAGACGTCTTGCAATGATGCGTCACCCCTCAAGAAGGGCAAGAAATCTTAAGGGACATCCACGCGGGAGTATGTGGACATCACGCTAGCAGCAGAGCCATTGCAGCCAAAGCCTTTCGTGCAGGATTTTACTAGCTAACAGCCATTGAAGACGCGAAAGACATAGTGAGGGAGTGCGAGGCTTGTCAACGTTTCGCATCACGATCGCACGCGCCAGTAGCAGAATTGTAACCAATACCACTATCCCGGCCCTTCGCACAATGGGGTCTCGACATGGTGGGAAAACTGCACAAATCTTGGCCAGGAGGGCATGTTTACATGCTGGTGGCAGTGGACAAATTCACCAAGTGGGTAGAGGCAGCCCCCGTGACAACCCAAGATTCTACAGCCGCAATCAACTTCATCAAGTCCATAGTTTTTCGCTTCGGAGTACCGCACATCATCATCACAGATAATGGGACAAACTTCACATCGAAGGAGTTCAAGAATTATTGTGAAAGTTTGGGAATTAAATTGAAATTTGCGTCTGTGGCACATCCAAAGACAAATGGGCAAGTCAAGAAAGCCAATGGCTTAATATGCAACGAGATAAAGAAAAGGCTGTTAGCACCCCTAGAGAAAGCCAAGCACGCTTGGGTAGATGAGCTACCCTTCGTACTCTGGAGTCTCCGAACTACACCTAACGCAGCTACTCAAGAAACGCCTTTCTTCCTGGTCCATGGCGCAGAAGCCGTGCTTCCAGTCGAGATCACTCATGGAGCTCCAAGAATCGCGGTGTATGATGAGACAACTTCCACAGAAGCGCTTCAGGATGATGTCGATGCACTCGACGAGGCAAGAGACGTAGCACTCGCCAGAGCCACTCAATATCAGCAAAATCTACGAAACTACCACAGTAGTCGAGTTCGTCCGCGATCTTTTGTGGTGGGAGATCTAGCCTTACGACTCAAGCAAGACGGGCATGGAAAACTAGAGTCCCCATGGGTGAGACCTTACATCGTGACAGAAGTAATACCAGGAGGAGCTTATCGACTACAAGACAAGAAAACGGGGAAAGACGAGAGTAACCCGTGGAATGCAGAGCAACTACGACGGTTCTACACATAGAAGACATAAGGCGATAAAAATCTTTCGGGTTATGACCCTCTGAACCCAGAACATGAGGCCACAGGTCAGGTTCTTTGGGTCAAACTCGACAATATGTATAAATATTTTACTTTCCACTCGGGGGCTCAGACCCTCGAGTCTTACGAAATAAAATTAACAAGTTACTGAGATTTGTGATTATCTGAGATATACTATTAGGTTGTTCGCAACCCGGTATCCGGCAGCAATGCGCACGGTTCAAAGGAACCCGATAATATATTAAGTGCATACCTCGGAACGATGATCCGTTCCCATGGTCTATTAATAAAGCAGGCATAACATATAATCCAAACACGACTACTTATTACAGATAGTACGAGAAAGGACAACTAGGAAAAGAGATTACATAAAGAGAATCTAGTGAAAATGCACTTC
Source organism: Dactylis glomerata (assembly GCA_007115705.1). Classification (NCBI taxonomy): domain Eukaryota; kingdom Viridiplantae; phylum Streptophyta; class Magnoliopsida; order Poales; family Poaceae; genus Dactylis; species Dactylis glomerata. The sequence continues at coordinate 4,715,511 of QXEO01000170.1, forward strand.
GGCTTTGTATTCCTTCTGGCACTGGGTGCCATCATAGATCCTCACGTCGAACTTCGACGTGCCAATGTGGAAGTCAAAAGTCACGAAGAAGCCTCGGTGGAGGTCATGGTCTTCTGCAAACTGCGACCAGCCGCCCTTGAAGTACTGCTCACCAGCACTGTCGTACCAGACCTCCACTTCATAGGGAGTTCCTCCCCCAGAGTGTTCACGAAGAACCGCTTCCCGCAGTTCTCGCCCGTCCATAAACTTGGTGAATTTCAGTGGTAACCACTGAATCTCACGGCACTGCGCGCCGGCGATGCAGAAGAAGGAGTACACTCTGGGCGGAGGAGGAGAAGCATTAGGAGAAGGAGCGCTTGGACCTGGCGTAGCAGATGGCACCTTGGGTTTATTTTTACTCCCGGCCGGACGGCCGGGGCGTCGCTTCACCGGAGCGGACGACGAAGCTACCACAGTTATGATTGTAGCCTTGTTCTTACTGCCGCGAGGGCGGCCGCGGCCCCGTTTCTCCATCGGGGCACCGATATTCAGATGCGATCCACCTGCATCGGCCATGAAGCCAAGTGTTGGAAATAAGAAACCCTAGATGAGATGAAGGAGAAGAAGATGATGCGGCGAAGGAGGAAACTAATGAATGAATTAGGGTTTTTGCCCTCGCCAAACGTGCTTTATTTATAAGCACACACTAATGGGCTTCTGGAGAGGCAGGGTCCAAAGTATATTTATGGGCTTTTATATTTTGCCCAGAGTAGATGGTAAAGAAGAATCAAAGTATCAAGAAAAAAGATACGTATAAACAAAAGAGGAGAGAGAAGAAACAAAAAAACAATGGGAAAATAATTATCAAGAAGCACAGCATACCTCATCTTGGACTCGGGGGCTTACGTCATCAAAGAAGAGAAGAATCATTACGTGCGAATCATATCAAAAAATATCGCAAGATATAGTATATGGAACAGGTATGTTTATATTTTTGAGCCTATACCCGAAAAAAATCGGCTATAGCCTCGGGGGCTACTCCCATTGGGAGCGCTATCGCGCACCCGATAGAAAGAAGTCGACAGAAAAAAGGAGAAAAGTTGAAGCCGATGATAAAGAACCAGTTGGTGGACAAGTGGTTTAGGCGCAATCGGTTGCATTTCATCAGCAATGAACTTCGACTACATTGTCGACAAAATAAACATCGATTACTCCCATCGGGAGCTATTTATGAGAGTTAAAAAAGATAACTTGAATATTTTTGTATACTGAATTAGTCAAACAAGGCTGCGAAATATGATTCTCGAGTTGCGTCATCGCGATAAAACTTGAATGTCGTGGTTGAAATATATCATGAAGGTAAGACCCCAGGATCCGTCCTGTGTGGCCCGGTATACGCACATGGATGCGCTCTGCTGGTACTTATCCGTGTCTATGACGCGAAGAAAATCCTGGTGGCCGCACTGGGTACCCTGAGAACCACTGGGATTCATTCTTTGTAAGTCCTAAATGCGGCAAAAGAATGGGTTTGACCGGTTTCCCGAATTCAAGTCCAAGGGGATTGAATTTGAAGTAGGTGACAAGTATTTGTTCAGGCAGTTAACTGGACTCTTGATCTGTCAGAGTTGTCAGGCTTGTTCATCAAAACCCCTTGGGACACATTATAATAAAAAGATGAGTCGAAAGACCAAGTCAAAGATTTGAAGATATGAAGAAGTCAAATGTTGATCAAGTCGAAGATTTGAAGATTTGAGATTCAACCCGAATCTGCAATTTTGGTAGAATCTCGGGGGCTACTGACAAGGGTATAGATAGTAGAGCCCGTCAGTTGAGTACCCCTGAGGCCCGTTAAGCTAGGCCCAATTATAAAGCTAATCGAAATACGAGTTTATGTCATATGTCGATATTGTAATCTGTATCGGATCCCTCCCGATCCTTGAGACCTGGCTACCTATATATAGGGGCCAGGAGAGGACGGTGAGGGACAGATTGAAAGCAAGCCAGGTTTACACCCCACGTTTACTTTCGATACACACCTTGTTTGACTAATTTTACCTTCGAGTTCATCCGATGCCCTATCTCCCCGATCCTAAGTCCTTCATCTAGGATATTTGTCGAGTTAACTCTCGTCACTTGCTAACTGTTTTAGGCTGTGTTTGGTTGGGATTTTTCAGCCAGATTCGCGTCCTGATAGCTAAAATCTAAACCAAACGATTTTTGCTGAGCACCCAGATTCGGAAACGCACCTGATTCTCACAATGTAAAACGAAAGCAGGCTTACCCCCAGATTCCACTGCGTTGCGTCCAGGGTAGTTGGAGGAAATTACCCGCCATGCCATTCCGAAGTGGAAAATGGACGGTTCGTTCTGCCTTTTTCTCCTCTAACCGGACTTGCCCCTGCCATGCCTTTCTTCCCCACGACGTGCACATCAGGTAGAGGAGATTCTCGGCTATGTTTTTGCCTTGCCGGCCAACTCCGTCGGCCTCGGCAGCCTCCGACGGCGTGCTAGCCATGAATGCCCTTCCTCCACTCACCTCCTTCCCCACCATGATGTCCTGCGCCCACACATCAGCGTCCCAGCCCAGTCCGCCGCTGCCTCCATATCTCAGCCGGTCGCGCCGCCACCACCATGAACGACCTGCGCCGCCGGCCGAATAACGACCTGCACCGCCCCTGGTCTGTGATGTATAGGAACTTGCCCCATCCAGAACATGGTTTGGAGCTTGCTTCCAAGGTGTTTGAGGAAACGCTTGTACGAAGATGCATGCTTGTTATGTCATTTTTTTTAGAACAGATGTTATGTAATATTATGTTACAGTATTGTTGCATAACATCCGATGTATTTCATGATACTGAAGAAATGCTTGTACGAATACCCATATATCTTTTGTTAAATCCATATACAAAAATCTTTTGAGGCATTAGGGGCATAACAGACATTTGCTATTGAAGCTGCAATTGACAGTTGTTCCAACCAAACAGATTCTAGCTTTCTCACAGTTATCAGCTCACAGCAGATTTTTTGCAGCAGATTTCACACAGCTGATTTTCAGGAATCCACAGCTCAACCAAACACACCCTTAAGGCCTTTGCCTCGTATCTTGATGTTCCCAAGAAGGATTGGAACAAGTATCATGCGCCTTATAATTAAAGATATTGTTAGTTGTGTTCCTGCTAGAACTACTGAAGTTTGCACTGTTGATCGCATTTTGCCCGAGCTTTATTTTGAGAAAACGCCTTTCCCTGCTAAGGTAAAGGAACATTCTACTTTAATTAGTGTGCTTAAGAAAAGTGCAAAGAAAGCTGTAGAACATGATGAGCAAATTACTATTAAGTCTCCTGTAGCTATAGTGAATGACCTTATTACTAAAAATGTAGAAGATGAACATATTGTATTTTGTGAAGATGCTTCTAACATTGTTTCACATCCTAGTAGATCTAGGAAAACAAGTCTTCCCATGCTTTCTGTCAGGATTGGTGATCATTGCTATTATGGTTTATGCAACATTGGTGCAAGTTCAAGTGCTATTCCTTCCGAGCTTTACAAAGAAATCATGCATGAAATTGCCCCTTGTGAACTGGAGGAAATTGATGTGGTTATTTAGCTTGCTAATAGAGAAACTATCTCTCCAATCGGTATTGTTCGAGATGTGGAATTTCTATGCGGTAAGACTAAATATCCTACTGATTTTCTAATACTTGGTATAGAACCTAGTAAAACTTGTCCTATTATTTTTGGTAGACCCTTTTTGAATACTTGTGGCGCTGTTATAGATTGTAAGAAGGATAAAAGTTTGACTAAGTTTGATGGAGAATCTTATGAGTTTAATTTTTCTAAGTTTACTAAAGCTCCTTATGAAAATGAATTGCCTAATGAAAATTTTCAAGTTGAACAGCTTGCCTCTATTGCTCTTGCTCCTAATAATGCTTTGCAACAATTTATGGAGGACCATGAAAGTGAGGTCTTCAGGGAAGAAAGAGATGAGATTGACGATATTCTTCTTCATCAACCAGCGTTGATTAAACACAATTTACCTGTGGAGGATTTGGGTACCACTTTGCCACCCAAGGAAGATCCTATTTTTGATTTAAAACCTTTACCTTATGATCTTAAATATGCTTATATTGATGACAAGAAGATATATCATGTTATTATCAGTTCTAAACTTTCAGGAAAGGAAGAAGAAAGGTTATTAGAAATATTGAGGAAACACCGAGGAGCTATGGGATATACTCTTGATGATTTAAAAGGGATTTCTCCTACTATATGTCAGCATGCTATTAACATGGAGCCAGATGCAAAGCCTGTTGTTGAACATCAACTCCGCTTAATTAGTAAGATGAAGGAAGTGGTAAGAAATGAGGTATTGAAGCTCCTTGATGCTGGTATTATTTATCCTATTCCTGATAGTAGATGGGTTAGTCCTGTTCATTGTGTTCCTAAGAAAGGAGGTATTACTGTTGTGCCTAATGAGAATAACGAGCTTATTCCTCAAAGGGTAGTAGTTGGTTATAGGATGTGCATTGATTTTAGAAAGGTCAACAAAGTTACTAAGAAAGATCATTATCCTTTACCGTTTATAGATCAAATGCTAGAGAGGATATCTAAGAAAACTCATTTTTGTTTTCTTGATGGTTATTCTGGTTTCTCTCAGATTGCTGTTAAAAAGCAAGATCAAGAGAAAACCACTTTTACTTGTCCTTATGGAACTTATGCTTATAGACGTATGCCTTTTGGTTTGTGCAATGCTCCTGCTACTTTTCAAAGATGCATGTCTGCTATTTTTCATGGTTTTTGTGAAGAAATCATGGAGGTATTCATGGACGATTTCTTCGTCTATGGAACTTCTTTTGATAATTATTTGCACAATCTTGATAAAGTTTTGCAGAGATGTGAAGAAACTAATCTTGTTCTTAATTGGGAGAAATGCCACTTTATGGTGAATGAAGGAATTGTTCTTGGACATAAAATCTCTGAAAGAGGTATTGAAGTTGACAGAGCAAAGGTTGAAGCAATTGAGAAAATGCCCTGTCCTAGGGATGTTAAAGGTATTCATAGTATTCTTGGTCATGCTGGTCTTTATAGGAGGTTTATTAAAGATTTCTCTAAGAGTTCAAAGCCTCTTACTAATCTTCTTCAAAGGGATGTACCATTTGTTGTTGATGATGATTGTAAGGAAGCTTTTGAAACTCTTAAGAAGGCTTTAACTACTGCTCCTATTGTTCAACCACCTGATTGGAATTTACCCTTTGAAATTATGTGTGATGCTAGTAATTTTGCTGTGGGTGCTGCTCTTGGACAGCGCATAGATAAGAAATTGAATGTTATTCATTATGCTAGTGATGCTGCTCAGAAGAATTATGCTACTACTGAGAAAGAGTTTATTGCTATTGTTTTTGCATGTGATAAGTTTAGACCTTATATCGTAGATTCAAAAGTTACTATTCATACTGATCACGCTGCTATTATATATCTTATGTCAAAGAAGGATGCTAAGCCTAGGCTTATCAGATGGGTGTTGCTTTTACAAGAGTTTGATTTGCGTATTGTAGATAGGAAAGGTGCTGAAAATCTTATTGCTGACAATTTGTCTAGGTTGGAAAACATTTCTTTTGATCCTATTCCTGTTAATGATAGTTTTCCAAATGAACAGCTGGCTTCAATAAAGGTAACTTCGCGAGAGAATCCTTGGTATGCTGATTATGTTAACTTTATTGTTTCCAAGTATTTGCCTCCAACATTTACAGCTCATCAAAGAAAGAAATTCTTTTATGACTTGAGGCATTATTTTTGGGATGACCCACACTTATATAAAGAAGGAGTGGATGGTATTATGCGAAGATGTGTTCCAGAGTATGAACAACAAGAGATATTGCGAAAATGTCATGGTAGTGCTTATGGAGGACATCATGCTGGAGATAGAACTGCACACAAGGTTCTACAATCAGGTTTTTATTGGCCAACCCTTTTTAAAGATGCTAGAAAGTTTATTCTATCTTGTGATGAATGCCAAAGAGTTGGTAATATTTCTAGACGCAATGAAATGCCTATGAGTTATTCTCTTGTTATTGAACCATTTGATTGTTGGGGATTTGACTTTATGGGTCCTTTTCCTCCTTCAGAAGGTTATACTCATATACTTGTTGTTGTTGATTATGTTACTAAGTGGGTAGAAGCTATACCTACAAAGAGTGCCAATGGTGAGACCTCGTTAAAAAATGCTTAAGGATGTTATTTTTCCTAGGTTTGGTGTGCCTAGATATCTTATGACTGACGGAGGTTCTCATTTTATTCATGGTGGTTTTAGGAAAACTCTTGCTAGATATGACGTTAATCATAGAATTGCTTCTGCCTATCATCCCCAAACTAGTGGGCAAGTAGAGCTATCAAATAGAGAGATCAAGTCTATCTTGCAGAAGACTGTTAATAGATCTAGGAAAAATTGGGCTAGCAAGTTGAACGATGCTTTATGGGCTTATAGAACTGCTTATAAGAACCCCATGGGCATGTCTCCTTACAAAATGGTTTACGAAAAAGCGTGTCACTTGCCTTTAGAATTAGAACACAAAGCTTTTTGGGTAGTGGGAGAGCTTAATAGGGATTTTAAACTCGCCGGTAAGAAAAGGTTGCTTGATTTGAGTTCTTTAGATGAGTGGAGAAATGAAGCTTATGAGAATGCCAGACTTTTCAAAGAGAAAGTCAAGCAATGGCATGATAGGAGAATTTTAAGAGAGAATTTCATGTTGGTGAGAAAGTTCTTTTGTATAGGTCTTGTCTCAGATTTTTTGCAGGAAAACTACTCTCGAAATGGGAAGGACCCTTTGTCACTGAAGAGGTGTATCGTTCAGGTGCGGTAAAGATTGCTTCGCTTAAAGATAACACTACGCAAGTGGTGAATGTGCAAAGACTCAAACATTATATTTCTAGAGATTCTTATAATGAAGATGTCGATGTTATTTAAATGATTACTCCAGAAGAATTTATGAAAGAACATATGCAGGAAACTGCAGAGTCCGTTTCCGAATAGGTAACAGTTCTAGTCAGAAAAGGTTCACGGTAAACCTTTCTATTTATATTTTTGTTGTTTTTATTAAATATGAAAAATCACAAGACGAAAACGGGTTGGAAACGGAGTCCAGAGGCTCCTCACCACCTGGTGGTGCGGGCCCCCTCCTGGCCGCGCCACCCTGTGGTGAGACCACCTCGGAACTCGTTTCCGTCCCGGTTTCCTCCTGTGATTTCGTTTCGATGTTTAATTTTCGCCTATATAACCCCTGGATTGCCAGAGGTCTGTATATCGTGTTCTCATCATGTTTTTGTTTCGATCTGTTTCTGTCAGTAGTTGTTCTCAGTTTTAGAGGCATCATGGCTTCCGCAAGCAACGACAAGGGCAAGAAGCCTTTAGAAGAGGACCACCAAGACCCCAAGCTGAAGGAAAGACAGATGACTAGAGGATCAAGGGCAAGAGATCCTACTTTTGTAGGATCAATGAACGCTGAACGTGCTTTTTCTCATAATATGCAGGGACCCACACTACTAGTCCTAGATCTAAGCTTCTTTCCTGCAGCAGAAGAAACTCTTGGGGTCACTGATGAGTTTTGTGCAAAGTACCGAGTTTTGAAGAGGGAGGCGGAGATACTTCAAGAGGAGAACATCAGGCTTCGCAGGATGCTGGAGATTTTCCTTGCCCCAATTATGATCGCACCACCACCGCCGAAGGAGTAATTCGTCATTGGTATAGGCATCCCCTTGGTTTGTTCCAAGCTTGGGGGAGTGCCCCAGTATCACATCATTACCCTTTAACCCATTTCCTTTTCAAGTAGAGTCATATCATGAATAGAGAAGTTATCTTATAGAATAGTTTGTAGTGTGGAAGTATCCTCCTTTAGTTGGTTACCTATGTATCCCTTGGTGTGAGTTGCGGTTGAGAAATATTAATGAGAAGTTTTATCATTTACTTTCCGCGCACTTTATTTTAGTTTGCAATCTTTCTTATATGATTAGCCTTGTTGATTAGTATTGGTATCACTTTGGGAGCATGAGTAAATCTAGTTGGTTTTGGCAAACTTAGCTTGGTCAGTAGCAACACTACCTTGAGGTTTGAGTAGAAAAAGAAGGAAGTGTTAGTAGATACATCATTTCAGCTTTCCTTCATGATTGGCTCATAAGTAATAGTACTCTCAAGTTAAAATCATTTGTACTTTCAAGGAAGTTTGCATGATTGTTCCTATCATATGTATGTTTGTTTGTTTCATGCAACTCTTATGCTTGCTACCCAGCTTTGCTAGCCAAAAACCTATACTGAGAGGGAATACTTCTCGTGCATCCAATCCCCTAAAACCAAGTTACTTCCAAAGAGTCCACTATAAATTCCTATGCATGGTATTTCAAGCCGTTCCAAGTAAATTTCTCATGTGCTACCTTTCAAAAACCTTCAAATACTTCTCGTTTTGTGCCACTGTTTTTAGCTCATGAGGACGTAGTGGTTGGGTTTGTTATCTTCCATACTAAATTGAGTACCCCTCGACTTGCATGCTTCATCTGCTAATTTTGCAAGGGAGCTAGTCAGACCATTGTAATCTTAAAAAAAAAAGAAAAAAGAAAAAGGCACTCCTCCATGATATGTGAAAGTTGGTGGGCACCCGATGGAATCGGTTAGCCATGGTTTGAGAAAGGAAAAGTGGGGAGGAGTGCCAAGCTATAAAAGAGCACAATTGTGCCAATTAATCAACATATCGGAATCGCTCTCACTTGTTTAGTATGGAAGATATCAAGAACTCTGTTGCTAGTCGTTGACAAAAGCAACCACCTCTCAAAACAACTTTTACCCCTGTTTTACAAATGAAAAGCTCTAGCACATGTTTAATCCCTGCTTCCCTTTGCGAAGGGCCTATCTTTTACTTTTATGTTGAGTCAACCTATTCTCTTCTATCTCAAGCAAGCATTTGAGTTGTTATGTTTCATTCATCCATATGTAGATATGTTCAATCATGTTTACTATCTTCCTTTGTTTAGTACGATGCTTTTATCTGAAGGAATATATCTTTGAAAGCTTTCTATGATTGTAAAGAGTTTGTTTCGTTGAGCATATGGTTTTTGCTATATTAGCTCTATTATAAAAGGCTCCGTAAAAAAAGTACAGTTTGTTCATTGTTCTCTGACCAATAACAAAGATTTGCCATCACCAATCATGATTTACCTTGTGCATCTTTATTTGTGATTCCCTTTTGCTTATTGCAAGTCTATATTATATGAAGGGAAGTTGTTGTCTATTATAACTTGTGCCTTGGTAAATGTGATGCTTCTTGTCCATATTTTGTTTATCGACACTTCGCTCCATAAACCTGTGGTCATGTTAACCGAGTTCAGTTTTCGCTTGGGGACAAGTGAGGTCTAAGCTTGGGGGGGTTGATACGTCCATTTTGCATCACTATTTTGTATCATAATTTACTATTATTCATTGATATATTTAATATTTAGAGATGATACTTATGTTGTTTCCTCTGTTTTTACATGTTTGATGATCATTGGAGAACTTGCTGCCGGAGTCAGGATTCTGCTGGAAAAAGGACCGTCAAGACACCATATTTCTGAAGATCAACAATTCCAGAGAAATACCCAGAAATTCATATAATACAAGAAGACGAAAGTAGCCAGAAGGAGGAGTCGAGAGGAGCAACAGGGTGGGCACACCACCAGGTGGCGCGGGCCCACCCCTGGCCGTGCCGCCCTGTGGTGAGGCCACCCTAGCCCACTACTGCCATCGCCCCCTTGCATATATTGTCATCCCCGAAAACCTAAGTCAAAGGGGGATCAGAGATAGACACCGTCGCCTCTGCGGGGCGGAAAACACCGAGAGAGAAAAGCTCTCCGGCAGACAGAAATCTGCCGGGGAAATTCCTTCCCGGAGAGGGGAGATCGTCGCCATCGTCATCATCATCATGCTGGACTTCATCGGGATCATTATCACCATCATCATCATCGGCAGCAACACCTTCATCTCCACCATCACCACGCCATCCCGCTGTAACATCTTGGGTTGAATCTTGTCAAATTCTTAGGGGAAACTTTCCCGGTGTTGATTACCTTTGTAGTTGATGCTATTGAGTGGAACCATTGAATTAAGGTTTATATTCAAATTGTTATTTACCATTATTTTACCTCTGGTCATGATCCATATGATGTCTTGTGAGTAGTTCGTTTAGTTCTTGAGGACATGGGAGAAGTCGAGTTAGTAGTGAAACTATGTTGAGTAATATTTAATGGTTTGATATTTATGTTGTGGTGCTATTCTACTAGTGGTGTCATGTGAACGTCGAATACATGATACTTCACCATTTATGGGCCTAGTGGAATGTATTGTATATTTGGCTACTAATTGTGGGATTGCTGGAGCGACAGAAACCTAAACCCCCGTTAGGAAACCATTGCACCAGGGAGCGTAGGATCTCAGAGTTTAAGACTGTGGTTAGATTTATCTTAATTACTTTCTTGTATTTGCGGATGCTTGCAGGGGGGTATAATCATAAGTGTGTATTAGTCCTAGTAAGGGTAGTACGCTAGCACAGGTTTATCCCCATAACACTTATCAAACCAATAAAGATTACTTAGCAGCATGAAGCGAAAGCTCTCGACAGAAACTCCCGTGTGTCCTTAGGAACGTTTGGTAATCATAAGTTACACAACCGGCTTGTCCTTTGCTCTAGAAAGGATTGGGCCACTTGCATCAATTACTATTATTGTCTTTTATTTACTCGTACTTTATTTACTTGCATTACCAAATACCCCTGAAAACCCGTTTGCTAGTATTTACAGTGAATCCTTAATCAAAACCACTTGTCAACACCTTCTGCTCCTCGTTGGGTTCGACACTCTTATTTATCGAAAGTACTACGATACACCCCTATACTTGTGGGTCATCACTCACTATGTTCAAAAAATTTCATACATCATGGGGAGGAGGAGATCATCACAATTTTCGGTGAAGTGACGGGACTCAAGGTGAATTATAGCAAAACCACAGCTACATTAATCAGGGGAGGAGAGGAGCTGGAGCAAAGTATCAAGAATAACCTGGGCTGTCGGATCACTTATTTCCCCTTAAATCACCTCAGATTGAGGCTTGCGCTTCGTCCCCTGACTAAATCAGAGTGGCGGCCAGCGTTGGATATGATGATCCGCAGCATGCCTGCTTGGCAGAGAGGCCTCATCGATCGAGCAGGGCGTCAGATCCTCATCAAAGCAGTAATATTGGCAAGCTGATCCATCAACTGCTCATCACGGAGGCACCGATTTGGTTGATTGAGGAGATCGTGAAGTGGGCCAGAGCTTTCTGGGCAGGCAAGCAGGGGGTTTCGGGGGACAATGTCTGGTTGCCTGGGATAGTGTGCCTTAGAGTCAAGGAGAGTTAGGCATTAAGGACTTGCAGCTTCAGGGTTTAGCTCTTCGATCGAGATGGGAGTGGCTAAGACGAACCGACCCGGAGAGACCGTGGCAAGGGTTGCCTTTGTTGAAGGATCAGAGCGCCCAAGCAGTGTTCGACACGCTGGCCATAATCACAGTAGGGGATGGAAAGCAGGTCATGTTTTGGACAGATCGATGGATAAATGGGCTCACGGCTACAAACATTGCGCCCATGGTTGAGTCAGTACTAGGAAGAGAAACAGGAGAAGAGTGGCGGACGCCATTGTGCAGGATGCTTGGGTGGGGGATGTAAACATAAACATCTCCATTGAAGGATGGCTGCAATGCATTAATCTATGGGAGGCATTTGACTCTATCCATTTGGATGCCAGCCGGCCAGATAGTTTCAGATGGGCAGGGTCACCATCAGGGGAGTACTCGGCGAAGTCCACCTACAAAATGCTGTGCCAAGGGAGATCCACGGTGGCCTTCTACAAACCGATCTGGAGATCCTTCGCACCCCTAAAATGCAAGATTTTTTGCTGGCTAGCCTTGAAACATCGACTTTGGACATCAGATAGGAGAGCTTAACATGGGTTACAAGACAATCCGGAAGCTTGTTTCACATGTCTGCAGGGAGAGGATAATATGGAGGACATTTTGGCACAATGTCCATACTCTAGATCGGTTTGGGCAAGATGCCTTCATGCTACTGGACTCCAATTTGGGGAACCAGTGGATGGCGATACCTTGGAGAGATGGTGGTCGGTGTCCAGAGCTAGAGTCTGCACCAGAACCAGGAGGAAGTTTGACACTCTAGTGATCTTGGTTGCTCGATCCCTTTGGAAACAAAGGAATGCGAGGGTTTTCGCTAATGTTTCGCAGCAAATGGGTACGAAGCCAATCATCGCCAAGGTTAAAGAGGAATTCTCTCTTTGGATGTTCGCCAAGTTTGGAGGGAGCTACGCCACAATCGGAGAGTAGGTTTTAGTTTTTAGAGTAGGTGTGCGTGTGTTTGGTGTTGTCGAACCTAGTTGTGTGTAACAAGATTCTTGACTCTTGTAATTGTTATTCTCTCCTTCTATAAAGATATGGTACGCCAAAGGCGTACTCTCACACATCTTATATTTTTGGAACGGGGGAGTACACGATGTATAAATTTGTTTAGGGCTCGTTTGACACCCATCATTTCATTTTATTTGAGAGAAATGAAATGAAATGAAATGACATGATATTATTTCATTATGAAAATCCACAGAAATGACAGGGTACCCAATAGGTATTAAGGTTAGGCATGAAATGAAAACCCATGGAATTCCAAATAAATTCCATAACCAATTTCGTGGTAGCCAAACAAGTAATTATTAAAATTATAAATGAATTTTTTGATTCTAGCCCGAAATAATGGGAGCCAAACAAGCCCTTACTGAAATTTCTTACGGTAGCAATTTCAATATATTTGTACTCCCTTCTACAGTATATTTTTTTATCAAAATCTTTTGAACCGAGGAACATGGGAAATACGTCAGGTGGCCACAGTTCAATCGAAAAAAAGTAAACACGCACACTTGCACCTTACTCTCCCCCCTCGCTTCAGATTCAGATCCATGTCCATGCCGCCACTTCTGTAAGCACCTCCTCCCTCCCATTCACTTCTTCCTCCCAATCCCAGCGAGATCACGACTCGCGGGAGCCCCCGCGCCGCCGCGCTCCGCCTCCCTTCTCCCTGCATCGCCGACGCGGGCGCCCACTCCCTGCGCGCGTCGCTCCACCGCAGTAGCGGCCATGGCGCAGCCGCTCGTCGTGAAGAAGGACGATGACATGGACGAGGAAGGTATGCACACTCGAGCGGACGGACCTCTCTCCTCTATATCTTCTTCGCTTGCGTGCGTGCTTCTGGTTCTCTCTCTGTGCGTGCTTAGATCTGCTGCCGACGAACCCTAGATCTGGCCTGATCGCTGCTCCCATGGCCATGCCCAGTGTAATGTGCTGAGGCTGAACGCTTGTTTGCTTTGCTGCAGAGTACTACTCGCCATTCCTCGGCATCGAGAAGGGTGCTGTCCTGCAGGAGGCTCGCGTCTTCCACGACCCCCAGCTCGACGCCCGGAGATGCTGTCAGGTGCTTGCTTAATCCGTTGTCGCAGGATCTTATGTCTTAGCCCGATCTCTCTTACATTTCACTTAATCGCATGATTACTGATGCATTTTATCTATTACTTATAGGTGATCACCAAGCTTCTGTATCTGCTCAACCAGGGTGACACCTTTACCAAGGTAAATGACGTAGTTATCTCATCTCTCTTCTATCGCGGTTTAGCTATGCCTATGGATTCAAATTAGTGGGCATGTTAACATTGCACATTCACAGTGATGTAAAGTTACCAAGAACATTTCATCGAATCCACATGTCCCATTTTTGGCGCCGTGCATGTGCTGTAAGTAGTTTTTTTTTAGAATAACTGTTACTTAGTTTCAAGTTCAACACTCTAAATAACAGTATCAAAACATAATGAGAGTAAAAACGTAAGTTTTACATGTCTTAAAAGTGGTCAACTAAGAGTACAGAGAATCACATGTTGGTGCAGTGTTATATCCTCCAAGTCATGTGGAAGTGGTGATTCTGTTGTGCTAGTTCCAGGGCATTTGCTCTTGAATAGGTACCTTAATGTGGATAGTTTTGTAGGTTGAGGCGACAGAGGTCTTCTTTGCAACTACCAAGCTGTTTCAGTCCAAGGATGCAGGACTTAGAAGGATGGTGTACCTCATGATTAAGGAGCTCTCGCCATCAGCGGATGAGGTTGGCGAATGGTGGCTCCAAGTTTTACAGTTATTTGCTTTTTGTGGGCTCTGAGATTGACTTCATTTGTGTTTCATTGGTCGTAGGTTATTATAGTGACAAGTTCTCTGATGAAGGACATGAATAGCAAGACGGATATGTATCGTGCGAATGCTATAAGAGTTCTTTGCCGCATCATTGATTCAACTCTTCTCACCCAAATCGAGAGGTACTTGAAGCAAGCTATTGTTGACAAGAACCCCGTTGTTGCTAGTGCGGCTCTTGTTAGTGGTATCTACCTGCTCCAGGTGCGTGCTACATTTTTAGTTTGTGCATTTATGCGATTGCAGGTTACTGGCAGGTGGCAGCTGCAGATTATTATAATGTTTTCTTCATTATCTTTAATTCCAAACAGACAAGTCCGGAAGTTGTGAAAAGATGGAGCAATGAGGTTCAGGAGGCTGTGCAGTCAAGAGCCGCTCTTGTTCAATTTCATGCCCTTGCTCTTCTCCATCAAGTGAGTTCCGCATGTTGTGCTTCTTTTAAGACATACATCTCAAATGCATTAAGCTACATGCAGATACATAATTCACCGTTTGAAACATGCTATACTATTTCTACACACACACTGAAAATCTGCTATACAAGTACACTATTGGAAACATTTTATACCAAGTTCCCTATCAAAGATATGCTACAACTAAGTACACTCTTGAAAACATGCTATACCGCTGCTGGTTCTCCTATTGAATGACATTTGGCACTTAGTTTGATTTCTGCCTACTAGGTTTTCTGAACTTACTACATTTTATTCGTAAATCTGCAGATTAGACAAAATGACCGGTTGGCTGTCAGCAAGCTTGTTACTAGTCTGACTAGGGGTTCAGTTCGCTCACCTCTGGCACAGTGCCTACTTATTCGGTACACTAGCCAGGTACTTTTTTCCGATTCTTGCGTTCTGCAGAATTATATATGGATAGACATCTGAAATATGAGTGGTATCAACAGGTTATTAGAGAATCAGGCATGAATACGCAAGGTGGAGATCGCCCTTTCTTTGATTTCCTAGAGTCCTGTCTCAGGAACAAAGCGGAAATGGTCATACTTGAGGCTGCACGAGCAATTACTGATTTAAATGGTGTCACCAGCCGAGAGCTTACACCTGCTATCACTGTCCTGCAATTGTTCTTAAGTTCATCCAAACCTGTGCTTAGATTTGCTGCTGTTCGCACGCTTAATAAGGTTAGTTTGTTCTGAATGCTAGTTTAATTTACTGTGCAGTTTAACTGTATCCTGAATACTGCGCTCATGTAGTCCTTCTATGTAGAACTTCAATTGTTTCACAGTTTACCAATCTAATCTTATAGTTTTGGAATGTCTATTTCATTTATTTTGTCCATCCTTGATGCTACAGTGACTACATGGCTATATTGTCTCGACGTGTTCCATGTTAAATACTCATTGTGGTTAGACTTGAAATAAGCCTGTTTTTCCTAAATGAACTGTTTAAGTTCGAACTATTATATATGTTCCTGAAGTACTATCGTGGACAACCCTAATAAGTTCTTGATCATAACATTTTACAGTGGTTTGAATTCTTCTACCCCACCCTCCTCCCTGTTCCAAATTAATTGATGCTTCTTTGGTCAAATTTGGTCTAGATACGGTTGTATCTAGACGTGTTAGTGTGTAGATTCACTCATTTTGGAAAAAAAGCTGGGACAATTAATTTGGAATGGAGGGAGTAATATACATAATATGGTTGTAAGATGCAACTTGCCATCTCGTTGATTTTCTACATCCTCAGCCTATTACATTTACAGGCCATGTCAATCACTACTTCTCTGAGCACTTAGTTCCCTACCAATCGCAACAGTATACTATTCTTAATGCCTGTGTAGGGAAAAGGCATGCCAGCAGCTTGATTTTGACAAGTTTTAAAGCCTTCGTCTTTATAGTACCATAATTTTCTTACCTTGCCGATATTAATGAGATCCAGATTCCAGGCAAAGTTAAATAGGGAAACCTCAACTTGTTAGGCGACGCCTAGGCGTCCAGGCGCTGGCCCTCCGCTTTGAAAAAATGGCCGCTTTGGGCGTCTAATGTGCTCGCCTAGGCGTCAGAGCCCCCCCCCCCCCCCGCCCCCCCGCCTTAGGACGTCTTAACGCCTTTAAAACCATGGCTGTGTCTAGAATTTGTTTTTATTTTTGGGTCTGCATGCTTGGTACTACCCTGCTATGTTTCTTTGATGATACTGATTAATGATCCAATGTTTGATACTATACAGGTTGCATCAACTCATCCTTTGGCAGTTACAAATTGTAACATAGATATGGAGAGTTTAATCTCTGATCAGAACAGGAGTATTGCAACACTTGCAATTACCACACTGCTCAAGACAGGCAATGAATCAAGTGTTGATCGTTTAATGAAACAGATGACCAACTTTATGTCAGACATAGCCGATGAATTCAAGATTGTTGTTGTAGAAGCAATAAGATCCTTGTGCTTGAAGTTTCCGCTGAAATATCGCTCACTGTATGTACCATATTTCCTAACATTGCTGATGAAGAATTAGAACTAATTTGTCATCTGAGCTTTAACTTCTGTTCATGTTGGCAGGATGAACTTTTTGAGCAATATCCTACGTGAAGAGGGTGGTTTTGACTACAAGAAGGCTATAGTTGATTCAATTATAATACTCATTAGAGATATTCCTGATGCTAAAGAAAGTGGGTTATTTCACTTATGTGAATTCATAGAAGACTGTGAGTTCACATATCTGTCCACCCAGGTATTGCCAATCGTCTGTTCTTCGTATGTAATGTGGAAACTACATGTACTGGTTGTTTAATTATTTACCTTCTGTTGTCTAGGTCCTAAGATTTCCTTCTGAAGAAGAAAATATACAAGCCAAAAACTCGGAAACCATAACTAGTTGTGGGCATTTTACTTAGTTTTCTACATTGAGACAGAATAAATTGTCACTTTAGAGTTTAGACAATAGAAAATGATTTTTTAATGTTTTAAGGGTCAGATTGTGGTTCTAAGCTGTGCTTTTTGGAACTTACTTTGTAATCTGCTGTGAAAAAATAGCCATTGAAAGACAAAAAAGTTAGTTAAACAAATGTAATTTGGCAATAACTGGTTAGATAAGTTAGATTTTCATAATCCCCTGCAGCAATGAAAATGTGTATAGTAAATTCCTCTTCAAGGGATGCAGAAGCAGTTTGCCAACATACCTCAGAATGACGTATTGAATTACTATATTCTAATGGAATTGTCTTTTTTTATCTTGCAACAGATCCTTCACTTTTTGGGAAATGAAGGCCCAAAGACATCAGATCCTAGTAAATACATACGTTATATATACAATAGGGTGATACTTGAAAATGCTACTGTTCGAGCAAGTGCAGTAAGTACATTGGCAAAGTTTGGTGCTTTGGTTGATGCACTCAAGGTATTTTCAACAGATATATATACTTTGTTATTTACTTAATTGCAATATTTGCCTTTTTTCTGTTTAGCTTGTAAGTTCTGTTGCACTCAACATTCGTTGTTGCAGCCTCGCATATTTGTCCTCCTGAGGCGTTGCCTGTTTGATGGCGATGATGAGGTCAGTGAGAAATTATATGTCCTGCTCTTTATATATTAGTGGTCCTTTTCACTCTGGATCCCTCGTTTTCGTTTTGTTTCTTCCTTGTGTATGGGCAACTTCATTTGCGATAATACTAATCGTGAAATAAACTGTTAAAAAGGATGGATTAAAATCTGTTTTGCTAACAATAAACCTTTTCTGACATCTGATGTACTATTTTTCTCTCTTTTAGGTGCGTGACAGAGCGACACTTTACATCAAATTGCTTGATGGGGAAGCTACTGTTGGTGAGACAGAGAAGGATGTGACTGACTTCCTCTTTGGTTCACTTGATGTTCCACTAGTTAACTTGGAGGCCAGCCTGCGGAATTATGTATGCATCTCAGCATCATTATGATCTTAATATCATTGATCAGAGCCTTATTTGTATTTTGTAATGTGCTGGCAGGAACCATCAGAGATACCTTTTGACATTTCATCTGTACCCAAGGAAACAAAATCACAACCCCTTGCTGAGAAAAAGTCAGCTGGAAAGAAATCAACAGGTCCAACATCAGCTGTCAATGGCCCTGTTCCTACCATTGATGCATCCTATGAGAAACTCCTTTCGTCCATTCCTGAGTTTGCTAGTTTTGGAAAGCTCTTTAAGGTCAGTATGGTCTTTTCTTTTCCATGAAAGGCAAGTGTATGCAATGAGGGTTCTAGTACACATTTGATATTATCTTTTTGTTCTTTCTTTCAGTCGTCAACACCTGTTGAATTGACTGAAGCCGAGACTGAATATTCAGTCAATGTCGTCAAGCACATTTATGATGGGCATGTTGTGCTCCAATACAACTGTACGAACACAATACCTGAACAGCTGCTTGAAGAGGTAAGCAACTTCTTCCATACGCAGTTTCCTATATATGCAATATGCGAAAATGCATTTTTTTGTTAGTGCTTTCCTAACTCTTGTACTTCAGGTCGTGGTTTTTGTTGATGCTTCCGAGGCAGATGAATTTTCAGAAGTTGCATCGAAACCTTTAAGATCCTTACCTTATGACTCCCCAGGGCAGACCTTTGTGGCCTTTGAAAAGCCAGAAGGTGTCCTAGCTACTGGGAAGTTCTCAAATATATTAAAATTCATTGTTAAAGAGGTATTTGTTTCTAATGCTTCCGTTTTTATTAATATTATCTTAATTGAACAACTTCCCTTTATTAATATATCTTGTGAGTCTTCTTGGTCATATCTAACATGCTTCTCTCATAATTTGGTAGTATTAGAAATCAGTGCTTCATAATTTATGCTGTTTCCCTTTTGAATTTAGGTGGTACCAAGAATTTGCGTTCAGAATTTATTATGATAGTGTATCCTCTCCGGGCCATTAGTTTGTCTGTTTGTTACTTATTTTAGGTTTCACTTCTGTAGTTGTGTACTTATATTTACCCTTTTACCAGACACAAGATAGTATGTTTTAACTTACCTGTATGATAAAATGTATTTAACATGATCTTCTAAACTCTGAATGCTTTAAGTTCTGTCAGCGTTCTGTATATATCATGCATATTCTTTTTGGTACTTAAGTGTGCTTGTACATGTACTAAACATGACCTGTGATGCCTCTTGGATGTTCATGTTCTTGACAGGTTATTACGAGTTTCCAATTTAATGTGCCACATTGAACAATGCTTTATTCAACTTGTGCTCTATTTCAGGTTGATTCTTCCACAGGCGAAGCTGAGGATGATGGTGTTGAGGACGAGTATCAGCTAGAAGATTTTGAAATTATTTCTGCTGATTACATGTTGAAGGTGGGGGTTTCAAACTTCAGAAATGCTTGGGAAAGCATGGATCCGGAAAGTGAGCGTGTCGATGAGTATGGGCTTGGTGTTAGGGAGAGCTTGGCTGAAGCTGTGAGTGCTGTTATAAGCATCCTTGGCATGCAGCCCTGCGAGGTATGTTTCTCTTTGAAATTGCTTCCATGGAACAAGTACTTTTTTGTGGGTACCATGAAATAAGTACTGCGCTCTTGATGTCCTAGTTTGTGATATTAGACTTGATTAGTTCTTAATCGGCTATGATAGAAACTGCAGGAGTACACACTGGTGCATTTTTTTTGGCTTCTGTTTGAAGTGCTAATCGTACTCTTGGTTGCTGTTTTGTCTTTTTGTTTGTATAGGGCACTGATGTTGTCCAAAACAATTCGAGATCACACACTTGCCTGCTCTCAGGTGTGTTTATTGGTAATGTGAAAGTCTTAGTGAGACTATCATTTGGAATTAGTGGGCCAAAAGAAGTAGCCATGAAGCTAGCAGTCAGATCAGATGATCCGGAGGTCAGCGACAGGATCCATGAAATTGTTGCGAATGGCTGAAAATACAAGCATGAGTTTTTTGGTTGACCTTTTTGTTGTTTTGGCTTTCAATCTGCTGAAAGCAAGGGAATTCGTTAATTATAGTATATGGCTGGTTATATGTAATTCTATTTTCTGGTTGGATACCACTGTTGTTGCAGCACCATTCTTGTTCAACGCGGTAAAACAATTTTTGATTGATCTGGAACCACACTATTTTCTTATATATCCTGGACTTGAACAGTGCATGCAATAATATTGGAATGAGTGCCCAGTGCAATTATTGTTTGAATTGTAGAAGCAAATATTTTTTTTCTCGGCCTCAACAAGAGCGAGTAAAGTACATCACTGTATAGTTTGTTCACAGATATTACAGAGTTCCATCTTTTTTCGGATTGCCAAAAGAAATTCAAAGTTCTTTCACGAGGTGGTTGATTTTGCGTGATGATAGGCAGGCCCTGAGCATGCTAGCCCAACGGAGGTCAAGTACTGAAGTTTAGCGAGACAGTGAATCCTCGATATCCTGTCATAAGCTGCACATAGTGGTGTGTATATAAATTTGCTACCTGACAGAAGCTGGCTTTTTGGGATATAGGGAAAGAATTCCCTTCAGCTGGCCGCTCGATCGACCTGTCTGTTTCCTTCACAGGCACTGCTCTCTGCTTCCTCGCATAGCGTCTCTTCTATTTCTTCCTCCACCCCTCCTCCGACCTCGTCTCTTCCACAAGGGTCAGCTGTGCTGCTCCACTCTCAGTGGATCCTCAACGACTGCTCCTCCCTTTTGCCCTGGATCGAGCCACTCTGCTCAGTGGATGTCGGCCCCTTTGCCTGGATCAAGTTTATGGAGCTGGTTGCTGTGACAACACGGTGGAGCTTGAGCTGTAGATCAAAATGGCGGTTCTCTGAGGTGCCAATCTAGAAAGAGGGTCTCCCCAGCCGTTTGGCTCTGATCGAGCCTGGGCCGCGAGGCAACGTCTGTAACTATAAACGGCTGGGGCGATTAGTTGTACAGTACTAGTTTTTTTAATGGTACCAATTGGAGATGTTTGTCGATGTATGGGTATAACTTTCTCAGACGTGGATGCCCCCGATCATTTCTCTTGCTAGTACGTTTTTGTCTGATGTCTCGGTGCACCCCTGTCTGCCGCCCCAGCACAGGCACAGCGGCTACTCAAACAAATTACTTATGCCAAGAACTGGACAATAGCCACAGGAGCAAGACCCGACACCGAACGGTCTTACCACGACGGTGTAGTCTATCTTCAAATTCATTTTGGTTAACAAAAAAGAACGGAAACCAAAGACATAACCGCAGAAAAAGTTGACAAAAGAAGACCATGTTAGTTTTATGATAGCATAATGCTAGAACAAACACAAGAAGTATGTCAACTGCATTGTCTTGTAATCTTGGTGCAAGCTTAGCACATTCAAAGATTCCACAGTGTTCAGATAACAGACTAACATCATGCCAACAACCTTAACTATTTTCTTCCTGCAGTTCAGACATCAGATGTGCCAAGAAAGCGTCTGCATTAGACACCTAACAACCACTTGCCTAGTAGCTCTGCTTCATCCTTTCCTCAAAGCGGTTCTTCTCATCCTGAACAACCAAAAACTCGAAAAATCAGTGCATATAACTATTTAAACACAAACGGTAAGAAATATGAAACATGCCACTTTCGAAAAGAATACGAAAGATGCCAGGAAAGCCAAATTTTTAACCCAACTGATATGTTGATAAGCCATATGACCCATTCTCCGGGCTGATAAAAAAAATGTTATTGACAAAACTGGACGTCGCTCCGTCCCTGGAGGGAGTTGTTCTTGGAGGTACGACCCCCGGGTGGTACACATGCTGATGGTGCATGCTTTGACTCTAGCGAGCAGATCCTAGGAGCTGTGACATTGTGCTAGTTTGGCTACCCTTTTGGCAAGGGTTGTGGACCACGAAGGATCCTCTGTTGCAGCGTTTTGGTCGCATGGTTTCACTAAACGGGTGTTGGCTGACGGTTGCTGGCGAATTTTGCAAAGGTGAAGGATGCAGTGATGTGCGGTGGTGCGGCTTCCAGAACGTGTCTTCTCCAAAGCCAGAGTGGCCCAACTCTGCCCTTGTTTGCGGATTGGATTCCCCCTCTTCCTGTGGTGGGGTTCGCGTTCGGTGTGTGCACGGATGGCGTCTAGGCTAGGGGATATTTGGTGGCGTCAGTTGTAATGTTCGCCTAGTGGTCGTCGGTCATGTCTTGTCTTGAGGGACGAGTGTTTTGGACTAGTCTTGGGCTTGTACAGTTGTAAATCTACTTTTTCTATCAATGCATCGGGACACAAGATGTGGGTTTTCACGAAAAAATAATGCTATTATACAAAAAAAATACAACCTATTTGTAATGTTGAAGTGGCGCTAAGCGAGTCCTGTGATGTTTTTGATGTTCCGATGAAGACTAATTTAACATCTAAAGCTGTGATTGCCAGTGGAGAAATTTAAAGGCCACTGCTGACATTATAGACTGACGTCGCAAACTTTACCAAAGGCTCATAAAAACAGAGCAACTTACATTACATTCTAAAATCTACTATCCTAATGTTACCTAAAGCAATGCATATGTTTACTTATCACACTGTCTAGTATCAACTCATCATTACCAAATCCATTCACAAGACTTCGTTACCATAATTTAGCCGTCTAAATTTATAAAAAACTTTTTTCCCAAACTGACATAATTGGTAAGAAAGAATTTTTAAAGCACACAGACATTCCAGCATTCAATCTTGAGTGATGAGCTTATTAAGTAACTTCCGCTTCTACATATTCCTCCTTGGTCTATGTAATCCGAATGTTAATTGCCTGGGCAAGCGGGGCGACAACCCTGGGCCCCAAGCGGCGGGGGCAATGACACATGTTTGTTTGTACCCGTATAATTGTTCCCCATCCAACAGCCGTTCTATAATGACATGTGTTCGAATAAAAACATTGCATAATAGGCAATGGTCTGGGATTATTGGGCAACAATTTAGGAGGGCCCAAAAAAAAGTACAACACATTACATCCATAGTGGCACAAAATCTTCAACAGATGTGTTTCTTTTCTCGAACGCCACACTTAAGTGTGCAGCTTTGGTATTAGAAAAACAAAACACAGAATGAGATTTGCTTATTTGGTAATTCTTGCAAAAAAAAACATAATTATTCTCATCTGAAGTAATCCGCTCCGGAAGCAATTGATGTCCTTTCAATCATTCCAATAGGTAGTTTGTGTTTTGCGATGCCTTTTTTTTACAAATGTAGAGATCCTTAACTTTTGTGCTGTTACACTGCACTAAATGGTTTGCTCCTGCAATATAAAGATGTTTAATTTTTTTATTAGTGTGGGGTTGCGGGTTGGTGTGTGTGTGTAAACTATTGCAAAAAAAAAACGTGATGCAACTTGCAAAACCTGCAATCAACATTTGCATCTACGCAGCAATAAGCTATAGCAGAAACAGAGATGCCGATGTTACTAATTTTTAATTGTTTATAATTTTAAAATATTTATTATGAGAAGACAGAGCATGTACATAGCTCGAGGAAGCGGCATAAATAGTTCTACCTGGCAAACTAAAATGACAACATCAACTTTTTGGAAATAAAAAAAGGAACCACCATAGTAAGTGAAGATTCTACCACAGCCTGCTAGAGTTAGTATTCTATTATTCTTTATCAAAAAAATAGTAGTGGCAAAATTGAATTTGGATTTTTTACTGAAGAAAATGTCAACTGGTGTACCATCTTTAGTTCATCAAGTAGTACATGATTGCTAGTTTCCGTATTCAAAGCAAAGAACCAAGTACCAGCAAGACATATAAGCAACCACACTGTTCAGGGAAGTTCTACATCCAAATTCTCATATTTATAAGGTGTAACATCTAGCCCAATTGTTTATATGCTCAGTGGAAGTGTAAGTGGTCCATTAATCAATGGTCTTCAGAGTTATGCATATGAAAACAGCACTAAGCAGCTTAGTGTAAAATCAATAATGAAGCTACGGAAGAACTGGTCATGAAAATTAAAAATAAATAGTAGGAGAAGGCATGGGCTTCAGTAACTTAAGGGTGTAACTTTGTTGCCTCTACTAAATGGCAAATGGATTAATTGGCAATTTCACAACGTAGGCTATAGGAAAAATATAACACTATAACAATTGAAACAATAGCACTAGACACATACCTCAAAAGCTTGCTTAAGGTTCTCAAGCTCTTTGTCTAGATCATTGATTGCCTGGGTATACGCCTGTGTTGGGGAGGACTGGCTTGCAGTATGGATCTTCCCACAGAACAAACCATGACAGTAGCTTAGTAAACCCTAACCCACAGAAATAAATTGAAGGAATGTAACTTGCATCCTACCCTAACAATGATCTTGTACTGGAGGGGGTGAGGGAGCTTATAACCAGCAAAAAGCACATTTGGGTCCCTGTGCAGCTGCCTGCAGAATCCCATGCAGACATTCAAAAGGATGAAATGAACCTAACCAAGGGGAAAAGGGGTGCATAACTTCACTATACTCACATGCGGAGGATGTTGCCCACGGTGTGGTCCTCACGTTCAATAGTGAATGATGCAGCATTCATAATCTTCGTATCCTTCTCAAATGACACCCTGCACTAATAATAATCAGCACTACAGACATAACCTACATATAATAGAGCAGCAAGCAGAGACTGCTACAAGCCTTGATCAAATCACATAAGTGAAAAGGATTAAAAGGCAAACAAATTAGCACCAGGCGCAGCATCAGAGTTCCATAGATAGCTTCATGCCAAAAGATTAACATAAACAGCCATTACCCAACAGTGACATAATGTAAATATATTGAATTATTCCATAAAACATGAATGCCTGCCGCCTTTTGAAAAATAAAACATAGAGGTCAACAGAAACAGCATATGGATAAATCTTGGGAAAGTGGACAGCAGTGTAGACTCACTTCTTTGTGCCCTCTGGCACGACAAAGCGCTCATAGCGGTCCGGGGCATTCATTGCCGATCAACTCTTGGTCCGTTCCTCTTAGGTTACTGCAAAAGGTCCATTTCACAGGTCATAATTTTTCCTCCTGAATTCGTGTTAGAATTCATGCCCTTGCAGGCGAATTAGAACACCATCAAACTCTCAAAACTGACTGGATAACATTCATCATCCTATATGAATCTCTCCATATTAAGCAAGGACGGAGAAACAAACAGACAGATTAACATGCAGCACCGAGAGCAAGACCCAGCATTGATTGAAATCTACCAACTAAAAGAACTAATTGGTTGGATACGCCATTGCTGTGCTAGTGCGGGGACTTAACATGCAGTAAACAAACAGGCAAGTAATTGGTCGTAACAGAACTAACCGAGCACCGAGACCAAGACCCAGCATTCATCGAAATCTAATAACCGTGCTAGTTTAGTTGAACACACAATTTTTTCCTGAAAGAAAATACGTTGATTTCACTACTCCACCACGCAGTAAACGGACAGGCAACTAGAGATTATCATGCTGTAACGAAAAATTTGGACTAGATTGTTGAAATCGATGAAAAGGCTAGAACAAAACTCTGAGGACGATATAAGCGATTTAGGGTTCGTGACCACACTCCACAGGAGCGCCAGTTCAGTAGAGGGGACGGGGAGGGGAGGGGAGGGGGCGAATATCAGACGAGAAGAAGAACTACCTGTAGGTGACGAGCTTCGGCGGGAGAAGGCCTGAGGGCGTGCTCCGCTGAGCGCTTCCGATGGTTTCCTCTGAGACAGACAATCGCGCCGCCGTCGCTCGGAGAACAGTGAGGAAAGGGGCAGCGGTTTATAGCCGAAAGAAGGAACGGAGGCGTATAAATTCATATTTCACGTATTTCTATTTTGCGAGCGAGAACTGTACTTAAGAAAAAATCGAAGATTATCTACGTTTGTTATACGAGTCTATACAGAGTAACTACTCCCTCAGGCCACAAATAAGTGACTCTGTTTTATTCAGATATATGTAGTCAGATTCTAATATTTTTTTTGGTTGACACATTTTAATGTGTAGATACATCTATATTCAGAAAAAGTTGAATCATATATTTAAGAGAATAGTTAATGTTCACTCGTTATGTACTCCATCTGTCAAGAATTACCCTGCATTCTGGGTTTAGTTAAAGTCAAACTTTATAAACTTTGACTAAGCGTATAAAAAAATATATTAATATTTATAATATAAAATAACCATCATTAGAATTGTCATAAAATATATTTTCATATTGCATGTATTTGATTTCATAGTTATTGATAGTTTTACCAATATGTTTGGTCAAAATTTGAAATATTTGACTTTGACCAAACACAGAATGCAAGGTAATTCCTGACGGAGGGAGTATGTCACTTGCACGGTATGACCAACATACTACTCCCTCTTGAATTGTTGGGCTAAATTAGCAATACGTTGTGAACAAAACGTGAGTTTATTGGCCTAGAAATAACAACCTCGTCGCCACTACAGTTAATTAGAACTTTTGCTTTCACCTTTATTTTCTCCTTTAAATTTATTATTTAAATAAATCACGAATGCAACTGTATGCGCAGGACCCGTTTCCTACTTCATAGGAGACATGATTTACGCTGGGAGTGAATAGGGGTAATTACCGCTAGACCTTGACCATCTAGCTCGTCTAGTGGTGGTGGCGGTGGAACAACAGTCAATGACTCCTATTCATCGTCGTCAGGGTTCAACTCACCTCTCAGCAATGGTGAGGGCAACTGGTGGTTCAAGTCTGCATCTTTCATGTGGATCTTGGGGGTCAACGACTTGGTCAAGGAGAAATCTCTGCTTGAAGTTGACGAACCGATGCCTCCAGGCATCGTCATTACCCTACTCGTGTTTCCCCGCCCCGAATGTCGAGGGAACACCTACATTGCTAGACCGGACAACACCAGTGTGACGACATCGTCCCCTTCTTGGGGGTCATTTTCTAGGTTGCTCGTTTAGTTTCCGGTGCAGCAGATGAAGGAGATGTTGGTGGCCGCCCATAGTGGGCCCTCTATGGCGCAATGTACTTTGTCATAAGCTCTTCCTATTTGACACCTTCTTCCTACTTGAGTCTTGCAATCCACTACATGGCTCTTCTAAGCGCTTATGGTTGGGCGACATGTTGATTTGTGCCATACTGAAGTGTGAGTCATGCTACCAAGGTTTCCAACTCAAGATGTGACACTCTCGGGGAGCTATGTATATCGCCGTTTGTGACAGGAGACAATGCAAGGACAGTCTCCGTTGTGTGGTTGTTGTGGTTTGTGTTCTAAGTCGTGTGGCGTCCAGTGTGTATGTGGGGAGACAATTATTGACATCTACAATATCAAATCAGTATTGTTGGAACCATCGAGAAATATGCTTTCACAATCTATTCATATGATATCGTAGATGCTGAAATTGCTTTTTTAAATAGTTGGCCAAAATTTATAAAACTTGACTTTGGTCAAAGCTTAAATGCAGGGTGATTTAGATCCTTATGATTTTTTCTTACGATTTGCTAGTTCTCGGTCGATCAAGAATTAGCTTAGAGCTTAGTTGACTCTATGCCCATTAAATATGCATCGTGATTCACACCACATATAAGTTGCAAGAGGGTTGTAACAGAGTTTTTTTACCAAATTGCAAATGCGTTGCAACTGAGTAAAAGTGGGCCTGATTATTTGATTTGCCTTATGATTCACGTTGTTTGAGATTTGCAAATGGATTGCAACTTCCTCAGAACTAAGCTATAGTCCGAGAACTAGTCGCTCTCTTTTTCTAGTATTTATTTGATTTGTAGGATTGAATCTCATAGGAAAATTTCTTAATAAATCCTTCACAATATTTTTCACTGGTAAATCAAGGTCGGTCAAAACTGTTTGATAAAAGCATGTATAATGGTAGAGAAGATATGCCTTCTCTTAGCCCTTCACATTATCTAGAGAAAGCACAAGATATAACTTATATAATGCATTGTCTCTTATTGACATCCCTAACAATTAATGCAAAATAATTATTTTTAATAAAAAAATTAATTAATTAAGGAAAGACAGATGATATAATGTATAAAATAGTCTTTTCTTATTTTCTAAGGGATCATACTTTAACTTAGGGAAGATAATCTTCTTTTTCTTATTTCTCTCTCCTTCAACTAAGTAAAAAATCCTACGTGACACCTCTAAGGGAAGCTGACGTCATCCCATTATGTGTGCCTAAGGATCTTTTGCTTGTTATGTGATGGAATCGAACAAATTTGGACCCATTCCAAAATCGTATATGATCATTAAATACTTGTCAATTCTAAAAAAAGAGTAAATACTTGTCGAGTTTTTTTTAGCTAATACTTGTCGAGTTGAGACAACCCCTCCCCCGCAAAGAAAAAGAAGGAATAGTTGAGGACAAATCAACAATTCTACCTCTAAAAAAACGATTCCGATTGATTGAAGCCTCAGAGTCACCGGCCGGCCACCGCGACGCACCACCGCCCGCGCGGCGAGGCAACTCTCGGAAAGAAAATAGGAACCGCTGCGCGACGCCTATCCTACTGCCGCCTCGCGCCTTTCGTGGTTCCACCTCCGCATCGTCTTCCGGCTCGGGGTCGCCTGTCCGGTAGATCTAGGATTCGGGTCCGCGGTGGGGCGACGGCGAGGGGGGAGGACTCCACGCGTGCGAGGAGAGGATGGGGACCTCCAACGGCGGACTCGACGAGCAGATCGAGCAGCTCATGCAGTGCAAGCCCCTCGCCGAGCCCGAGGTTCTGCTCTTGTCTCTTTATGCATCTCTTTTCGATGTTTCGGTGTTTGATTAGATGAAAGACTGTGTTTTTGGTTGGTTTCTGGACGGTTCGGGCCGATCGGTGGCCGGCGGGAGCGTTGTTTTTTATCTAACAAAATAAAGTTGTGATTTTACTGACAAATGAAGCTTGTACTGTTCTTGTACTATATGTGGGTGGTGATTGAAATGCCGTTTGCATGTTTCAGTTGGTGCTTTAATTTTGTGCGTACTGTTCAGTATGCTGACGGAGAACTCTAAATAAGGTCGTGGGAATTCACAGATTACGGGTGCATTTCTAGAAATGCTTGATAGTCTTGTAACTACAGTGAAATAAGCGACTTCGTCCCGCGCACGCGTGGCTGCATCGGACGGTGCCGCCAGTGTGTCGTACAGGAATCGTACGCAAAAGATCTTATGTATAGCAGGATTCAAGCAAGTATAAGTGAGACGTTACCCTAGCAGGCTAGCACCTATTTATTCTCTTATATGCTGATATAGTTTGTCGTGACTTTCGTTTCTGGCCCTAACCGTGGTGAGAAAGTGTGTAACAGTGTTTTCATTGCTTTATTATGCTTGATGGATGGCGTTGATAAGAATCAGCGTACTCTCAGGTAGTGAGGTTGCTTTATCACGAGGTTATGCATCGCATCTTATAAATACTTCTTGTGCAGGTGAGAGCACTGTGCGAGAAAGCTAAAGAGATATTGATGGAGGAAAGCAATGTTCAGGTATGCCACTGTGCCCTTCAACATTAAATTAGAAATTAATCTTCTGAAGCCCAATGTGTGACTTATTTTTCATAGCTAAAATTGAGTAAGCATTTAGCTGTTGTTCCAACGGTTTGTCTGTTGCCCATGCTATTCGCAATCTTGTTAAGTTAGTTAAAGTAGGAAGAAGCTTGTTTAGCATAATGCAATGCATGTTTGCCGGACTTCTGATCAAAAGGTTTCTGGATATTGGTTGAGTCTTGAGAACTTACCTGTTCGATGCGACATTGAAGGATTTAGCTGAAGAGTGAGATTTTTTTTTTAAACTTGAGCAATATGATTATTCTGGAAATTGTGAGGTTATTATCCCTTGTCGTAGTCAACTAAATTGTTCAGAGATTGTTAGCCTGAATGTAATCTTGTCATGGTGTGATCTGCACACATAGGTTGTGTGCAGGCTGTAGTGTGAATAGCACACATAGGTTGTGTGCTTGCTGTGTGTGAACAGGGCAGATGAGTTGTGTCCTGTGTGAGTAAACAGTGCACATAGGTTGTGTACTGGATAGATAGGCATGCTGCTGTGTGTTTGCTGTTAGAAGTAATCTTGTCAATGTAGTTGGCTAGTAGAAGGAGCTAGCTAGGTCATGAAGTATCCAGGGTATGTAGGTAGAACTCTAGAATTAGGAATATTCTTGAGTAAGATATTTAGGAGTAGTATGAAATGTCCAGAGTTTGTAGAGTATTCTAAAAGTATGGTGTAAAAAGGTTTAGATTGTGCTACATGGCAACAATCTAAAGGGTCATGTATAAGTATGAATAGGTCCTAGCATGGGTTGCTAAGTTCTGTAGGCATTTGTTGCTGAGTAGTGGAGCATCCGTTGCTCCAAAAGCTAAAAGAAGAAGGCATCTGTTGCCTGAAACTTCTGTGTGTTCTCCTCTGTAGTGCTAGCCCCTCATTTTTCTGCTTTTACTTAAAAGAGAGAACAGAGAATATAGAGGGAACACTAACAGTGAGATTGTAGGGGTTGATGGCATCCTTGTGGTAGTCAATCAAAATTTTCCTTTTTAGGTTTTTTTCAATGAAAACTGCAATACTCTAATAAAAGGAAGAGGAACTTCATACAACAATGCTGCAAGTCAAGTTGTTTGTTGCTTCAAACTTGGAAGTACCAATTCCCTGTTAATTCTATCTTACTGGAATTGACCTAGAAAATAAAGATTGTATTCTATTGAGAAGCTAATATTTCAACTTCCAAGTCTACATCCGCATATGGCTGTGCATTTTAGAAGCCAGATCTCATTTAATCGTGCTTCTTTATTCATTTTTTCAACTTTTACCTGCTTTCAGCCTGTGAGAAGTCCTGTTACAATATGTGGTGATATTCATGGTCAGTTTCATGATCTTGCAGAACTATTCCGAATTGGTGGGAAGGTATCATTTCACTCTATATCTCCTGTCTGTTCTCCCTTCTCTTTCATGATTCATGCTGTAATTACTTAACTCTGAGTAAGTCCAAGCTTATTTAACATAATTTTTCATTGTTCTCGTTACCAGTGCCCTGACACAAATTACCTATTTATGGGAGATTACGTGGACCGTGGTTACTATTCTGTTGAAACTGTATCGGTACGACTACCAATCACACCTTGTGCTTTAGCAGTACTTTAAAGCTTAAGTGCTAACTTTGTGTTTGATATCAAACAGCTCTTGGTAGCCTTAAAAGTTCGTTATCCACAGCGAATTACGATTCTTCGAGGAAACCATGAGAGCCGGCAGGTATGTGGCTTGTTTTGTTATCTGTAACATGCTATGCAATACCCTGTAGTCCTGAATTCTTCATTGGGTTCTGAATATATATTCAGCTTTAATTAAAATTTTAAACTAGTATGTATTTGCATTGCATGAGTTTTATGTGGATTCTTGAGCACTAAACTATTAATTTTTGCAGATCACTCAAGTTTATGGATTTTATGATGAGTGCTTACGGAAGTAAGTAACATCTCTCTTTACTGCTATGACTCTCTTCTGACCTAAATTACCATCCTATGTTCAGTTCTTATAAGTGACGAGGGCAACACTGGGTTTTCATCTTACTTTTGTGTCGATTGTTTACCAGCCTTCCTTTCCAATAAGTAAGTGTTCTTTTCAAAAGTTTATCATACATCTTATAAAACATGGCAGATAATCCAGGTTAGTTTCTTTATTATCAAACTACCGACTGCTACTGTCATGCTGCTATTATTAGATCTAATGTAGTAAAATACTCATTTATATCATTAAGGATTTAGATACCTTGTGATTGTGTTAACACACAGCTGAGGCCTAATTTGACCATACGGAACAAAAACCAAAACATGTCAAGATTCTATTGTGTATAAGTGGTCTTACGTCTCCTCACGAATATTCTGTGCGATGTCTTGTGTAGCCTAAAGTATCTTTATTGCTTTAAAGCCTACCCAAGTTGCTGACAGTGATTCATCCATGTCTCTCATCTAACTAAGTAACTAACAAACAGAAACAAAGTAAAGCACTGGACTAGGTAGACTCCAAGCAACGATGACTTGACGTGATGGCGTAGTGGAGGCGTGGGGCGAGCTGAGCAACAATGGCTTAATGTGATTTGTTCTATTTTTTTTCTTACCTAGAATTACAATGGGAGCAATTGGGTTCAATTTGAATGTGCACACAGATATAATAAACAAATGTTTGTTTTTCGCTATTTCATTGTCCTTTTTTACTACCTCAACATTACATTTGTGCTGAAGGGCTGAGATAGTTAAAATAATTAATGTATTTCATTGGAATACCAATTAATATTTGCATTGCATCCATTTGGTATCATAGTACAATATAAGAGACTCGTAGCATGCACATTTTAGCGTGGATGCTTCAATAATGCTAATTCACCTTTAAGCTCGTGAATTCACGTGGGCAATGTGACTTCTTACATTATCAGTGGAGGATTGTACATATTTATGATACTAATTTTGAAAGGCAGATCCTAATCGTGTATGCAGTTTTCACATTATTTTGAGTTGTTTGGAGTGTTTTTGTTGGAGATCCTAAATGCAGAAATTGTTCGTTGCGGTGACAGTAGTACCAAAAGATTTTAAGTGTTCACGGGTTTCAAATATTTTAGGATAAACTTCTTTGATTAGGATGGGAGGGGTATGAGACTGGGCCTTAAAGTGGAGGCTTCTCTTGACTTTTTCTGGTATGGAAGTATGTGGATGTATCTCTATGAACATAATTGAAGCCGACCACCTTCGCTCAAGTCTGAATAGTGCATTTAACACTAGTCAGTGTCAGTTGTCAAGACAAGTTGCATCATATCCTCTTATATTCATATGATGTGTTGAAAGGTTCTGGTGGCCTAGCTTGTGTTTGTTTTTTCACTTGTAGTCCAAGATTTATTGTGACGTGCTCGATTGAGACTATCTTCTTTTATATAATTGTCCACTGGCCCTTGAAGGCTTGCATCCATCCATTATGACTGGTAAATTACTTTTCTATGAATCAGCATGGATTCATTACCCATATCCTGTATGATATTCCTTTGTCTAAGGGCCATACCTTAAAGTTTGAATGCAAATTGTAGGTACTTCAGTTAAGCCTTCTTACCTGTGTTTTTGTTTCTCGCTTAAAGCTGTATGAATTTGGTAAACTTATTTCGCCAATTACTACCTAGACTATTTAGAGACTGGGCCTGCAACGAGTCTGCTTCTATGTGGCAACTGAAATGCATGTCTTCATGGCAACGATTAGTGTCTGTTATCCTAAATTGGTGTCAGCTGTTTAATCCAAGTTTTCACACACACATGGTTCATTTCCTCCTGTACCAAATTGGAAAGCTGGCTTCTCAAAATTTTCAGCGGGTTTCATTTTCTCCTGATGTCCGCATGGTGGTAGTTGTGATATGACATTTTTCTATCGCTGTTTAGAGCTCATGGCCTATTATTGTACCTGTTTATTGCAGGTATGGAAATGCTAGTGTATGGAAAACCTTTACGGATCTCTTTGACTATTTCCCCCTGACAGCATTGGTTGGTATCAGTTCAGCTCATTTTTGTCTACTCTACTATCAAGTCCATTTTCGTTTTGTTCACATGTTTGTTTGTATTATTTTTTCACGACTGTTTTGAGGTTTTTTTAAAAGCTCATTGTGCACATTTACGGATTTACATATAATGTTAACTGCATATAGTTTACATTTTTTACTGAGAGCTTACACGTTTAATGTAACCTGATTCATGTGAGGTTGACTAGGAATATTCAAGATTGCACTTGCAATATAAACATTTTTAACATGCCGGTATGGTTTAGTTACTCAATTTATTAATGGAATAACATTAAGATGGTTATCGCACAAACTAAGGTTGTCATTTGTTATTCCTATAATTTGGTATTCCATTATCATAAGATGAAACACATAGAATGTAGTAGGTGGAATGAAGATGTTTAGTTCTTCTATTATAGGATTTTTAGTCTGAGATTTCTAAGCTTGTTTTCCTAGCTTGGAAATTCTTGATTGCTTCCTTTTGGATCACATGTGTTCACTACAATGAGTTTTCTTTTTGATAGTACTCTGCTATTTTTTTCTAGAGTTGACGATGTGAAAATATCCAAATTCTGTAGTCCTATTGTTGAGATTCTCATATTCTGACCATTTTAATGATGTTTACTGTAACTACCAACCAGCATGTGCTTTTGTTCAGTTTCTTTTTTTTTGATTCTTTGCTTCATTTACCATCTTATTGCTATTAATACTAGGTTGAGTCAGAAATATTTTGCTTGCATGGTGGACTATCGCCATCCATCGAGACACTTGATAGCGTTCGTAGCTTTGATCGTGTCCAAGAAGTTCCTCATGAGGGGCCCATGTGTGATCTTCTGTGGTCTGATCCTGATGATCGATGTGGGTGGGGCATCTCACCTCGTGGCGCTGGATATACCTTTGGCCAGGTTTAGCTGATTGCATTATTCTCCTACATTTCTGATGTTATGTCTCAGCCCGAGCTGACGTTTGACCTGTGATTTCTTTCATCCAGGATATATCAGAACAATTTAACCATACCAATAACCTTAAACTGATAGCAAGAGCTCATCAGTTAGTTATGGAGGGATTTAACTGGGCACATGTAATTATCTGTTTGCAGACCTTTCTACTGCGATTCATTGTTCTTCCAGACTCGCTGATGCTTTCTTGAATGTAACAGGAACAAAAGGTTGTGACAATATTCAGCGCACCTAATTATTGTTACCGCTGTGGTAACATGGCCTCAATCTTGGAAGTGGATGATTGCAGGGAGCATACTTTCATCCAGGTAATTATTGTTCTGTGGCATCATGTTCTTCTAACTGATGCCTTTTTTCAGTGTTGTTGAACTCATATTTACCATTTGGTAAGAATATTAGATTGTGTTATTTCTTGCCTATTTCATATTCCGGCTTCATTCAGATCTTCTGACATATGTTGAGTTTGTGATCTTATTATACATGCAGTTTGAGCCAGCTCCAAGGAGAG
Source organism: Dactylis glomerata (assembly GCA_007115705.1). Taxonomy (NCBI): domain Eukaryota; kingdom Viridiplantae; phylum Streptophyta; class Magnoliopsida; order Poales; family Poaceae; genus Dactylis; species Dactylis glomerata. The sequence goes on from QXEO01000170.1 coordinate 4,750,614, forward strand.
GAGAGCCTGATGTGACTCGAAGAACACCTGACTATTTCTTGTAGTCTAGCTTAGGTTGCTACTGCTATGCCAGCAGATATGTGATAGTTTGATGCGGTGTGGGCTGTGATAATCTATTTTGTTTGGATCTGGTGGGTTCACACCTGGCTGGGATCTGATTTTGGGCTTTTAGGGGTGTGGGTGCACTGGTGCTGTTCCTGGAAAATGCATTCTATTATAAACAGCAAACAAGCAACATTGTTTTGGTTTTGTTAGATGAGTAACATGTCCTTCCTCCATTCCATAATTCTTGTCGTAATTTTAGTTCAAATTTTAAATTCTTATTCGAATGAAGTTTCTGATGGAATAATCTTTGTAACACGTGACCCATTGATTATAAATTAAGGTACGTTAGAAACTAGACTAGAAGAGGTAACAAGGAAGCGGGGGATCATCCAGCTACACAGATTTTGAGTCCTCAACAGCGAGCTAATTCATGTGCCACGTTCTTTGCATCCCTTGGCTCATGATCTAACGAATTCAGTAACTAAATGGTACTAGCATTCACCAAATATTGCCGCAGCGACACTATGTGGTACCTGCTCCATTCCGCATTGTATCCACCACGTTCATACTCATACAATCAGAAAGCAACGACAATTCTGTTGCATACTTGCATCCGAGAGACTCAGCAAGCAGGATGCCTTTCTTTAGTGTGTGAGCTTCAGCTATTAGTGCATCCTGGACAAATTCAGTTTGCATCCATATTAGTTATTACATGAGCACCCATATTAGTATCACTAGAGCAATGATTAACTCAAACTTCCCAATTGAACTTGCTATAGTAAAACAATCTGCATAAATGGTTGTGGATTCATTCCAGATTTGGCCTTCACCTGAGCAGCAGTGAATCACTTCCGTGGAGTCAGATTCCACTTCAATGGCATTACTTCCAGATTTTTTTTAAGTAAACAAAAATATATTAAACTAGCAAGCCGTCTTATTAAAAATCTTTCAGTCCCCTAGATATATTCGGCTGAATATGAATGCTGTGAAATTCGTCGTCACTGCCTTGATCAACATGGCCCAGTTTGGGAGTAGCTAACACGAAGGCGGAGGGCCCATTATTAACCCAACAACGATCAGACACCGCCACCACGAAGCCCGAGCTCGAAACCCTCCTCCGCCTCCCTGCCTAAACCCCCACCGCCGAAATGTTCCTCCGGTCCATACTCCGCCGCGGCGCCGCCGCGGCCGCGGCCGGCGGCGTTCGCGCTCCCGCCGCGCGCCTGGACCCTCCCGCTTCCCTGGCCTCGCTCCTCCTCGCCTCCCGCTCCTACGCGAAGGCCAAGGGCGGGGGCAAGCCGGCGGCATCCACGAGCAACCGCGGCAAGATCCGCGTCAAGGATCCCAAGGGCGTGGCGTCCGAGGACGCCTCCGCGGCGTCGGGGGAGTCCTCCGCGTCCGCCGGCGGGGCAGACGAGCTCGACGCCGAGTTCGAGATGCCCACCGACCCGCTGCCCCCGACCTACGATCCGGCGCTCGACGTCGGGCCCGGTGGCCGTCCGCTCTTCGCCTTCACCGACACCTTCGCGTCCTTCTCGCACCGCGGCGCCAATGCCTATGTCGATTTCTCGTACGCACCCGTTGTCTCCTCTCCTCTTCTCCATTTTCGTCTCCAGTGGATCCAAGTGCGGTGATGTGCCTTGGTTATGTTTAAATGTGCTCGTTTTGTTTGTCAAGTTTGGATCTCATTCTAGTGAAATTTTCGGTGCTGATTACACCAAATACATGATGTTACTAAAACCATTGGTTAAATTGTGGCACTCAACTTTGTACTGATAAGGAATATATATATAGTAGTGGACTTGCTAATCGTATCAATGTGACTGACTAGGTGTGAAGTAGTATGCCACTATTCTGATGCATCATTTATTTTTTCCTGGTTGTTTTGCTTCATCGCTAATCTAATGGTGAACTAAGTAGTACGTGTTTTGTGTCCATTTAGACTTTCCCTTGATTTGGTGATGTATAAAGGTTGGTGCCATGGCCACAACTTTAGCAAGCTCATTCTATGTTATGATTTCCCCCATTGAACTATGTTGTGGTCGTCTAAACATTTGTATTTATTTGAAGCAATGGTTCCATGGACCGACTTTAGTATTGTTAGTCTTCTTATGCATCATGTTTTTTGTAATAATTTGTTATACCTGCCGTACCATCTTATTCGATGCAAGAGATTGCCTACTATCATAACCTGCAATAATAGTTCAATTCATGGGCATGTAAGATTAAAATCTTTTTTAACGTGATGTAAGATCATGATCTGAAAAGCTAATTGTGATTTTGATTAAGTTTACTGGTGTCACTTGAGAACCCATCTTGGATATTAAGTGTTTCTCTTGTGGCCGTTGTTTCAGTAAGGATGAATGGGATGCCATTTTACCGGAGGGATTGCCAGCAGGGATGATGAAGGAGTTTCAGGATACGAGACGGTGCGCCGTGATGGTGAGGGAAAGCTTCCTCGACCTGCGGGATAACTTCCGTAGAATTGTTGATCCGGCCATTACAGCCAAGCGCAAAGGTGCCTTGATACTTCTGCATCTTGGATGTTGTTCCTTGCCATGAGATTGTTTGATGTTGTTAGCTATAGAACATTCTGCAGTTTTATTGTACAGTGGTATAGTTTGCCTTGTCAAGTCTGAATGTTTCTTACATGAGCATGAGTCATATATATTGGCTTATTTGCATCCTACTGACCTATTGTAACATTGTCATTGATGGTGACATCACGCTTGTCTCTTAGGAATATAAGTAAATGCTGGTCCTGTTAGCATGATTCATTTGTGTTGCATTACTGAATGATGTACACCTAATTGATCATAGTTCATTGATAGTATTCTGTTAAGGTTTACATTTGGAGTATCATTTACAGTGTTTGGGATTTTCATAAGCTATAATATAAAGAAGCCACCACGAGCACTTAAGAATCAGGTTTTTTATCTGTAGATTTTCCCCCCACATGACTATTCACTAAAGGTTTTTAGTTTTCTTCTTTCATTCTCTATAGGATTTTTTAAACGCTCTGGGTTGATAGTGTGCACAAGGCAGACTTCATATATGCTTTATAATGCTTTGGTAGTGCCATTTGAAAATGGGATCATTTACTTGCTATTGTACTGTATAGTGTCGTAGCTTGTCATACTCCGCTGGCCAAGATTTATAAGCATGCGCAAAAAATCATACGTTGCTCAAGAAAAAATCTGTTTGATTTCCATCAGAATAAAAACTATCTCTACTTGAGTCCATGGGCCATAGTGTAGATTCCTCTTCTACTGATTAGTGAGCAAGTTATTATTATTATGACATCCAGTTTTAAAAATTGTATGGGAATATTTTTGCTTTAGCATTTTACCATGGTTTTTCAGGTTTTGAATAGCTCTTAATCATCTTTCCTTTCTATCTGTTCTCAGAGACCAAAAGACAAATTATCTTGGATGGCCCTCGGAGTTGTGGTAAAAGCATTGCACTTGCGATGCTTGTGCACTGGGCCCGTACTGAAGGATGGCTTGTGTTCTATGTTCCCCACGGGAGGGATTGGACTCATGGAGGATTCTTCTATAGAAACACATACAGTGATCTTTTTGATACTCCAGTACAGGCTGGAAAAGTTTTGCAGGTGCTAATGTCCACATGATGTTTGTATTTTCCTCAGTATGTATGGAACTACTCTATTACAATACCATTGTGTTCTGTTACACCTTTTGTCATTGCATTTGTTCTGTCTCAGCACCCCAAATTTTTTGCTAGCTTGAAGCTGTTTCACCATTCATAATGTATTAATCACATGTTGTGTTGGTCGCTGGTCAGGGCATATTCATCAACATCCAGAATTTTATTATCCTTTGCAACTGGTAGGATTGTAGCATCATTTCCTTCTTATTTAGAATTTCCCCCGATGAAGAAAATTCAAAAGCTCAGTATATCATAAGATTGCTTCTGCATTTTGCTTGTAATTTGATACTGTCTTTAATTATTTGTTATTCATGCTTTGCTTTGTGAAAATATTCTCGGACGACATCTATCATCAATGTTCCAGTATGTGCAATGCTGCACACGTTTCATCTATTAAAATACGTGTGTGCAATGCTGCAAAGTTTTTCTCTTAATTGTAATTCTGTTCGGGTGAACACAATTTCTTGTTGATGATTACTTGTATAAGAGCATCTACTATAGCTGGCTGGCTAGATTGGCAGTGTCTAAATATCTGTTTCCATTGTTGCTTCAGGATTTTTTGAAGTACAACGAAGCCCGCTTACAGCAATTACCATGTCAAATTGTTGAGCCTATTCCCCTGGGAGAAGGTACTGGTGTTGGAATGATGAAAGGGGCGGACACGGTGGAAATGCCTGAAGGGTCCACATTGTATGATCTCATTCAAACTGGGATAACACACTCGCATGCTGCAGTTGGTGTTGTAGTTCGTCTAAGAAAGGAGCTGTCACTTGTCAAAGATGTGCCTGTATTGTTTGCCATTGATCAGGTATGGTTCTAGTATTGAGGCCCATGCATGTGGTAGCTTTCATGGGGTTGATTATAGTGACAGTAATAATCAAACCCAATTAAATATATTTCTTTCTTTTGCAGTATAATAGTTGGTTTACCTTCACCGAGTTCCAGGAGCCTGTAACTGTTAGATCATGTCGATCAATACATGCGAAAGAGCTTACAATGGTTTGTTACACCTTAGCATTACTCTCCGTAGTTGCTTGTTGTTTTCTTTTCCTACTAGAAGTAGCAAAAATCTGTGTGTCCTTTCTGCTTAATTTACAGCTCCTTCATAATGCTATTGTATTAACTTCAAGGCTTTCCTTTTTTCTGGGTATTCATTTTAATATGTTATACAAGTTATACAGCCCTTATGTTGTTTTTTCTGTTCAATAATCTAGCTGGTAGTCATCATGTTATTTGTGGCAGTGAATGTTTGGAGTTCTGGAAAGTCTTTCTTGTTTTTTTTTCAACGAGATTGGTTATCATTTTTCAAGAACTCATAAATAAATTTGATAAATCTGATATTTTTTTGCTTGCATTTGTGGTTCTAGTCTAGGAAATCATAATTAAGTTTTCTTATCACGTGGCACGTGTTGTTCTTTCTAAGTAGTTTATTGTACAACTCATCATTACTAGTTTTATTTGATAAATCTATTATTTCACCAACTTTGGTTGGTCTGAAAACTTACATGCATTATTAAATGTAAGCTCATGATGTTTCTAAGCTCTTCTGACTAGAATGAATATGTCTAATTATGTTTTATGTATTCCTTCAACAGGTCAACGCTTATAGGCCAATGCTTCATAATGATATGATGGTAGGAGCCTTTTCTCATTCAACTGCTGTTGGCAAACTACGGCAGGAGCTCCCAGATGTTCCCTCCGATGCTCGTTTGATGTTTCCACGGTACACCACAGATGAAGCAGAGACGGTGTGCCATTATTATATGAGGTATATTACAAAAATCCACAGTTCTGTCTAGTGCTAGCTTTTGAAAATTGGGCCATGGCCACGCTCGCAGGAGCTCTGTTTGTGTTACCTGTGACTTTTGAAATATTATGTAACTTAATTCAAGCATTGATCCTTGTGGTCTGTTTGTTGGGCAGGCAAAAGATTATCCGACGTGAGAGTTTTTCAGAAGAGAAGTGGAAAAAGATCTACTATTTGTCAAATGGAAATGGCTCAGAGATGAGGTGGCTTGCTGCATTTATATGAGGTAGTGAACACTTTAAGTTTCTTAATAATTGTACTGTTCTTTTTTTAGAACAATCCGTAGTCTTGTAGCTTCAGGCGATGTATGAATGAACGGACAAGATTTGTTCTTCCATTTGAAATCACCGGTTATCAGTAATTTTGTGTTCTCTTTTGCATCTTCTTATGCAGTTTCTGATGCCGGGAATGATATATAAGAAAAGTGGCCGCTTCTGTTCCAGCATGCCACTTCCCCACTGTTGTATACTTGTACTATGTCTTATGGAATTCCTAGGAGCAAATTGCCCTAGTCAAATAACTGAAATTTTCTCCCCGCATCAAAAGCGCGAACAGATTTTGGCTGTAGCTCTAAGTTTTATCCCTGTGTCCTGAAAACATTCTTTATGGGTACTGATTAGGATTATTGTGAGCTGCCTTAGCAGTGGAGGATATACGAATAAGCAACTGATGCATAACTTATTTCAGTTAAGCTTCAACATATTTTGGCTAAACAAAATCCATGTTGCTATTAATTGGACGCTATTGTGAGTTGCAGCCAATCTGTTAAGGAGTTACTGCGTGTAATCAACAGAAGGTCTGATCATATCAACTGGAAGCTTATTTAATCTAGAAAAGCTGATTTTGAGTTGATCAGTCCAGATTTTTGTAAATGCTGCTTTTATCCTTTTCAATCCTATATTTGAGGTTTTGTAAACCTGTTTCTCTGCTACACGATTCGTGCAACTCTCAACCCCTCTTCATCTTATCACGAAGAAGTACCACTGCCGTGGAGCCCATCTTTTGTCAGTCTTTTTTTTGGGCTTTTGCACCCCCATCAATCGTGCTCGGGGTCGGGCTCCTGCTACCGACTCGCCTTTCTACCCTTGATTTTGCATAGTAAGAGCATCTCCACTGCCCCCCTCCCCTCCCCCTAAATTTCCGCAAACGCCATTTGAGGGTGCCGGCGCAGAAAATTTTGCCTAGTCGTGCCATCTAAATTTGTTTTTCATCTGCCCTGATGTGTTTCTTCACCTGGTGCACCCGATTTAAACCTTGCCCACGGGGGCGAGCGGGGGCGCCAGCTAGGCGCGTGACTCGCTGCATGTCCACCTGTCAGTGATACTACCGATGCTTCGTCGTCTCTACCTCGTCTCCAGCGTCAAGTAATGGCACTGCACTGGCGGCAGCTTTGTAGCGGTGCAACGAACCGTCATGTCGGAGCACGCGTCGCCGTTAAGGCTTGCCACCCGCCCTTTTTCCTGCCGCTTGGCGTCCTTCTCCTTCATTTTTCCGCCCACTTCCGGCTATAAAATGCTCGGCGCCTCGTGATGGCGCGGTATTGAAGGTGCTAGAGAACTTAATTGCGTTTGTTGATGAAGTAAATAACCGGCCAGTTGGAAATCCTAAGAGAAGGTTTGATGAATATAGCAGCAAGTTTTCCCTCAGTTATGAAACTAAGGTTATCAATCCAGTAGGAAAAAGCCAAACGACTGAAGGTGATGCCCGCTAGCTTCGCGACAGCTCCGGACAATTTATAGGGCGTCTCGTCCAAACTTTGCTTTGCGAGCGGCAACGTGAAACATGCAGACAACACAATCAAATACTTTGTTCTCAACTTACGATGAGGTTGTCAATCTCACCGGTTTGCTTGAAACAAAGGGTATGAGCGTATCGAGTGAAAAGCAATAATAGCATGCGAGTAAAGTAAACAGTGCGGATAAAGTAAACAGGTGATAGCAATGTAATAAAGGAAATAGGACCGGGGTCACAGTTCACTAGTGGTGTCTCTCCATAAGATAAAATAACACATGCTGGGTAAACAAATTACAGTTGGGCAATTGATAGAATAAAGACAACGTGCATATGTCGAGAGGATCACTATGAGATTTACTCTAAGCATTACAACAAGATACATAAACCACCATCCAACTGCATCTATGACTAATAATCCACTTGTGGCGAATCAATCCGAGAACTCCACAAGTATTAAGTTGCGAACAACAGATAACTGCATTAAGCAAAATGTGTAATGTAAACAAAGCATATGCCCTTGGACATATGAATGTTGTTTTCCCCCTAGTAGCAACAACACATCTACAACCTTAGAGGTTTCTGTCACTCCCCCAGATTAAATAGAGGCATGAACCCACTATCGAGCATAAATACCCCCTCTTGGAGTCACTAGCAACTACTCGGTCAAGATAGCTACTAACAACGGAGAGCATGCAAGATCATAAACAACATAGAGATAACATAAGATAATATTCAGCACATCAACTCAATCATAACATCAATATTCATCGGATCCCAACAAACACAATATGTAGAATTACATAACGGTGATCTCGATCATGTAAGGCAGCTCACGAGATCTAAACATGAAGCACATGGTGGAGAAGACAACCATCTAGCTACTGCTATGGACCCATAGTCCAAGGTAGACTACTCACTCATCGCGCCGGAGGCAAGCATGGCGATGAAGAAGACCTCCGATGGCGATGCCCCTCTCCGGTTAGGTGCCGGGAAGAGCTTCCGGACCCTCCCGATCTCGGGTCGATGACGGCGGCGGATCGCGATGTGTTTCTGGAAAAGTGATCGGGTTTTTAGGTTTTTCCCGTCGGAGGGTCTTTATAGGCGAAGGGGCAGCGTCAGAAGTGGACCAGGGAGACCCTCACCACAGGTGGGCGCGGGCCAGGGGTAGGCCGCGCCCCCTGGTGGTGTGGCCGCCCTGTGGCTCCGTTCCGTCTCCTCTTCGGTTCTCTGGAAGCTTCGGTAAATTTCTGGATGTTAGGCTTTTGTTTCGTCCAATTCCGAGAATATTTCCTGTGTAACTTTTCTGAAACATAAAAATAGCAGAAAACAGGGAACTGACACTGTGGCATCTTGTTAATAGGTTAGTTCTAGAAAATGCATAAAAACGCCACGAAGTGTAACGAAACACTAAGCAAATGGTGTAAAAACAAGCATGGAGCATCAAAAATTATAGATACGTTTGAGACGTATCAGCATCCCCAAGCTTAACTCCTGCTCGTCCTCGAGTAGGTAAGTGATAACAAAAAAAATAATTTTTGAGGTGACATGCACCTACACAATCTTGACCATATATGTAAGCGTTGTGTGCTGGGATCAAAATAACTTAAAACATAGGCATGAAAGATATAATCCTGATAGAAGAAACTTAGCAACCATGTTATAACATGAAAAAGAACACAAACGAAAGATCATGAAAATGAAACAATGAAAGTCAAACATGTGTTCAAATCATATGAAAAAAACATAGCAAATGATTTTCAGCTTGTCCTTCATGAGAGAGCAAAACATAAATGCATAGGACACCTTCAAGTTTAAGAGGGCGACTAGATACAAGTAATTTAAGAACAAGTGAAACCAACATCATGAATCAATCAATGAAAACTTTGGGACAATGCACATTATACTCAGAATGACAACTATGCTCTCTTAGACGGTGCATAAAGATAGAAGGTGGAGACTCAACATAAAAGTAAAAGAAAGGCCCTTCGCGGAGAGAAATAGTGATTGCAAGTTTTATAAACCTTCAAAAATTATGGTACTTACTAGCTTTGAGCTCTCATTGCCCCCATCATAGGCATCTTGAATGGTTAGAGTTAATTCGAATACACTTATGATGCATATGTTTGACAAATCATAAGTTGAAAACCTCGTGTCCCGTGAAGTACGAATACCCAAACCTCATGCTACTCGACTTAGAGTTCCAAGCAAGCTCTTGTCATTGTAAATATATGTGTATCATCGAGAACCGCCAACGGGGTACCTCCTGCCCGATGACATAGAACAAGCCCACATCAAAATGACAAGACAAACAGATAATGAACATCTCGACATCTCTTTTATTTACCATTGGTATAGCTTTTTATTGTGAGATGCGTCGTCGAATGTCCACTATGGGCATGCTGTAAATTTCCACCATGAATGATGCATGGCTTAGATTAGCGGCCCAGGCATTTCCCTAACACATATAAAAACTTCATGATCCCGCAAGATTCCCAACTTATTTTACATCGCGAGTATCCATAAACAAAAGATCACGATATCAACTCAAATGAAAGATAGTGCAATGTTGAAATCTTGTCCCATGACGGCATGGCTGGGCTAATTTCCAACTTACAACTTGCAAGCATAACAACTCAACATAAGAGAGCCACAATGTCAAAATTTTCAAACGAGAAAAGTAAAGTGTGCCATCAGGTTCGTGAGAGCTTTACTGATCAAATTTCGCATAACACCAAAAAGAGTTTAATTTGAAGGATAGATAAAAGTAAGTCAAATGTACTTTGGAATAACAAATTGCTAATAGGTATGTATGGTGGACACAATGGCAAAACTTGGTTTTTAGGAGTTGGATGCACGAGTAGAGCTCATACTCAGTACAAAATGAGGGCTAGCAAAAGACTGGGAGCGACCAACTAAGAGAGCAATAACGGCCATAATCATGCAAAGCGACAAAGCGATATTAAAAGAAGCATAAGATGGCATCAAAAGTCAAAAACTAAATGATCATAGAGGAAATGGCGACTTTGTATGAGTCTAACATGTGTGAGCATGCGCCAAGTCAACCCAAATAAAGCATCAAGGAGAAAACCAAAATAATGCTTCCAAATAATTAAAGCAACGCATGATTTTTTCAAAGGCTCATTAAGCAATCTCATTTATTTGAGACAAGTCATGCTACAGCAAAACCACTAAGCATACTATCAAAAAGACATCAAGCACGACATGTAAAAGCCTAGGCCACAGTCTACACAAGCTCCTTCTTGTACCATTTTTTTTGCATAAAGCTTTTTCTCTTTTCCAACACCATTCGAACTTTTTTGAAACAACTCTTTTGATGAAAACCAACATGGACCAGAGGTCATAATACACCTTGATGTAAAGATATAACAAGATCTGAACACAAATCAAGGCGAAAATCGAAAACTAAACGCAGTAGCAGAAAAAGAGAACACTCGTTGAAACGATAAGAGTGAAAAAACGGAGTGTTCTTGGCAAATGAAAAGCAAGACAACTTTTCCAAAAGAAATTTGTTGGGGTCCAACCATTTATTGCAGCAAACAAAACTAAACAAAACTAAAAAACTAAAACAACTGACGCTCCAAGAAAAACGCATAATGCATGAAGCAATAAAAATATAGTGTGTTGAAAGGTGACCTGATTTTTGCCGATGAAGAAGGGTGCCACGGGGGCATCCCCAAGCTTTGACGCTTGTACCTCTTGGATATTTCTTGGGGTGCGTGGGCATCCCCAAGCTTGAGCTTTTGTCCATTCTTCAACTCATCTCATCATTCCCCAATCCCTACACTTGAAAACTTCCTTCATACAAAACTAAACACAAATCTATTAGCAACATTAGTGTAAGCATAACAATGAATCAACCCCTTTTTGCTTCAGGTTTCAACTCAAAACCACCACATATAAAGTATATACTACTGTAGCAACTTCCCCAAAAGTTCCGTGATCAAAAGAACTAAAAAAGAAAGCGATAAAGCGACAAACACAAATATTGGCAGAAATCTGTCAAAACAGAACAGCTGACAAAGGTCGAATTTTTAGAGGGTTTTCTGTTGCTCGAATCAAACAATGTTCAACTAATGAAAGTTTGGATATAACCTGGGGCATATGCACAAGAAATCGCAGGTCCAAAAGATATACAGAGAATTTTCACAAATTTTTACGGTGCAGCACCGAAAACTGTTTCAGGACAGCAACATCCCCAAATCTTACCTCACTCAAATTAGAGGATTCTCTTGGCACAAAAACGAAATAAAATGATAAGGAGAGGTCATTACAGTAGTAATAACTTCCAAGACTCAAATAAAAGAAAAAGAACTGAATGTAAAAACATTGGGTTATCTCCCAAGAGTGCTTTTCTTTAACGCCTTGAGCTAGGCGCAGAAAGTGCGAATCAAGTAATATCAAAAAAAGGCATTAAGATCGATTGTAGGAGTCTTTTCAACAATGAATTGAATTGTGTCTAAATGAGTTTTTGAAGATCCTTTATGATCACTCTTTGGTACACTACTTCCATCAAAAGGATTTTCAGGACAAATCCAACTAAAATTCTTTTCTAAAGCATCATGAATTCCTACAAGCTTACAAGGTATTGGCACTCTAAAATCTTCATTGGGTGTACCAACAACCTCTACAGGTGAGCCAAGCTTATTAAATTTCTTAAAAACTTCCCTAGCCTCAATGGCAACACCTCTAAATTCTATGCACAAAGTTTCCAAGATAAAAGCTTTCTTTTCAGGATCCTCAATATCATAAAGCTTAAGAAACATGTATTGCATAAAAGGATTAAGGCTAGAAAACCTAGCTTCCAACATGTGAATTAAATAAGCAGAAGCAACTTCATAACTAGGAGCAAGCTCAGCCAAAGACTTTTCCTTAACATCTTTATGCATACTAATATGATTGAAGAACTCCTCGATATTAATTTTTCCAATAATTGAACCACTACCTACTGAGAGGTCCTCCAAAACGTACTTAGGGAACAACATAATGAACTAAAAGTAAAGAAATAACAACTATAAAGGAAACTAATTTTTTTGTGTTTTTGATAAAATGATGCAAGTAAAAAATAAAGTAAAGCAAAACTTAAAACAAAGTAAAGGATGTGTGTGCGAAACTCCCCTTGCAGAAGTCTTGTTTTTCCCCGGCAATGGCGCCAGAAAACTTGTTGATGGCGTGGTATTGAAGGTGCTAGAGAACTTGATTGCGTTTGTTGATGAAGTAAATGACCGGCCAGTTGGAAACCCCAAGAGAAGGTTTGATGAATATAGCAGCAAGGTTTCTCTCAGTTATGAAACCAAGGTTATCAATCCAGTAGGAAAAAGCCAAACGAGTGAAGGTGATGCCCGCTAGCTTCGCGGCAACTCCGGACAATTTATTGGGCGCCTCGTCCAAGCTTTGCTTTGCGAGCGGCAACGTGGAACCTGCACACAACACAACCAAATACTTTGTTCCCAACTTACAATGAGGTTGTCAATCTCACCGGTTTGCTTGAAACAAAGGGTATGAGCGTATCGAGTGGAAAGCAATAATAGTATGCGAGTAAAGTAAACAGTGCGAATAAAGTAAACAGGTGATAGCAATGTAAAGGAAATAGGACCGGGGTCCACAGTTCACTAGTGGTGTCTCTCCATAAGATAAAATAACACATGCTGGGTAAACAAATTAGAGTTGGGCAATTGATAGAATAAAGACAACGTGCATATGTCGAGAGGATCACTATGAGATTTACTCGGGGCATTACAACAAGATACATAGACCGCCATCCAACTGCATCTATGACTAATAATCCACTTGTGGCGAATCAATCCGAGAACTCCACAAGTATTAAGTTGCGAACAACAGATAACTGTATTAAGTAAAGTGTGTAATGTAAACAAAGCATATGCCCTTAGACATATGAATGCTGTTTCCCCCTAGTAGCAACAACACATCTACAACCTTAGAGGTTTTAGTCACTCCCCCAGATTAAATAGAGGCATGAACCCACTATCGAGCATAAATACCTCCTCTTGGAGTCACTAGCAACTACTCGGCCAAGATAGCTACTAACAACGGAGAGCATTCAAGATCATAAACAACATAGAGATAACATAAGATAATATTCAGCACATCAACTCAATCATAACACCAATATTCATCGGATCCCAACAAACACAACATATAGAATTACATAACGGTGATCTCGATCATGTAAGGAAGCTCACGAGATCTAAACATGAAGCACATGGTGGAGAAGACAACCATCTAGCTACTGCTATGGACCCATAGTCCAAGGTAGACTACTCACTCATCGCGCCGAGCATGGCGATGAAGAAGACCTCCGGTGGCGATTCCCCTCTCCGGCAGGGTGCCGGGAAGAGCTTCTGGACCCTCCTGATCTCGGGTCGACGACGACGGTGGATCACGATGTGTTTCTAGAAAAGTGATAGGGTGTTTAGGTTTTTCCCGTCGGGGGGTCTTTATAGGCGAAGGGGCAGCGTCAGAAGTGGACCAGGGGGCCCTCACCACAGGTGGGCGCGGGCCAGGGGTAGGCCGCGCCCCCTGGTGGTGTGGCCGCCCTGTGGCTCCGTTCCGTCTCCTCTTCGGTTCTCTAGAAGCTTCGGTAAATTTCTGGATGTTAGGCTTTTGTTTCGTCCAATTCCGAGAATATTTCCTATGTAACTTTTCTAAAACATAAAAACAGCAGAAAATAGGGAACTGGCACTGTGGCATCTTGTTAATAGGTTAGTTCCGGAAAATGCATAAAAACGCCACGAAGTGTAACGAAACACTAAGCAAATGGTGTAAAAACAAGAATGGAGCATCAAAAATTATAAATACGTTTGAGACGTATCACCTCGCCATTACGGACTCACAAATCTCCCACCGCCGGTAGAAAATGCTTTGTCGCCACTTCACGATCTACGCCATGCTCCCTCGCGGTAGAAGCGGTGCGCCACCACCACCGCCGCCCCTACCTCAGGAGCTAGCGCCGCCAAAGATGGACGACGAGGAAGACAACGACGACGAGGATCTCTACGCCGACCTGCCGGATGACGCGGAGGCAGAGGAGGCCGCCGCGGAGCAGAGAGCTCTGCTCATGTCCTTCGAGACGCAACACCGCGACGAGGCGGCCCGGCATTTCATGCATGCCGAGAGGAGCGCGGCAGCGGAAAGGCTAGGGGGCGCCCAGGCTACCGCCCACGCCAACGCTCATCGCCGCAACATCGAGGCGGCCAGGGCGGCGATGGCGGCGGCTGAACAACGCCTCGCCGAGGGGATAGGAGCAGGGGCCAGCGTCGGTGGCAGCGGAACGCCATCGCCGAGAAAACCAGTACCCTACATTCCTACACGCCATGGCAGGAGCGCCAGGAGGAGAGGCGGACGTTGGTCTCATTCCTCGAGGATGCCGAGCGCCGCCGCTGCGAGTGGGTGGCGGAGGAGCACCATCGCCGCCACAGTTACCACCCACGCCCGTCCGACGACGGCGCTGGCCCATCAAACGTTGTGCCGTCACCATCGGACGCCGAAGCCGCCGGCGACGATGACTCCCTCTTTTAGATATAGGCTAGTTTTAGTTAAATTTCGCCGTATTATGTAAAAACCTTCTAATTTCAATGAATTCTAGCCTACTTTGCTAAATTTCACCGAATTTGTAATTTGGGATAGGGGCGCAGCTAGAGAACCGTCGCCCCCATAGAGAAACCCCCCCCTCCAAAAAAACGGCTAAAAAATCGCCCTTGGGAGGGGGGAGAGGGGTGGGTGGGTGGGGGTGGGGGGGGGGGAAGTGGAGTGGAGATACTCAATGTCCATTGCAAAACTTTTCATGGTCGCGGAGGACAGGCTGGTGGCTTTTGCTGACGATGGCACGACATCACCGCGTCGCCTTTCCTTCTGGTTCCTCTTTGTGTTTTTGTTCTTCTTGGTCAAATGGCTGGAAGGCGGTTGCGGCGTGGAAGAACGTGTGGATGGAGTGAACCAAAAATAGTATGCCCACGTTGTGGATTATAGATAAAATTCTGGACAATACAGCCAACACATTTTCTAAAACATACTCCCTCCGTTTTTAAATATAAGACGTTTTAGCTTTGTGAAGCAAATATATCTATATATCTTTTAGTGTGTAAGTTCACTCGAATACATAATTTAAAAGATATCTAAATATATTTGCTTCATAAAACTAAAACATCTTATATTTTAAAATGGATAAAGTAGTCGCATGCTTTTCTTTTTAAATCGTAGCCAGCAGAGAGGCTAGAGACAGCCACAGAGGCGGCAACGATGTAGCGTCATAGTGGTAGGTCCCAAGAAGGAGCAGCCGAGGCGTTATAGTTGTAGGTCCGAAGAAGAAGCATTTCTAGCAAATCATGTAAAAGTAATCAAATCCTAATATAGCTACTCCCTCTGATTAAAAATAAGTGTCAGTAATTTAGTATAAACTTTATACTAAGTTAGTATAAAATTATCGACATTTATTTCCGATCAGAGAGAGTAACTTTTATAATTTTAATAAAAAGATCGTTTATTCGATCCCGCTGACCCATAATTTTTTAAAGGGAACTGAGAACGCGCCCCTAGAGTTTAGATTCACCAAATCCCTGTCGGTAGCGCATGTTGCTTTTTTCCGGGCAAACGATGAATTCAACCCCCTGAATGAAACTTCAGCTAGAAAAAAGACTCACTTTGAAATTATTTTAAAATTTAACCCTTTGTAATAACGTTTGTCACAATGGCGCTACCACGGTGCCGCAGACAGTTGGTGTAGCGTCATTTGACAAGGACTTCACAATGCGGAGGGTAGAGTCATTGTGACAGGCGCTACTAAAAAAGTTAGATTATAAAATAGTTCAAAATAAGTCTATTTTGTGTTAAAGTTTTCTTTAAGTGTCAGTTTTGTGAAATCCGACCACGCGAACATGCATACTTTGTTTCAAATAAAAACATATCCAGTGATACCAATCACTAAATGATACCATGATATTATTTATAAAAATTTAAAATTTCAAGATTTTAAAAAATTATGTTAGTGTTCTCAACATACAATCCTTAGAATTTTAAAAAACAGATTCAAAACGAGAGAAACTAAAAAGACAAATCGATATGTGAATAGTTTCATTTATGCTTTCATTTTTTGTGATACTATTTATGTTGGATTTGTCTTTTTCGTTTCTATGTGTGTGTTTTGATTTTGATTTTGAAAATTTTACAGATTGTAAACCTACATCTTGTAAACACTAATACTTCCTCCATTCCACTAGGCAATTACGTATGAGAAAAACTTTGACCATTAATTTTGGTCAAGAAAATATAAGATATATGACATAAAGTTTATTCATTGAATTCATATTTTTTTAAAAAAAATCAGTCATATATATTTTTAGAATATACCTTAGTACTTTGTTTTTTACACAACCTTAGTACTTTGTTAATAAAATTAACAGTTAAAGTAGTTTCTCGAAATAGGTAATTGTCCAGTAATCCTGTATGAAGGGAGTATATTTTTTCACTATTTTAGAAGTTTGAATTTTTTCATATTAATAAATATAATATTATGGTATTATTTAGTGATTGGGACCACTAGGTACTCCCTCCATTCTAAATTACCCTGTATTCTAAGATCAGTTAAAGTCAAACTTTATAAATTTTAATTAAATATATAAAAAATATAAACATTTATAATAAAAAATATTGTTAGAATTATCATGTTTGACTTTGACTAAACCCAGCATCTTTGGTTCGGATATTGCTGGTGGAGGACGGGAGGAGACCAGTCACGGCGGCATGTGACGTCGGTACCATGCTCGTGCTGCCGACGCTCGCCGCGCGGCCTCTCCGGCCACCTCCGCATCTCGCTCCCCCTCGGCCCGCCTCCTTCTTCTCCTCCTGGAGCTGCCGAACGAAGAAGAACTTCTTGCAACCGGAGCCCTTGGCAGCCAGCGCCGACGCCCCCCGCTGCCGCGGAGCCCCGCTCCCGGAACCGGAGCAGCACGACCAGCTCCTCCTCGCCGCCCTCCACGCCGCTCGCCTCAGGGATGAAGAGTCACGCCGCCCAGGTTAGCCATATGCATCGTGTGTTCTGTCTGTTTGGGTCAACGGTTATGCTGGTGCGGTAACTACTGCGTCTGCGTTGCGCACGATGTGGTCACGAATTGCAGGGTTGCTTTTGCCCCTACGCCCAACTTGAATTTGCGTTGGGCAAAGACGAAATCCCACGAATAGTATGTTTAAGGGCCCAATTTATCCTTCTTTTGAGTTATTCCGCTAGATCTTTCTTTGTGCGTGTCCGATCTAACAATCTCAGCATTCATACCAATGCATTAATCCTGATGATGATACAGAGCTCTTCTAAATTTGCACATTAACTTCAGTTAGCAGGCATCTTTTCACCAAAACATGAGTCTGCCTAATTGTGTAGGTTCTACTACATACCCCAAAGCTATAATATCCTCAGCTACAAAGTACATGCCATTTAGCATGTCAATATCTCATCTTCTATTGACCACTAGATAAGTTCATTGTAGCAAGTAAGGAAACAATCATAAATGTGTATGATCTCATCTTGTTTTTGCTCATGATGATGTAGTGCAAAGTTTCATTGTGTGCCCTCATGTGATTACTTTAGTCTCACCTGTTCTACTTGCATCTTTCATGGCCATTTATTTTCCAAAGTAGCTACTATGCCTCAGTCCCAGACAAGGTAAAGCTTGATAGATCAGTTTGAATCTTCTTTTGCGAAGCTTTGATGGTGATATATCTTGAATGGAGCCGCGTTGTAGGCTGAGGCCATCAAACGAAGATCAAGGAGGAGTTCGAAAGGTGGCCGTTAGCTAGGTTGTTCTGTACCGATGTATTTGGCTTTATGGAGCAGCTGCCCCTTTGGATGCAGGTAGGAGATTAGGTCTTACGTGAGGTACGAGGATCTGTCACTTCCTGTTGACAGCAAATCTGGCCGCTCAAGTGGTGTTCTACTTGCCACTTCGCACTCCTTTATGAAGAAAACACCTCCCAGGGTGTATTTTTTTATGTCTTGAGAGTGTTGCTCTAGAATTTCTTTTTAGTAACGGTATACATGTGAGTAATAATATGACTGCTTGCTAATTCTAATGTTTCATAATCATTCTGTGATTGCAGATCCCCTTTATATTGATCCATATGCTCCTGTGCTACTTTCACTTGATGTGGCACATCAAGCTTCGGAACCTCTCTTCTTGCATTTAACACCATGTCCAGATCATTATAGGCTAACTACTAGATATGTTGATGATAAATTGCAACATTTAATAACCAGTTCAGACGATTTTAGACAGGTACCAAAGTAAAACTAAAACTTATGCCAATTGTTTTCCGCTCTACCTGTGGAGCAAGGCTTATTCCTTATAGATTGTTTTGTTGACAGATGGAATGGACACTCGTCCATATAGGCTGAGTTGGCCAAGGATGTCTGTCGTGTACGATGTATCACCTGGAAGAGTCTTCAGTACAGCAGCCCAGCAACTCAGAGGTGTGACTAGCATTATGCTACGCAGAGTCCTATTTTCACCATTCTGAGAACTGGTGCATTTTTTGCTATCTAAGATGAACGTTTAATATTTACTTTGCCTTCTGAGTGCTAATTGTTCACATATCTGAAAATTTTAGATATATCTTATTCGAGGTTAATAGAAATATAGAATCATCAAAGCAGTATTCTTGTTGCAGTGTTAGCGAAGATCTGTTTCTACTTATCTACTGCTTTTTGTAACTGTGGAGGACGAAAATAGTACATGCTATCTGTTATTTGCAAATTGTGATTTATTTTCTGAGAGAGAAATGATGACCACAAACTCCTGTAATTTTATTTCCTGCTTCGAGTATGATAGGGGCAGGAGCAAAACTACCCAGGAATTGTGTTTTGCTTCATACTCCTTCAGAGTCTCCTGATTTACAGGAGGGCTTATGCAAAAATGGCTTCAACGGAAATAGGCCGAGCTTGTGGGTACTGCAGGTAATTAGCCTTACCATTTAGTTCAACTCAATCTCTACTAATCATTTTATTTATCATTCTTGCCAGTTTATTCTAGTGGTTCAAGGGTCCTTAATTTCAGCAGTGCACATTTTATGGATACGGCACAATGATAACGTGTTAGAATTAGTGTGGTATTTGAGGTTCAATAGCTGACATCAGCTTAAAAGGGTCAAACTAATTGCTATATCTTGATCTGTGAATTATGTGTTCTCTTTTGTCTGCATTCGGAATGACTAGCACATTTATCGCAAGACATAGTTGCACAGTTACCACTTGCTACATGCTTCTACCTTCCATTGCATGCCATGTGTGTGCCAGAGTATGGAAAAGTAGTGGCCTTTGAGTAGTAGCTCGTTCCTGGATTTTCTAGCGGGTGCAGGGTGCTACGTTAAATTCTGGAATTGTGTTTGTTTCTCTGTTGTTTAACTCGATTGTATATGTGTGTAGTAGTGGTAGTAATATAGTGAGGATGAAGATAAAATTCTCAGGAATCAAAGATAAGACTGGAAATAACAAACAAACCGGAATCTAGCAAAAACTAACTATCGGATACACTTGATTACCCATTTTGTGTGTCTCTCTAATACCTCCTCTCAGATTAGTTTCAGTAACACATCACTTCTGGCATTTATCCATAACTTCGAATCTGCAGATAATGGGAATATTAAACGCAAGCCCTGTATTATTTTGGTCAGTTTCAGCTATTTTTATTGAAAAACTCGGGAACTTCATGCCAGCTCAAGGTTTGGGTCTGAGCTTCTGGCTGTTAGAGAACCTGGCTCTTTTCCCAGTTCTGAAAATTCTGGAAAATCTGTGTCTACCAACTTAGCCATCATACACCTTGTATATTAATTCTTGGCCTACAACATGCTCAGAGCTCTGCACAGAGGGCATTGTCTTGGTACGAGAACCAACAAACATGCGTGAACCAACCCTGTCTCGATGGGCCATGTTTCTCTTTCATATTGGGTTTGTAACATGGTGGGAGTGTTAAGGACTTAATGTGGAGGAGATGCTCCTGGACCATCACGACATGATGCTTAGTCAAAGATGGTGCAGCTGAACTGCAAGGGAAGAATTTGAGAGGGCATAGGGGTACACAAGATAATACTTTGCTTAATCGATAATCAAATAGGGTTGGTCATTTTATAGCGATCTTACATGCAAGGATGAAAAACACAGGCATGGTAAATATGTGTATGGAAAATAATAAACTTGGAAATATCTCTAACAGGTCTAGACATGCTATGTGTAAAGAATATATGGACTCATATTCCTGTTTTGTTGAGGCTGTGCACGCTAGGGCACGCTTCCCTCCCTATGGAACTTTCTTACATCTGACAAACCATAACAGTGCTTCCAAGAAATCCCAATTCAGCTATTTCCTAACCAAAATGTGCAAGCAGCGAGCAATATATACCTTCTGAAGTTTACGTCCTTGACGAGAATATATGTTTGCTGTATCAGATAACTTAAACTGCATTGGCAAATTTTATATAGGCTTCAATGTGTTTGGCCTTTTGTTTAATATAAGAAAATATCTAGAAACTGCATTTCGTGTAACAAAATTGCCATGGCATTGCAGGGTTTACCTCTGTCCACTTCTTCAAGCTTGGAAAACCTTCTGCTTGTTGTGAGCAATTTAGCAATGAAGGGGAGTATTTTCATAGGAGAGTTGACACATTTTCCAGATTGGACAGCAGAAGCAGACATGGTTGATTTAACTTTAAGTCCTTACTATAAAAGAACATCTCTATGCTTGTAAATCTGTTCATCAAATAACAGTGTTGTTGTCCTATATTATGCAGGTCTCCGAGAAAGATAGGCTAGAAAATCTTTTCTTTACCCAGGGTTTCCAGGTCAGCTTTGTTCACTATGAAAATATTGCAAAGGATCTCGGCTTAGGTCCTCCAAGTAAGCAATGTGGCAGAGTCCTATTTGTTGCAGAACAGCTGCGATTTTCAGATGCACAGGTAATAAATCCAATGGAAGACCCTAAACACAATTTTGGTTTTGATACTTTTGGGAATTGACATGTGCTCAAACAGTTTTTAACGGCATCATTCTTGCATAAGGACGGTGCCCATCCTTTTTTTCTCACACCCGAGCACCTGGTTCCAGTCTCCTGAGTGATTGGGCAACCAAAGGATGCGATTAGCAGTCTTTATATAAGTACTGCCCCTAGATAAACTAGCAAAGCAAAAGAAGGACAAAAAGGGCACCCGTGTGAGACTAGCTAAAATTGTGGACTTGATTAATCTTTCACAGGAGACCACTAGATCAGAAAAAGCCTGTCAACCGACTTTTCATTATTCATGTGGTAGTATTATTAAGACTTGTAGATATATATAAGACTTCCGTTATGGATATATCTAACTTACCTTAATCCTTAACTACGTTACTCAAATGGATTGCATATTTGAGAACCATGTTTCTCTAGAAGAAATCTTGCAGCCTACTTTGATTTGATGCAGTTCAAGATTAGTTGTCTCTATCGATACACTTAAATATTTGGTTAGCCAAATTGCACCTTAAGCCCAGTAGCCCCTCAATTATTCAGCTTTGTGCAATCAGGCCCTTTTAATTTGATTTTGTCGATATAGAACTAGACACGCCCAACTAAGATATGGTGTGATGGCCATTAATGTAAGCCAGTGTGACTTGGTAGTAACTAAATATAATTAGGCGATTAACTATAATTATTCATATTAGCATCCCTACGAGATTTTTCCCCATCACAATAGTAAATCAAAAAAAAAACAGTTTTAGTGTTACTTAATCTCTTATTTGAGTTGGTAGTCAACCATAACATACATTAGCAGTGGTGAAATGGACCCAGTTAGATAAACCAACTTGTGTAAGGGCTTGAATGGACAAAATGAACTAGAGAGAAGGGTTGCACAATAGTAGTAATTGGGGACCTGATTGCTCTCACATTTATGTTTATAGGGCTTACTGTGCAATTCTGACCCCTATTTTCTCTCATTTGTATGGCATGACAGATGGAGAGTTTTCGGATGCATTTTGAAAGAACAGAGGAGGATGCTGATGAAGAAGGATTTGAGGAACTTTAGTTCTGTATTCAATGCAGTTGAGATTTTTGACTTGCCAGGAAATACTAGAGAGCTCGTATGACAATCATCATGGTGATTAGTTTCTTTCCAAGTTTCTATTTGGAGAATGCGAATTAATCATGATTTTTCAGTGTGTTGTTTGTTACAGATTTTTCAGTATTGATAGCTTTTGAAAGAATGAATACTTTCCAAGTTTTTTTTGACAATCAATACCACTTATATTCATCTTAACAAATAGTACATGGTAGAGATACACGAGCTGACTTCAACTATTATAAAATAAAGTTCAAAAGAAACTAGCAAATCTTCGAGGTCATCAAACTCTTTCTTCTTTCATGATACAATCCTGTATTTTTCTAGAGGCAGCCGAAGATAGATACTGACGAGGGTTAACTCGACAAATGTCCAATATGAAGAACTTAAGATCGGGGAAGTAGGGCATCGGATGAACTCGAAGGTAAAATCAGTCAAACAAGGTGTGTATCGAAAGTAAACGTAGGGTGAATTTTGGCTTACTCTCAATCTGTTCTTCTCCGTCCTCTCCTGGCCCCTATATATAGGTGGCCAGGTCTCAAGGATTGGGAGGGATCTGACATAGATTACAATATCGACATGAACTCGTATTTTGACCAGTGTTACAATTGGGCCTAACTTATTGAGCCTCAGGGGTACTCTATTATCTATACCCTTGTCAGTAGCCCCCGAGATTCTGCCAGAATTGCAGATTCAGGTTGAATCTCAGATCTTTAAATCTTTGACTTGATCAATCTTTGACTTCTTCAGATCTTGAAATCTTTGACTTGATCTTCAACTATTTTTCATTTCATTATATTGTCTCGCAAGGGGTTTTGATGAGCAAGCCTGACAACTCTGACGGATCAAGAGGTTAGTTAACTGTCGGAACAGATACTTGTCACCTACTTCAAATTCAATCCCTTTGGACTTGAATTCGGAAAACCGGTCAAACCTATTCTTTTGCCACATTTAGGACTTACAAAGAATGAATCCCAGTGGTTCTCAGGGTACCCAGTGCGTCCACCAGGATTTTCTTCGCGTCGTAGACACGGATAAGTACTAGCAGAGCGCATTCATGTGCGTATACCAGGCCACACAGGACGGATCCTGAGGTCTTACCTTCATGATATATTTCAATCACGGCATTCAAGTTTTGTCGCGATGACGCAACTCGAGAATCATACGTTGCAGCCTTGTTTGACTGTTGGAATATACAAAATATTCGAGTTACTCTCTTTTAATTTTCATAAATAGCTCCCGATGGGAGTAATCGATCTTTATTTTGTTGACAATGTAGCCGAAGTTCGTTGCTGACGAAATGTAGCCGATTGCACCTACACCACTTGTTAACCAGTTGGTTCTTTATCATTGGCTTCAATTTCTCATCTTCCTTCTGTCGACTTCTTTCTATCAGGTGCGCGACCAGCGCTCCCGATGGGAGTAGCCCCCGAGGCTATAGCCGATTTTTTTTTGGGTATAGGCTCAAAAATATAAACATATCTCCCGCATATATGGTCTCTTGCAATATTTTTCGGTATGATTTGCGCTTAATGACTCTTCTCCTCTTTTCTCATGACGTGAGCCTCCGAGTCCATGACGAGGTACGTTGTGCTTCTTGACAGATATTTTTCTACTTTTTGCACGTATCTTTTCTCTTGATACGTTGATGCTTCTTTATCATCTGCTCTGGGCAGAATGCAAAGGCCCGTAGATGTACTTTGGACCTTGCCTCTGCGGAGGCCCATTAAGGTGTACTTATAAATAAAGCACGTTTGGCGAGGGTAAAAACCCTAATTCTTTCATTAGTTTCTTCCTCCGCCGCATCATCTTCCTCTTCCTCATCCCATCTAGGGTTTTTCCTTCCAGCATTTGTCTCCATGGCCGATGCAGGTGGATCGCGTCTGAATATCGGCGCCCCAGTGGAAAAACGAGGTCGCGGCCGCCCTCGCGGCAGTAAGAACAAGCCCACAGTCCCAGCTGGGGTAGCCTCGTCGTCCGCTCCTGCGAAACGGCGCCCCGGCCGCTCGGCGGGAAGTAAGAATAAGCCCAAGGTTTTATCTGCTGCGCCAGGTCCGACCGCTCCTCCTTATAATGCTTCTCCTCCTCCGCCCAAAGTGTACTCCTTCTTCTGCATCGCCGGCGCTCAATGCCGCGAGATTCAGCGGGTGCCGCTGAAGTTTACCAAGTTTATGGACGGACGAGAGCTGCGGGAAGTGATTCTTCGTGAACACTCTGGGAGAGGAACTCCCTATGAAGTGGAGGTCTGGTATGGCGGGGCCGGCGAGATGTACTTCAAGGGCAGCTGGTCGCAATTTGCAGAAGACCATGACCTCCACCAAGTTTGACGTGAGCATCTACGACTGTACTCAGTGCCAGAAGGAGTACGAAGCTGAAGTGCACTTTCATTAGATTCTCTTTTTATGTAATCTCTTTTCCTAGTTATCCTTTCACGTGTTATCTGTAATAAGTAGTCGTGATGGATTATATCTTGTGCCAGCTTTATTAATAGACCATGGGAATGAGTCGTCGTTCCGATGTATGCACTTGATGTATTATCGGGTTCCTTTGAACCGTGTGTATTTTTGTTGAATATCGGGTTGCGGACAACCTAGTAGTATGTCTCGAATAATCACAGATCTCAATAACTTATTTATTTTATTTCGTACGACTCGAGGGTCTGAGCCCCCGAGTGGAAAGAAAAGTATTTATACATATTATCGAGTTGACCCAAAGAACCCGACTTGTGGCCTCATGTTCTGGGTTCAGAGGGTCATAACTCGAAAGTTCTTTGTCGCCTTATATCGTCTATGCGTAGAACCGCCGTAGTTGCTCTGCATTCCACGGGTTGCTCTCGTCTTTCCCCATTTTCTTGTCTTGTAGTCGATAAGCTCCTCCTGGTATTACTTCTGTCACGATGTAAGGTCCCACCCATGGGGACTCCAATTTGCCATGACCGTCTTGCTTTAATCGTAAAACTAAATCTCCTACCACGAAAGATCGTGGACGAACTCGACTACTGTGGTAGTTTTGTAGACTTTGCTGGTATTGCGTAGCTCTGGCGAGTGCTACGTCTCTTGCTTCATCGAGTGCATCAACGTCGTCTTGTAGAGCTTCCGTGGAAGTTGTTTTATCGTAAGCCGCAATTCTTAGGGCTTCATGGGTTATTTCGACTGGAAGCACAACTTCTACGCCGTGGACCAGAAAAAGGGAGTTTCTTGAGTGGCCACATTGGGTGTAGTTCTGAGACTCCACAGTACGGAGGGCAGTTCGTCTACCCAAGCGTGTTTGGCTTTCTCGAGAGGTGCTAATAGCCTCTTTTTTATCCCGTTGCATATTAGGCCATTAGCTTTTTCGACTTGTCCGTTTGTCTTTGGATGCGCTACAGATGTGAATTTCAGTTTGATTCCCATACTCTCACAGTAGCTCTTGAACTCCTTTGATGTGAAATTTGTCCCATTATCTGTGATGATACTGTGTGGTACTCCGAAGCGAAAAACTATGGACTTGATGAAGTTGATTGCGGCTGTAGAATCTTGGGTTGTCACGGGGGCTGCCTCTACCCACTTGGTAAATTTATCGACTGCCACCAACATATAGATGTGCCTTCCTGGCCAAGATTTGTGCAATTTTCCTACCATGTCGAGACCCCACTGCGCGAAGGGCCAGGATAGTGGTATTGGTTGCAATTCTGCTGCTGGCGCGTGTGGTCGAGATGCGAAACGTTGACAAGCCTCGCATTTTTTCACTATATCTTTCACGTCTTCAATGACTGTTAGCCAGTAGAAACCTGCACGAAAAGCTTTAGCTGCAATAGCCCTGCTACTAGCGTGATGTCCGCATACTCCTACGTGGATGTCTTTTAATATTTCTTGTCCTTCTTGAGGGGTGACACATCGTTGCAGGACACCTGTTATACTTTTATTGTATAGTTTCCCTTGTAGTACGACGAAAGCCTTGGATCGTCGTATTATCCTCCTTGCTTCTACTGTATCTTCGGGTGGTGTCTTGCTTATCATGTGTGCCAAATATGGCTACATCCAGGTTTCCTCGATCATCATAACTTCTTCTGGTTCTGATGTGCTTCCTTGGCTAATCTTGCCAGCCCCCGAGCATGTTGCTTGGTGCTGGCCTTGTTCTTCTGTAGTCGAAGTTTTATTGTTCTTTATTGATCTTTGTATGATTTCTTCCCAAAAGACTCCTTTTGGTATGGGTAAGCACTGGGACCCGATATTTGCTAGATTGTCGGCTTCCTCGTTGCTGGCCCTGCTGACGTGCGAAACTTCGCATCCATCGAACGTTCCCTCTAGATAATAGTATAAGTTTCTGTATGCTGTCATATTGTCACTGATGGCGTCGCACTTGTTCATCACTTGTTGGACGACGAGATTCGAGTCTCCAATTATTTTTAGTCGAGTCGCTCCGCATGCTTTGGCCATTTTCATTCTATGGAGAAGAGCCTCGTATTCGGCTTCATTATTAGAAGCTTGAGGAAAACTTATCCTTAACACATATTTCAATTTGTCGCCTTGTGGTGATATCAGGACCACTCCTGCTCCTGCGCCTTGGACTCTTTTTGATCCGTCAAAGTACATTGTCCACACGCTTGATAGATCTGGCGGTCCTGTGTTTTGTAACTCTAGCCACTCTGCTGTGAAATCTGGTAAAACTTGTGATTTGATCGCCTTTCGCTTTTCATACGTGATGTCCAGGGGTGATAATTCAATTCCCCACAAGGAGACACGCCCTATTGCTGAAGGGTTGTTTAATATGTTGGGTGCACCGCAAAATATTGCCGTAGTTTTCGTGTTGTTGTGAATACACTGTATGCAAGCTTTTGATAATGCGGGTACCTTTGTTTTGTTGGAGATAGTACTTCGCTGACGAAATATACTGGCCTCTGGATACCGTGAGCTTTTCCCTCTTCACTTCTTTCGACTATCAATACTGTGCTCACCACTTGATGTGTTGCTGCGATGTACAGTAGTAGTGGCTCTTTTCGTTTGGTGCGACCAACACCGGTGGTGTGGAGAGCACTTTTTTCAACTGTGCGAAAGCTGCGTCTGCCTCTTCTGTCCACTCGAATTTGTCGTCTGATTTTTTCATGAGTGCATAGAAAGAGAGTGCTTTCTCTCCCAATCGAGCAACGAATCGACTTAGTGCCGCGACGCGTCCTGCGAGCTTCTGTATGTCGTGCAATTTTGTTGGTTTCCCCATTGTTAGGATTACTTGGATCTTTTCTGGGTTTGCTTCTATTCCTCTTGCCGATACCAGGAACCCCAGAAGTTGTCCCGCTGATACGCCGAAAGAACATTTTGTCGGGTTAAGCTTGAGCTTGTACCTGTTTAGATTGTCGAAAGTTTCTGCCAAATCGCTGATCGGGGACTCTTCTTTTCTTGTGGTGATGACCACGTCGTCGATGTAGACTTGAATGTTGCGTCCTATTTGGTTTTCGAGGTAGTTTTGCATCATCCGCTGGTAAGTTGCTCCCGCGTTTTTTAGGCCAAAAGGCATGACTTGATAACAGAACACGCCGTATGGTGTGACAAAAGTTGTCTTTTCCTCGTCTTCTTTCTTCAGTTTGATCTGGTTATAACCAGAATATGCATCTAGGAAGGAAAGCCTTGCGCACCCCGCTGTTGAGTCTATTATCCGATCAATGCGAGGTAGAGGGAAGGGATCCTTTGGACAGTGCTTGTTGAGAGATGTGTAGTCGACGCACACTCTTTGTACGTCTGTGTTTTTCTTGGGTACAATGACTGGATTAGATACCCAAGTCGATGACTTGATTTCTCGGATGAATCCGACATTTTCTAGCCTGTGTAGCTCAGATGCTATGGCTTTCCTTTTTGGTTTGTCAAATCGTCGCAGTTGTTGCTTGATTGGCTTTGCTTTAGGATCCACATTTAGTGCATGCTCGACGAGTTCCCTGGGAACCCCTGGCATGTCTGAAGGACACCAGGCAAAGATTTCCCAGCGCTCACGGAGGAACTCGACGAGCGCGATTTCCTATGCGAGTTCCAGGTTTACTGCTATGGAGGTGGTCTTGTTCGGGTCCGTGGGGTGGACCTGTATTTTCTTCGAGTCTTGAGTTGCATCGAAAGCCTGATCTGGCAGGGATCGTCCGACGTCGGGTAGCACGTTATGGTCAGTTTCGCCTTTCAGCCTTGCGTATTCTGCTGTCATGCCGAAAGTTTGCGCCAGTCTGTTGAATTCTTTGTCACAAGTGTTGGACACTTCGAAGCTGCCTTGTACCGTGATTGTTCCTTTGGGTCCCGGGATTTTGAGCGTGAGATATGCGTAGTGAGGTACTGCCATGAACTTTGCAAATGCTGGACGCCCCAGGATTGCATGATACTGTGAAGGCCAGTCCATGACTTCAAACTCCAGCTTCTCTCCGCGATAATTGTTGCTATTACCAAAGCAAACGTCGAGTTCTATTTTCCCGAAAGGGTAATTTGCGCCTCCTGGTACTATTCCGTGGAAAGAATAATCTGTTGGCTTTAGACTTTCCAGTGAGATGCACATTGCCTTCAGAGTTCTTGCGTATATTAGATTTATGCCGCTTCCTGCGTCCATGAATACTCGCCCGATATCGTATCCCCTTATTTGCGCCTTTAGCACCATTGGTGAGTGCCCCGGCCTGGGCACTTTTCTCGGGTGGTCTGCTCTGTTGAACCTGACTGGTTGATCGGACCACTGCAGGTACTCTGTAGTGGCTGGTGGTGATGATATAGCTAGATTTACTTGTCTGGATATGCTCTTCCGCTCTTTCTTGGATTTTGGCACCGGTTGGATCATTGCAGATATATATACTTTTGACTCCAGATGTTTCGTTAGTCGCTGTACTTGGTATCCCTGACTTATACTTTTCTTTCCCTGTCGTATTCCTTGGTTCGAGTCCATGGCACTTTGCAACCTCAGGAAGGTTCTGCAATCCTTCATCTGGTGGTTAGAAACTCTTTTCCCATCTAGGTACGCGTAGTGGATTCGACAGGGTCCGTAGAGCATGTCCTCCGCCGATGGGCCAGAGTACTTTGGTTTTTCCACTTCATGATTACCTCTTGCCTGGAACTCCCTGTTTTCATAGCCTTCCTCGTCCCTTTTTCATACCCTGCGGCTATCTGATTTCACCTTGCGTGGCTATCTCCGTTGCGGTATCTTCGCCTTTGCTTGCTCGCTCTGTCGACTTCTGGTGAACGTCCCCTTTTGTTGTTATATACGTCCTCTCCGTCGGCGAATTTGTTGGCTACTTCCATTAATTCAGACAATGTCCTTGGCTTTGTTCTCCCTACCTCTTCCACGAGGTCCGAACGACGAAGGCCAGCCGAAAAAGCATCTATTGCTCTCTCGTCGGAGACGTCTTCTGCTGAATTTTTGATTACACTCCAGCGTTGTATATAAGAGCGTAGAGTTTCGTCTTTCCTCTGCACGCACGACTTGATTTCTTCCAGAGACGCTGGGCGCTTGTACGTTGAGAGAAAATTTCTTGCGAATTGGCTCTCTAGTTCTCCCCAACTCCCGATGAAATCGTTGGGTAAAGTGTTCAACCAGGACCGTGCTGCGCCGATGAGGTGTAACTGCAGACTTTGCATGGCCGTTGCTCTTGTTCCTCCGAGTATTTGTACTGCTTGCAGGTAGTCTGATAACCATAGAGTGGGTTCTTGCGACCCGTCGTATTTTTGTTGATCGTGTGGCAACTTGAATCCTTTGGGTACCCGCATTCTGCGAACCCTGCGGGTAAAGCATAACGCGCCCATCTCTTTTTCGTCGTCTTCGTAATTTTCTTCTCTCCATGCATAGCGTGTGTTGGGGATATACCAAATAGGTATACCAGCGACGTAGTCCTAAACCAGCAAGCCAGGGTGGCCTATCAGGGTGGTATGGCAGATTGCCTACCGGGCGGCCCAGTTGCTGGAGAGACCATGGCGGTACTGGACGCAGGAGCTTATGGCGGATCCGTAGACAGGCCCATGGCGGGTTGCCTTGTAGTACACGCATAGGACTTAGTCTAGGACTCCAAGTTGTATCCGCTCCGGTACCATCGTGTAGCCCACGCCAGGCGCCTTTATAAGCCGGCGTGGAGAAGCCCTTGAGGCACAACTTAGACATACGGCCAATCGCATAGCGAAACAGCAACCTCATCATTGTAACCGAGCACTTGTTGCCATATAGTGATTTATAGCAGCACGTAGGGTCTCGCCACCGTTGCGGGATCTGAAGCTGGGTAAACTCGTGCTACCACCATCCCGGATCGCTCCGCCGTGTTCACCCCCTTCCACAAACTGCCATACACCTACCCCTATGGCAGATCTGTTGACGAAACCACGACAGTTGGCGCCCACCGTGGGGCAAAATGCATCAGGAGCGCGGATCCAGGCGGAATCCGCCTTTGCAGGCATCAGCGACACTATCGCCATCGGGCGCGTCCTCTATGATTCCGGCTTCCCCATCGTCCCAGCGGATAACCTCTGGGTGCCGGCTAGAGAAGACCCCGCTCGATTCACCGTCGTTCCGATCGGAGATATCCATATCTTCATCGGAGAGACAAACCCTACCCCCGCTACGGAAACCAATTTCCGGCAGATTAGTATGGCTGAAACCCCCAAACGGACCGCTTTCGAGCTGGATATGGAGGAGGAATCATCCGATCTGGAACTTCCTAAGTTATCTAGATCGGATGTGAAAAACAATCCCACCCAACCCGCCCTAGAGGTAGAGGAAGTGGTGGTAGACCGTTGTGAATCCGCCATGAGCAATCTGGCGTTAGAGACACCGCGGTATTGCCTTGTTGCGTTCACAGGTATCACTTCGGGATCTACCTCCAATAGAGAAGATAGCCCAGGTGAATCCATCCTAGAGGCACTTAACGAAAGTGGTGAATCGGATGACTGGGATAGCAAAGGCTATGATTCTGGTCACTATGTCGCCGCCATGAGAAGGATCGAGGCGGAGTTAGCTCAGCAAGCACTTGAAGAGCAGAATGCAGCCGCCAAGTAGGTGTTCATGACCAACAAAGGAGATGACGTTGGGCAGACAACCGGTGATCCGCCATCTCAGGCAGCCCATGACGGTGATGCCGGCAAAGAGCAGGGTAACCCGCCACCAGCCGCCGATCCCACCACGGAATAGCTTCCCGAGATCCAGGGCGGCCCCGGGCCTCTGCAACCCGCCATCCCCGAGGTGCATCACCCAGAAGACTTCACGACCCCGCTAGACAAGGTCGTCTATGGAACTCTAGCAGATCCAATCACCCCTGACTATGTCAGAGACGTGAACGATCTCGAGAAGAAGAGGCGAGCAATCCTCAAAGAAGCAAAGCGAGTCGAGAAGATGGGCGAACAGTTAGATGGCGATATCGCTAAAGCTCAAGACACGCTGAAGCGCGCAAGGAACATGGAGGAGAAGTACGTTACTCTCATCCAGAACCAAATGAACGAGGGAGGCGACCCGCAGCTGGTGCAAAACCTTGAGTTCACCGTGCCAACCGCAGAAACTCTGGCCAAGATGTATATCTAGAACCCGCCATATGTGGACAAGAACCGCGATGAAGTCAGGGCTACGCCCGTAGAGAACATCATGGCCACAAAGGAGCTATTGGAGCATAATAAAAGCCCAGCAGCCCTAGAGACGGCGGTAAAACTAATGACCAAAGCATTGGTGCAGCAGGAGAAAGCTACGTCATCACGATGGCTTGAATCTGATCCCGCGCTATGCAGGTCCAGCACTGCGTCCAAAGCTCGGGGTACTGGCAACTATGGTATGCGCCCTGATAACGAATCTCATACCGGATCCTCAGAAGATCAAAGAAGAGAAGCTCGCAACCGGGCAGATGCCATCCCAATATCCTCCGATGACAAGCCACACGGCAAGGGCCCGCAGAGAAATCCATCACCACCTCGCAAGAATTACCCTGCCTATGGATACTAGCAAGACAATGCTGCTCCCCGCCATAAGACCAACATGCCGCCACCAAAGTATAAGACGTTTGAAATCCCAAAGGGAGGAATCGTCATACGCGACAACGATGGCAAACGAGGACGAAGCCGTGACGCTGGACGCAGAGACGATCCGCCACGATGGGAAGCTAGTCGAGACGGCGGATCCAAGCAAAGGGAACGATCTCGCCATGACAAAGGCGTGCACCACAGCGGCGACAAGGATAAGCATCGCTCTTCCTGCCGCCGCGATGACAAAGGGCAAGG
Organism: Dactylis glomerata; assembly: GCA_007115705.1. Lineage (NCBI taxonomy): Eukaryota > Viridiplantae > Streptophyta > Magnoliopsida > Poales > Poaceae > Dactylis > Dactylis glomerata. The sequence goes on from QXEO01000170.1 coordinate 4,783,161, forward strand.
CTCCCGCCGCCATGACGACGATCCATCTCCACGGAGAGCAGAGGGAAGCCGTCGTAGCTGCAGAGATCAATCGCAGGACGGCGAGAGTAAAAGACATGACCCTTCGCCATCCCCACCAGGCAGCCCCCATGGCGGCGGCGGTGGTGGCGGCGGCCCAGCAAAATCGCGCAACTCTCGCAAGGATCCGCAGGACCAGAAGCCCTACGATGCGCGTACCCACCTAAACGAGATTGCCAAGTCTCAAACAGCCTTCTTTCTCGGCCCAAAGTGCTTTGGACAACGGATCCATGATGAGCCCATCCCACATGGGTTCAAAATCGAGAAAAATATCTGCCAGTACAATGGAGTCGATAGGCCTCTAACTTGGCTACAAGACTACTTCAACGCAGTGCAGTTCACAGGGGGATCACCCAATGTTGATGTCCGCTATCTACCCCTGATGTTATCCGGCACAGCGCGGCAGTGGATCAACGACTTGGTAGAAAATTCCATCCAAACCTGGTTCGACATGCAGACTGCGTTCACCGAAAACTTCGAGGGTACCTATAAGAGACCTCATAATATTGGTGACCTCCAAAGGTGCCGATGGGCTGACGACGAGACCTCCCGAACTTTCCTTGCGCGATGGCTAGATATGAAGAACTCCTGTGAAGGGGTTACCGACGAATCCGCCATCCTCGCGTTCATCGACAGTTTGGAGAGAGGCCAGCTGCTCCGCCACCGCCTGTTGCGAGAAAGGAACGAAGGGAAACTAACCCTAAATTCTATGATCACCATCGCAAGCAACTACGTGGCTGCCGATGACGACGCCCGCGAATCTCTGAAGGCTTCCGCCATCCAGAATACTGGAAAGCGGAACAACAGCAATAAACGGAAGAATCCGCCAGAAGAGCAGCAAACTCCAGATATGGTGGCCACATCCTTCACCGACAAGGGTCAAAGCAGCCAGCGCGGCAAAGGACGCGGTATAGGCAGTGGCCAGCCGCGGAGCTCTATGGCTCCCGCTTCGGCGCCTTCCGCCCCCGTGTCCTACGATGAGTACCGCGATATGCCATGCTTCGCCCATCGAGACGCTTCAGGAAAGTGCAATTACACCAATCGGAACTGTAAATTTGTCAACGACATCAAGGCGGACCAAGAAGCTGGCTACAAGCGCAACCGGCGCCAACGGCCTTGTGGCAAAGGAAAAGCGGACAAGGATAAGGAGTCCAAGGATGGCAGTGATATGGACGAAGACCCTGTGCCCAAACCCGCCGAAAAGGCAGAGGGTGGGGCTGGCACGGGTAACCCATTCAAAAATACCAATAAAAAAGGAGCCTTTCACACGTTCCTTGGACCCCCCACGGCTAAGGCACAGCGAGCTGCTATGCGCTCCCTCAATGCCATCGTGCCAAAAATCCGCCAGTACGTCCGATGGTCTGAAGTACCGGTGCACTGGAGCCACGACAATCACCCAGAGCACATCCCGGATGGATATTACGCCATGGTACTATGCCCTGTGATCCACGGCTACGAGTTCTCCAAGTGTCTAATGGATGGCGGCAGCAGCTTGAATATCATGTACGTGGAAACTCTAACAAAGCTCGGCCTTACCAAGACCCAACTCCGCCATAGTGTCGTCACTTTTTATGGAGTGGTTCCTGGCCGCCAAGCTAAGTCCCTCGGGTCCATCACCCTCAAGGTTGCCTTCGGCAGTGAAGAAAATTACCGAGAAGAGCCCATAACCTTTGAGGTGGTCCCGTTCAAAAGTACATACCACGTGATCTTCGGCCGCCCTGCCTTCCACAGTTTCCATGCCAGGCCATGCTACATTTACAACCAGCTGAAGATGCCAGGATCGGATGGCATAATCACCGTTTATGGCAGCTTCAGAAAGACAAAGGAGTGCGAGGAAGGAGAAGCCACCTTCGCGGAGGCAGTGTTCTTCGGCGAGGAGTTCAAGGAAATCCATTCCGCCATGGACCCTGTGGAGATGCCGGTATCCAAGCAAGAAGTTTCCGCCTCCCCGCCCACCTTTAAGCCTACAGTTGATATAAAGCAGGTGGAACTTGTCGCTGGCGATGCCCGCAAGACCACCTCGATTGGGACAAATCTATCCCCCAAATAGGAAAGCGCGCTCGTCGAGTTCCTCCGTGAGAACCGGGACATCTTCGCATGGCAGCCATCTGACATGACAGGTGTACCCAGAGAACTTGCCGAGCATGCCCTACAGATAATCCCTGGCTCTAAGCCAGTAAGACAAGCCATGAGACGCTTCGGAGATGAAAAACGACACGCGATAGCAAAGGAAATTTCCAAGCTACTGAAAGCAGGCTTCATCAAAGAAGTGATCCATACGAAGTGGGTGGCAAATCCTGTGTTAGTTCCTAAGAAAAACACAAAGGTTCTGCGCATGTGTGTAGATTACACTGGCCTGAACAAAGCGTGTCCAAAAGATCCTTTTCCCTTGCCTCGCATTGACCAAGTCATTGACTCGACGGCGGGATCGGAGCTGCTATGTTTCTTGGACGCCTACTCGGGATACCACCAGATCAAGATGAAGGAGTCCGATCAGCTTGCTACGTCGTTTGTAACACCTTATGGCACATATTGCTATGTAACAATGCCATTCGGTCTGAAAAATGCAGGAGCAACGTACCAGCGCACCATGCAGAAATGCCTGGCGGATCAAATCGGACGCAACATCCATGCATATGTGGACGACATCGCCATTATGTCCAAGAAGCAAGATGGCCTTATAGCGGATTTGCAAGTGACCTTCGACAATCTAAGGAAGTACAACATGATGCTCAACCCCACGAAGTGCGTCTTCGGGGTACCAGCTGGACAACTCCTGGGATTCATCGTCTCCCACCGTGGAATTGAGGTCAACCCGGAGAAGATCAAGACAATCCTCGACATCTCACGGCCTAATGACTTGAAGGATGTACAGTGACTCACAGGCTGTGTGGCAGCAGTGAGCAGATTCATCAGTCGTCTTGGCGAGAAGGCTTTGCCACTCTACAAGCTGATGAAGAAATCAGACGAATTCGTCTGGACCGACGAGGCAGACGTTACGCTTAAGGATCTGAAGAGAGTGCTATCCACTACACCAGTCCTAGCAGCTCCTGAAGACCAGGAACCCATGTTACTATACATGGCGGCAACCAACAAGGTCGTCAGCATCGTCATCATGGTAGAACGCAAGGAAGAAGCGCAGAAGTACGGCGTACAGTGACCAGTCTACTATGTCAGTGAGGTCCTGACGGAATCCAAGCAGCGCTACCCTCACTACCAAAAGTTGACATATGGAGTTTTCCTAGCTTCTCGTAAGTTACGGCATTACTTCTATGACCATAAGATCACAGTGGTGAGCAAGGCTCCACTGAAGGACATCATCAACAACAGCGACGCAACAGGACGAGTTGCAAAGTGGGGCATTGAATTGGCCTCCTTCGACATCGACTACAAGCCTCGCACCGCCATCAAGTCTCAGGCTTTGGCAGAATTCATGGCGGATTGGAAGGAAGCGCAGGAGACTACGCCCGTCCCAGAACCAGAGCATTGGGTGATGTACTTTGATGGTTCAAAGCTGCTACACGGCTTGGGGGCTGGAGTGACACTCAAATCTCCCAAGGGAGATGAGCTCAGCTATGTTCTCCAGATCCACTTCCCCACCACCAACAACATCGCGGAGTATGAAGTGCTACTGCACAGGCTACGCGTCGCAAAGGAGATCGGCGTACAACACATTATGTGTTGTGGAGATTCTGACCTTGTCGCTCAGCAGGTGGCTGGCACATACAAAGCTCGGAACGAAGTTATGGCGGCTTACAGAGACGAAGTGGATGAGATGGCCAAAAGTTTCCTCGGCTACGACATAAAGCATGTACGACGAGAAGATAACATGGCGGCCGACACCCTGTCAAAGTTAGGGTCTGGCCGCAAGGTAGTCCCGCCAGGAGTATTCCTCGAGCATCTGCACGTACCATCAGTCAAGATGGTGGATCCAGAAAATCCGGAACTAGCAAGCTCCCCCGTTATGGCGGTTTTGCCTAGCAACCCGCCATGGGCAGAGCCCTACCTGGAGTATCTGACAAACAAGAAATTACCCGAAGACGAAGTCCAAAAGAGACAAATCGAGCGTAGAGCAAAAGCGTACACCATCATAGATGGATAGCTCTACAAGCGAAGCACCTCGGGAGTCTTTATGAAGTGCATATCCCAAGTGGACAAAATTGAAATACTAAGGGAAATCCACGAAAGCGAATGTGGGCATCATGCCGCCACCAGATCCCTAGTAGCTAACGCATTCCGCCATGGATTTTACTGGCCAACAGCCAAGGCAGATGCAGACCGTATCGTGGAGCTCTGCCAAGGTTGCCAAATGTACTCCAAGCAAACCCACATGCCCGCCACAGCACTACATATGATCCCTATAACCTAGCCTTTTGCGGTCTGGGGGCTGGACATGGTGGGTCCACTAAAAATAGCACCTTCGGGATTTACGCACCTCCTGGTAGCGGTAGAAAAATTCACGAAGTGGGTGGAAGCTAAGCCCATCAGAAAACTTGATGGCGAAACCGCCCTAAAATTCGTCAAGGACATTGTGGTCAGATTCGGCATCCCACATAGCATCATCACCGACAACGGTACTAACTTGTCTCAGGGAGAAGTTGAATAATACTGCCATCACAACGGAATCCGCCTTGACCTGGCATCTGTGGCACACCCACAGTCCAATGGCCAAGTAGAACGGACCAACGGACTAATCATGTCAGGGATCAAGCCACGCCTAGAAGCACCGCTACATAGAGCAGCTGGAGCCTAGGCAGAAGAGTTGCCATCTGTGCTATGGAGTCTACGGACCACACCAAACAGATCAACTAGCCTCACCCCTTTCTTCTTAGTCTACGGAGCAGAAGCAATCCTGCCAAGTAATGTCCAGTACGATTCCCCAAGAGTCGAGGCCTATGAGGAGGAAGATGCAGGAGCGTCCAGACAACTATCCGTGGACCTGCTGGAGGAAGAACGAGACCTAGCAGCCCAGAGATCCGCCATCTACCAGCAGAATCTCTGCCGCTATCACAGCCGCCGAGTTCACAAACGCTCGTTCAACAAAGGGGACCTAGTGCTATGCCTCAAACAGCAGAAGTCCCATAAGCTATTCCCACCTTGGGAAGGACCCTTCGTCATCAGCAAAGCTCTACTGAATGGATCCTACTACCTCGTTGATATTCGCGAGCTAGATAAGCGACCCAGTAAGAAGCGCAAATGAAGAGACCCTGACGATATCTACGATGAAACAGATCGTCCATGGAACATCGCACAGCTATGTCCTTTCTACACTTAGCACTTACCTAGGCTATGTAATAGGCACTTCTATATGATCAATGAAATAAAGCATCTGGTTCACTCTTGATTTTCTCTGAGTTTTGACCTCCTTTATTGTTCATTTAGATCGTGTGGAACCTTTGCGCAATTGTGCTTTGCACTTGCGTCTCTTTAAATCTGCCATAGCGGTCCGCGTAGCATATTTATGTCCTGATCTCCATCTGATGTTCTTTGTGTGGATTCCCGAGTAGTGACTTTATGACGGTCTAAGCCGCTATTTGCTAAGGGTTTTGGACGGTTGCTATTAAGTATCGTCGCCCTAGCGGATTGTTCGTGCAAAGATTTCGCCATCTCACGAAAAGTCAAGCACAAAGAGCCGGATGGCGGATCGCATAATCCTACGCGAGATTTTTTTTTTCAAAGTGTTGTTTTTTGAGCATGTCAAACTGCTGTAAGTTGCATAAAAATAGGCCTGGCAGTTTTTTCGCACATAAACCACTTAATAAAAACCGTGCCACAAGTTCAAAAGCATTCACTGATCCGCCACAAGCAGATCAGGCATAGTGCAGAGCATACACGCAGTTTAATAATTTAACTTACAGACCCACTCAGGGGCCGAATTGATGCAATTGTTTCTTCCTGCCACATTGCAGGGTATAACTCAAGAGGATGGCGGAATTGCAGAGGACACTTCATCGCCGCCATCAGCACCAGCAGTGGCTGCAGAGACTGACGCTGAAGCTTGGCTCGGGAACCCCGGCAGATCGTATGCCTCGTAGTATACGTTCAGCTGAGTGCCCAGGGCACACAGCTGATCATATCCTAGCACACTCTGCCGGATGGCGGCCTCGTCCACCGGCGCTCCGTCCTTGCCGCTCTCTGGGATGTCGGAGGTGACCAAGTCCAGATCCAGCTCGGGGTAGTGGGCCTTCGCCAAAGTTAAAGCGGTTCTGGCACTACCCCGAGCGGACGACTGCTTCCAGTCCGCCACTAGCCCAGGCACGAGCAGCAGCTTCTTGGTGAGCCCTATGGCGGAGAGGCCAGCTGAACCCGCTATCTGCAGACTCCCACACGCCTGCCGACCAGCGTTGAGAAGGTCATCCAGCTCCTTTGCCGCGTCGGTGGCTATGCGGAGGCCTGCGGCAGAATCCACCTCGCCTTGCTCCAGGGTCGCTACATAGCGGAAATAAACAATGCGTCATACTCGGCATAGAACATTATTACAAACTACAGAGTATGGAAAGCCATTTGATACCTAGCAGGGTCTTCTGGAAATGATCGAGGACCTCGTTAAAGCCATCTCGTCGCTTTTCAAATTCGGCGGCGGCTTTGCAGAGATCCTCTACCTCCTTCTGCTTCTACAGGTTCTGGCGTTCCTGGTCCTTGAGCTGCTCTTCGAGGAGGGTATTCGAGGCTAAAGATTTTTGGAGCTGCTTCTGCAACCCCTCCGTCGCGATAGCATGGCCCCTTTCCACCCCCTCGAGTGTGGACTTTACCTTGGCAGCATCTGCATGGCGGAAATATAAGCACAGTATTGATCGGATAGCATAAAGGTACTTAAACTTGTCCAAGACAAAAGAAAATTACCGCTATTCTCTAGCTGCTGCTGCAAGTCCGCCACCAGAGTGCTCTTTTCCGCCAGCTCCTTCTCCTGCGAGCTGACAACCTGGACCAGATCCTCCACAACTTTCTTGTAATTCTGGCAAAATGATATTATGTGTTAGTCACTCTTAGAGCTTTATGCCGGATAACTATCCGCCATAACGCTCGGGGGCTACTCATGATGATTTTTTAGTCTTCTTAAGAGCTTTATGCCGGATAGTTATCCGCCATAACGCTCGGGGGCTACTCATGATGATTTTTTAGTCTTCTTAAGATCTTTATGCCGGATAGTTATCCACCATAATGCTCGGGGGCTACTCAGTGCAAAATTTAAAGTTCTCTACAGAGCACCATACGATGTGACGGCGCTCGGGGGCTATACTATGCAAAGTTTAAAAGTAGTTTTCTCTTAGAGCACCATAGCGGATCTTCTACGGAAATCCGCCTCGGCGCTCGGGGGCTACTAGGAGTACATACCTCTTTCACGATGCTGGTTCTCTGAACAAATGATGACATGGTGGTTGACACATGGTTACTGGCCTCCTCCTGCAGGTGGTCAAGGCGGAAAAGAGCATCTGCTTTCTTTTTCCACTTTGAGGCCTCCCCAACTCCTGCGCCTATCTCGACCGCCTTTCCGCTGAAGCTTACTTTCTTTGCGCCTTTAGCTGGATGGGTGGGGGGCCCAGCATCCTTTGCCGAGGAACCCGCCATCTTGCTAGCCCTTTGGGCAGAAGTGGAAGGTCCAGCTGGGCGGACAGGAGCATCGGGTGTAGGTGGAACAGCGGCATGGGAAGGTTTGGTCCTTGGAGGCTTTTGGCCAGCAACTTTTCTTCTCCTATGCGCAAAATCACAGATCAGAACAAGTCAAATTAGAGATGGTATGAAATCAAAATCTTCCTTACTTCCGCTCTGGCAGTTTGATAGTAGCGGAGTGCTCAGGCACAGTGTCCAAGTGGCCGCGCAGAGCAGGGGATGGATGGCGGGAGATAACTCTCTTGCCTAATCCTCGTATGCGCCCGCCCGTGCCGCGAACACCATGGGGTACCGTTGCCGTGGGCTCATCCGCCACATCCTCCTCTTCCGCCATCTTTTGTCTTCTTGGAGATGAGGATGTGTCGTCCTCATCATCGGTGAGTTCCTTTGTCCAGGGGTAACAGACTAGACGGCTCAGCTCGGAGGGCGGAAGGGAAGAAAGCTGCAGAGAGATGCAAGTTATTCAAGAAAAATAACGATTATGGCAGAATAGGAAGGCACTCACCTCTGGACAATTGCCGTTTTCATACATGGGGATCTTTAGCTTCAATGGCTCATCTCGTCCCACCTTGATGATGTTGCGGATTCGGTGCTCGATCTCCTCGGCAGATAATTCCTCCTTGGAATAGCGTTGAGGATCATCAATTCCGCTATATTCGCACATCAGAGCTGGGCGATATTGAAGAGGCTGAATCCGCCGTGAGATCTAGCAGTGGATGGTGTCCGCACCTGTCAGTCCAGAAAACACAAATTTGGAAATCCGTCGTGAGCAGAGTTGGCATTCGTCGTCCATGGTAAAATCGTCCATAACGCCCCAGCTATCTTGCTCTTCGGTGGGACCATCAACAAAAGACCGCAAGCCGTACTTCCTTTCAGGAGGGGCCTGGTCAGCCTGATAGAAGAAAGATCCCCGCCATCCCTTTGCAGAATCATGCGGGGTAATATAAGGGTATGATTTCCCGCTCCGAGGAACAAATGAGACTGATCCGCAGTTGCGAGGGTCTCCATTCGCGTCCTGGTTATGGCAGATGTTAAAATATAAGCGGAATAAGTCTCCGCGCGGATTGATACCCAGATATCCTTCGCACAGCGCGACGAATCCCGCTATGATTGTGAAGCTATTTGGTGCAATATGGTGTAGCTGTAACCTGTAATGCCGGAGTACGCCCTTCAAGAAGTAGGATGGAGGAAGCCTGAAGCCTCGGTCGATGTGAGACTTCAGCATCACAATCTCTCCATTGGAAGGGGCTGACATTGCTGCACCAGGATCTACCCGCCATCTGGAAATCTCCTTGGCCGCTATCCGTCCCTTCTTCTCCAAGGAAGATAGAATTCCCTCATCTAGGTTGCAGGGATCCCAGCTACCTCCCGAAGTCTCAGGTATGGTGGATTCTGTGTCAGATGATCTTGCTGAGCTTTCAACAGCTTCAGACTTTGTGGTCTGACAAGGCGATTCTGGTTCCATGGCGGCTAGAGGCGTAGCGGAAATGATCTCCAAGACCTCGAAAGAGGAAGAGGAAGATGAAGCCAGTTTGTGGCGGGAAAGTCACCGGCGGCGAAGAAATCTCGCGGCGGCTCGTCGGAGATCACGGGGCTCTCGTGGAGGCGCTGAGGAGAGAGAAGGCGTGGGGGGCGAATGAAGTGTGAACCGGCCGGGGTGAGAGGCCGGGGTATATATAGACCCCGGGCCTCGAGATTCATGCCCGCCATCAGAACCGCTCATCTTGATCACGAAAACCCTAGTTCAGCGACACGTGTCCAAGGGTAAAAAGTAACTTCAGTGAAACAGTGCGTACGCTGTGAATCTTGCCCTAGAAGGAACTACGTGCCGAAACATATTTCTATGGTATGATCCAACGGATCTCGGAAATCTCGCTAAGATGAAACTACGTCGCATGATCCGCTATCTACGGCGAACTGAAAGATGAAGAAAAGAGGAACATCAAGAACCACCATCCAGACGCCGAACAGAAGACGAGCTATGGCGGATGGACTTCACCAAAAACAAGGCATGGCGGATGGAAATGACGATCTTGAAATTCCCTGGGGGCTACTGTTGGGGATATACCAAATAGGTATACCAGCGATGTAGTCCTAAACCAGCAAGCCAGGGTGGCCCATCAGGGTGGTATGGCGGATTGCCTACCGGGCGGCCCAGTTGCTGGAGAGACCATGACAGTACTAGACGCAGGAGCTCATGGCGGATCCATAGACAGGCCTATGGTGGGTTGCCTTGTAGTACACGCATAGGACTTAGTCTAGGACTCCAAGTTGTATCCGCTCCGGTACCATCGTGTAGCCCACGCCAGGCGCCTTTATAAGCCGGAGTGGAGAAGCCCTTGAGGCACAACTTAGACATACGGCCAATCGCATAGCGAAACAGCCAACCTCATTATTGTAACCGAGCACTTGTTGCCATATAGTGATTTATAGCAGCACGTAGGGTCTCGCCACCGTTGCGGGATCTGAAGCTGGGTAAACTCGTGCTACCACCGTCCCGGATCGCTCCGCCGTGTTCACCCCCTTCCACAAACCGCCATACACCTACCCCTATGGCAGATCTGTTGACGAAACCACGATAGCGTGCATTGTTTACTCTTTCTTGTGCTATTATATTCCTTGCATCCTCCTTTCGTTTTTGGCGATTTTTGTCACCTGATGACTCACTGGTTTCGTTTCGCGAGGATTTGCGCTTGAACTCTTCCTTTCGCCTTTCCTTATGATGTGTCGCCTTTTTCTCTGGAAGATTTCCCCTTAGCTTGTCTTCTACCAACCCGAGGCTTCATATTGCGGCTTGATGCATGTGCTCCCGCGGATCTCCAGGCTTTGGTTGTGTGGTTAGTAGGTACGCCTGTGCTGCTATCAATGCTGCTTCTGGTGTTTCTTGCAAAAAGTCCTCTTCATCATCTGATGGGTGCGCGCTTATGCTTTTCATATAGCATTCTTATCTTGTCTGTGTTGTTGTCCTCCTGCTGTGCTTCGGGTCTCTGTGCCTTTCTATGCTGGACTCTGATGCATTGCTGTACTCATCCCAATATCCTCCATTTGATGTGTTGTTGTTATCTTGGCTTCTCATAAACATGTCTTTTTCCTCCCTCAACTTCTTTCTGCGCTGGTGCAATGTGTATTGATATCCCATCAGAACTTCTCTTCTTGAATCTGCGGGTACTTCCGTGCCGTGATTGATAGCTGACATGATGATTCTCCACTCTCCGGTTGAGACATGAATTTTCTCCTTTTTCTTCTTGTTGTTATTCCTTGGTTTGTCGACTTGCATGTCGACCTCTTTGTTGCCTTCGTGATTATTCTCTTCTGCTGCTTCAGTGATAATGACGCATAATTGGTGTACGCTTCTGGAGACGCCACTGCTTCCGGTGGCAAAATCCCTTGGACTATTGTGTGACTTAACCACTGTTGCTTCCATGTCGGGCTTTCCCCGAGTTTCGTTGAATTCCTCGAGTTTCTTTTGCATATTTTCTGTTGCTGCTAGACTGACCGGCAAATTTACCTCGCTGGAAGAGCCCACAGATGATCCAGACACTGTGATTGTCTTGGTTTTGCTTGTCGACGGACCCGGTTTCGCCGGATCCGAAAGATGGGTCGAACCTGAAGGTCCGACATAGAAGCTGAGACTTCCGATCGTCAACTCCATCTCTTGATTTTCGTCGACTTCTGGATTGCTATTGGCTAAAAGCGAAAAAGCCGTCGAATTCATGATTCCAACGCCCAGAGTCCCCACGGTCGGCGCCAATTGACGAGGGTTAACTCGACAAATGTCCAATATGAAGGACTTAGGACCGGGGAAGTAGGGCATCGGATGAACTCGAAGGTAAAATCAGTCAAACAAGGTGTGTATCGAAAGTAAACGTAGGTTGAATTTTGGCTTACTCTCAATCTGTTCTTCTCCGTCCTCTCTTGGCCCCTATACAGGTGGCCAGGTCTCAAGGATTGAGAGGGATCCGACATAGATTACAACATCAACATATGACATGAACTCGTATTTCGACCAGTGTTACAATTGGGCCTAGCTTAACAGGCCTCAGGGGTACTCAATACCAAACCATAGACATGAAAATATCAACGAAGGTTCTCCCATAATTTTAATTTGAGCTGCAATGCTAAGGCCATGTGTACGCGCGCAACCATTGAAGTAGTCAATCATCATCGGTAAGAGTACCAACATCAGTATACCAAGGAAAAGTAACCAAATAGCCTGGTCGACATCGCTGGGAGCCAAGAGCATGAATCACCATTATCAAGGACGTAGCAGCCGGGATAAAAATTACGAGGAGAATATTCCTCGCGGCAACCATGAGAAAAGATCCAAGATCGATCCGGCGAAGCAAGATCTAAAGAATCATACTTGGCGAAATTTGATCTTCCAACACTGCTACTAATGTCGGGATGAAGATCTCGTCATCTGAAGAATCCTTCATTGTCTCTTTAGACTTGCCTGCAAGTTGGATTGTTGTAATTATTTCAAGAAGATGACTAAACACTAGTAGAAAAAAGGGCTTCCATTCGCCCCCATTAGTCCCCAACGTATTTGGTCCACGGCTAAAGGGTCCATCAGTCCCGGTTCGTTTGAAAATGTGGGCCAGGGGGCATTAGTCCCGGTTCAAATGGGCCCTTCGGTCTCGGATTCAGCCACCAGCCGGGACTAATGCCTTTGGGCCTTTAGTCCCGGTTCGTGCCACGAGCCGAGACTAAAGGGCAGTTCAAACGAACCGCCACTCCCGCGTATCGTTTCGGAAATCGCTGCGCCATTACGAACGCGATTGTTTCGGTAATATGGAACGACGAACGCATCGGGAGTGGTTTCAGTAATCAACACCGGCGGACCTCTTGATCTTCTTCTTCTCTCCATCTCTAGTATAAAAGAAACCATCATTTAGCTTTCTTGATCATCATCTTCCTCCTAATCTCTCCTCAAAACCACCATAGCAATCAAGCTCTAGCTCTCTCACCGGCCGGCGGCAATCAAGCTCTCTCACTGGCGGCAAGCTCTCTCACCGCCAATCAAGCACTCTCACCGGCGGCAATCAAGCTCTCTCTCTCTCCATCTCATTTCAATGGAGCCGGCGACGCGGGTGCATAATCTCACCGCCGAAGGGATGGAATTCACCATCACGGAAACCGTCCGTGCATCAACGGTGGAGAAGTGGCTCCACGCTGTCAAGGAGCGGTTCCTCGATGCCGCACCGGTCAAATGTGTGGGCTTGGACTGCGAGTTCACCACCCCTCGCGATAAGCCTCATCAGCGTGCCGCCCTCGTTCAACTCTCGGTGGCGTCCGAGGTTTTGCTCTTCCAACTATGTCGGGCCGATCATGTGCCGCAGCTGCTCAGGGATTTCTTGGGGGACCCCACCATTAAATTCTGCGGCGTGGCTATCGGCAATGACGTGCGCATGCTGTCTCCATACAGAATTCAAATTTCATCGGTGCACGACCTCCAAGTGATCATACCGAACCCCACCACGAAACCAATTCCGAGTCTATATGATCTGTCCAATGCTACTATTGGGACAAAGCTTGAGAAGAAGAAAAAGATCAAGAAGAACAAGAAGAAGGGCGACGAGGAAGAAGAAGAAGAAGAAGAACTTATATATGGTTGGGCCAAAGTTCCATTAAGCGACAAGCAAGTGTTGTATGCCGCTCTAGACGCTCGCTTGAGCTTTGAGATTGCTAGGAGTTATTGGAAGCTAGAAGGCTACTAGCTAGCTAGATGTGTGTGTGGTGTGGTATGCGAGTCGAGTGCATATATATATGAAAAAATGTACTCCCTCTTATTTGGTTAACAAGTCTATTATATTGCTATTATTTTGGATTTTTCAAGTTTTTTGGTCTTTTTTGATTATTTTAAATATTAATAATTAATAATTAAATTATGTATAAAAATTATTTGGAATTCATTCATGCTTATTATTACTTAATCAATGTTGCTTAATTTGTGAATTTATTTGGAATTTAAAAAAGTAATATTATATGTTTCCTAAGTGTATAGGTTAATAGAATTGGTAGCATACTATTATCAATAAGTCGCGAGCGCAGTATTGGAAGCTAGTAGGGAAGGAATGGAGAAATTAAGCGTGCTAAGGGTGGAGCAGTGTGAGGATGGGTGACCGACCGGGAAGTGAGAACCACAAGTACTTATAATTTGACATGACAATGGAGTGAGGACCATAGTCTTGGAAGCTAGTAGAGGGAAGGAATAGAGATGATTAGATAATAAAGAAAAATAGAGAAATAAAGAAAATATAGAAATTCCGAAACCAAAAATACAAATTTTATTCTGAATGGACCTTTAGTCCCGGTCCGTGTTACGAACCGGGACCAAAGGTCCTCCAGCCGCAGCACATGCCCCGGGCCACGTGGAGGACCATTGGTCCCGGTTTGTAAGCAACCGGGACTAAAGGTTGGAGCCTTTAGTCCCGCTTTGTTAGTCCCGGTTGCTACAACCGGGACTAATGGGCGTTACAAACCGGGACCAATGGCCTTTTTTCCACCAGTGAAACCATGTAGAAGAAAAAAAAATCCATGTAGAAAATTGCTAACCCGCCTAGGATGCAAAATGAATCCGAAATAATAGATGAACACTTGTTTGCCTCGTATAAATTACATATATAAGCATGATGGTGGTAATATCGTTAGATCTATTTTTCATATGGATTGAACATTACCATCATTGTAAGATCTCAAGTGAACACCAAAATAGGCATGGCAAAACAATATGATTCAAAAGAAAAAATAGAGACCTACATGAGTATATGTATCTCTACTAATAATACGGCTTGAGGACGTGATGGTCGTTAAACCGTGGTACGTAAAAAAACCGGTAAAAATTTCGTACGTCAAAAAAACCCCCCTCGTACGTCAAAAAAATCCTCGCGCTTCCTTTGTCAGTCGTACGTCTGTTCGGGCCGGACTCCACAGGAGAATAGGTATTCTAGGGTGGAGGCGTGGTTAGAGGCCTTGCGGCGCTCGATGTGGAAGGGGAGCGACGCGAGGCTGGGGCCTTCCCTGCATGTTGACCTTTTCCCGTTCCCCTTCCTTGGTTCTCTGCCGCCGCCGCCGGGAAGTAGGCAACATCTCTGCGTCCTCCTATCATCCGCCAGGCCTCTCCAGGTCTCGGGTGGAAGTGGATGCCTATCCCGTTCAGATAAGTTTCGGGCATCCGGCCTCCTCCCCATGCCCGGCCTCCTCCCCATGCAGGTGCAGTATGCGGCCATCCCGACCTCGAGCGCCTCCTGCTTCTCCCATCCAGGCGAGTTCCGTTTGTCACGTCTGTGGTGTTTGATCCTGTTCCCCGTCAGATCTCCCGGCATCGCTGAAATAGAAGAGAAAAGAAAAAGAGCAGCAAATTCAGCGGGAGGGAGCTGAGCGAGCACTGCGTGGGGTGTGGCCGAGAGAAGCAGCAGGCGGCGAGTAGCCATGATTTGGCATAAATGCAGCAATCTAGCAGGGACAAAGCTTGCTACTAGATGATTTGCTGCGTGTCTTGATGCATTCCCTGTTTTTATATGTAGCGTGATGCTCTACGGGTGTGTTCGTGCACTGCTGCACATAGTTCACATTTTGTTTGCCTGAATTTTAATTGCTCACTGGAGTTTTGCTTGCTTACTGGATTTCAACAATTAATTTTTAAGAGTCGTGAAGAGAGTTGGACCAGATTTGTTTTTATTCACCTCAAATGCTTAGGTCCTGTTACAGTTATTTCATGATTATAACATCGTTTTGCTGTTCTGTCATGCACATGGTTTAAAATCGTTGTCATCTGTTTCACATCATTTATTTGCCTTTGTGTTACTACGTTGTACATTTAGTAAAGATTTGTTGAAAGTTTACATGCACACTCTGCAGTTTTGTCTGAAGCTTGCGCCGTTAGAAACACTACCAGAATGCTGGGGGCATTAAACGGCCGAGTTGTGTATATTGACACTAAGCATCTCATTTAAAAAATATTTGTAGTTATCAACCTTTGCCATGTATTGCAGAATGGTCGTGATAGTTCAGAAAAGCTTTCCTCAAGGATTCGGGCAAGAAGGCTTGGCACGAAAGGTTATTATAATTCATCAACTACTTACCTTCATCATAAAATACTTGATCTTTCAGTTTTGCACTTCTGTGCTCATGTTGGTGACTTCTTCAGCTGTTATTTCATACATTAACTTTTTTTTAAATACAGATGCGCACCATCCAATTCATGGATCGGATTTGTTTATTGTTGCTAGCGGTGAATAAAATTTTCCTGTATAGCTGATTGCATATGTATGGAAGTTTTGCTTCGTTGTAGTACAAAATCAACCTATTGTTCCACATGAGCAACTGAATCAATCACACACGGAAATCAAGCTTGGCTCCAATTGACTCAATGGATCATGGGCAGCATCGCATGCGAATATCCTTTATGGATTGATTTGGGGCGCATTAGCAACTTCCTGAGAAGAGCGAGGGTGCCCTGGCCGCGACGGTGTGCTCTCTCATGAACATTGGCTTTGGTCGGTCGTGAATAACCATCAATTTTAGTGTATTCGTGTGTGTCGATGATTTCCCTGCTTAGTTTTATATTGCTGATATATGGAAGAACTCACAAGCTTTAGATTATTTGTATTGTTTAATTTTGTTCCCGTGCATTGGGCAGAATTATGAATTTTATATGAAACTGTTATTTTTCATCTAGATTTTACCTTTAACATCATCTGAATTTTACATGGTAATTTTAATCTGAATTTGGTGATGTTTGTCACGGTGTTGTCAGAAATTGCCATACCTGTGCGTTCAAAAAATAGTGCGACACTTCACCCCTAGCAACGCACGGATGTTTAGCTAAGTTGCTAAGTTAGTAGATCAATCGAGTGCAACGATTTTATGGAATCCAGACGCTAAGGTTTAAAGACATACTAATACAAGATCATCTGAAAATGTGCTATTTGGTAAAATATAGGAAAACTATCTCTTTAGCTTTTTTCCAAAATACTATCATTTAGCTTTGTTATTTTGTAATTCAATTACAATTTATTTTAATTTGTGATCTTTTCTTAACAGCTAGATTGCAACGGTATGTGAGGGTGGACGTTTTCATATAGGAGGACGGAAGTTTAAAAATAATAAGGTTGGAGAGAGAATAGATCTTTTTGATGTATGAATAGATACCACATTTCATATGCCTTTTTTTAATTTAGGACAATTGTTTCTGGATTGTAATGGTATCATTTATGTATCTATATAATTTTTGGTTATCCCGTAGCAACGCACGGGTATTCAGCTAGTATATAATTAATCGAGTATTTCAGCCCGCCACAATATATATGAACTGCGTATTCGGGTCCAAGATGAACAACACTTATTTTTATTGTGAAACAACCAGGCTTCTAGAATCTAGATGATTGGACCTGATACACCCAGACTGAACTTGTTAACAAACGCGCTTTGGTCTAGCCTCCATCGTCAACCATAGAAATAACACATATCAGAAGGAAAACGAAGTGCCTGAGTCTGTTCAGAGACATCAATAGACACATAAGATAAATGGAATCAGTGCCTTATATGCCTAAATTCAGATGACGTGATATATGACTATTAAACGTATGTACTGGCTAGTTTAACCAAAAGTCCGAACTAATAGAAAGGGCTATGGAGTCCCGGAGACGACGTCTGCATCTACTCGTACAACCCAGAGGTGGGCGTTCATGTACATGAGGATGAAGCGGATGCATCGTCTGGGAGGATGGACATGAAGTGGGTCGAGACACTAAATAGGATTAACCTCTCGATTTCCATTCATTAATTTCAGTTCGTGGGGGAGAGGAAGAGGGCTTTTAATTTGTGGGGAGAGGAAGAGGGCGTCAGGTCACCTCCTTTTTTTTTGAGGGAGGGAAGGTCACTTTCTTTTTTGTTGCTTGGAGACTTGGAAGATCAATAGTTATGAACTGATATGGGTTTTTTTTTTTCTTACTCACGACGAAACATGATTGTATGCACGGAACGGAAAAATAACAAAAAGATAGTTGAGGTGACTTGATGACGTGGCATGCTTGCATGTTGAGAAATCAAATAGTGAGGGCTCCAAATAGATATAGAAGATATCTTTTTTACATCTGAAGGATGTGTTCAGTCGGAGCCATGTGGCACCATAAAACTCTTTTTAGTGCCCTTTATATGTGTTTTAAGGGGTCGATATTTATGACATCTCTTATTGATGCTCCAACCAGAGCAGGGTGAGGAAAGAGGATTTGAAGGAAGGCATGATCCCATATGGCGGCCACGGGACATGAGCTGGAGGTGGGGACATGACTGGGGCCTGCCGGCCTGGGGGCAGCAGGAGGAAGAAACAACAGCACCAGCGAAAGGAGGAAGGTAGGCCGCGGGCGATTGTGTGTTATAGGCAACCTCATAGTACTCGTAGAAGAAGTTCACGAGGGATCACAAAACGACGTGAATTGACAGCAAATATATTTTCACAGTAATGCTAGCTGTATACGATGGAAATCTTATCGCTCATACTACTATAATACACATCCGCTTAACCTACGTGTAGATGCCTCGCTAGCTAGCTACACGGCGCCGCCGTCCATGTGCGCCGCCGTCTCTTTTCCCAGCGCAAGCGGGCCTCCTGGCTCTCTTTGCTCGCTGACCCGCCTGGCGCCGTTCGGCGGACGCCAGTAGTTCGGCGAGTCCTGCTTCGATCAGGCCACGGTCGATGCCCAGCTCCACAGGCCTCGCGACGCTGATCCTGGCGCTGCGCATCATAGGGATAGCCCCGTCACCCTCGCTCTTGCCCGGCTGCCGCCTTTCCGCCGCCGCAACGAATTCCGCGACCTCCGCGTCGAGCATGTCCGTGTCGATACCCAGGTCGACAGGCCCGGCGACGCTGATCCTGGCGTTGCGCATCGTGCCCCTGTCATCGCTCTTGATCGGCGGCCGCTCCTGGCACGGTTCCTCGGCAGACACGAACTTGCCCACCTCGGCGGCGAGAGCGCAGAAGTCGATACCCATGTCCACGGGCCCCGCGACCCTAATCCTGGCGTTGCGTCTTATGCCTCCTTTGCGGACGCCGAAGCAGCTCGCCATCTTTTTCTCCATTAACGTCGCCGGTGAGCAGAGATTGCCCAATCCAAACCACGCGATCTAAGTGCACGCGTGATCGGAGGACTGCTGGAGAGAGAGGAGAAGGATCCAGATGCGACTATGTGGAGCCGTCTGAGGGAGCCGCGAGGCACACTTATATGGACTCATGGTCGGTCGGGAATCCTACACCGACTAGGACTCGGGGCAAGAGTCGCGAGTCCGACTCCGTGGGAGACTTGGACTACGGTTTCCTTCCTCGAGTGAAGGTCTGAAGCTCTAATTCATCGTCCATTCGTTAATGAGGATGCTTTAATTCGCTACTGTATTCATGTTACTACTATAGTAGCCCAGCGAAGAATCTCTCGAGACGCGTTCGGTCAAATGACACCGCTCGATCGGAAGAAATGACAAAAATGAGTTAGAGATGATCAGTGTGCCTAATACAAGTTACAATGAAAAAAATAAAAAGATTGCTACTAAGAAAAAGAAACTAAAACGTTACTCCATAGTGGGGACAAATATGGTCTTTACCAGCATGTTGCCAAAAACTCTTGAGCGCTTTTATCTTTCTTCATGACCTTGCTGATAAGTGCGCTATCTCAGGGGTTTAATTGTTATAGCATTATTAGTAAATAGATCTTGGGCATTTTAGGGTTGCGTAGATAATAATTTTTTATTATTATTAGCATCCAACCCCAACATCTTCAACTTTGGCTTCTCCCACTATAAAAAGCCTGTCCCTGTACCCGGTGGATGTTTTGGATGGCTGATAACCCACAAGTGTAGAAGATTAAATTGTAGTACCATTATTCAATAAAGAAAAGGTTATCGAACCCATGAGAAGCTGAAGGAATTGGTTCACAAGCTGACATAGAAACAGTAATAGCTGCAAAGTGTTTTTTTGGTATTTTTGGTTGTAACTGTAAGAGAGCAAACAAGTAAAAGCAAATAAAGATGATAAGTAACCATTCTTTTCAGAGAAAGACCAATCCTCTATGCACAAGAGGACAAGCTTGAGTGCACCTATATGAAACAAACGTTCCCGAGGGCAGCCCAGATTAACTTATCAAACAAGTTTCTACGATAATATGGTGAATAAAGTGTCCAGTTCTAGTATCATTGGATGGAGTCAAGCCAACAAACCCCTAATGGTTGATCTCAAGATCACCTTATGATGAATAGAAAGAGAAATATAAAGACTAAAAAGTCCAACCATTTCCTTAGACTCTAAGGTCCCCGATCAAGAACCTCCTTATCACAAGTTTATGGATCAAAACAATGTTGCTGTCACTCACAGTTTATCCTCATATTCTTGCTCTAAGGTGCAGCTCCTCTGAGCCCATAAATGTGAAGTAATACATAGTCGACGTTTGCATATTACCATCATAGAACCACATCATAGCATAAACTTGACTTCTTACTCAATGATATTACATAGAAACCATAGCTAAATCATCCTAAGCCCTCAAGAACATAGAGAACTACTCACAACGATGAAACATGATCATGACCAGTGGCATAATAAATATAACACAATCTGATAATATAACTTCACCACAAAATAATCTTGAATCCCTGATGGCTTGTACGTAAAGCTTGTTGGGAACCCCAAGAGGAAGGTATGATGAGCACAGCAGCAAGTCTTCCCTCAGTTATGAAACCAAGGTTTAATCGAACCAGTAGGAGAAAGCCAAACTTCAGAAGGTGATGCTTGCTAGCTTTGTGACACTCCGGACAAGGACGCCAGATAAACTGCTTGTCGGCGTGTAGCTTTCCACCAGCAGCAACGTGAAACCTGCACACAACATAACCAAGAACTTTGCTCCCAACTTACGATGAGGTTGTCAATCTCACCGGTTTGCTGTAAACAAAGGATTGAGCGTATCGAGTGGTAATAGGATAATAGTAAGCAAGAAAGTAAACAGTGCGAGTAAAAGTAAACAGGTATAGCAATGTAAAGGAAATTGGACCAGGGTCCACAGTTCACTAGTGGTGTCTCTCCATAAGATAAATAACACATGCTGGGTAAACAAATTACAGTTGGGCAATTGATAGAGTAAAAATAACGTACATATGTCATGAGGATCGCTATGAGATTCACTCTGGGCATTACGACAAAATACATAGACCGCCATCCAACTGCATCTATGACTAAAAATCCACTCGCGGGGAATCATCCGAGGACCCCTTGATTATTAAGTTGCGAACAACAGATAATCGCATTAAGCAAAGTGCGTAATGTAAACAAAGCAAATGTCCTTGGACACAAGAATGTTGTTTTCTCCCTAGTGGCAACAACACATCTACAACCTTAAAGGTTTCTGTCACTCCCCCAGATTAAATAGAGGCATGAACCCAACTATCGAGCATAAATACTCCCTCTTGGAGTTACTAGCATCTACTCGGCCAAGATAGCTACTAGCAACGGAAAGCATGCAAGATCATAAACATCATAGAGATAACATAAGATATAAATTCAGCACATCAACTTAACATAGTACCAATACTCATCGGATCCCAACAAACACAACATGTATGATTACATAAGATGATCCTGATCATGTAAGGCAGCTCACAAGATCTAAACATGAAGCACATGGTGGAGGAGACAACCATCTAGCTATTGCTATAGACCCGTAGTCTAAGGTAGACTACTCACACATCACTCCGGAGACGACCATGGTGGTGTAGGAGGCCTCCGGCAGGGTGCCAGGAAGAGCTCCTGGATCCTCCCGATCTTACGACAGCGACAGCGGCGGCTTGCAGTATGTTTCGTGGAAAAGAAATTTGTCCCTTAGGTTTTTCCCGTTGAGGGGAACTTATAGGCGAAGGGGCAGCATCAGAAGTGGGATCAGGCGTTCTCACCACAGGTGGGCGCGACCAAGCCCCTGGTCGCGCCCCCTGGTGGTGAGGCTGGCCCCTGGCCCCCTTCGTCTCATCTTCGGTCTTTGTGAAGCTTCGGTAAAAATAGGAGGTTCAGCTTTTGTTTCGTCCAATTCCGAGAATATTTCCTGTGTAACTTTTCTGAAACACAAAAACAGTAGAAAACAGTGAACTGGCACTGTGGCATCTTGTTAATAGGTTAGTTCGGAAAAATGCATAAAAACGCCACGAAGTGTAACAAAACACAAAGTAAATGATGTAAGAACAAACATGGAGCGTCAAAAATTATAGATACGTTTGAGACGTATCAAGCATCCCCGAGCTTAACTCCTGCTCGTCCTCGAGTAGGTAAGTGATAACAAAAGAATAACTTTTGAGGTGACATGCACCATCACAATCTTGATCATCTAAGTAAGTATTGAGTGCTGGGATCAAAGAACTTAAAACATGGGCATAAGAGACATAATCTTGACAATAAGAACTTAGCAACCATGTTATAACATGAAAAGGAACACAAACGAAAGATCATGAATAATGAAACAATGAAAGTCAAACATGTGTTCAAATCATATGGAAAAACATAGCAAATGGTTCTCAGCTTGTCCTTCATGGAATAGTAAAACATAAATGCATAGGACACCTTCAAGTTTAAGAGAGCGACTAGATACAAATAATTTAAGACAAGTGAAACCATAATCATGAATCAATCAATGATAAACTTTGGGACTATGCACATTAAACTCAGAATGGCAACTATGCTCTCTTAGACGGTGCATAAAGGTAGAAGGTGGAGACTGAACATAAAAGTAAAAGAAAGACCCTTCGCAGAGGGGAGTAGTGATTGCAAGTTTTATAAACCTTCAAAAATTATGGTACTTACTAGCTTTGAGCTCTCATTGCCCCCATCATAGGCATCTTGATTGGTTATAGTTAATGCGAGAACAATTATGAGCATATGCTTGACAAATCATAAGTTGAAAACCTCGTGTCCGTGAAGTACGAATACCCAAACCTCATGCTACTCGACTTAGGGTCTCAAGCAAGCTCTTGTCATTGTAAGTATATGTGTATCATCGAGAACCGCCAACGGGGTACCTCCTTGCCCGATGACATGGAACAAGCCCACATCAAAATGACAAGACAAACAGATAATGAACACCTCGGCATCTCTTTTATTTACCATTGGTATAGCTTTTTATTTTGAGATGCGTCGTCGAATGTCCACTATGGGCATGCTATAAATTTCCACCATGAATTATGCATGGCTTAGATTAGCGGCCCAGGCGTTTCTCTAACACATATACAAACTCCGTGATCCCGCAAGATTCCCAACTTGTTTCACATCGCGAGTATCCATAAACAAAAGATCACGCTATCAACTCAAATCAGAGAAGTGCAATGTTGAAAGCTTTCCCCATGACGGCATGGTTTGGCTAATTCCCAACTTACAACTTGCAAGCATAACGTCAACATAAGAGAATCACAATGTCAAAATTTTAAAAGCAAGAAAATTAAAGTATGCCATCAGGTTCGTGAGATCTTTACTGACTAATTTTCGCATAACACCGAAAAAGTTTAATTTGAAGGATAGATAAAAGCAAGTCAAATGTACTTTGGAATAGCAAATTGCTAATAAGTATGTATGGTTGACAAGGGTATAGATAATAGAGCCCGTCAGTTGAGTACTCCTGAGGCCCGTTAAGCTAGGCCCAATTGTAATGATAGTCGAGATACGAGTTCTTACCGTATGTCGATATTGTAATATGTGTCGGATCCCACCCAATCCTCGAGACCTGGCCATCTATATATAGGGGCCAGGAGGGGACGGTGTGGGACAGATTGAAAGCAAGCAAGGTTCAACACCCAATTTTACTTTCGATATACACCTATTTCGACTAACTTTACCTTCGAGTTCATCTGGCGCCCTATCTCCCCGATCCTAAGTCCTTCATCTAGGACATTTGCCGAGTTAACCCTCGTCAATTGGCGCCGACCGTGGGGACCTAGGCGTTGGAATCATGAATTCGATGGCTTTTTCGCTTTTAGCCAACAGCAGCGCAGGAATCGGCGGAAATCAAGAGACGGAGCTGACGATCGGAAGTCTAAACATCTTCATCGGACCTTCGGGTTCGACTCGCCTCTCGGATCCAACGAAACCAGATCCGTCGGCGAGGGAGCCCGAGACAATAGCAATGTTGGAATCATCTGAAGGCTCTTCTAGCGAGGTAAACTCGCCGGTCAGCTCAGGAGAAGCACAAAGCACAGAAGGCGACAAAATTCAGGAAAAGTTCGACACGGAAGTGGAAGCGTTTAAAACGCACAATAATACAAGGGACTTCGCCACTGGAAGTAGTGGCGTCTCCAAAAGAGTACATCAGTTATGCGTCCTTATTACTGAAGCAGAAGAAGAGAACAATCACGAGGGAAACGAAGGGGTCGACAGGCAAGTCGACAAAATAAGGGTGCACAATAAAAAGGAAAAGGAGAAAATTCGCGTCTCAGCCGGGGAGTGGAGGATCATCATGTCAGTTGTTAATCATGGCACAGAAGTACCCGAAGGCTCAAGAAGAGAAGTTCTAATGGGATATCAGTACGTATTACACCAGCACAAGAAGAAACTAAGAGAGGAAAGAGACATGTTTGTGAGAAGTCGAGATAATAACAGTATGTCAAGGGAAGAATATTGAGATGATTATAGTGAGGATTCAGAGTACAGCAGGGAAAGGCGCGGAGACCCAAAATACAACAGAGAGACAACGGCGCCGAGTAGAGAGGAAAGGTACTCAAGAAGTATGACTCCACAGCTAGAGGAGGAGGAAGAAGATTTTGTACAAGAAACACCGGAAGCAGCGCTGATAGCAGCACAGGCATACCTACTAACCACGCGGCCAGAACCCGGAGACCCACGGGAAAACATGCACCAAGCCGCAATACGAAGCCTCGGGATAGTGGAAGACAAGATCATGGGAAAAGGTCCAGAGGCAAAGTCGACAAGTTACAAGGAAGGACGAAAGGAGGAGTTCAAGCACAAAATCACACAAAACGAGTCTAGCGAATCATCAGAAGAAGAAAGGCGACAGAAGAGGAAGGAGGACGCAGGAAATATAATAGCACAGGCTCGAGTAAATAAATCGCGCCACGCATGGAGGGAAGAAAATTATGAGGACGACGAAAAAGAGATGTGCGCATTGTGCTTTACCCGCAGGGTTCACAAAACGCGGGTACCCAAAGGATTCAGGTTACCACACGACCAGCAAAAATATGATGGGTCGCAGGAACCTACCATATGGTTGTCGGATTACCTGCAGGCAGTACAGATATTAGGGGGAACAAAAGCGACAGCAATGCAAAGTTTGCAATTACACCCCACCGGCGCAGCATGGTCCTGGTTGAATACCCTACCCAATGAATCCATCGGAAGCTGGGGAGAACTTGAAAGCCAATTCGTAAGGGATTTCCACTCGACATATAAGCGCCCAGCGTCACTGGAGGAAGTCAAAGCGTGCGTGCAAAGGAAAGGCGAAACTTTATGTTCTTATATACAACGATGGAGTGTAATCAAAAACTCAGCAGAGTACGTCTCCGACGAAAGAGCAATAGACGCCTTTTCGGCTGGACTTCGTTGCTCAGACCTCGTGGAAGAGATAGGAAGAACAAGGCCAACAACAGTAGCCGAATTAATGGAAGAAGCCAATAGATTTGCTGACGAAGAGGATGCATATAACAACAAAAGAGGACATTCACCAGAAGCCGACAGAACAAGTAGACAGAGGAGAAGACACCGCAACAGAGATAACCAAGGAAGGTGAAATCAGGTAGCCGGGGGGTACGAAGCAAAGGAAGAGGAAGGTTATGAAAATAGGAAGTTCCAAGCAAAAGGAGTAGAAAAACCGAGATACTCCGGCCCTTCGGCCGAAGACATGCTATATGGACCTTGTCGAATCCACTACGCGTATCTCGATGGAAAGAGAGTCTCAAACCACCAGATAAAGGATTGTAGAACTTTCCTGAAGTTACAAAGTGCCATGGGTTCAAGCCAAGGAGGATGGCAAGGAGAGAAACGCGCAAGTCAAGGATATCAAGTACAAAGGCTAGCAAGGCACCTAGAGTCGAAAGTTTACATATCTGCAATGATTCAACCGGTGCCCAAATCAAAGAAAGAGCGAAAGAGCATATCCAGGCAAGTAAACCTAGCAATATCATCGCCACCAGCCACTACGGAGTACTTGCGGTGGTCAGATCAACCAATTAAATTCAGCAGGGCAGACCACCCAAGGAA
Organism: Dactylis glomerata; assembly: GCA_007115705.1. Lineage (NCBI taxonomy): Eukaryota > Viridiplantae > Streptophyta > Magnoliopsida > Poales > Poaceae > Dactylis > Dactylis glomerata. The sequence goes on from QXEO01000170.1 coordinate 4,809,058, forward strand.
AGTTCCCAGGCCGGGCCACTCGCCAATGGTACTAAAAGCGCAAATAGGAGGGTACGACATTGGGAGAGTATTCATGGATGCAGGAAGTGGCATAAATCTAATATATGCTAGAACTCTAAAGGCAATGTGCATCTCGCTGACAAGCCTGAAGCCAACAGATTGCTCTTTCCATGGAATAGTACCAGGAGCCACAAATTACCCTCTAGGGAAAATAGAACTCGACGTCTGCTTCGGCAGTAGCAGCAACTATCGCAGGGAGAAGTTGGAATTTGAAGTTATGGACTGGCCCTCACAGTACCACACAATTCTAGGGCGCCCAGCATTTGCAAAGTTCATGGCGGTACCTCACTACACGTATCTAACGCTAAAAATTCCAGGACCCAAAGGAACGATCACAGTACAAGGGATCTTCAAAGTAGCCAACACTTGCGACAAAGAATTTAATAGAATGGCGCAAACTTTCGGCATGACAGCAGAATATGATAGACTGAAAGGGGAAACCGATCATAATGTGCTACCCGGCGTTGGACGATCCCTGCTAGATCAGGCTTTTGACACAACTCAGGACTCAAAGAAAATCCAGGTCCACCCTACAGACCCGAACAAGACAACATCGATTGCGGTAAACCTGGATTCCGCATAGGAAAGCGCGCTCATCGAGTTCCTCCGTGAGCGCTGGGAAATCTTCGCCTGGTGTCCTTCAGACATGCCAGGGGTTCCCAGGGAACTCGTCGAGCACGCATTAAATGTAGATCCTAAAGCAAAGCCAGTCAAGCAACCATTGTGATGATTTGATGAACCCAAAAGGAAGGCAATAGCATCAGAATTGCACAGGCTAGAAAACGCCGGATTTATCAGAGAAATAAAAACTTCGAGTTGGGTATCCAATCCAGTCATTGTACCCAAGAAAAACACAGACGTACAAAGAGTGTGTGTCGACTACACATCTCTCAATAAGCACTGTCCAAAGCATCCCTTCCCTCTACCCCGCATTGATCAGATAATTGATTCAACAGCGGGATGCGCAAGGCTTTCCTTTCTGGATGCATATTCTGGTTACAACCAGATCAAGTTGAAGAAAGAAGACAAAGAAAAGACAGCTTTCATTATGCCATATGGGGTGTTTTGTTATCAGGTGATGCCTTTCGGCCTAAAAAATGCAGGAGCAACCTATCAACGGATGATGCAAAACTGCCTCGGGAGCCAAATAGGACGCAACATCCAAGTCTATATCGACGATGTAGTCATTACAACAAGAAAGGAGGAATCCCTAATTAGCGACTTGGCAGAAACCTTCGACAACCTGAACAGGTACAAGCTTAAGCTTAACCCGACAAAATGTTTGTTTGGCGTGTCGGCAGGACAACTCCTAGGGTTCCTAGTGTCAGCACGAGGAATAGAGGCAAACCCAGAGAAGATCCAAGCAATTTTAACAATGGTGAAACCCACTAAACTACACGACGTATAGAAACTCGCAGGACGCGTCGCGGCACTAAGTCGTTTTGTTGCTCGATTGGGAGAGAAAGCACTCCCTTTCTATGCACTCATGAAGAAATCATGTGATAAATTTGAGTGGACAGAAGAAGCAGATGCAGCATTCGCGCAGCTGAAAAAAGTGCTTTCCACGCCATCAGTGCTGGTCGCACCAAAAGAAAAAGAGCCACTACTACTCTACATCGCCGCAACCCATCAGGTGGTGAGTACAGTATTAGTAGTCGAAAGAAGTGAAGAAGGAAAAGCCCACATCGTCCAGAGACCGGTATATTTTATCAGTGAAGTTCTTTCTCCAACAAGGCTGAGGTATCCGCACTATCAAAAACTCGCATATAGTGTCTTTACAATAGCACAAAAATTGCGACAATACTTTGCGGTGCACCCAATCATAGTGGTCAATGAAGCACCACTATCGAACATATTGAACAATCCTTCAGCAACAGGACGTGTCTCTTTATGGGGAATCGAATTATCTCCCATGGACATCACATATGAAAAAAGAAAGGCGATCAAGTCGCAAATCTTGCCAGATTTCACAGCAGAGTGGTTGGTGTTACAGAGCACGGGACCGCCAGATTTATCGAGTGTATGGACAATGTACTTCGACGGTTCTAAAAGAATCCAAGGCGCAGGCGCATGAGTAGTCTTGATATCACCACAAGGCGATAAACTGAAATACGTTTTAAGGATGAGTTTTCCGCAGGCCTCTGGCGTGCGGAGCAACTCGACTAAAAATATTCGGGGACTCGAACCTCGTCGTCCAGCAAGTTATGAACAGATGCGACACAATCAATGATAACATGATGGCTTACAAGAACTTATATCACTATCTCAAAGGAACATTCGAGGGGTGCGAAGTCTCGCACGTTAGCAGAAACAGCAACGAAGAAGCCGACAATCTAGCAAATATCGGGTCACAATGCCTGCCCGTGCCATCTGGAGTCTTCTGGGAAGAAATAGTTGAAAATCGATAAAAAGCGTCAAAACTTCGACTACTGCAGTAGGCTCGGGGGCTGGTGCGAAAAATAACGAGAGTACACCAGAACCCGAAGAAGTCATGATGATAGAAGAGGCATGGATGCAACCATATCTAGCATACATGATGAGTAAGAAGTTGCCAGAAGATGCAGTGGAAGCCAAAAGAATAACTCGACGATCCAAAGCATTTGTCGTGTTGCAGGGAAAATTATACAAAAAGAGCATAACTGGCGTTCTGCAGCGTTGCGTAATGCCTTAAGAAGGACAAGTAATACTAAAAGACATACACGCCAGAGTATGTGGCCATCACGCCAGCAGCATGGCAATAGCGGCGAAAGCGTTTCGAGCAGGATTCTATTGGCTAACAGCCATCAAAGACGCGAAAGATATAGTTCAAAAGTGCAAAGCGTGTCAAAGATTCGCATCTCGGCCACATGTGCCAGCAGCAGAGTTACAACCAATACCATTGTCTTGGCCTTTTGCACAATGGGGCCTCGACATGGTAGGGAAGTTACACAAATCTTGGCCAGAAGGGCATGTCTACATGTTAGTGGCAGTCGACAAATTTACCAAGTGGATAGAAGCGGCCCCGGTAACAACTCAAGATTCGACGGCAGCGATCAATTTCATCAAGTCAATAGTTTTTCGCTTCGGAGTACCATACAGCATCATCACAGATAACGGGACAAACTTCACTTCAAAGGAATTCAAGAATTATTGTGAAGGTTTGGGAATCAAACTCAAGTTTGCATCCGTAGCACACCCGAAGACAAACGGGCAAGTCGAAAAGGCCAATGGCCTAATATGCAACGGAATAAAAAAGAGGCTTTTAGCACCTCTAGAGAAAGCCAAAAGCGCTTGGGTAGAAGAGTTGCCCCCCGTACTTTGGAGTCTAAGAACTACGCCTAACGCAGCTACTCAAGAAACTCCCTTTTTCCTGGTCCATGGCGCAGAAGCCGTGCTTCCAGTTGAGATTACGCACGAAGCTCCAAGAGTAACGGCATATGACGAGGTAACCTCAACAGAAGCGTTACAAGACGACGTCGATGCACTGGATGAAGCAAGAGATAAAGCACTGGAAAGAGCCACGCAGTATCAACAGAGCCTGTGGAACTACCACAGTAGTCGAGTTCGTCCGCGATCTTTTGTGGTGGGAGATTTAGCCTTACGACTCAAGCAAGATGGCCACAACAAGTTAGAGTCCCCTTGGGTGGGACCTTACATCGTCACAGAAGTAATACCAGGAGGAGCTTATCGACTACAAGACAAGAAGACAGGAAAAGACGAAAGCAACCCGTGAAATGCAGAGCAGCTATGGCGTTTCTACGCATAGAAGAAATTTAGTGACATTAGTAACTTCGAGTTGACCCTCTGAACCCAGAACACGAGGCCACAGGTCGGGTTCCTTGGGTTAACTCAACCAATTGTACAAATATTTTACTTTTCCACTCGGGGGCTCCATCCCTCGGGTCGTACGAAAGAAAGTTCAATACAATATGGAGATCTTTAAAAGACATAATACTAGGTTGTGAAACAACCCGATATTCTTGAAACGATATAATTGGTTCAAAGGAACCCGATAATATATATATATATATATATATCATACCTCGGAACGACAATCTGTTCCCATGGTCTATTCAAACACAAAGCATAAACTCAAATACGGTTATTCATTACAGCTAGCACGGCAACAAGGCAATTCGAAAAGGAGATTACATAAAGAGATTCTAGTGGAAGTGCACTTCAGCCTCGTACTCCTTCTGGCATTGAGTACAGTCGAAGATCTTCACATCAAACTTCGACGTGCCAATATGAAAGTCGAAGGTCATGAAGAAACCTCTCTGGATGTCATGATCATCCATATACTGTGACCAGCCGCCCTTGAAGTACTGTTCGCCAGCGCCGTCATACCAGACTTCCACCTCGTAGGGAGTTCCTCCCCCAGAACGTTCACGAAGAATTGCTTCACGCAATTCCCACCCATCCATGAACTTGGTGAACTTTAGTGGCAGACGTTGAATTTCACGGCACTGCGCGCCGGCAATACAGAAAAATGAATATATCCTCGGTTGAGGAGGAGAGGTGTTACCAGGAGGTGCGCTTGGACCTGGGATAGCGCAAGGCACCTTTGGTTTATTCTTACTACCGACCGGGCAGCCGGGACGCCGCTTCACTGGAGCGGATGACGAAGATCCTACAGCATCTGGCACTGTCTTATTCTTGCTACCACGAGGGCGGCCGCGACCCCGCGGTGCCGTCGGGAAGCCGAGGTTCAGACGGGACCCATCTGCATCAGCCATGGAGACAAGTTGGAAGAAAGAAACCCTGGATGAAGAAGAAGATGATGCGGCGGAGGAGGAATCTGTTTAGGGTTTTTTACCATCGCCAAGTGTGCTTTATTTATAGGCACATATTAACGGGCCTCCGCGAAAACAAGGCCCATAAAATATTTACAAAGGAGTTAAATTCTGCACATAGCAGACGATAATAAAAAAGAATATATCAAAGAAAGTACGGGAAACCTCGCCTTGGACTCGGGGGCTTAAAACAAGAAGAAGAAGAAGAAGAAGAAGAAGAAGAAGGAATAGAGGAAGTCAATTTGAGCCTATGATTGACTACAAGTATCCAACCATAGCCTCGGGGGCTACTCCCATCGGGAGCGCTGAGCGCGCACCCGATAGAAAATAAAGAAGCAGCAATAAAGATGAAGAAGCTACGGTTAAGGAATTGATGGATACGGTACGAGCCGCTCAACATTTCGACAACCATGAAACTTTGACTACATAGTCGACGAAATATAGAGCGACTACTCCCATCGGGAGTTACTCGTGAGAAGTTAATATAATTCAATTTTTTTGGATATTCCATCAGTCAAACAAGACTGTGACATGCGATTCTTGAGTTACGTTATCACAATGTACTCGAATGCCGTGATTTATCACGAAGGTAAGACCCCGGGATCCATCCTATGTGGCCTGGTATACGCACATAGATGCGCTCTGCTGGTATGTATCCGTGTCTACGACGCGAAGAAAATCCTGGTGGACGCACTGGGTACCCTGAGAATTACTGGGATTCATTCTTTGTAAGTCCTAAATGCGGCAAAAGAGTGGGTTTGACCGGTCTCCCGAATTCAAGTCCAAGGGGATTGAATTTGAAGTAGGTGGCAAGTATCTGTTCCGGCAGTTAACTGACCTCATGATCCGTCAGAGTTGTCAGTCTTGCTCATCAAAACCCCTTGCGAAATATTATCATGAAAATAAGTTGAAAGACCAAGTCGAAGATTTAAAGATGTAAAGAAGTCGAAGAATTGATCAAGTCGAAAGCTTAAAGATTCAACCCAAATCTGCAATTCTGGTAGAATCTCAGGGGCTACTGACAAGGGTATAGATAATAGAGCCCGTCAGTTGAGTACCCCTGAGGCCCGTTAAGCTAGGCCCAATTGTAATGATAGTCGAGATATGAGTTCTTACCGTATGTCGATATTGTAATCTGTGTCGGATCCCACCCGATCCCCGAGACCTGGCCATCTATATATAGGGGCCAGGAGGGGACGGTGTGGGACAGATTGAAAGCAAGCAAGGTTCAACACCCGAGTTTACTTTTGATATACACCTATTTCGACTAACTTTACCTTCGAGTTCATCTGACGCCCTATCTCTCTGATCCTAAGTCCTTCATCTAGGACATTTACCGAGTTAACCCTCGTCAATGGTGGACACATTGGCATAACTTGGTTTTTTGAGAGTTGGATGCACGAGTAGAGCTCATACTCAGTACAAAGTGAGGGCTAGCAAAAGACTGGGAGCGACCAACTAAGAGAGCAAAAAACAGCCATAATCATTCATAGCGACAAAATATCATTAAAAGAAGCATAAAATGGCATCAAAATTCAAAAACTAAATGATCATAGAGGCTTATGGCAACTTTGTAAGAGTCAAACATGTTGTAAGCATGTGCCAAGTCAACCCAAATAAAGCATCAAAGGAGAAAACCAAATAAATGCTTCCACATAATAAGAACAATGCATGATTTTTTTCAAAGGCTCATTAAGCAATCTCAGTCATTTGAGACAAGTCATACTACAGCAAAAATCACTAAGCATACTATCAAAACAACATCAAGAATGACATGCAAAAGTCTAAGCCGCAGTCTAAACAAGTTCCTTTTTGTACCACTTTTTTGCATGAAACTTTTTCTCTTTTCCAACACTATTCGAATCTTTTTGAAACAACTTTTTTTTGATGAATACCAACATAGACCAGAGGTCCAAATACACCTTGATGCAAAGATAAAACAAGATCTGAATAAAAATCAAGGCAAAAAATGAAAGTTAAACGTAGTTCTAGAAAAAGAGAACACTCGCTGAACGATAAGAGTGAAATACAGAGTGTTCTTGGCAAATGAAAAGCGAGTACATCTCCTCCAAAAGAAATTTGTTGGGGTCCAACCATTTATTGCAGCAAACAAAATAAAACAAAACTGAAAACAAAAGTAAAGACGCTCCAAGAAAAACGCATAGTGCATGAAGCAATAAATATAGTGTGTTGAAAGGTGACCTGATTTTTGCCGATGAAGAAGGGGTGCCTCGGGGGCATCCCCAAGCTTTGACGCTTGTACCTCTTGGATATTTCTTGGGGTGCATGGGCATCCCCAAGCTTGAGCTTTTGTCCATTCTTCATCTCATCTCATCATTCTCCAATCCCTACACTTGAAAACTTCCTTCATACAAAACTCAACACAATTCTATTAGCAATGTTAGCATAAGCATAATAGTAAATCAACCCTTTTTTGATTCAGGTTTCAACTCAAAAACACCACATATAAAGCATATACTACTATAGCAACTTCCCCAAAAGTTCCGTGATCAAAATAACTCAAAAAGAAAGCGATCGAGAGGCAAACACAAATAGTGGCAGAAATCTGTCAAAACAGAATAGCTGACAAAGGTATATTTTTTTGAGGACCCTCTGTTGCTCAAATCAAAAAATGTAAAACTAATGAAAGTTTAGATATAACCTGGGGCATATGCACAAGAAATCGCAGGTCAAAAAGATGTTCTGAGAATTTTCATGAATTTTTACGGTGCAGCACCGAAATCTGTTTCAGGACAGCAACTTCCCCAAATCTTACCTCACTCAAATTAGAGGTTCTTCTTGGCACAACAACGAAATAAAAAGGATAAGGAGCGGTTATTATAGTAGTAATAACTTCCAAGACTCAAATAAAAGAAAAAGTACTGAAAATAAAACAATGGGTTATCTCCCAAGAGTGCTTTTCTTTAACGCCTTTGAGCTAGGCGCAGAAAGGTGCAAATCAAGTAATATCAAATGAGGCATTAAGATCAATTGTGGAAGTCTTTTCAACAAGACATTGTATTGCATCCGAATAAGTTTTTAAAGACCCCTTGTGATTGTGCTTTGGTTCACTCAATTCATTAAAAAGATTTTCAGGACAAATCCAATCAAAATTATTTTCCAAAGCCTTATGCAATCCCAAGAGTTTGCTAGGTATTGGTACCTTGATAGCTTCTTTGGTTGTACCAACAACATTAACAGGCGAGCCAAGCATATTAAAATGCTCAAAAACTTTCCTAGCTTCAATAACAACATCTCTAAATTCTCTACGCAAAGTCTTCAAAATAAAATCTTTCTTTTCGGAGTCTTCGATATCATGAAGCTTAAGAAACATTTGTTGCATAAAAGGATTAAGGTTAACAAACCTAGCCTCCAACATGTGAACTAAATAAGTAGCAGCAACTTCATAACTAGGAGCAAGCTCAGCCAAAGATCTATCCTCAGCATCTTTATGCATACCAATATGATTAAATAACTCCTCAATGTTACCTTTCCCAATAATAGAACCTGACGTGGGTATGCCCTTCAGGTACCCACGGATTAGTATACCGGGTTTGGCCCATTATGGAAGTGGACAAGTACAAGGACTCGAAGATTGACTTGGAGACGAAGAAGGAAGGTTCTAATCCGTATTTGACTAGGACACTTGTAAAACCTAGCCTGGTTGCATATATAAAGCCAGGCAGAGACGCCCCTAGAGAGATATCTGAGACAAGTTACATCGAGAACTAGAACATACAAGATAGATTAGACATAGATTAGATACACAACTCCGCCTACGGTGGCACCATGTAAACACTATTGTGATCATATACTAGATTGCTAGCAGGATGTAGCAATCCTCCACCGAGGGGACGCGAACCTGGGTACATCGTGTGCCAATCTCGATCCCAGAATCTCTAGTCGTTGCGCTTCCCCCGATCCTAAGTCCTTCATCTAGAACATTTGTCGAGTTAACCCTCGTCAATTGGCGCCGACGGTGGGGATCGCGACGACCGGATTTTGTCATCCGGACGGGATCCTTCAACTTTTTTCGTCGACAAGGTCAGCAAATTTTGCGGCTACGAACATCAGCATCAGTCGGATCGCATCTAGCCGGATCGCATCTAGCTGGCTCGTCCACGATTGACGCGTTCAAGTTTGCCATCAACAAAATACAACTTCTCGCCGCACCAAGCTTCGCGACTCCGCGTAACAAAGTTCTCAGCATCATCTTCTGTCAGCCTACATAATTGGCGGAATCGACATCATGACCTGCAATAAAGGGCGTAACCGAGAGGCTCTACAAGTTTACATCGACAATCTCATGTGCTCTCATGGGACTTTGTGACGCAAAGGCTGCGAATCTATTTTAGGAAATCCAATCAGGCGTTCCGGTTACTAGTCCCTAAATATCCGCTACAACGCCAAGCCAGAGATCTGAAAAAAAATTGGATGCGCGTACTTATCTCCAAGCCGACGGACTGCTAGCATGTACATGCGCGACAAGTCGGCAAGCTCGTTGCTCAATCAGAACAAGACCAAAGAAAATTGGAGAATCAAAATTTTCAAAGAACAACCGAGAGAAGAAAATTCCGCGTATCGGTCAATTAGCGCACATCAACATGGCAGCTTGTACCTGCATATCTCGACAACATCAACAGAGGTGCAAATATATTTCTGCATGGACAACTTAGGACAAAAATATTTCGACTACTCGTCGGACTGCTCGGACAACCTGAAGAAAAAAATACTTCGTCTTCAACTTCGTGGACTGCGGCTTGCCATGCTTGGAGGCTCGCTGTCGTGCACTCACGCAAACTATCAGCAATGCTCGGGGGCTCGACATCACCTCGCCCCTGAGTGCGCGGAAGATCACCCTCAAGACCTGCGATTTCGTCGACATCAGCAATGTGATGATCCCAACAACGCTCGAGGGCTCGACAACAGCTTCGCCTCCGATCGTGGCTATGATTTTACGACAGCAACTCGACTACGTCATCGTCGCCTACGCCGCGTTGACCACGCCGCACTTGATAAAAGCTAAGTTCTCCTCTTCCAAGAATCGATTATCATTTATTTCTGCCGCACCAGACCCTCGGGGGCTCCGCCATGAAAAATCATCTTGCATATCATTGACTTCGAAAAATTGCAAAAACCCTAGTAACTGGCGCTAGAAGTTGAATCCTTGACAATTTAGTTTACAGTCGCAGAAGCTCGACTAACGGTTGGCAAGGCACAAACCTTGGGCGTCAGGCTAACGAAAAGGCTTAGCAAGTAAACTACATCTTGAAATTCAAATGCGGCAAACGCATCACATTACGTCTGAGTAGCTGATCGAGCCGCGAGTGCATCAGGCTAATGAAAGGGTCTTACGTACGAGCAATAAAATTGCACAAAAACATCGAGTTTTTATTTTACATACTACATCATCATTACAATATGCAAATGCAATATTTCTTTGAGAGACAAAGTATTTCACAATTATTCATATTTTCTACACGAGTCGACAAAATCATCAAGTCCTTCAACAGAAGTCAAAATTCTTCGAGTAGTACAACTTGAGTCTATGCCCGGCTACAAGTACCCAAACATAGACTCGGGGGCTACTCCCATCAGGAGCGCTGGCCACGCACCCGATAGAAAGTCAATTTCGAGAGAAAGAATTCGACAAGAAGGGAAGAAGAAGAAATTGGAGCCTATGATCGACTACAAGTACCCAACCATAGCCTCGGGGGCTACTTCCATCGGGAGCACTGGTCGCACACCCGATGAAGAATTACTTCGAGAAGAACGAGGAAGAAAATTTCGAGTCCATCATCGGTGGCAAGCACTAGAAAATAAACTCGACATTTACTCCCATCGGGAGAGCAGATTCAAGAACCCGACGATTTTGGCCATTGCATTTAAAGTTGAAGATATATGAAGCCGAAGATATATGGAGTCGAATTGAAGAAGTCAAAGATTGAAAAAGTTGAAGATTGAAGAGGTTGGAGAATTGAAAAAATCAAAGATTGAAGAAGTCAGAGAATAGAAGAAGTCGAAGATTGAAGTTTGGAGACTCAACCCGAGTCTGCAACTCGAGTAGAGTCTCGAGGGCTACTGACGTGGGTATGCCCTTCAGGTACCCACGGATTAGTATACCGGGTTTGGCCCATTATGGAAGTGGACAAGTACAAGGACTCGAAGATTGACTTGGAGACGAAGAAGGAAGGTTATAATCCGTATTTGACTAGGACACTTGTAAAACCTAGCCTGGTTGCATATATAAAGCCAGGCAGGGGCGCCCCTAGAGAGATATCTGAGACAAGTTACATCGAGAAATAGAACATACAAGATAGATTAGACATAGATTAGATACACAACTCCGCCTACGGCGGCACCATGTAAACACCATTGTGATCATATACTAGATTGCTAGCAGGATGTAGCGATCCTTGAAGGGTTTCGCAGCATAGTAAATCAAAATTTTCCTACGGCTGCGAACAAGAAAGCCAAGATATAATCTAAGAGATGTAATCAACGAGAGATATAGATGAGATCTTCATACCCTTGAAGAAATCGCACAGCAGAAATGCTCAACAGAACGTGGATGATGTAGTTGTACTAGCCATCTCCTCCTCGTGATTTGATCTGATCCAACGCTGCAAGTGGCGACGCCTCCGAGAGATGCACACGTACGGTGCAACGATGTATCCTCCTTCCTTGGTCCAGCAAGTATGGTGGAGAGATAGATTGGATCAGCAGCACGACGGCGTGGTGCTTATGGTGGAGAATTTCTGTAGCAGGGCTTCGCCTACGTGCAGTCGCGAGAGAGGGAAGTGGAGGGCAGCAGTTAGGCTAGCTGCTTGGGTTAGGAGAGGAGCACGCCCCAGCCCTCCCCTCCCCTTTAAATAGGTCAAGGGGGTCGGCCAAGGGGGCAGCCTTAGACTCCAAGTCAACCCAGTGGCCCCAGGGAGAAAACTTGCCTCCTAAGTTTCCTTTGCCTTGGCCCATAAGAAAACCCTAGGGTTTTGCCCTTGGCCTCGTAGGACAAGTGGGCACGGACGACCAGACCCATATAGGCAGCACCCTTTGGTCCATGTGGACCCTTTGGGGCATGTGGGCCCCACCATTGAGCCCTCCGAAACTTTCTAGAACATTCCGGTACTCTACCGAAAAAGTCCAGAACTTTTCCGAAACCCAAAAACTGCTTTCCATTATATGAATCTTATTCTCCGGACCATTCTGGAACCTCTCGTGATGTCTCGGATCTCATCCGAGACTCTGAACAAAAAACTCAATAACCAATTATCCATTCTATCCTAGCATCGATGCACGTTAAGTGTGTGACCCTACGGGTTCGAGAATATGCAGACATGATCTTCTATCAATAATCAATAGTGGGATCTGGAAACCCATATTGACTCCCACATATTCATCGATGATCATATCGGATGAACCATGATGCCATGATTCTATTAATCCCGTATATGTATTCCCTTCGTCTCGCGATATTTTACTTGCCCGAGATTCGATCGTCGGTATCGGCATACCTAGTTCAATCTCGTTCACAGCAAGTACTTTACTCGTTCTGTAATCCAATATCACTTTGTGATTAACTCCTTACCATATGCTTGCAAGCGGTGTTGATATCGATTACCGAGTGGGCCTGAAGTATATCTCTCTGACTCGGGAGGGACAAATTCCATCTCGATACATACAACCCAACAAGTACTTTCCGATCACCTGAGAGACACCTTTGTGATCACCCTTTCATAGGATGACGTTTGATAACCTCAAAGCTCTCTTCCGGCACTAGGGAGTTGCATTATCTCATGGTCTAAGGAATACAATACTTGACATAGGAAAAAGCTTCGCAAAGATGAACACAATGACACGATCTAATTGTTGTGCTTTATTTGGGTCTGTCCATCACATCATTCTCCTAATGACATGACCTCATTATTAATCGACAACTCATGTCTATGGTTAGGAAACCTTAACCATCATTAATCAATGAGCTAGTCTAGTAGAGGCATACTAGGGACACGGTGTTGTTCACAAACCACACAAGTATTAATGTTTCCGCTTAATACAATTCTAGCTTGGAGTATAAACATTATCATGAACAAGAAATATGATAATAACAATATTATTATTGCCTCTAGGGCATATTTACTTTAGTCTCCCACTTGCACTAGAGTCAATAATCTAGTCATACTTGCGCCTTTAACACCTATGGCATTTTGGTGTTATTCATACGCGTTGCACGTGGTAAACCTTATCTACGGGTCTGACACTTTCAGGTCCATTTGTATTTGCATATTCTTTTGCGTCAGCACGCATTACTCATCTTATATGAGATGGCATCGTATAAACTTGGTCTTCTAATGAAACCTTTGTATCTTTGCCAAAACTATGTTGTCACTATTGTCATACAATAGAACTACATAGTACTAGCACACTTGGAACTACACCTACACGATTGGATCACAGAAATTTAATTTTCCTGTTACGATGGTTTTCTACTTTGTTCTGAAATTCTTTGACCTTTTCAACGTTTCAGATTTATGTTTCATTAAATAGACATACCCATATCTACTTAACTCATCAGTAAAAGTGAGAAAATAGCGATATCCACCGCGCGTCGAAATACTCATTGGTCCACACACATCGGTATGTATGATTTCCAATAAGTCCGTTGCTCGCTCCATTATTCCGAAGAACGGGGTTTAGATCATCTTGCCCATGAGGCATGGCTCGCACATGTCAAATGATTCAAAATCAAGAGACTCCAAAAGTCCATCAGAATGGAGTTTCTTCATGCGTTTTACACCAATATGACCTAGACGACAGTGCCACAAATAAGTTGGATTATCACTATCTACTTTGCATCTTTTATGCCGCTTCTAAAGCGATTATATACTTAGCCCTCGTTGCAGTGTCTGCCACAATATTAACATTGGAACTCATCCAAGTCATCATGGAACTTTCTTCCATCTTATTGTGCCACCTTCTAACTCAAAACAAATAGCTTAAAATTGAGATAAAATTTTACATGTATATGTGACAAAGCCAATGTAACAATTGCAATGAACCATTTGTCCCTTTTGCATACAGAATATATTCTTAGTTCTTCGAAAGTTCATAAGAATATTCTTACTATTGTCCAACGATCATCATATGAATGCTCGTAACCTTTTAGTGCATCAGACATATCTGGATCTACATATCATGGTACACAAGATTGATAAAATCATTCTTGCGGTTTCACTCATCAAGTGTCAAAACAATTGATTCTTGCTCCAACCTCTTCCATGCAACAAGAACCGTTCTTATTGTTTCCATATTGAACAAATTCAATATTTCATCTATGTACTCTGGCAAAACTATATTAGTGCCTCAATCTATCTGCATAGACATTGATGATTAATATTCTGGTTTTACCTAAGTCTTTCATCAAAAACTAATTTTAATGAAAACTTAACAATATCAAGAAAAACATATTATTTCCAATAAACGATATGTCGTCCACATAAAGTATTAGAAATATGTCTGAGCGCTCCCACTTACTTTCTTGTAATACAAGCATCTTCAAATATCTTGATGAAATTAACACTTTAACATTTTCATCATTGAAGATTCCAACTTCGCTATGCTTACTTCTACCATAGAAGTTTGCATACATATCTAGCAACCTTTGAATCAACAAAACCCATTGGGTCGTGTCAGGTACACGTCCTTGGTGTGCATTTCGGTAGAGGAACGTTGTTTCGTTTATTCAACTATCGTATCTCAATATGTAATTGTTGCTAGAATAATTCATATGACAAAGTCAGGGCCCATCACCGCTTCTTTGTATATTGTTGGTTACTATTATCTAATAATATCTCATCCTCAAATCTTGCTATTTGATTACGACCAACTTGGTTAAATAGGAACTTCGATGTCGTGACTACAACATATTGTAGACGCGTGAGCTATAAATGCAGTTGCCGCTTCCAGAACATTTTCTGGTGCTGCGCTACTCTGATCATCTTGCTCAGATTCAATAACCTCATCAAGTTCTATCTTCCTCCCACTTAAACCTTTCGCGAGAAAACTCCTTCATAAGAAATTCACTTTTAAGCGACAATCACTATGTGTTTGGGTTCATAGTAGAAGAAATACCCATCAACATTCTTTGGGATGACCTACAAAGACTTACTAATCCGATTTTGGTTGTAAACATTTTACATATGCCGTACATACCAAAATTTAAGAAAAGATAACTATAACTTGTACGGTGTCATTTCAGCGGATTGTGATGGTGCTCTATTCAGTAAAAAGCGGTAGTCTCTAAAGCATAATCCACAAATTATATTGGTAGTTTTATTTCATCATTGATCTAACCATGTCAAACAAGGTTTGATTACATCTATCGAAAACTCCATACTCCTATGGTGTTTATCAAGATGCAAGTTTGTGGAACAATTCCTCTAACTCTTAGATGCTTGCTAAACTTGTAACTCAAATATTCTTCTTTATGATCCAATCATAAAACTTGAATTTTTCTTGTTACAATAATTTCCACTTCATAAATTGAACTATTTCAATTGTTTCATACTTCTATCTTATTGAGTAGATATACCATACATCTATTCGAGTCATTAATGAAATAGAAAATACACCATGATCGACTTCACACCATGGACTACATACATCAACATGTACGATCTCCATTTAGTTAGTCGTTTGTTCTGTCCATGGCCCATGAACGGAGTTTAATCATCTTTAGGAAAAGTCTCACAAGCGTTAATCAATTCAAAATCAAATGACTCAAAAATCTATCAATATAGAATTTCTTTCATGTTTTGTTTCCAATATGACTTAAACGGCGGTGTCATATCTAAGTGAAATTCGTTTTGTCTTGCGACCTTTAGCATCAGTGTTATAAATGTCTATTTCACCAACAAGATAATAATAATCTATCCATCGATTATGGAAGATGGTAATAATTTGAACAACCATTGCTCTCATAATACCAGAACAAAATAAAAATTATTAAGTTCTTAACAAATCTAGAAGGCTAGGTTTTATGCCGATGAAAAACACAATAACACATTTATTTGTTTCTCGATGCGCATTGTTACCATATTCTTTTGCTAGTTACTTAGGCCATCGTAGTTCTTGTATTGTTGCTTTATATGACATTTCATACCAATAATCTAGTATTCAATACCCAAGAACTACATCATGTACTAGCAAAGAATACATTTATAACATGTGTATCATTTATATACCTGTGCTGGACATTTGCAGTCTTTTCCTTTTCTACCAAATACTTTTGCAGATCCTATTTAGCATTTCCTCTCTATTTAGAAGAATCTATCAACATCAATAGTGGAGTCAATCATTTGACACATAGTCCAAAGGATGTCAGTCAAATACTAATGGCCTTGGACTTTGCAAATTGAGGTGGATCACCATCATCATATAATTGGTATTCTTCAAGATTCCATTCTTTAGTATTCTTTTGGTATAGGAAAACAATTTAGCTGATACCTTTTCATTCGTCCTATCATGACATCTTTCATGATAAAACTACTATAGCTCTTAAGGACAAATGCAAGTATAATATTAGTTTCCCAAACTTTTGGGTGATCGGGACGCCTAGCGTCTTCAATCCTCGCATATATTCATACAATATGAGCATATGTTCTTTTACTAAATTATACTTAATCATTTTGCAAACAATCAAAGTTTTAGATATCAAATATCTTTCACTTCTTGTTAGTTTCTGAAACAATTCTTTCAGCTTCAAGATCACTTTTATTCTCAAACAATTTTGAAGATCAATTTCTCATGGAGGTAAACATGATCTTAGATGCTAAACTTGAATCATTGCTCTTAGATTAATACAACTTATTAAATCGCATGGAGCAAGTGAGGTTTGCTAAAGTTTGCAATAAGACTTAATCCTTACTCTTGACATTCTAACTAAACGGTACTAGTCCGTAAAGTGATTATCCAGAATTCTATAGTTCTTTTAACTCAATTAAGCTAAGTGTCGGTGGGAAACGGTGCCAAAGACTACAACGACTTGTGCAAATACATCAAAATTTAGTTCATGATAATTAGTTCAAGTTAATCAAATTACTAATGAACTCCCACTAAATTCAACATCCCTCAAAGTTGTTTAGTGAAGTATGATCCAAATTCACTACACTGAGACCGATCATCACGTGAATGATGTAGCTTTAATGGTGAACATCAACATGTTGATCATATCATCTGTATGACTCATGCTTGACCTTTCGGTCTGTGTGTTCCGAGGCCATGTCTGTACATGCTAGGCTCGTCAAGTTTAACCCACGTATTTTTGTATGTGTAAATCTGGCTTACATCCGTTGTATGTGAACGTAGAGTTTATAGCACCCGATCATCACGTGATGCTTTAAAACAATGATCTTTCGCAATGGCGCATACGAGGGGAGAACACATTTTATCTTGAAATTAAGTGTGAGTGATCATCTTATAATGCTACCGTCGCGATCAAAGCAAAATAAGATGCATACATAAAGGATAAACATCACATACATATACAATATGTGACATGGCAAAACACTTACGAGTCCAAGGCGTCGAAAAGTTCTAGATGAAGGACTTAGGATCGGGGAGATAGGGCGTCGGATGAACTCGAAGATAAAGCCAGTCAAACAAGGTGTGTATCGAAAGTAAACGTGGGTGTAGAACCTGGCTTGCTTTCAATCTATCCCACACCGTCCCCTCCTGGCCCCTATATATAGGTGGCCAGGTCTCGAGGATCGGGTGGGATCCGATACAGATTACAATATCGGCATACGACATGAACTCGTATTTCGACTAGTATTACAATTGGGCCTAGTCTAACGGGCCTCAGGGGTACTCAACTGACGGGCTCTATTATCTATACCCTTGTCACATGGTATAGCCAATCTTCGCGCATTGATCTCCATCTTATGCATGCCGACATGATCTCTATCACTCCATCATGATTGCCTCCACCACAAATAGCAACTACGACTATTGCTAACTACTTAGCGATAAAGTAAAGCTATTACATGGCGTATAAGAAGTTGACACGCAGGTCATACAAAATTATAAAGATAACCATATGGCTTCTGCCGGTTGTGAACTCATCGACATGCAAGTCGTGAAACATTACAAAACATGATCATTGCATACATCACATATATCAATATACATATCACATCTTGTGGCAATACCATATCATAAACACTCCCTGCAAAAACAAGTTAGACGCCTCTAATTTGTTGTTGCATATTTTACGTGGCTTATGGGAGTAGCAAGTTAAGAACGATTCTTACCTATGAAAATCCACAACGGTGATATTATGGTTGCTAATATCCGTTGTAAATCCCATGACTACTATAGTGAGAGAAACTGGCATCCACCAGCCGCATGTGTGGAACAAGCCACACGTCAAGTGCGGAGCCGGTCTCGCGAACGAGGTCGCGTAAAGTTGGCTTGGACCGCTTCGATCTCACTATGCCGCGCCATAAGAAATACACAACATAGAGGTTTGCAACAAAAAACATCAATGCCCGCAATAAGCATGTTGCATTCTACTCGTGAAACACATCTACGCATAGATCTAGCTCTGATACCACTAAAGGGTTTCACAGCATAGTAAATCAAAATTTTCCTACGGATGCGAACAAGAAAGCCAAGATCTAATCTAGGAGATATAATCAACGAGAGAGATAGATGAGATCTTCATACCCTTGAAGAAATCGCACAGCAGAAATGCTCAACAGAACGTGGATGATGTAGTCGTACTACCCATCTCCTCCTCGCGATCCGATCCGATCCAACGTTGCAAGTGGCGACGCCTCCGAGAGATGCACACGTACGGTGCAACGATGTCTCCTCCTTCCTTGGTCCAGAAAGTATGGTGGAGAGATAGATTGGATCAGCAGCACGACGGCGTGGTGCTTATGGTGGAGAATTTCTGCAGCAGGGCTTCGCCTACGTGCAGTCGTGAGAGAGGGAAGTGGAGGGCAGCAGTTAGGCCGTCGGCTTGGGTTAGGAGAGGAGCATGCCCCAGCCCTCCCCTCCCCTTTAAATAGGTCAAGGGGGTCGGCAAGGGGGCAGCCTTAGCCTCCAAGTCAACCCAGTGGCCCCAGGGAGAAAACTTGCCCCCTAAGTTTTCTTTGCCTTGGCCCATAAGAAAACCCTAGGGTTTTGCCCTTGGCCTCGTAGGACAAGTGGGCACGGACGACCAGGCCCATGTAGGCAGCACCCTTTGGTCCATGTGGACCCTTTGGGGCATGTGGGCCCCACCATGGAGCCCTTTGGAACTTTCTAGAACATTCTGGTACTCTACCTAAAAAGTCCAGAACTTTTCCGAAACCCAAAAATTGCTTTCCATTATATGAATCTTATTCTCCAGACCATTCCTGAACCTCTCGTGATGTCCGAGATCTCATCCGAGACTCCGAACAAAAAACTCAATAACCAATTATCCATTCTATCCTAGCGTCGATGCACGTTAAGTGTGTGACCCTACGGGTTCAAGAATATGCAGACATGATCTTCTATCAATAATCAATAGCGGGATCTGGAAACCCATATTGACTCCCACATATTCATCGATGATCATATTGGATGAACCATGATGCTAGGATTCAATTAATCCCGTATATGTATTCCCTTCGTCTCGTGATATTTTACTTGGCCGAGATTCGATCGTCGATATCGGCATACCTAGTTCAATCTCGTTCATAGCAAGTACTTTACTCGTTCCGTAATACAATATCACTTTGTGATTAACTCCTTAACCATATGCTTGCAAGCGGTGTTGATATCGATTACCGAGTGGGCCCGAAGTATATCTCTCCGACTCTGGAAGAACAAATTCCATCTCGATACATACAACCCAACAAGTACTTTCCGATCACCTCAGAGACACCTTTATGATCACCCTTTCATAGGATGACGTTTGATAACCTCAAAGCTCTCTTCCGGCACTAGGGAGTTGCATTATCTCATGGTCTAAGGAATACAATACTTGACATAGGAAAAAGCTTCGCAAAGATGAACACAATGACACGATCTAATTGATGTGCTTTATTTGGGTCTGTCCATCACATCATTCTCCTAATGACATGACCTCATTATTAATCGACAACTCATGTCTATGGTTAGGAAACCTTAACCATCATTAATCAATGAGCTAGTCTAGTAGAGGCATACTAGGGACACAGTGTTGTTCACAAACCACACAAGTATTAATGTTTCCGCTTAATACAATTCTAGCATGGAGTATAAACATTATCATGAACAAGAAATATGATAATAACAATATTATTATTGCCTCTAGGGCATATTTCCTTCAATCCTCCACCAAGGGGACGTGAACCTGGGTACATCGTGTGCCAACCTCGATCCCGGAATCTCTAGTCGTTGCTCTTCCCCCGATCGTAAGTCCTTCATCTAGGACATTTGTCGAGTTAACCCTCGTCAGAACCACTACCTACTGAGAGGTCCTCCAAAACATACTTAGGGAACAACATACTGAACTAAGAGTAATAAAGTAACAACTATAAAGGAACTTTTTTTTGTATTTTTGATAAAATGATGCAAGCAAAAATAAAATAAAGCAAAACAAAAACAAAGTAAAAGATTGTGCGTGAGAGACTCCCCTTGCAGAAGTCTTCTTCCTCCGCGGCAACGACACCAGAAAACTCATTGATGGCTTGTAAGTAAAGCTCGTTGGGAACCCCAAGAGGAAGGTATGATGAGCACAACAGCAAGTCTTCCCTCATTTATGAAACCAAGGTTTAATCGAACCAGTAGGAGAAAGCCAAACTTTAGAAGGTGATGCTTGCTAGCTTCGTGACACTCTGGACAAGGGCGCCAGATAAACTGCTTGTCGGCGTGTAGCTTTCCACCAGCAGCAACGTGAAACCTGCTCACAACACAACCAAGAACTTTGCTCCCAACTTACGATGAGGTTGTCAATCTCACCGGTTTACTGTAAACAAAGGATTGAGCTTATTGAGTGGTAATAGGATAATAGTATGCAAGAAAGTAAACAGTGCGAGTAAAAGTAAAAAGGTATAACAATGTAAAGGAAATTGGACCGGGGTCCACAGTTCACTAGTGGTGTCTCTCCATAAGATAAATAACACATGTTGGGTAAACAAATTACAGTTGGGAAATTGATAGAGTAAAGATAACGTACATATGTCATGAGGATCACTATGAGATTCACTCTGGGCATTACGACAAAATACATAGACCACCATCCAACTGCATCTATGACTAAAAATCCACTCGCGGGGAATCATCCGAGGACCCCTTGAGTATTAAGTTGCAAACAATAGATAATCGCATTAAGCAAAGTGCGTAATGTAAACAAAGCAAATGTCCTTGGACACAAGAATATTGTTTTCTTCCTAGTGGCAACAACACATCTACAACCTTGGAGGTTTCTGTCACTCCCCCAGATTAAATAGAGGCATGAACCCAACTATCGAGCATAAATTCTCCCTCTTGGAGTTACTAGCATCTACTCGGCCAAGATATCTACTAGCAACAGAAAGCATGCAAGATCATAAACATCATAGAGATAACATAAGATATAAATTCAGCACATCAACTTAACATAGTACCAATACTCATCGGATCCCAACAAACACAACATGTATGATTACATAAAGATGATCCTGATCATGTAGGGCAGCTCACAAGATCTAAACATGAAGCACATGGTAGAGGAGACAACCATCTAGCTACTGCTATGGACCCGTAGTCCAAGGTAGACTACTCACACATCACTCCGGAGGCAACTATGGTGGTGTAGAAGGCGTCCGGCAGGGATTCCCCTCTCCGACAGGGTGCCAGGAAGAGCTCCTGGATCCTCCCAATCTCGCGACGGCGACGACGGTGGCTTGCAGTATGTTTCGTGGAAAAGAGATCCGTCCCTTAGGTTTTTCCCGTCGAGGGGAACTTATAGGCGAAGGGGCAGCGTCAGAAGTGGGACCAGGCGGTCTCACCACAGGTGGGCGCGGCCAGGGGCTGGGTCGCGCCCCCTGGTGGTGAGGCTGGCCCCTGGCCCCTCTCCATCTCATCTTCAGTCTTCGCGAAGCTTCGGTAAAAATAGGAGGTTCGGCTTTTGTTTCGTCCAATTCCGAGAATGACACTGTGGCATCTTGTTAATAGGTTAGTTCTAGAAAATGCATAAAAACGCCACAAAGTGTAACAAAACACAAAGCAAATGGTGTAAGAACAAGCATGGAGCATCAAAAATTATAGATATGTTTGAGACGTATCAATCCCCAAGTACAAGCATGCACAGGGTTCAACAAAGACGATCTAGGGTTCCGATCTACACAAACTGTAGATCTCGGAGGGGATGATGATGGTGATGTTGTTGTAGATGATGAAGATGGCACCTCTCCCCATGATAAGGGAGTGCTCGTGATGATGACAGTGTTGAATTCCCCTCTGCCCTCTTCCGGAGAAGAAGAAGACTACCGCCTCTGCCCCTGTCTTGGAAAATTACGTAAAAATTAGGGCATAAGTTTTTTCCCAATACGGAGATCTCATAAAAAAGAGGTAGGGAGGCAATGCTCGAGGGCGAACATGGGCCCCACCATGTGGCCAGGAAGCTGGGCCAGATGGTGGGCCCTATCTTGTCCCTCGCGTGGCCCTCGTCTCTCCTTTGTGTTGGCACTGCTGAAAGGACATAGATGTCGCCTAGAGGAGTGTGAATAGGCGTTTTAAAACTTTTATGATAGGCTTGAAAAATGCGGAATAGAACTAACGTTTAATTTGTCAAGCACACAAAACCTAAAAAATAGGCTCACCTATGTGCACCAACAACTTATGCTAAACAATATAAGCGACTATGTGATAGCAAGATATATAGCTTCAAGCACGAAAGCTATCACAAATTAAATTACATAAGCAAAGGAGCTCGGGTATAGAAATAACCAAGGCACACGGAGACGATGATGTATCCCGAAGTTCAAACACTTGCGGCTGCTAATCTCCGTTGGAGCGGTGTGAAGGCACAAGGCTCCCCAAACACCAGAGCGGCTCACCGTATTCTCCTCGAGACTTCCCACCAAAATGGAAGACTCATTCCACTATGGGACCCTTGAGGGTGGTCATCGTAGGGGTGGGGTAAGGCACAAGCTACATTCAACATTGTTGAGACAGCTTTGGGAGAACCCAGACTATAATCAAGTATGATACATGTTCAACCTTATTTTCATCTTAGGGCATCATTAGCCGATTAGAGAGATGCGTGGTTGATAGGCAACACAACGATTAGGAGATAAGGTGGTGATCAAACTGTTGTAAGTGAATAAGACATGCAGACCATGCCATACGGGATGACAACGACAGACACATGTTTTAAATAGATGATTTTCTTGTTAAATCTAATAGCTTAGATTAATCTAGTCTTGTACCAGATTTGCATTAAGCAATCAAACACCAAGAGGAGCATTCCATCAAAAGCGTAATCCTCAAAACCGAGCTTCTCCGCAATGCACACCCCCTATTTGCGAACAAAGCAATATGTCTTCAAGCGAGCTCCCTCCTCCGGTATCCATCCCATTCCACATAGCATTATGAGATAAGATTTGCATGGTTATAATATATCATTACATTTTTTCTAGATATTTTTTGAAATACAATAGTTTATTTTTACTATATATAACTATATATTGTGGCACATAGATGGAGCTTGTCCTCAATGTTGAGTCTCTAGAGTGAGAGTTTTTTTAGGGAAGGGTTGCTTTTTAGTAGATAGGGGAGAAAAGGTTGCTGGGAGCTCCTATACACCACCTTTGTCGCCCCCTAATAGGTGCCACACAATCAGGCATGGTGTTTGGGCTGCCTAATAACATTTTTCATTATATTTTCCTTTTTTGTTTTTTTTTGTTTTTGAAATTTGAACTATTTATAAATTGTAAAATTTTCAAATTCGATCATTTTCTATTTTTTAAATATGATTATTTCAAATTTGAACATTTTTTAATTTGAATTTCAAAAACTGGTTTTTAAAATCAATTTTAACTATTTTTTATAATTTTCAAAATTTCAAATTTTCATTTTTTAATCTAAACATTTTTGTGAATTTGCCTATTTTCAAATTTGAAAATATTTAAAGTTTGAGCAATTTTGAATCCTAACATTTTCAAAATTTCAAGATTTTTTGAATCATAAACAAGTGAAAAGAAAAAGAAAAAATAAAACAAAAAAGAAAAGAAATAATAGGAAATAGTAGAAACAAAAACAAAAAAGCATACCTTGACCGACCCACACCCGCGTGGGGTGTGTGTGGTGTACGGTCTACGTTGACCTGGTGGGCATATAGGATTTGCCGGTATTTCCTAAACTATCCAAATTGAAAATCTGTTCAAATACAAAAACTATCCAAATTCCAAATTTGTCCCATTCGAAATTTGTTCAAATTCAAAACCTGTTCAAAATCAAAATCTGTTCATATTCAAAAATCTGTTCATATTCAAAAATCTGTTCAAATTCGAAAATCTGTTCCCTTCAAAATTTGTTCAAATCCAAATCTGTTCAAACTTAAAAATTGCTCAAATTTTCGAAAATTTCAAAATCTAACAAAAGAAGGTTTTTTGAAACAATACCATGATATATTATAGCAACGAACAGTACATAGTAGAGATATATAAGCTGTCTTCAGCGATTACAAAATAAAGTCTAAGAAAAATAATCTTCGAGGCCTTCAAACTCTTCTTCTTCCATGACACAATCTTGTATTTTCCTGAAGCCAGCCAAAAGATAATGGCACAGATATTAAACCATAAACCTATAAATACCAATAGTGGTTCTCTCATTTTTTTAATTTGAGCCGCAGTGTCAAGGCTATGTGCACGCACGCAACCATTAAAGCAATCATACCACATCAGCAAGAGTACCAACACCAGTATTCCAGGGAAGAGAAACCGAACAATCTTATCAACGTCATTGGAAAGCCGAGAGTACGTATCACCATTGTCGAAGACGTAGCAGTCGGGATAAATATTGCGAGGATAACCCTCCTCGCGGCAACCAGGAGAAACCATCCAAAACCGATCTGGCGAAGCAAGATCTTGAAGACCGTACCTAATTTTTTTTAATCTTACAGCACCATCATTGACGCTGGAAAGAAGATCTCGTTGCCGAACGAAGAGCTGAAGGTCACTTATTATGAACGATGACATCTCCATTGACGTAGAAGAAAACGAAGATGGTTACCAAAATACTAACCTAATCTTTAGAAAATACTACTTTTATTGAAATCTCCACCCATAGATCGGGTTCCCCATCCCTCCCGACACCGGCGAGGCCGGCCGAAGGAGGAGAAATCGATCTATGGAGGAAGCGAAGCTTGGAGTCGGCGGCTAGGTCAAAGAGACGGCGGCTTTGAAAAGAACTAAATCTGTCTCTAACAAAAGAAGGTTGATGTTTTGACCAGATCAATACGAACTGTGACCGAAATACCGATCCATTACATGCGTTAATTCCTCCTAAAATAAAAGGAAGAGTACATGGGCTGCCGGCCCAACAGGTGGAGCGCTTCAGGCGTCGCTTCCTAGCGGACGCTGAACGCGTTGTTTAGGATCTGCCAGGGTTTCTGCCCAATAAGCCAGCCTCCGTTGTTACGGCCCAGGAAAGCGGGAAGTAAATAATGTCTCCTCTCGCTCGCTACCCCTTCCCCTAAAACCTCACCTAAAACCTAAACTCTGTCCCCATACGTCGGCGCCGCCGCTGACCAATACCAGAGCCGCCGCCTCCTCCTCCAGCCGACCGTCTCCAATCTCGCGAACTCTTGGTTCCAACCCTTCTCCCGTCACTCCGGGCGCTCGCCGCCATGGCGCCGCACGGAGATAGGAAGAAGGGGAAGGGGTCGGACCGCCCCGGCAAGCCGGAACTGCGTCCTAATCGCAAGGAATTCAAAAAGCACCGTAAGGAGGAGAAGGGGGATGCCACAGAGGAGCAGGAGCAGAAGCCGGCGCCTCATCCCGCGGCTCTCTTCAACGCTGCCGACGACGGCGATTTCCCGAGAGGTGAGTAAAACTGCTCTTCCGCTGCTTGCCCCGCCCTTTGCGTGTGCCGATTTCGTAACTGACGTCGTGGGGTTTCGCTGCGCAGGAGGACGGAGCCTCCTCAGCAGGGATGAGATGGAGGAGGCGCGTACGGAGGCCGAGGCAGAGTTCGAGAAGGAGGAGAGGCGGGGAAGGAAGAAGAAGAACGCCAGCGTCTCGTTAGGAGTGGACGGCGACGACGACTTGGGCACCCTGTTCGGTGGGGCTACCACTGGGAAGCTCCCACGCTTTGCCAATCGTATAACCCTCAAGGTTTTGACTCGCTCAAACTCTTTGCTCCTTATTAGGATTTAGTTTGCCATCACTGGCTGGCAGGTTGCAGCAGCACCCTTTTTTATATATGGTCGAACTAAGAGTTTAGCTACGACCCTTTTGACACCATGTGTGGCATATGCCTAGCAGACATAGGACTTTGACAACACATGCCACAGTGCACTCCCAAAGTACTGCATGCAAATGGCAGTTTCCAGTGAAGAATTGTCAGTAATAATATATCTACATTTTAAAATGTCAAACGTGCCTCACTATTATGAACTATGTAAGTTGATTCTTACATATAGTATATATTAGCGTCACATGGCTGGGGCTCTTGAGGTGGAACATCAGTTAATTCAAGGCCAAAATTTCCCTTTCTCTGTGTTCAGTGCCCTAACCTTGTCCACAACACAATATATCAACTGATCAAGTGTAAGAGGATTAGAAAGAAAGTGAATTGTGCAAATCTTGAGATCAGAGTAACTTGAAGAGATCTCTTTCGTCAGATGTGGCTGCCCTTGTATTGGGTAATATTACAAGCATCATTTTGAATGAGTGAATTGAGCAAAACCTGGGCCGCTTTTTCATTAGCTTAACATCTCTTTTAATGGCCAGCTATGTTTTCTATGTGATCTAAATTAGCAGAAGTTACTGGTTAGATATGTGATCTTTGTTCTCTCTTTTTGTTAGACAGTATGGGATATTTGCTCTCCTGGCGAGATTCTTGGAATAAGTGCTGCAATTTTGGTGAAATGACCATGCTAACCGTTTCATTTTCTGTTTCTCAGAATATTTCACCAAATATGAAGCTTTGGGGTGTTGTAATCGAAGTCAACCAAAAGGACATTATAGTAGGCCTACCTGGTGGAATGAGAGGGTTTGTTCGCACAGAGGAAGTTTCAGATATTGCTCTGCACGGAAATAGCAAGGTATTTAATACTTTCTAGTATCTCTTTTTTCTTCACGGCGTGTGCAATTTATGTTCTGCCAGATTTTTTTTTTGTTATTTTCTCTGCAATTGGTTAAAAAAACTGATGGTGATATTGATTTTAGTTATTCTATTTTAGTCTCTGCAATTTTTATTCTGCCAGAAATATTTTCTCTGCAATTGGTTAACAAGGAAGTCCAACTGATGCCAATATTAATTTTAGTTATAGTATTTCACTCTGAACCTGGTTTTCTTCGTGCAGGATAATGAGGCCAGTGTGTGTGCTGAAGTTGTCCATGTTGGTCAGCTTGTACCTTGCATGGTTCTGCGAGTGGATGATGACAAGAAAGAAGGAAAAGTAAACAAACGGGTTTGGTTATCATTGCGTTTGAGCCGGATGCACAAGGGTCTTTCTCTGGATGCTATCCAGGACGGAATGGTATTTATATTCACCTTGATTTTTAGCCTAGTTTGCCTTGATTCTAGATATGCGCGATGCAAGCTTAACTCTTAGGACAGAACAACATGAATTATGTACATTTTCCTTATCCTTATCCATCTTAGTTCTTGATATGTACAATATCATAGGCAACAACTCTTAATAGTCTCGATTGCAGATGTACAACTATAGCATATTGCGAAATTGATCAAAACTCTGCACGCCGGCATATGTTCATACTGTAGGTAAAATTTACACGCATAAAACAGCTACCACCCAACAGAGCTGACAGTTGTGAGCATACACCCAATCATGTTCACCTCTCCTATAAAAGAGCATGTTCGCCTGAACAGTCAAAATGGAAAGGAAAACAGGAACACCAGTGTGAACACCCTAGTCTCTGATTGCAGATGTACAACTATATAGCATAATGCAAAAATGATCAAAATTTTGTACGTTTGCAAATGTTTATAAAAGAACTACCACCCAACAGAGCGCCAGGCTCATCACGTTGTGGCAAGCTGACAATCAACTTGTGCAAAGGGTTCACATATTTTTTGAGATTTGAGCTCACCTCCCTAACTTGGGCGTACTAGGAAGCATCCTAGCAATGCATACAAAACAACAAGAAACGTAATGGAACAATCGTCGGTAACTATTATTAAACTGTTTCTTCTAACCCAGTCACTTTCCCTTTATCAAGAGTCAGTTGAGTCGGCAGCATTTTATCTACCTACCAAACTAAACTTTCGCAAGGTTTTATTGCTCACCCCATGAATTAATCTGCCTAATAGGCTGTCTCTGATCTGCCATGTCTCTTTTATACTTCTGGCACACTTGATAGGTTAAATTCTGAGCTAACTCTCGCATGTTATGCTTCTCAGGTTCTCACTGCCCAAGTGAAAAGCGTTGAGGACCATGGTTACATTCTTTATTTTGGAGTATCCACCTTCAGTGGGTTTATGCCAAAAGCTGACAAAGGTAGACATTGGTGATTGCTTAGTCAGGTCACAAGCTACAATTATTTGCTGTTTGTTCATATATAGACATAATGCCAATGCCAGTTATTGGTCTACATTAGCAGCTTTAGATAGCAACATAGTAGCTTACAGGCATAGAGCGGCATATTTCCTTAGTGCTTATAATGTCAATAGTTCATTTGGTAGCAATTTCGTCTTGTTGAAAATATGCCTGCAACTTTTCTCTTGTTATTTGGTGTTCTTGTAGGTAAACTTATATTATATAACTCAGATGTATCTTTTTTTTGGTTTCAATATAGGCAGTGATTACCCTTTATGCAAGGTATAACAGAATAGTGTACAAAATATTGTTAAATATGGGGACTCGATTTCAGCATTTTGTAAGCTCTGCTCGTGTCCTGTAAAATACATTACTGAATACACGCCATGAACATTGAGGAAAAGACTTCCAGGGGTGTCTGCCAACTTACTGCTTAACATTATTAGAATATTGGTACTGATTTTCCTGAGAT
This sequence comes from Dactylis glomerata, assembly GCA_007115705.1. Taxonomy (NCBI): domain Eukaryota; kingdom Viridiplantae; phylum Streptophyta; class Magnoliopsida; order Poales; family Poaceae; genus Dactylis; species Dactylis glomerata. The sequence continues at coordinate 4,838,084 of QXEO01000170.1, forward strand.
GCTGTATACTGCAAAGTTCAAACAATTCTCTTTGATCGTTGTTCAAACAATTCTCTTTGATCGTTCTCCAGCATTGTGAAATGTTGATCATGATGTTCCGTTTTGAGAACTAGCCAAGAGTTAATCGACTGGTATTTTTTTTGTAGAAACTGTGAAGACCGAATCTGGACAGCTCATACAATGTGTTGTGAAGGCGATTGATAAACCTCGCTCTATTGTTCACTTGAGTTCTGATGAAGACTTGATCTCTAAATCTATTGTATGGTTGATTTTAGTCAACGGATCTTCAGTTTATTCTGTATTATCAGTAATCACTAATTTATAATGCTGTTTTTTATCTAGATTAAAGATCTGAAAGGCCTTTCTATTGATCATTTAATTCCTGGCATGATGATGAGTGCACGTGTTCATTCAGTCCTTGAAAATGGGATTATGCTATCATTTCTTACTTATTTCACTGGAACAGTAAGCTTTTTTCCTCAACACAAGTATTTTTTTTATCTTGTAACTTCTCACTGAGCCTCCTTTCCTTGCCAGGCTGATATTTTTAATTTGTCAAACTCTTTTCCCTCTGGTAATTGGAAAGATGATTACAGTAAGAATAAGAAGGTATTCATTCCTTTCTTCCCTGTGCATTTGATAATTGTAGTGGCCAAGGAGTCTACGATATTTGCATGGTTCAGTTTGCACCTATTTTGCGTCCATTGGTGCTTACTATTTATTCTCTCTGTAGAACCTCTGTGTCAGGGTTTGGGAAACCTGAATTGGAATCAAAACTGTAGGGTGGTCGGTTGTGTTTCCTTACCGGAACATATTGGTTTTCTTGTTTTTTAACTCTCAGATTCTAAGTGTACAATGCATTATTATTAACTGTTTAGTTCTTTATGCTAGGTTTTCTTTTCACAAACTCCGTTTGTTGCTCACTGCATACTCCTTACTGCTCAGGGTACTCATCTATTTGCATGGTTCCGATAGATAAGAAAGCTACATACATTGATATCTGTCCTCCTTTTGTATTTTGTCTGGTATGTTTAAATAAAAAAGGTACTCTGTAATGCTGCAAAAGTCATGCAACTGCAGAGTACAAATAGTGTCATAATAAGTCCAATGACTAGTGTGACACTGATAATTTTCTCAACAAATGGATATATATTGTTTCAAGATACAAAACCCTACTTTACATGATGCGCGGACATGTGAGCATGCCACAAGTTTCCAAGGTGACCTTGAATCATTTTCAACCATATTTATGAAATGACTTGACACTGTTTGTTTAAATGTGTCAAAGCACTGACAGATGTTGCTGAAGTTAGACTTCGCGTTTTTTCTTGTCGTTTTAGATTATGCACAGCCGGCCTTGCAAACCTTCGCATAAAAAATATTTAGATTTATCATGAAAAATATTTCTTTATAATAATCTTTAACTTATTCTGCTAACGTACAATTACAAAAACGGTCAATGACGTTTCTCGAAGGCTTTTACAGCATCTGGAAAGAGAGCTGACAAAAAACTGTGGCATCTTAGGTGCAAAAGATTGGCTGGCTAGTCCACTTGCCACCCTCCTAATTTAGTCTAAATTGAAAAGGACATGTCAACTCTTGTGATTGCTTTCTTTGTCACATTTATCCGAGTGGATTGTGGCTAGAAACCTAGCACGCAATGTGGTCCATGCATGCCGCAAGGATATTTTGCTGCAAATTAATTTGAATGATCAAAATTGTCTTGGTCTGCATGTTGATCCCTCTTGCGTTCGTTTGCATTTGTCCCATTTCTGACCAATGGTCCTGTTGTTAAAACATATTATCCAGATAAATCGTCAAGCCTTGAACTGTTGGTTATTTTCATGGACTCTATGAGTGAATTTTTCATTTCCCCTTTGTGCTCCAATTTGCAGGTAAATGCCCGGATCTTATTTGTTGATCCATCGACAAGAGCGGTTGGGCTTACATTGAACCAACATTTACTTCGTCTTAATGTACCCCCTGTTGTAAGTTATCTGTTTTGAGTGCCCAGTTCTTTTGATACATTCCTTAGTGTTTCCATCTATGCCTGTATAGTTGGCTTTAGTTGAATATACTGTATAATTAAAGTGAGGCTTTCCTGTTATAGTCTTACTCATTTGTTGATTTCTCAATGCAGAATGTTAAAGTTGGAGAAATATATGACAAATCAAGGGTGCTGAGGATGGATAAAAGGGCTGGTCTTTTTCTTGAAATACCCTCTCCAACTCCATCACCTGGATTTGTTAGCGTATGTGTTATTCTGGACACTCTATTGGCTGGACTATTCAGTTTTAAGAAGGGCCCATCTTCTGTTGCTTGCCATCACTGAATGCCTTATTTTGCTTTTTCATTGATCCATCTTAATGTTTGATTATTACAATTGCGATTTTAGATACACGATGTATCAGACAAAGATGTGAAGAACGTGGAGAAGAAATTTAAGGAAGGCAGCTTGGCACGTGTCCGTGTACTCGGAGTGCGACATCTTGAGGGAGTTGCACTAGGCACCCTAAAAGTAATTGATCTTTTTTACTACTTTTTATTCCATGTCTTTGTTTACTTTTGAATATCCATATAATTCACCCGTTTTGATGCTCAATATTCCTTATTGATTGATAGACCCAACACCCTGGTCCGTTTTACATCCTATCTTCTTATACCCAATAGGCTCATTCAATGTTTGAATTTTGTACCATCTTACTGATTTAGCAAAAGAGGTGGGTATCTGAGGATCTAGATACTGTATCGTTTTGCAGGACAGCGCATTTGAAGGTTCTGTTTTCACCCATGCTGATGTCAAACCAGGAATGGTAGTGAGAGCTAAAGTTGTTACTGTTGAGCCTTTCGGTGCAATTGTGCAGTTTTCCAGTGGTGTGAAAGCACTTTGCCCGCTTCCTCACATGTCTGAGTTAGACAATGTTGTAAAGCCACCGAAGAAATTTAAGGTGCTATGATTTTTTTTGTTTCCGTTGCACATATCATGAAACTGCTATATGATTAAGATGCATGCCCTGTCCACAATTGACACACCAAGCGTTTCTCTTTGTAGGCTGGAGCTGAACTACTTTTTCGTGTACTGGGTTGCAAATCCAAGAGAATAACAGTGACATACAAGAAGTCTCTGGTACATTAAGTGCACTCTTAGCCTTCTCACCCTTGAAATGTTTGTTATCCTGTAAATTATTGTATTTTTATAGAGCATGAGGGAATACTCTCTCTGTCCCTATTTACATGGTGCCTTCGCATTTCATGAATAAACTTTGACCATCTTGCACTTATAATATATGAGTTACATGTCATAAAATTATACCTTTGGAAAGCTGTTTTGAATTCAATTTACTGATTACTGATATAATTTTTGTGGCACGTAACCTGTGTTTTATTGGTCAAATTGATGGTGAAAGTTGAAATTCGAAATACTTGGGTGCCACAAAAATATGGACGGAGGAAGTTCGTTCTTCACACTGTTCCTCATTCTTCTATAGGCTAGAAAATTCCTCGCTGGAAATTATATGTTTTGCTGCATTGTTTTTCTTGCCTGAGTGGGAGCTGAATAATAAAATTCTGGATTTCCTTCAGGTCAAATCAAAACTTGAAGTGTTGGCCTCATATGCTGATGCAAAGATCGGTTTAGTGACTCATGGATGGATTACTAAAATAGAAAAGCATGGATGCTTTGTGAGATTTTACAACGGAGTTCAGGGTTTTGTTAGCAGGTTGATTCCTCATTTTCTTATGAAATTCATCAGCTAGATGTTTTTAACTGCAGTACAGTTTGCCCACACTCAATTGATGATCTTAATGATTAAAATATGTTCATTTGTCTTTGAAGTCTCTGTCGGTGATTTGAATAAATTGAAAAATTAGAAGTTTGAGTTTGATTTATCTGAAGCTGTTTTTGATAGTTACTATTGCTTTTGGTGAATAGATATGCCTCTGATATTTCTTAATTTGTACTAGATCTGAGATCGGACTAGAGCCAGGTACTGAAGCTGAAAGTGTTTATCATGTTGGACAAGTTGTCAAATGTAGAATTGTCAGTGTGATCCCCACTTCAAGGAAACTAAATGTTAGTTTTGCAACATCTTCTAATAGGTAAATACTCCTTGTTCTTTTATTGTTTTCTGCTCACTTGCTCATGTCCAGTTATGTTTTACATGGTAGTAACTGATAATTTTATTTTATTCTTGGACTCTCTTCAATATTTGGAAGGTCATTCGATTATTACGTTTCCTCCTATTTATTTTTAAAAGGACTATTTGATTTTTATGTTGGTCCTTTTTTCGAGGGATCAGTTTTAGTTCTTGACGGGTTGAGGTCCAGTGTACAAGCATTTGCTCTTATGTGTATGTTGTAAGAGGGAGAACTTATCCAGTGATACCAACACAAATAATACCATTTTGATGTTCCTATCATGCTGTCATTTAACTATTGGTATCACTAGATATGTCCCTAGTAATGTGATATGGTAGTGTTGGTGTCACTAGATATATCCCTAGTAACTTGTAAGATGATATGGTGAAGGTTACGAGATGATGGAATTTTTTATTTTCGGTTACATCTCGCACAGCTTTGATATGTTGGAGTGGAGGAATTATACTCTTCCTGTCGTGAAATGTTCGTTGTCATTGGATCTGGGCAGTCTTATCAGTTTGATATTTTCACCACTAGTTGAAACTAAAAGTGACCACAGAAAAACATTTCATTAGAATTGTCCTTCAAATTCTTGTCTAATATGTACTATTTGTTATTTGCCAGTATAGTATAATTTCAAATCATAGTCAGTCTTGCATCTTTTCTGGATTGAGGGAGTAAGAAATAACTTCAATTGGATTTCAAATGCGTTTAGTCTCCAAGAAACTGGCAGGAGCACTTCTTCAAGATGAAATTGGAATTTGCAATCACTGACGTAGACTTGTTTTTTTACGTCCAAAAAACACATTAGTCCATGTGCGCACTCTGAGGAAATGCTATGGCCCACCAACCTATATCCTTGAAAGCACAATTGGCCTCTTTCTGCTTAGTTAGCCTATTGCGAGTGGAGATCTGTTGATCTGCTCCTTCTACACGTTCCACATGATGTGGATGAGTTTTTCGCACAGTTTGTAGCTCCAGGCCTCTGGAGCAGCAGCCACATGCCATCTCACCATCCATCAGCCGAAGCTAACTGAGTAGGTGTGGGAGAGCCAGCCTTGCCAAACGCCCAAACCCTTAGTTGACAGAAGTTCACACTATTTGTGACAGCATGCTTGGTTCAGTCAGTAAGCCCGCGACTCCAACTACATACCCCATACACTTCCAAGTCTTGTGCCGTTAGCCACTCTTTGTTTCACTCATTGCACAAAAGAATGGCATCTGGCACCCCCTCTCCAAAGCTAATAAAGCAACTAGATGGCGCTTTTAACCCATGATATCCCTTTCGTGGTAGTTGATTGCTAGCTTTTGCACATTTATGCTCTGTTTGTCATAAAGGGCAGGTGCATTCTTAAATGCTCTGCAATTGTACACCTCTATTACATGTGGCAAATATTCTCAATATTGCTCCCTGGCCCATTTCTGCTACACCTTTTTTTTCACCGTTTATCTTTTGCTATGGTAGTTCTTAATAGCTATGGTCTTAGCTACTGCTGATATCTAAGAACCAACTTTTAACCAGAAAAAAGGCGGACCTGGTTTGTAAACTGGTACCTGGGTTGTTGTCAGGCAATATTCCTTTTATATCGTGTAGTTTGACAACTAAATTTTTACTTTTTACAGGGTCATTCAAGCTGATACTGCAAAGGTGGGTACTATTGTCTCTGGTGTTGTGGAGCGACTTACTCCTGCAGCTGTTGTTGTCAGTGTCAATGGCTTCTCCAAGGGATCTATACTCAATGAACACTTGGCAGATTATCATGGTATATTCTTGTCTGTGATTTGTGAAATATTTTAGTCCATTCTGTTCGGAGCACCCTGGCCCCACACACGGCCAACTCCTGAAATATGGACATGCACGTGGCCTGCACATCTGCAATTATCTTTTCCCTGTTCATCTGTGGATGTTGTTCGGTTCATCCATTGCCTTTTTTTTCTTATTTAGGTCAAGTTGCTCAGTTGAAGAATTTATTGAGGCCTGGCCACGAGTTCAACCAGCTTTTAGTTCTTGGTAAAGTCTTTAAGTTCTAGCTCTTTCGTAATTCAATTTTAATGAATAAATGGACAATTTTCAACCTGATGTTCCCCTCTTGGGAGTACAATGTACTACTCCTTCGGACCCATATTACATTTCGCAAATACGGATGTATGTAGACACATTTTAGTGCTAGATACATCCGTATTTGCAAAAGGTAATATGGGTCGGAGGGAGTAGCAATATTTGTATTGTATATGAAGAACCTTGAGCTGTTGCGTTACTAAGTCTGTAACTCTCTATATACTACCTCTGTTCCTGAAAAGAAGGCGTATGATTTTTTCTGAAGCCAAACATTGTAAAGTTTGACCAGTACATAGAAAAAACAATCAACAACTATATTACTCTTTACATATGATATTGACTTTGAAGGCGTATCTAATGATATTTTCTAAAATCTTGGTCACACCTTACACTATTTGACTTTTCAAAAAATCTATACGCCTTCTTTTGAGGAATGGAGGGAGTAGCATGTTATTCATATACGCCTTCTTTTGGTCAATTCACTTGACTAATTATTGCCTCCCCGTATCATGCTATGCAGATACCGAAGGCCAAAATTTAATTCTTACCGCGAAGCAGTCACTTATCAACACTGCTAATGACATTCCATCAGAGATATCTCAGATGCGAGCTGGAGCTGTAGTTCATGTAAAGTTCTTAATTTATTACAGTTAGATTTTCAATGAGCAAGTCAGTTGACCTGTATTTTTGTCTTAGGGCTACATTTGCAACATCATAGAGGCTGGTTGCTTTGTTCGCTTTCTTGGACCTCTAACTGGTTTCTCTCCAAAGGATAAAGTAAGCATGCCTTTACTTCTTCTGCTCTCTTTTTATCTTGCATGTCTTGGCTTCAGTGTTCTTTCTTTTATCTGAAAACAAAGCCTAATCTTGTTTCCCAAAGGCAGTTGATAGGCCGATTGAAAAGCTCTCCGATGCGTTCTGTGTTGGCCAATCAGTTCGGAGTCATGTCCTCAATGTAAGTATGGCTTTCTGTTGTTGGTAATTTCATGTTTGGATACTTTGTTTTTTTGGGTTGTATTCTGAATGGTTCATTATTTGTTATAGGTAAATGCTGAATCTGCTCGGGTGAAGCTTTCACTCCAACAGTCCATGTGCTCTTCACCTGATTGTTCATTTATTCAAGGATATTTTCTTCTGGATAAGAAGGTCAGTCCAAATCATTAGTGTCTTACTCCAAAATATTTGGTTGAATCCCGATAAAAAAGATTAAAAGGTCGAAGGAAAGTCTGGCAGCTGTTATGCTAGCAATGTGGTATTTTGTGCTAGGCATCGACAATAAAAGCTTTCGATGAAAGCAGTGATTAGTGAGGTCTGGGTGGAATCTGCAAGTACAATAATTCTTTGCTTGTGGAGACCTGTTTAACTGAATTTGCCAAATTTTGTTTTACTTGAAACAACATGGAATAGCAGCTTCGTGCTAGCTACTTGAAAAGCTACGCAGGACTAATTGTCATCTGAGACACAAAGTGTTTTAAGTACACAGGAACCTCTGGCATATGTAGTTATGAAGCTATACGAGATAATTTGGGGTATACACGTTGTGTTTTGTGTTGCTCCATGGACTTATCAGCGGTGTTGGTTCATGTTGACGTCCACTCTTTTTCTCTAAATTTAAGCTTTTCTAGATTGAAATACCATCGCCAAAAGAGTTTCTGATTTTTAACTATTTTATATTTTGTACCTATATGATTCTGATACATATTAACAATGTCTAGAATATGCTTTAACGTGTACACTTACATTTGGTGTTACCTTGTTTGCCTAGATTGCGGCGTTGAAATATTCAGGTCCTAGTACTTCTCATGATGGGATGGAATCTTTTTGCGTTGGTAGCTTGGTTAAGGGGGAGGTGGGAGCAGTAGAAGAATATGGTGTTGTCCTTAACTTCAAAGACCATCCGGATGTTGTTGGTCTAATTGAACATCATCAACGTAAGTAACTCATTTTCTCCTTTTATGGCTTATTACCTTTAACTGATTAAGATCATGGAAAAAAGTACTTCTTTTGCAGTTGGTGGCAGTACTGTAAAAGTGGGTTCTTCTGTGAAAGGTCTTGTTGTTGATTTTTCTGATGGAGTTGTAAATTTATCCCTTAAACGAGAACTAGTTGATAGTGCCAGCAAGGATGGAAAAAAGAAGGTAATAATCATCACTTCGTGTCAAAAATATACGCGTCTGATTAAGAATTTCCTTACCCAACAATCTTTTGGTCATTTAGTTCTGGTAGTTGTTTGTACATAGTTTAGTAGGTTATCTCCACTAAAATGGTTCTTGTTATAATGCCCTTCCTATCTGCAGTGCTTGCTTGATGGGCTAAACTCTTAGCTGTGTAGCTTACTCTTGAATATGTTTTCAACATTTGTTTCTGAATCGCAGTTTGCATGTCCGTTTCTTTTGTTTCACCAAATAAAACATCTGAATGGTTACTCAATTTACTAGTCTTCAATTGGTTTGATACCAGTCTTTTTAATCTTGGACTGGTTTGTTGGCTGCACTTCAGAAACGTCATAGAGCTGCGGTTTTGGACTTGGAACTTAACGAAGAAGTGAATGCAGTTGTGGAGATGGTCAAAGACAGCTATGTGGTGTGCAACTTACTCTTGTCATCTGGTCAATTTATTATTGTTACTTTATAGGTTGAACAACCTATTTTTCTTTTCTCTTTGTTCTACGCAGGTTCTTTCTGTCCCCGAGTATAATCATGCAATAGGCTTTGCGCCATTGATGGATTACAACTCACAACTGCTTCCTCATCACAACTATGATTATGGGCAGCGGTAATCGAACGAATTACATTTCTTGGATTATTTACTTGTTAGAATTGCTGGGGACCAAAAGTCGAATGGTTCACATTATAGAACACAAATAATATCTAGGTCATCAGGCTTTGAGATACCACTGATGATACTTTAGTTGCCCCTTTTGTTTACAATTGTACATGATATGATTTGTTTGTGATTTTTGGTTCCATTGACACGTTACTATCTTGAACTTACTATGTTAGTAAACTTCCTGTTGAACATGCAAGGCACCTAGGAGGAGGTTACATGAATCGAACATGAGCCGACCTTGCTAATTGACAGGAATCTGGATCTGCTGTGTCAAGGGTTGTGGGTCTAGGGTCGCAGATGACTAAAGTCATAATATTCTATGTATACGCGGGCGTATCATCAGAGCAAGTGGCTTAACAATGCAGCACAACCTTGACTATTTGCGCTTGAGACAAGTTTGAACCTCACTTGAACTAGTCTCGATTGAAATGTACGCATTACATACAAAATTATGCATTGCATCGTTTTACTCGAGCCGAGGCCAAGCTTCTTTTGCTCCTACTCACTTGGCTGGTAAAAATGCTGATGGAGCTCACATGCCCCACCTTTTACTGAATTTATAATACTCTCTCTGACCACTATTACTTGTCTCTAGTATGGATGTATCTAGATACTAAAGTGTGTCTAGATACACCCATATTAGCGATAGGCAATAGTGGTCGGAGGGAGTATCTATAATACTGTATCTGCATTGTTGCCATTATTGTTGATCTTTTATACGGCGGTCACTTCTTTTAAATGGAACCCCGTGATTGTTAGCCTAGTACTGCTGTGAAGTCTGGATTTTTTTACTGGTTTGACTTGTGCTGTGGAGCTTCACATTTATTTTGTTGCAAGTTCAGTTCGCTCACTGTAAAAAATGCAGCGAGCCCTATCTCATATTATCATGGCGGCTTTTGAGACGAGTGCAAAGGAACATTTGTGTATTGCACTGTCACGGGCAAAAACTAAGACATGTACCTTTTGTGATTCCCAAGACCCTAGCGCTATTGAATCTTATATAATTTGTTTTAGTAATATGACTGTCAGTAGCTTTTCTTCAAGTTGCTTGTTTTGATGTTATAATTTTACAATTGTTATCCTGTTGGTGCACATGCAGTTACAGTACTGAGTATTATTTTATTTTATTTTGTCCTTGTTTTTATTGCAGCATTACTGTCGTTGTTGGAAGTATCCCAAGTTCTGACCCTTCTGGAAGACTTATCCTACTCCCTAAAGCATCAGCTCAGGATTCGGGTCTCTCTAGTTCTAAAAGGGCTAAGAAGAAATCAGACCACAAAGTTGGGTCACTTGTTGAAGCAGAGGTGCAACCATTTCTGTAGCAGTTGTATGCTTAGTCACTCTTTAACTCTTTATTGGCATGCTTTGCTTATTAATATTAATCCTGGTTGGTCGCAGATTGTCGGTATCAAGCCACTTGAACTTATTTTAAAATTTGGTGCCAATCTTCTTGGAAGAGTTCATATTACTGAGGTATATACTGGACTTTATTTGAAGTATTTTCATATGTAGTATTGGATCAGTGATTTGTGATATCTTTCTTTCAGGTCCTTGAAGAACATTGCTGTGAGAATCCTTTTAGTAATCTCAGAATCGGGCAAAAGGTCCGAGCAAGAATTGTTGCAGAACATTCAGGAAAAAGTGGCAGGAGTGTGAAATGGGAACTATCTGTTAAACCATCTGTGCTTAATGGTATGCTGTACCAAACTCTTTCTAGTTTTCCATTTCATATATATGCAACTGCTTCCTTTTGTTTAAATATCGTTATATACTTTTGGTGTTTCTTCTGATTTGGGATGACTTGGTTTCCTGATTGGTGGGTTTTCTTTTCTGATGGAAAAAATTACAACAGAGTCGGAAAAGTTAAGTGCCTCTAAAACTGAACTGAATCATTCTGTTAATGGCATTGCGCGTGCTTATGTCGTCAAGGTGGATAAAGAGTGGGTCTGGCTAACTGTATCAAGAGATGTTATGGCTCATTTATTTATTCTCGATAGTTCAGTTGAGCCCTGCGAACTAAAAGAGTTCCAGCAGCGTTATAATGTCGGCCAAGCCGTGGAAGGACGGGTTATTAGTTTGAACAGAGAGAAAAGATTATTGAGGCTGAAAGCACTTGATAACCAATGCATGCCCGAGAATGTCACACAACAATCAGTCTCTTCAATTGCTGAACACACGAGGGAAGGAGATATCATTGGTGGACGCATTCAGAGGATTCTACCTGGTGTTGGTGGGCTTGTCATCCAGATTGGACCTCATCTTCATGGAAGGGTACATTATACTGAAATTGTTGATTCGTGGGTTCCTGAACCCATATCTGAATTCCAGGAAGGTCAGTTCGTGAAGTGTAAGGTCCTGGCTGTAAGCCGCCCATCTGATGGTTCTGTCCGAGTTGACCTATCACTTCGCTCATCAATTCTATGCCCAAATCGTAATCACTCAAGAGGATTAGTTGATGATTCGTAAGTTCCCTTCTAATTCCAAAGTATTGTTCTTCTGAGACAAAACAATGACCCAATCCCCCACATAATTAGGCCCGTCAGAATGGCCAGTTTTGTAGACATAATCATTTTATTTATAAGTTATGTCTACCACTTACTGTATGGCATCTTTGATTTATAGGGCAACTTGCACTCCCCGGTTTGAGAAGGTCGATGATCTGTCCCCCGGTACAGAGGTTAAGGTATTTTCTTTTCACTTTTGAGCAATGTTCTTTTTGTCTGAATCTAGAAATGTGAACGTAAATGGCGTCATCTTATTACAACATTGGTACTACAGAAATTTAAAGACTTTTATAAGCTGTTATAACAGAGTACACATGCCTTTCTTATTCTTCGTACAAGGGAGTTTATAAGCGGAAACCACAAATGGAGGACGAGCTACATGATGGCCGTATTTTCTAAAAAAAATTCAAAATTGACATTTGTTAGTCTCAAAAAATTTGAAACAAAAATCCTAGGTGTAGATAATGTTGAACTCTACCAGTGTGCAAAATAACGCTTCAAAATTCGCTGTATTCTAGGCTATACAAAAATAACAAATCTGACAATTTTTCAAGTTTTGAAAACGTACTGTTCATCACACCTAGAACTGCACATTTGTCATTTTTGCTGAGCCTAAAGTACAACGAATTTGAATTTGTTTTTTTGCACACTAGTAGATCTCAATATTGGCCACATCTAGAATTTTTTGTTGATTTTTTTGAAACTTTTAAATACCGTTTTCAAATTTTTCAAAAAACGGGCTACATGTAGTTTGGGAGCCATATGTCCGTGCTTGTTTTATAAACCCCTCTTAGTAAATATAGCCTTTTGGTTTTAGACTTACCATTTTGTTATATTGGGCTGCAAGCAACTGATCATATAAATGAATACTCCCTCTGTTCGGAAATATAAGATGTTTTAGCTTTGTGAAGCTAATGTATCTAGACATCTTTTAGTGTATAGATTCGAGCGAACCTATACACTAAAAGATACCTAGATACATTCACTTCACAAAGCTAAAACATCTTATATTTCTAGACGGAGGGAGTACAAACTAATGCAGTTTGTGAAAATAATAATAATAAGTTTCTTGACTTCCTGGCCTTTTGGTATTCAAAGTTGTGGCCTTCACAAATTTATTATAGAAAGCTCTCTGCGGTAATTTCTTCGTCGGTAAAGTAACGAGATTTGCTTCTAACATTGTAGGGTTATGTGAAGAGTGTGAATGCCAAAGGATGTTTTGTCATGCTTTCTCGAATGGTTGAGGCTAGAATTATTTTGTCGAATTTGTCAGATGAGTTTGTTGAAAATCCTCAGAAGGATTTCTCAGTTGGAATGCTTGTACAGGGAAGGTTAGCAACATTATGCTCATATAACTACAAGCATTTTCTCTCATTGATCTAATGGAAAAATCCTGCAGGGTCTTGTCTGCAGAACCAATATCAGGGAAAGTTGAGGTATCACTTAGGAAGAGCACTGGTAGCAAATCACAGAAGTCGTGTCACATTAGCTACAGTGATCTGCATGTTGGGGGCATCATTGATGGTCAAGTTAAACGGGTTGAATCCTATGGATTATTTGTGACTATCCAGGGCAGCGAACTGGTATATTTTTGTCCTTCAGATTCTGCATGTGATTATCAGTAACTGGTATGTTATATAGATCATTGTTTTGTAGGTGGGCTTGTGTCATATATCAGAACTTTCTGATGAACCAATTCTTGATATTAATTCGTGCTTCAAAGCTGGTGATATGGTTAAAGCCAAAATTTTGAAGGCAAGTTTTGTTTATGGTTGGACTGGTTGCTTGCAATTAATGTGGTGCTAAATTTCACTTCCTTTTACATTCAGATCGATGAGGAACGACATCGAGTGTCCCTTGGCCTGAAGAGATCTTACTTTGACTCCGATCTAGCTGATGATACAAATGACAACGAGAATGATGATGAAAGGGTTCCTATGGACATCAGCCATGGTCCTGAGATATCTAGACATTTGAACAGGAGCTTAGTTCTTCCGGGACCAGAGCCCAGGGCTTCTGTTCCACCACTTCAGGTCTCCTTGGACGAATATGAAGGTTCTGACGTAGAGAGTGATCAGAAAGGTCATGCAACTGCTAATGAAACTGAATCAAATGTGAAAAGGAGCGATAAACGGTTAAAGGAGAAGACAAAAAAGAGAAAGCAAAGGTTTTCACATATTTCATTCTCCTTGTACCTTCAACAGTGCATCACAAGCTCTTTACACCCTGTTTTTTTCTTCAGGGAAATCGAAATCAGTGCCTTGGAGGACAGGGCTTTACAGAAAGATAAACCTCAGACTCCAGATGAATTTGAGAAGTTGGTTAGGAGCTCTCCAAATAGTAGTGTCGTCTGGATAAACTATATGGCATTTTTGTTAGACCTTGCGGATGTTGAGAAAGCACGCTCAGTAGCTGAAAGGTACGTGTGAAAAGAAGGATCATCATGTTAAGTTTTGTCTCGAATAATCCGTGGCCTGTGGTGATAGGAAGATACTTCGGAAAAAAAGTTCCATCAAAATTGCCACTCTTATTAATCTATTATATCGTTTGATATCTAGTTGAATTTTCATACTAATACAAGTGTCCCTCGTGTTTATATTAGGGCTCTGAGAACAATAAATATTAGAGAGGAAGAGGAGAAACTAAATGTATGGGTAGCATACTTTAACCTTGAAAATGAATACGGGAGTCCACGGGAGGTAAGTTAAAAACAAAACTATGTTATATTTCTTTCGATTGTCCCAATTGATGATACTGATTCGTTGTTGGCATATACAAGGATGCTGTCAAGAAGATATTCCAAAGAGCGTTGCAGTATTGTGATCCCAAAAAGGTGCACTTGGCTCTACTTGGAATGTATGAGAGGACTGAACAGCACGAATTGGCAGATGAACTTTTCGATAGAATGACCAAAAGATTCAAAACTTCGTGCAAGGTTAGTTTGTCACTTTGTTGGCTGTATTGGATCAAATGTATGACTTACATGTATGACTTACATGATGTAATTACAGATCTGGTTACGCCGCATTCAGTTTTCTCTCAAACAACGCAAGGATGTTGAATGCATCAAATCCGTTGTAAACCGTGCGCTTCTAAGCCTGCCACAGAGCAAGCGTATAAAGTTTCTTTCGCAGACTGCTATCCTGGAGTTCAAGTGCGGAGCGCCTGAGGAAGGGAGATCTAGATTTGAGCTGATCTTACGGGAGTATCCAAAAAGAACAGATCTTTGGAGTGTTTACCTAGACCAAGTAATTTTGCATTTGTAATCAGTCACCTTTATTTGTTATTCTGTCAACTTATTCAATTTCATTGACAATCACAATCATTTTTAGGAGATTCGACTTGGTGACACTGAAATTATACGGGCATTATTTGATAGGGCGACATGCCTTAGTCTTCCTCCAAAAAAGATGAAGGTTTGTCTTGATCTTTGTGTTTTCTACTCTTACTACTACTATAATAGTATAACAACATATACATGCATAAAGTTGAATCAGATCTATTTTTGTAGCGCTTCTTCAACTTCTTAGCGTACTTTTTTGAGCAAAAGCTTCATAGCTTACTTGATTCCAATGTAGCAAGCTCCATATTTCACTGCTATTCCTCTCATTTTTTGTTCTATGGAGCTTAAATCGTATAGTTGGGCTGAGCTGAAACTTGAGCATCATCTCTCTCTTAGATTCCCTGCATATTTACTTAGTGTTATCTCTTCTATTTCCTTGTGGGATGTCCTGAATAATTGTTTAGAAAGATTGTTACTTCACTGAGGAAACACCACACCTGATATTTGCTAGTACTAGGAATTTCATTTCATTTTTTTTAACAAAGGCTTCCTATTAATTTTAGTTTCTTCATCTGCTCTCCATTTGCAGTTCTTGTTCAAGAAGTACCTGAGATATGAGAAGTTGCAGGGCGACGAAGAAAGAATCGAGCATGTGAAGCAGAAGGCATTGGAGTACGTTGAGATTTTGAAAGCCTGATGTGCCAAATCGCACTGTGGAGGCGCTGCTTCCGCCCCTGGAATACAGAGTGTCTGACCGTGGAGACCAGCAGACGGGGTTCATTGATCTCTCTTGTAACACGGCTATTCAAAGGTCCGCAATTTTGTTCGTGGCCTGATACAGTCACAGCTACAGCTTGTACGCAGTCCCGATGCCCGCACCAATTTTTTTGTGTTGGCACTTATTTCTATTTGACGGTGATAAGGATAAATATTAATATTCTTGTAGGAAGCAAAATATGGCATTGTTAGATGCACGGTTGATACAGCTGCAGGATATTTCGTGTACATCTGCTTTGAACAAAATGATAACTTCCTACAGAAGGAATTTTTTTCCAAGAGCAATTAAATAAATATTAATACGTCTGATGAAACAGAATTTTGTGAATACACACTTAGAAATTGGCCCATTTACACCGGCTTCTCCGTGTTTGCCAGATCGATAGCAACAACTAGATCTGGCTATCCCTCAAATGGTCACTGTCAAGCTCGTCCAAGTTATGTCACAACTCGTCTTCCTGGCAATGCGGCTAATCAAAAGGAAATAAAACACCGCTTCGCATGATTGGCATTGTGATTTGGGAAGTGCGCGGAACACTGGCGAACACCTGGCCTGGGGGATCGCACATCTCGCGTCCCACTCACGCCACGTGCCCTTGGGTCTCACCCATCTTATCTCTTCCTCCTCTCCAGTCTTCACCACCGAACTGGCTGGATTTCTGACTTGTCCTCACTTGATTCTAACTTGTGCTCACTGCATACGGGCCCTACCAGTTGAGGTGCTCTTCTTCATGCTCCACATAGCCACATGAGAATTGGAGATGGATGCCACCCTAGCCACGCGCCTCCCTGTATGCAGTGGTCCTCTCCAACGCCATCCATGACTGACTTTCATTTTTTCCCTTTCTGTTATGCTACATATGAATAGTGGTGGCGTTATTGTAGATCGGCAACCGTGCTACTGTAGACGACCACTGGTGTTACATTGGTCGACGGCGTTGGTAACATTTGTGGTGGAGGTGCTACAAATGACAAACGACGTTGTTGTGAACGGTGGTCACGACTACTACAAACATTTCTCGGTGTTGCTACAAACCGGATCGCCTTTTTTGAATTTTTTTGCTGCTACAAGCGGGAATTTTGCTACATATTGATATTTTTTCTGCTACGTTCATTATGCGGGGTTGCTACATTAGTATAAATATTTTGCTAGCATGTATTCGGCGAGATTCTCTGGTGAAATTAGTTATGCTACATCTGTACAATTTTTCCTTGGCGAGTTCTCCGGTGATGTTTTCAACGAGACCATTTTTTTGCTACCTTAGTATGATTTTTTTGCTACCATGTCTCCGGCGAGTTATGTGAGTTTCGTATGTGAACCTTTTTTTGCTACAAACGTGGTTGCTTTTGCCTGAACGAGACGTTTTTTGCTATACTAGTACATTATGAAAGCAAAAATGGGATTCAAATGGAAATAGATTTTGCTTCAAACGAAACGTTCTTTTGCTACATTGGTACTTTATGGAAGCAAAAGCAAGATTGAGGAGGCTAGTTTGGACACATGTCACGCTCTGAAGGGGGGGGATCCGGGGATCCCCCGGGGACGCCTAGCACTGCCCATACCCTAAACGGGCTCGGCTCTCTCATATATATTGTGGTACATGACGTGTACAAACCGCTTTTCCTCTCATTTTTTGAACGGGACGAGGCCTCAAAGGACCCTGAAGATGTTTCATCAAAAGTGCAAAAAGGACCTTAAAATAATCTTGAACGTGATCAGATCCTGAAGCTCTCCTCCAATCTTCCAACAAAGTCACCGTGCGCCGGCCACCGCACCACCACCGGGGAACAGAGCCACTTGGGGCGGGGCAGCGAGAGAGTTGCCTGCACGGAGGGATCAAAACAACGGGAGCGGGTGCCCTACACCCTTTTGGTCCGGACGGGGCGACGGAGCGTGACGCCGCAACCGTCGGATAGAAACTCCCAGTCCAAGCACCAGACGCCACGCTTCTGCTGCTGCTGCCTCCACCTTGGAGCTAGACGAGAAGAGGAAGCACACACTAGCATCACGAACTGCGCCGGCCCGAGGAAGTGCAGAAGAGGGCGTCACCGCGCTAGCCGGGAAAGAAGAAACCAGAGCAGCAACCACCCCGCTGCCCCACACCCTCGCCACCATGGCCGAACATGGGGGGCGGCACAACACCACCAAGACCAGCTCCTACACAGACCACCTCCTGAGCGCACCGCAGAAGGTGTCCAAGAGACCAGGACCCATCTCCAACCCGCCACCTCGACCGGCCAGGAGAAGCGCCAGCACACGCACCTCCCCGCCTCCCTCTCCTCCTCGCCACCACGGCCAGCCAGGAGAGAGGAAGCATAGAGGAACCACCACCGCACTTAGGAGGAACAACACCGCCGCAGGTGTCAACCCACCCCAATCTTAAATGTGCCTAGAAGTACTCAACAAGTTATTAAACTGAGGCAATGACAGCGGCTTATCTTCATTCCTCCGAAACGGGTGATTATTCTCCACTATTTCCTAATCGATGCAAATTCAAAGAGGTTCTGATAACATTTATTCTCTGACAAGATGTATGCACATAAACCTGGGGATGGTTTAAGAACTGCACCATAACCCAACCAAACCCACATAAATATTTACTCAGGCCAACCCCAACTAAACCCATTTTTTTTTTCAGGCCAACCAAAACCAAACCCATCCAATCTTTCCAACCAAAGCGAACTAAACTGAGCGCATAACTGTGAGTTAAACCCATTAACTCAAATCGGTTCCAAACTGTTCGCTCGTTGACGCTGGCCTGGGTAAAGGTCTGATGGACTCGTGCAGTAGTAGTCTGATGTACTATACGTAATATGCCCCGCGTAGGCCTGCCAAGCGATCTCTTTTTCTTTTGCTTAGGTTCAGGCGAGGTAGTGGGAAAAAATTAGTGTGATTGTGAGCACATAGAATTGCTTGACTTGTTCAATTAAGTTCAACTTCAAACTTACAGAAATTTTGCAAGAAAAAACATAAACTCTTTCATTGAAGGGTTCTGGCTAGTTGAGTAGTTCTGATTAAGGTTTTATTAGTTTATTACTCGAAATTAAATCAAAGATTTTCAGGATACTTCCTTCGTGGCATAAAATATTGGATCCCTGAGTGATCTCTTTTTCTTGTTGCTTCATAAGAGTGAATCGAATAGATTATATATTAAAATAGCGTTATAAGAGTAAGAATTCCGCAGGTCTTTTCCGCTCCAATCAGATAAAGGGGGTAAGGACCCACTAAGCTCCTACTTTTTCATGTTTACAATCTGGTCCCTCCAATTACTATAGAGATGAACCCAATTCAAAATATGAACCGTTAAAAAAAACACCTACTAAACCAATCACAGGAATACCAGTTACAGTACCTATAAGCCAAAGAGAAATTCTTCCACTTATGCTGCTGCCCCGCCAGCCAACAATCTAACAACTGGTTCTAAACTGTAGTTGTTAACTGTTAGGAACCAAACATTTAAGACCCGAACCCAACTATAACCAAACTTTTTCGTAAAACCAAACTATACCCAACTGTCAAAAGGCTGAGCCGATAATAAACCAAACTAGTTGTGCCCAAAACGAATAACCAAACCGTTCAAACCGGTTAATGAGAAACCATTGCCAATTTTATATGCACACGACTTTGCACAACACACTCACCATGTTTTATCACTTAAAACATTTGGGTTTTTCTTTGGAAGCTTACTTGTTTAAGAACGGGAAAGGTTGAACTTTTCCAAGAAAATAGTAGCAAATAAAATAAGATGCCAACAAGCATGGGCCCCAAAGTGTTGACTATCAGAAGCTTGTGATGTCGATAGATCTATCTGTTCTATGTTTAGAAGGAACAAACACTTGTATTCAGAATGTTCCAGTATTCATCAATTGTGGGGTGCATGTTCTTTTGCCAATTTTTATGTACATGGATTGTCCGAGTAAACCAAGTTGGTTGCATAAACCCTCAGTTGAGCGCATAGTGGACCCTCTCCAATGTTCTCATGACCTGGAAAATTGAGATAGACCTGAGTGGTCCCTTTCCTGATGGCGCAGCATCAAGAACTGTTCGCTGTTGTTCACTGGTGAGCTCTAAGAATTGCACGAGCATGTCGCCATCCAGAATTGAAGGTACTCCCGACTGTCACATCAATAGCACAGGTTACTAAAAACTTTTCGAACAACCTTATCACATAAAGTCAGCGATATAATGATAGAATTGTTAAAAGAGTGATGATAATTATCCTACCGGGATACCACGTCGACGGAACTCTGCATGATCATTTCCCAAGATTGGAGCAGTCAATGGGTGAACCGAAAGTCTTTCTTGGACATCTTGCAACAAATGGTGCTCCTCACTGCATTATCAATTCACACGCTTTCAGCAACTGGATCAGAACTCGAGACAGATGTGCACGAAATAACTGCATGGCCCTCTTTACATAAGGTAGTTACAGAGCTCTATGTGGAGGTGGAATTAAAACAAAACTCCAGTCTAGCATAGAGTGTAAGGGAACCAACTGACCACATATTGTTGAAATTCATATTATGGTATTTCTCTTTAAGAACTTCAGATTTTTTATTCATAAGAACATTGAAAAGTCATGCCCAAAGGAAAACTCTGTCCCAAATCTCGGTACATACCTTGTGAGTGGAATCATAACAAAAACACTACCCAGCAAAGTACTTGCCACAACACAGTTATAAGCCGACTCCAACACCAGGTCTGTCTCATCATCAATTGGAAGCCGGTACCTAAATGCAGCCTACAATATATTACAAGAATGACTTATAAGATTCCAATTGTTCTATATAGGAAAAGCAAACAGCTGTTGGGGATTTTCCCCAGGGAGCAACTGAATAGGAACAGGATAGGCCATAACGAAGAACAAACTCAGACAACTGATCCTTAAGAGCCATAACGAAGCAAACAGCTGTTGGGTAGAAGGGATTTGGATCAAAATTCTTAGGATTAGATACTGGAAATCTTACATAAATCCCTTTCACCCAAATATTCCCGTGTATCCTTGTGATAAAATTGAACTGATTGGCCCTGAGGCCCTAGGTAACAAAAACTTACCTTCTGGATGCTCATAGCAACTTCGCCCATAAAAAATGAGCAGTGTACAGCTAAGTTCTTTTCCGGGCTTTCAGAAACTGCAAGAATATTTAAAAGATGTCAAAGAAGATCTTGCAGCAATAATTTAGGTAGCAAGCTTGAACACAGGAGCATGGATCCAAACAAAAAGATAAGAAAAGAAACATACACAAAACTGGGGACCCTCCACAAATTTCTTAATGCTTCTACTGAAGAACAGCAAAATGTCCTAAACCAAAATTATATCGACAACTTTTCTATGTTGTAAGATAGGGTATCTAATTACATGCTTATAACATATAAGACAAGAAGTTGAACACTTAGGCCATGAATAAGTAGCACAAGAGTATATGTGAAATACTACTATGGAGAAGAAAGAGGACTCATCAACATATACATCTTGTAGTCTACCTTCAAGTCTTGGGCAGGATAATACAGATATGCTCCCACATCGATCTGATACCACGGCAGTTTCACAGTTTAAAAGAGCAACATCACCCACCAATCGTTGAGCAGGATCGGCGTATACAAGTTCCAACTTCCTAAGATTCTGATTTTTTTTAAATTGGGTGAAGAAAGATCAGAGGTAATAACAAGAGTGTTACTCCATAACAAAAAACATCATTCGTGAAGATATAACATTTTAAACCCAGTGTTACCTCATTATAAGAATAGAAGAGAACACCATCACGACAATCACCCACTGCAATCCGTGATGCGTACGTCTTCAAACAGGTAATGGTAAATCGTGTTCTACTCACGGCGTACTTTTTCATACGATGAGGATTTTCATTCACAAAACCAAATACACAAAGCTGCAAAGATAGAGAAAAAATATGGAACAAGTGTTAGAGCATGATTCTCCCCAAAATTGATGGCAAGCAAATTAAACCAAGCCTATTTTGCTTAGTAACAAGTGTTAGAGCATGATTCTCCCCACTATTATCTTTCAGTGTTAGCCGAAACACAGCGCCTGATTGTGGCTTTGCTGGGTACCATGACAATTTCATGTTACATTTGCCAGAACACACCGTATGACGCAAAACGGGAAGTCTGACTTTCTCGCATAAAATTACCATCTTACCCTTTGGCAAAATATACCAAGAAATTGTCCAAGTCAGTTAAAAAAGCTGCTGCTAAGCCTAAAGCTAGAAAGACAACAACTCGCAAGCTGGAGGTCAAAAAGGCCAAAATGCAGTGCTGAATGTTGTACTGTGTCATATGTAATAGGGCTATGCAGAATCGTTACTTGGTAGTTGATTATCAGTGCACAGCCTGCTTTGGCACCAAAATTTCAATTAAAGGAAGAAAAGCTGTTCAGAACAGGTCGTAGGATGGTCATCTCAAGCAAAATGTCAAACTTTCGGTTTGGGCAATGTGGTGTGTTCTGGCAAATATGCCACAAAATTGTAATGGTATTTGGCAAAGACATAATTGGGCGGTGTGTTTCGGCAAACGGGCAGAAAATAACGGTGTTCTGCAGTAAATTTCCCAAACAAGATAGTTTGCTTTTCTGTGGCAGTCACACAGTAAGCTCTAGGATCCATTTAATGTTATTTCTCTTGCTTTTTTGCTGTCATCGAGCAAGATCCAAGTGAATTATGACAAAGTATAGAGCTAAGGAAATAAATGATACCATACCGTATTACCAGCTGCTGCCAACACATATCGATCTAGATAAGAATATACAGCAAGAACTGCACCAGCAAAGGTAACATGAGTCAGTGATCTCAGATGTCCTGTCATTTGTTCAAGTTGAACCTGGTTGTAGTAAAAATCATCCGGACTGCTGCACATGCTGTTGCTAGAGAATTCTTCGGTTGCGTATCCAACAATTTCAGGGAATGAGCCCATGTGAGAAGAGGAACTCAAATTAGAAGTTGGAATAAATGAACTGCTCTCACGAGGGCTTCCAAGAGTATCCAAGCTTAGAACAATTAGGCGTCCCTTGATGCTGTTTCACAAAGAAAAACAGCTTAAAAACAGTTCACAGTACAAATCATGGAAATGGAAAAGGTAGGTTAAGTACAGCAGCTACAACCTTAGATCAAAAAAAATCTGTATAGCATCAAAATAAATTACTAAGCTGCAACCGACTCGAAAATGAATGATAAATAAATGAAAAACTGATAATAAACGGAAAAGACATGCAATGAAATCATGGCAGGCAATGAACAGGCAAGAATCAACCTGATATTACTGGCAACAAAATGTAAATTTATGAAAAGGCCAAGTGTTTGTGTTTCTGTTTGAGAAATACTAGGTTTACATACAAATATGTATTAAATTTAACAAATTAAAAGTGGCCAGGTTATCAGTTGGGAACAAGTCACGCAACGTCGATTACCGGGTGACATAACAGCAGCCTGACACGTACATTTGTGAACTTCCAAACAAAAAGTGTGCACACAAAAAATCGCAGCGTGGGCATATCCACCCATGCTCACTTATGTATTATTTGTAGAACCAGAATCATAGTCCTATAATAACACATGGTTGCCACCAGAGTGGGATCCCTTAAAATAACTATTTTCTAACTGTCCTTGGTCATTATCCATGGTTGTGCATTCGATCCAGAAGACCAAGAGCGAACACCATCCATAATATCAGTAGGACATGTCCTAGTCAGTAGTCACCACCTAGTCCTTGTTTGCCTTCCCTGGTAGCTACTCCACCTTATGTAGAGGAGGTTTTCACGTGTAACTTGACGAAGCACCGTACTTTTCTGACATCTTTGGAGATTTCCTTTGCAGTCCAACCATTCCAGTTACATTCTTATTGCACGCAACATAAGGAAATAAGAACAAAGGGCAAGAGCTCAATGTTTAAAACATGATGTGAAAATACTGTTATAGCTATCAGTGAAATGTAAGTTTTTCCATAGCTTGTATGAGCATAGTTATTCAGATTTACAATCTGTTAACAGTTGCCTGATCATCAAGGGCTAAATTACAATCATAACATTTGAGTTACATTAGTATAATGTGAAGTTCATGAACGACAATAAAGATTATACAAATGACGTGAGCTTTACCAATTCATACACATCCCAAAAAAAAGAAGGAAAACATACAAAAGATAGCCAGTAAGCAAACCGGAATGCCAGAGATAAACAGACAAATAATAACTAGCAGTACAATTGCAACTTGAAATGGGAAATATTGCCAAGGATCAACGATATCTGACAGGACAACATTGCTTTATAAGCAAGAATGGATGAGATATAAACCTTTCTGCTTCACCATTTGGCATCATTGGACGATCATTAGATTTACTTGTCCCAACGATTAGCACTTGTTCACTTCCTATTTTCGCAATCTGGATGCATCTTGCAGTTTCACCAGGTTCACACTTGAATCTTGAAAGCAAGATGCCATTATTTGGATCTATTTGGACAATATCTGAAGAACATGATGCATCAGTTAAACCAGTTCTCATAACCAACAGTGTTCTGCTATCGCTGTGGTATAGCACTTTCCTTGGAGTCCCTCCAATTGAAAACTTCTGTGCATTCAATCTTTTGCCCTGAACCATCTCAACCTGACAAAAATAATTGCTTCAGACTGACGAAAAAGTAATATAAACGGCAACACGTGTGTGTGCACGTGCAGGCATTTCTGTGTGCAAACATGTGTTCCGAAGGGAAACACTTTTGCCTGCCGATAATTGCCTCATAACATATGGCAGACCTAACTGACGGCCAAGAACAGAAAAAAGTATACTAGAAATGTTTAACATAGTAACCAAACAAGGCAGGGTTCCCAAGGGACAAAACTAAGAGGTCCGACTTGGCAAACATTTCCTGTTTCAATATTTTGAATCAGCTTACATCACCAAAAAAGCACATGCGGTATAAAAGAAGTAATAACTCCTGACAACTGCTAACAACCCAGTTTCCCTACAGGTCTCTAACCAATAACTGACAAAGCACATGTATATTGGAATAATAAAGTGGAACTTATTTCCAACGGTTGGTATGGTGCAACATGCACACTGGATGCGAACTTGCAAAGAAAAAATGAACCATGATCTGCCCTGGATAGTGACTAGTGGGCACCCTATTTGATGGTAAACAGTTCAGTATCCCAGAAAGAGCGTTAAGCTAGATAATTTATTATTTATGCAGACCAAACAATCATCATAATTAAAGAAGATACTTATTTCGTAGTAGCTCAGGAACTACTGATTTAAGCAAGTGCAGAAATCTGCATATGATGCTTGTTGGCCAGCAAAACTTGAATGGTCACGATACTTATTTGGTTTTGGTTGTCTGGTTAGCCATTGCTGGAGTTGTTTGGGATATGAGCAAGCCACAGTTTCTTCAGTCCCAGGAAAAGATCTCATGGAGGAAGATATGAAATGAGCGCAAGAGAGGGATGAAGTAAAATTCCCTCCATCTTGGCTTCATACCAGTTACAGCCTACACAGAATTTGCCACTGCTGCCTGGAACATATGGAAACAAAGGAACGCCAAGATTTTTGATAATGTTACTCCTTCTGTTAGATCTTGGACCTTTTCTTTCAAAAGGGACCTTTTCCTTCTTTCTTATAGAATGAAGGACAATTTAGTTTCTCCCCTTTCAGCTTGGCTAGACGCTCTGTAGTCTTCTCTGGCTTTGCCCTGGGCTATGCCCTTTTGTACATTCCCCTCCCTTTCCTTTTGTAAATATGTTTTCTTTTTAATAAAATTTACTGTCGGGGCCTCCCCTACAGTTTTCAGCTCAAAAAAAAAAACAGCCTACACAGAAGTTATCACGTCTGACATGGCCCCGCCCTAATACAAAAATTCTACCATTACTTTTCTGATTA
Organism: Dactylis glomerata; assembly: GCA_007115705.1. Taxonomy (NCBI): domain Eukaryota; kingdom Viridiplantae; phylum Streptophyta; class Magnoliopsida; order Poales; family Poaceae; genus Dactylis; species Dactylis glomerata. The sequence goes on from QXEO01000170.1 coordinate 4,863,556, forward strand.
TGTGTCAAAATTACTGTTCACAACAAATTATATCATTTCCATTTATCAAATTTAACTAGTACTTGTGTTTATATTAATGATAAAAAGTAAAGTCTGGCACAAGGACTCCTCCTGGAGGTCCTGGATCGAACTTGAAGATTATCTATGCTAGACATTGATTGCAGAAGAATGGTACTCCCTCCGACCGGAAATAAGTGTCGGCAATTTTGTACTAGTTTAGTATAAAGTTTGTACTAAATTCCCGACAGTTATTTCTGATCGGAGGGAGTAGTATATATAGTTACTACTTAATAGGCATCAACCAACGACAATGATCTAATCTTATAGCTCAACTTAGTTTGCACTACTGTAGACTCAGGACATGCACTATGGGACATAACACAATCATTCCTGACCACTCAGAAGAAAATATGTGCAGACATGTTTTTCTTTGTACATTCAAAAAAGTCCTAGTGACTTACCAAATGCAAACAGTTCTCTGCAACAAACAGCAGACCGCTGGGGCAATCCACGGAAGATACCGGAGTCACATGGGACGCAGGCAGAAATGAGATGGATGAATATGCCAAGCTGTGTCTACTAGCGTGTAATAGCCAAGACCTATCACTGAGAACAATCATGTCAGCATTAGCTGAATCACGCAATGCTACCAAGCCTACGGGTGTAATTCCAATATGGCGTATGGCAATCAACTGAAGGGGTGTATTAACACAAGGTGTAAAGGACTCCTTGTAGAAGGAACCAGGGAAATAATGGTCTTTGCTTGTGTCTGACTCAAACCTCAGTAGCATGCCATTTCTTAGGCCTGCCAGAATGTAGAACCTCTCAGATGCTACAAACCGAACATTTTCAGGTATACACCCACTGATAGGAGCACCAGACGCATTGTTCACAGATATAGACCCAATAGAGAGTAGCCTAAATGCTTCTTCAGGTTCTAGTGAGACAACTTCCACAGAAGGTTTATGAGTTCCAATGACAGCAAACATGCGAACATCAACTTTAGCAGCAAGGTTATTCCCTTTTCTCTTCCTAACATCTCCACCACCCACTGCAGAAGATACAGTTCTAAGTCTCAAGTCCTCTTCCGGGATGGATATGCATGATACTTCATATTGCAATTGGACATGCTGTGTCTCATACAACTCATACTGAAATGGAGATAATGATCTGACCCTGAGGATATATAGGCAACAAGGATTTGATGTAGCAACAGCAACAATATTATGTCCAACAGCACCAACACTGATAGTGACATCAGGATACCAATCAACAGAAACTGGGGAAGTTAAGGGAGCACCCTCAGGGTGAGCATATGATGTAGGCAAACAAAGCTTTACACCTTTGCTGTGAATTTGCACAAGCAAACCATCAGCTATTAAACCACACGCCAAAGTGCAAACATCAGGCTGAAATCCAACAGCATCACTGATGTCATTAAAACTCAGTCCTACTGATAGTACTCTTGTTTCCTCAACAAATGCTAATATAAGAAAAGAGTGATATGTATCAGTTCTCTTCATTCTCAGTGTCCACAAACCAGTAACACCCTGATAAATAGGTTCGGTCCTCAGAAGTTTCTCCACATTGACACCATTGCGTATAACACGCAGTGATCCCTCCGGGCACATTCCGCAACACGAAAACATCTGATCCTGCTTCTCACCATGGTAGTCGGCAATTGCTAAATCTAATATAGGTCCTACATTCTGAACTGTACTTTTATGCACCAGTCTTTCATGTTCAAGTTGAAGGATCATTCCATCTCCCATCTCTACAAACCCTGCTATCATTCCTCTGTTCATCCATACAAGAGGTCTACAAGGCAAACCCCTATGGACACGCTCAGGCAATACCTTCACTCCTTCAGAATCCCAGTTAAATTCCAGAGTATGAAATTCTCCATCGTCCAAGCAAAAGATCAGCCTCGGTCGTCCTCGCACGGCATCTGGCTCCCAGCTCCATGAGCAAATGATCCTTGATTTCATGCTACCTGCGTTATCAACACCATCAATAGCCATGTAATTGTCATCCATCATGATGTTATTTCCAGAATCTCTCAGTTCTAGCAAAGCACAAGCAGCAACATCATCATCAACATCTAATCCTCGACAGGAATCTTCAACACTGATCTGCCCTCCGATCAGACTGCCTGGTATGCTTATCCTAATGGTACAAGAGATTTCTTTCGGGTTCCTAAGATCCACAAATAGAATATCACCAGCACGAAACAGAAGAGCAAAACCATCCAGCTGAGGAATTTCTGAGATGTCAAGCGCCAAAGGCCCAGGTTCTGAGTAACTAGAGAGGTACTGGATGCTAACATCACTGGCAGCTAGCGCATACACTGCCAACTCATTCACATCAGAGCCCTTCCTGAAACAAAGAAATTGCACCACTTAAATAACAGTACAAGGGAACCAAATAGCAACTGTGTGTAACGATCCAAGAGCAAACCTATTAATTATCATTGCCACAACAGGGTAATATTCATCCATCGAACAGCGAGTCCTCATGAAGCACATGCTCCAAACCGTACCGCGGATATCACTGGTCTTATATACAACGTGCATGATTTTTGCCCTCTCTACAATTTCTGGTGGATAAAAATATTTCTGAAATTATGACATGGAAGATCTTCAAATCTGGAATAATGTACTGTATTAGATTGGGCTTAAGCAACAGAAGTAGGAAAGGCACTATTTACATTCAATAGCCACCTTCTCATAGATTTTTACCTCTATTTGGACCATATACATGAGGACTCTTTCCAACACGCATAAAGGCAAACGAATCCTCATAAGCACTGATGGCGACCCAAGCAGAGCTGACAACACAAGACACAATGAATGTCAATAACTTCATGACAAGAGCTGTTCTCCAAGCGCTCACAAGGTTACGCAGACATCACAGTAATAAAATATAGACTTGCATTAAAGCATCATAGGAAAGAATTATGAATTCACGACTACAATCTACAGTATCATATTCATATGCAATGAAAGCTTCCACAAATAACAAATCATGGTAATGGACAAATATTGATACTTTGTTAGTCAGTGTCAAAAGTAAGTCATGAATAAATTGCCTCACAAGTCACTGAAGCACCATTTTACATCCTCCTGATATAGGAGTTATAGATTGTAAGGCGCTAGTCAGGTTCAAATGATTTCTTGGATTACATCACCCTGATATATGGCGTTATATATTGTAAACTAACAGCCAGAATGTGCATTGTTAGAGCACAGTAGTAAAAGCTTTCTTTCCAAAGTTAAACATAAGCGTCAACAACAACCCTCAGATCTCAAGGTGCACGTTGTGGAGCTGGAACTCTCTGCCTCTTCCGACTCACAGTGAAAAAGGCAACAGAGGGGCGGTGCTTTCTGGCAGCGAGTCTGTCGTTCCTCTTCACCTCCGATGGCCTTTACGGCGCCAACAGGTGGGAGGGGAACCCGGCTCTCCACGCGGAGGAATGGACTAGATCTAGTAGGTAAAGGCGTCTCCTGGAGGCTGTGGGGAGACGAGGTCACGAGGACGAGGCTACCTAGCAGAAATAAGATCCCTCGGGCTCTCTCCTCGTGCCGACAACGGCGACAAGCAAGGAAGGGGTGCTCCGGGGCCTAGCTTCAGCAATCCTGTGCATGAGTCCTTTGGCAACTGGCGTCTCAGCTTGTCGTGGTGATGACGCCGAGGCATGCGGATTGCTGGGGAGTGGATGCGGGCTTGGAGGTGTGGTCCAGCTTCTTTTTTCCGGCAATGGCCGGTTGCAAGGGCGGACTGGAGGTGAAGGAGCACGGGACGAGTCCCCGGCCGACGTCAACTGCCAATCGGATATCGCAGTTGCGGGTGGCTCTTGCGCCTCACAAAGCCAATGAGTGATGGTGCTCCTTTAGCCCGGATTGTTGTGTCCACAACTCTTTCCTGCTCCAGCATTGGTGGGACTCGAAGGGACACAGAAGGTTCTGGGAAGCACGGAGGCACACAAGGATTTGTTGTATTTTGTGTTATTTTTAGGGTGCTTCATGTAGTTTGGCTGGGACAGCTGTTCTGTCTGTGTTTTGGTATGAAATATGTACTTGTATCTGGGATTCTAGGCTGTACTTTGACTTGGTATGAATATGAGGACACCTTCTAAGAAAACTATCAACCCTCAGATATGAACACAAAGTGTAGTGCGGACAGGAAATACTGAAATTCCTCATGACACATAACCAAATAGTCCCACCTAGTAGATAGATAGCTGCAAAATAAAGCACACACTGTGGACAAAAAAATAGGTATAATATACTGCAAAGATCTTCAGTGCACAAATTGACCATAAATTATTCAAGCCATGAGTAAATTCATAACACAAAATGTAAGGGGAATAATTTAGTCTCAAGAAAGTATGAGTGATGCAAGGGTCAATATAATGATATAGCACTGACAGTAACAGAATACCCGACCTCGGTTTTAACAGATCAAGCAATCTGTCACTAACAAAAAGATTCAGGGAAGAACTTTCACTTACTCATGGTCTATAGCCAAAAGTCTTCCCAGCTGATCCCTCATATTTCCTGGTTTGGATAGTTCAATATTTCCAATTGCAATAAACCTATAACAAATTCATGACTATCAAAAAGAGTTACCTGAATAGTGGACCAACAATCTCAGTAACTTTGATTAATCAACACTCATAAACTGTAAAAAACACAACAGGATAAGAGCAGAATGACATTGCTACGCACTGAACAGCTAAAGACATGTAAGGTGTGATTAACAACCCGCAGATAAAATGCTAATATAACTACTAAACCTGGTTATTGATCAAATATCTCGCTCTATTCATCTTGTCTACCTGGAAGAATGGAAGCATCACAATGAGCTTTGTTCCCACTTCCTACACTAGCCCACATGGGAGTGTAAAAATAAATATGTAAATGTGTGCCCACAAGCCACGGTGCTTTCTAGAATTGAAGAATACAGCAATCTGCTCCTACTCTTGGTAGTTTTTGCAGTCCAGTATGCCTATGAAGCACCAATGTAGTTTTTGTCTGGCATGTCCACGTACAATTCGCCTCCGCTACCCATGTCGCTGGAGTGTCTGGTTTTCCCAATTTAAAAAGAAAAAACGCCGATATGCAGCGGGACGGCATCGTGGAGGGGACACAGGAAGAGCCCAGTCGGCGGTCAAAGCCCGCTACTAACCCTAATAAGCCAGCACTCTCTCTATTCGCTTGTTTGCTAGGGAAATTGGATCGAGCACGCCTTCACTTGGATTTGCTTGCACGCGCCGCCGTCATTTGTAATCGCGCCACGCCGCCTGGAGTCGCTCGCACAGGCCGGTATTTTTTTCCCAAATCTGGCCCTTTGGCGAAACTATTGGCTCATCTGACCCTCTGACAAGACTTTTTCAGAATCTGACCTCTAGGTTCGGTGCCAACGAGGATGGAGCCGAAGTTGTGCAGGAAATTTCGGCAGAAAATGGCAGTACCACGAGGATTGAGGAAATTGATGATCATTTAGTCATTGAGGACTTGAAGAGGCAAAAAATGGTTAGTATTTTGATCCTATCTCACGCATTCAATTATTCTGTCTTTATTATATGGCATTTTACTATTATTTTATTGCCATATTGCTGTTTTTAGAATTGCCGTATCCTGTGTCCCCATACCCCGTATCAGTGTCGTCGTATCGGTGCTTCATACTTCATAGTAGTATGCATGTGCTCAAAGATTCTGAAAATTCTGGTTGCTACCTCAGCGCGTGAATTGGATGCTGAAAGTAATACAGATCCTATGCACAAAAATAACATGTTTACCCCTATATCTAAATTACATGCTCTCTTAGCTTTTTCAACTCTTACGAGTCTTGTTGCATTGCATATAATGATTATATAGTTAGAGTACAACACAGTAATTTGTAACATACTGTTTGGTGTGTAGCAAGCAGCTCGAATCTACAGAGAAGAAAAGAAGCATAGCGGAAACTAACAGTAACAAGACCAGCACTGACCTATGCATCTGACAACAAAAGTAAAGGAGAGAAAGCTTTCCAGAATCCGAGAGCAGAACCAGAATTTCTTTCCCTTCAATCTGAAAGAAATAGAACGTAAACATCATTCAACATGTGAACAACTCAAAAGCAAATATGAAACAGTGACAATCACAAGAAAAAAATTGCAAAGCGTTATGGTTGGTTACAAAAAAGAACAGCACCTCAGGCCATACGCCGAAGTGTTTAAAGCGCCAGTCCAAGACGCCGACATCTTTTATAATTCCGAATGTACTTTGCTCGCAGATTGACTGTAAAACACCATCCTCACCAACCACAACCAACTCTAGTGAAGTTTCCTGAATGACCAACTTTGTCAGTAAAATACGGAATAACAATAAACAAGAATAAACAACAGCATCATGCACATATAATCCAGCATACTTGCAACAATAGATCGATAAGTACAACAGATGGGCTTGTTCTTTTCTTAGATACACTTCATGTCAGTTCATCCAACATATGTAGCACTAAAAGCATTTCAGAAAGTCACCTACGTTACAATTCAAGTTTTACCAAGACGATACAGAAATGTAGATTAAAAATGGAGAAAGAAGGAACATCAATGAGACATGTTGAGAAAAATGATTCGAATTATTATGCTGCTGAAACTGACCAAGTGCTAGCGCAAACAACCCAATCGACTGAACAGCCACGATCTGTTTGGCTGTAACATGTTCCCACCAATCCGGTGACAGATTCCGCCCACATTTCTTTAACAGCACTACAAGCAGAGCAAACAAACCCACCCGGATCCGGACCATCAAACCCCAACCCTATGGTCCGCGGCACACAGAGCACCCCTTCCCACTAGACTCACAAGGCAAACATAACTGAAGCCTCCGCGTATGGAAAGCTCTACTCTACACGGTAATCCCAACTCTGCTACTAGGTGATTCGGCAAGCGGGGTCGGGGAGGGGGAACAGACCTTGCAGAGGACGATCTCCCAGAGGTGCTCCGAGCGAAAATGGCCACGGGCGACGTGCTGCACGGAGCTGCCGTGGAGCACGCGCTTGGCGAGATAGTGGGTAGCGCTGGGCTCGCCGATGCCCCCGCCGGAGAAGGCGGAGGCGGAGGTCGAGGGACCCGACGAGGACGACGCCGCCGCCGCCGACGCCGCCGCGGTAGCAGCATCCGCGGCGGACGAGCCGTCGCCGGCGGCGGAAGACTCCATGCGCGACGCTTCTGGAAGCTTCGCCGGCGGGAAGAATTGCGTGCTAGGGTTTGGGAGGGAGGTTGGGTCGGCCACTGTGCTCGATCGGGTCGGGGGAAGAGAGGAGCAGGCCCGAGTTTGTTAGACTGATCGAGCGACCAGCTAGCGAAGCAGGCAAGCTGTCAGTGAGGGATTAGGGACGGCGCCGGGTTTAGGTTGGGCCCACTGCTCAGTGAGCCGCCTAAAGGAGCAGTCGAGATAGATCGAGTTAGAAAAGCGGTGAAAAGACAGCGTAAGTCAAGCTACATCTTCAACCTGCGGAGTAAAAATGCGTTTTGGGTGTCGGTTTTGAACTTTTTGAGCGCTTTGCGCTGCGCAGGAAGCAGTTTACCAGATGCTTAATAATACAGCGCCGGAAAATAAATTTCAACAAAATTTTATCGGCTCTGAGCCACATGTAGTCCCACCGTTTGTCGTCGAAGGGGATCGTCGACGAGCCCTCCAGCTACGCCTCGATGAATTTCTTTTGGCGCCTCCTCTCCGCCCTCGCCGTCCTCATCGCCCTCTTCTCTGCCGCCCTATGCGCCCAAAAGGAGAGCTCGTAGTCGACGTCGCGGGGGTAGAGGCGGCGCCACTCCTCCATCCGCCGCTCGTCCGCCTCGGCGATGGAGAGCCGGAGCTGCACGCGCTCATGGCGGCGCTGCTCCTCCGCTGTGTGGATGAGCGGCGGCAGTGCGAGGAACTTTGCCTCCTCACATGACTAGATCTCGTGGAAGTTCAGCACGCAGTGATTGAACCTCCGGGAGGCGGCGGCGTAAGCGCGGGCGGCCTCATCGGCGGTGCGGTAGGTGCCGAGCCACACCCGCATGCCGCCAGCGTTGATCTGTGCCCCGAAGATGTCATAGATTCGGGCTCGCACACCCAAAAAAATGGTGGAGCTGCGTGGCCGGCGGTGCGGAGGCATGGTGATGGCCAGAATCGACGGCGGGGGTGCGGCTAGTCAAAGAGGCGAGAAGGGATGGGAAAGTCCAAGTGGCAGTTGTGGGGCGCGGGAAGTGGACAACGATGCCCTGCGCTGCTTCACACGCGGCATAAGTAGCGCGTGCGGGGTGATTTTTTTGTGCGCGCGGCAAAATGGATAGCGCGCGCCTTTCTCCTGTGCTGCTGGAGCACGAACAACACCGTCATGTGCCCAAAAAGGGAGTTTTTTGGGCGCGGGAGCGTTTTAGCACCGCTGTTTGAGATGCTCTTAAACGGGGTAATTAAAGTTTTCTAGCTAAGATCGATTTTGAATCAGTTCTCATGGTTGTCGCGAGGAGGATTGTCTTTGCAATATTTGTTCCTGCTACGTCCTTGCCAATGGTGATTTTTATTTTCTTCTCTCCCATGACATCGGCAAGACTGTTCAACTACTTTTCTTTGGAATATTGTTGTTGATACTCTTGTCGATGGTGATTGACTACTTTAAACGTAGCTTTGGCATTGCGGCTCAAGTTAAATTTCTAGAAGAATCTTCGTTAGTATTCAAAGGTCTATGGTTTGGTTTTCTTCGGCTACCTTCAAAAAATACAAGATTGTGTCATGGGAGAAAAAGAGTATAAATACCTTAAAGATTTGCTTGTTTCTTTTAGACTTTATTTTGTAATTGCTGAAGACGTTCAGTATCTCTACCATGTACTATATGTTTCAATGAATATATATGGTATTGAGTGTCAAAAAAAGTTAAGCGGGGTAATTAGACTGCCCTGTGTGGCGATTTGAAGAGAATATGCCCGAGAGGCAATAATAAAGTGGTTATTATCTTATTCCATGTTTATGATAAATATTTATCTTCATGCTAGAATTGTATTAATCGGAAATGTTAATACATGTGTGAATAATAAACAAGAAAGAAGTTTCTAGTAATGCCTCTTTTTTAACTAGCTTGTTGATTAACAGATGATCAAGTTTTCCTGATTATGAACATCAGATATTGTTAATAACAAGGTCACTTCATTAGAAGAATGATGTGATGAACACACACCCAAAGTAAATATAATGATTCGATCAAAGTCATTAAGTTAAATTGTTGTATCTAGCACATGCGAAGTATTCCAAAGTCCTTAGACCATGAGATCGTGTTAATCACTTACATCGGAATGGTACTTTAATGATATCGAATGTCACATTGTAAAAGGGTGACTATAAAGGTTGAATTGGGTACACTGAAAGTGTTAGTTGAGGATCACGGATAAAGAGTGGAATTTGTCCATCCTGATGACGGAGAGATATACTCTGAGCCCTCACGGTGATATTACATCGACACCGCTTGCATGCATGTGACTAGGTCACAAGGATGCCATATCACAGAACGAGTAAAAGAGTACTTGTCAGGTAACAAGATCAAACAAGGTATAGTTGACACCAATGATCGAATCTCGGACAAGTAAAATATCGCAAGACAAAGAGATTGGACTACGACATTTATGGTTCAATCGATCACAAGATTCATCGTTGAATTTGTGGGAGTCATTACAGATCTCCAAATCCCGCTAATGATTATTGGTCAGAGAATGTTTCTCGATCATGTCCACATTATTCACGAACCGTAGGGTGACACACTTAAGGTTCGTTGACGCGTTTGAGTGGATATGAAACACTGTAGAATTTTGGATAGCATAGGGACTATTTCGAGATACACCGAAACTGTTTCAGAATATCACACTTTTCTAAGGGGTTATATGTTAATGTTTTTCAATTTATTTAATTAATAAATAATAAAGTAAATAAAATTGTTTTATTAAAAATAAACTCTTGGAATTTTTTAGTGGGAATTAAAAATAGTTTGAGTGGGATTTTGAAGTATGAGTGGAGGCTCCACTCACATGAAGAGGGGAGAGGTGGGGCACTCCTTGGAGTGGTCGACCACCCCTTTGGGTTGCTGCCCCCTCCCCTATAAATAGTGGCCTCCCTCCTCTTCTTCTTCATCTTTGCTCTCTTCCATCCCTTTCTCTAGCAGCTCCATTATTCGGTAAGGTTTAGGCGAAGCCCTGCTAAAATATTTCTACACCACACCATACTTTGTATAAGGAGGAGGTGGTGGAGTTTCGGAGGATACTCTACTTTCGCACCCCACTGGAACAAGGGCACGGAGGTCGTCAACAAGCCGTACATGTGACCAAGGATGGATGCGATGCACGTTGTGGCGCTCTACTTCACGATCTTGAGATCGGCAAGCGTACCACTACATCATCCACGTTTTCTGACGAAACGATAACCGCTTTCGATCTTTGAGGATGAGTTCTTCTAAGTCGATGGATTGACCATTGCAAGCCTTCTCATAGACTTGATCATGGCTAGTTAGTGGTTCACTCCATAGGAATTTTTTTGTTTTTATGTCGCGAACCCTTCAGTGGTATCAGAACCTCGTCTATGCGTAGCTGGTTTTTTATGGGTAGAACACATAGAGATGTGGGCGTTGATGATCATGTTATTGCTTATTTTTATGTATTTTGGATCATGGTGGCATAGTTGGATGAAGCAACCTGGACTAACTTTACATGTCCTCGTAGAGAAGACTTGTTCCACGCTTGACATGCAACTCGTATTGCATAAGTGGCCTTGCGGGTGTCTGTCTCTCCTACTATAGTCATGATCTACTTTGCAATGGTAGGCTAATACTATATTTATCAACGTTGTGGTTTCATGTTCATAGGTAAGAATGGTTCTATCCTAAATAGGCCTCATACCACGTAAAACATGCAAAATAAATTAGAGGCGTCTAACTTATTTTTGCAGGGCATGTGATGTGATATGGTCATTTTTGTTGATTTTACAAAAATATATGCAATGATCCTTATTGTAAGTTATATGCAACTGGCAGAAGCCATATGTTTGTCTTTTACTTTTCTATGGCCTGCGTGCTATGTGTATATCCAAGAGATATATTGTAATGGATGGAGACAACCAAGGTGGAGGCGCCATGGACCTTGGCTCGACGCCGGTGGCATGATAGAGATCACGCCAAGAAGCACGAGATGGAGATCAAATGCGAAAAAGGACCATATCATATCACATTATCCATGCATACGATGTTAATCCTTTTATGCATCTTATTTGCTTATATTTGATCACGTGGTAGCATTATAAGATGATCCCTCTCACATAATATCAATATAATAATATGGTGTTCCATAGTACGCACCATTGAGAAAATTCGTTGTTTCGAGACACCACATGATGATCAGGTGTGATAGATTCTACGTTCACATACAATGGGTGTAAGACAGATTTACATACGCGAATACTATGGTTCTACTTGGCGAGCCTAGCATGTACAGACATAGCCTTGGAACGTGAACCGAAAGGTAAAGCATGAGTCATATGGATGATATGATGACCATGTCGATGTTCTCCTTTGCAACTACACTGTATCACATGATGATCGGTTTCGATGTTGTAACACCCCAACTTTTCTAACCATGTTTACATAGTGTTTAGTGAGCCAAAAATAAGGGCCAACAAAAACTTTTTGCGTTGACCTCTAGAAATGTTGTTTCTTGCCTGTTTGTCTTGGTTGTTGTATTAAGGATGTATGTTTGAGTTGCTTGTTGAACAAGATTATGAATCAACACAATCTGTATGCCCTTGTGATCATGCAATTATTTATGCTTCTAGTTATTTTCCAAAACCATTATCCTGGCAACCTCTCCTTTTCCAAACAATTTTATTTATCCAAAAACAAGTGCCAAGATTTACTTTGAAACCAAGCTTTACCAAAACTAAGTATTTACAAAACTATAGGGACATACAAAGTGGTGTGATCCCACTATTTACAAACTTATCTTTTGTTGACATTTATAAAGGGATTTCAAACACCTTTAAGAAAACTGGATAACGGTGATGTCTATGTGTCCATTAGTTTCTATAATTATTTAAAAGCCTTACTCCCTGATCTTAAAACTCCTTTTAACTTCTTCATGGCATGATCATCGTTGCACACTTGTCCAACCATTGTTTCTAGTGATATTTGATTAGTTGCTAATGTTTGGCTTTGTGTGATGGGTTGACCATGTGATACGTCTCAAACGTATCTATAATTTTTTATGCTCCATGCTTGTTTTTACACCATTTGCTTAATGTTTCGTTACACTTCATGGCATTTTTATGCATTTTCCGGAACTAACCTATTAACAAGATGCCACAGTGCCAGTTCCCTGTTTTCTGCTATTTTTGTGTTTTAGAAAAGTTACACAGGAAATATTCTCGGAATTGGACGAAACAAAAGCCAGTCATACAGAAATTTACCGAAACTTCCAGAGAACCGAAGAGGAGACGGAGAGGGGCCACAGGCCGGCCACACAGTAGGGCGGCGCGGCCCTGGCCCTGGCCACGCACCCTATGTCTGAGGCCGCCTCGGTCCACTTCTGACGCTGACCCTTCGCCTATAAAGACCCCCCGATGGGAAAAACCTAAGTACCCGATCAATTTTCCAGAAACACATCGCGATCCGCCGCCATCATCGACCCGAGATCGGGAGGGTCCAGAAGCTCTTCCCGACACCCTACCAGAGAGGGGAATCGCCACCGGAGGTCTTCTTCATCGCCATGCTTGCCTCCGGCGCGATGAGTGAGTAGTCTACCTTGGACTATGGGTCCATAGCAGTAGCTAGATGGTTGTCTTCTCCACCATGTGCTTCATGTTTAGATCTCGTGAGCTGCCTTACATGATCGAGATCACCGTTATATAATTCTACATGTTGTGTTTGTTGGGATCCGATGAATATTGGTGTTATGATTGAGTTGATGTGCTGAATATTATCTTATGTTATCTCTATGTTGTTTATGATCTTGCATGCTCTCCATTGTTAGTAGCTATCTTGGCCGAGTAGATACTAGTGACTCCAAGAGGGGGTATTTATGTTCGATAGTTGGGTTCATGCCTCTATTTAATCTGGGGGAGTGACAGAAACCTCTAAGTTATAGATGTGCTGTTGCCACTAGGGAGAAAACAACATTCATATGCTCGAGGGCATATGCTTTGTTTACATTACACACTTTGCTTAATGCAGTTATCTGTTGTTCGTAACTTAATACTTGTGGAGTTCTCGGATTGATTCGCCACAAGTGGATTATTAGTCATAGATGCAGTTGGATGGCGGTCTATGTATTTTGTTGTAATGCCCAGAGTAAATCTCATAGTGATCCTCTCGACATATCATGTTATCTTTATTCTATCAATTGCCCAACTATAATTTGTTTACCCAGCATGTGTTATTTTATCTTATGGAGAGACACCACTAGTGAACTATGGACCCCGGTCGTATTTCTTTTATATTGCTATCACCTGTTTACTTTACTCGCACTGTTTACTTTACTCACATACTACTATTGCTTTCCACTCGATACGCTCATTCCTTTGTTTACAGCAAACCGGTGAGATTGACAACCTCATCGTAAGTTGGGAACAAAGTACTTGGTTGTGTTGTGTGCAGGTTCCGCGTTGTAGCTGGCAAAGCAAAGCACTGGACGAGGCGCCCTATAAATTGTCCAGAGCTGTCGCGAAGCTAGCAAGCATCACCTTCTGGAGTATTGGCTTTTTCCTACTGGATTGATAACCTTGGTTTCATAACTGAGGGAAAACTTGCTGCTATATTCATCAAACCTTCTCTTAGGGTTTCCAACTGGCCGGTCATTTACTTCATCAACTACACGCCAACAAGTTCTCTAGCACTATTCAATACCGCACCATCAACAAGTTTGCTGGCGCCGTTGTCGGGGATTGAAGAAGAAGAAGCTCCCACATCAAATACAAGCTCCCCCGTCAACTTGGCACCATCAAACAGCAATCAAGTTTTTTGGCGCCATTGCTGGGGAAAAAGAAGACTTCTGCAAGGGGAGTTTCGCACGCACATCCTCTACTTTGTTTTAAGTTTTGCTTTACTTTATTTTTTACTTGCTTTGTTTTATCAAAATCACAAAAAAATTAGTTTCCTTATAGTTGTTTTTACTTGTCTGCTTTTAGTTTTGCTAGAATGGCTACTCCTGAGAACACCAAGTTGTGTGATTTTACTAGCACTAATAATAGTGATTTTATTTGCACTCCTATTGCGCCACCTGCTCCTGCTGCAAATTTTTATGAGATTAAGCCTGCTTTATTGAACCTTGTTATGAAAGAGCAATTTTCTGGTACTAGTACTGATGATGCTGCAGCTCATCTCAACAATTTTGTTGAGCTATATGAGATGCAGAAATATAAGGATGTAGAGAGTGATATTATTAAGCTTAAGTTGTTTCCTTTTTCTTTGAGAGGAAAAGCTAAGGAATGGTTGCTATCTTTGCCTAAAAATAGTATTGATTCATGGGCTAAGTGTAAGGATGCTTTTATTGGAAGATACTATCCTCCTGCTAAGATTATAGCTTTGTGTAGCAATATTATGAAGTTTAGTCAGTTTGATAATGAACATGTTGCTCAGGCTTGGGAAAGAATGAAATCTATGATGAAGAATTGCCCCACTCATGGACTGACTACTTGGATGATTGTCCAAACTTTTTATGCAGGACTGAATTTTTCTTCAAGGAACCTATTGGATTCAGCTGCTGGAGGCACTTTTATGTCCCTTACCCTGGGCGCCGCAACAAAGCTTCTCGACAATATGATGGTAAATTACTTTGAATGGCACACCGAGAGAGCTCCACAAGGTAAGAAGGTAAATTCTGTTGAGGAAACCTCTTCCTTGAGTGATAAGATTGATGCTATAATGCTTTCTAATGATAGGATTCATGTTGATCCTAATAATGTTCCTTTGGCCTCTTTGGTTGCTCAAGAAGAATATGTTGATGTACTTCATTAGAAACAATAATTTTAACAACAATGCTTATAGGAACAATTTTGCTAGTAACAATTATAGGCTGTATCCTTCTACCAATGGTAATGGTTATGGTAACTCTTATGGTAATTCCTCCAACAATACTAGGGTTGCGCCCTCTGAGCTTGAAGTCATGCTCAAGGACTTCATCGGTAAGCAAACTGCTTTTAACAAGTCTGTTGAGGAAAAGTTAGGCAAAATTGATATTCTTGCTTCTAAAGTTGATAGCCTTGTTCATGATGTTGAACTTCTGAAATTAAAAGTGTTGCCTAATGATGTGAAAGAGAACAATACTTTTGTCACTGCTAATGCTATCCAAGTTAGAATTGATGAAAATGTTAGGATGCTAGCAGAATTGCATGCCAGGTGGGAAAGAGAAGATGAGATGGCTAGAAAGATAAAGGTATGTACCATTACTACCTCTAATGATGTTATTCCAAATGCTAGCAATCCTCTTACTTTGATTGGTGTAGAGAAAAATCCCACTCCTTGTGTTAAAAAGCCTAAAACTGCCAAAACTTTTTCTCAAAAGAGTGCTGAAATTTTTCGGAGTGTAGGAGATGATAGCTCTATTTCCTTTAATGATTTTGATGTTGATGGCTGCAATATATCTGAAGTTATTTTGTTCTTGCAAAAGCTTGCTTTGACTCCCAATGCTAGTTCAATAAATGTTGCTTTTACTAAGCATATTACCAATGCTCTCATGAAAATTAGGGATGAAAAGTTGAAGCAAAAAGCTTCTATTCCCAAGAAGTTAGAAGATGGTTGGGAACCCATCATTGATATGCATGTTAATGGTTTTGATTGCCATGCTTTATGTGATCTAGGTGCTAGTATTTCTATCATGCCTAGAAAGATTTATGACATGCTTGATTTACCACCGCTTGAAAAGTGTTATTATGATGTTCCTATTGCTGATGTTGCTAAGAAGAAACCTTTGGGAAGGATTAATGATGTTCTTATTATGGTTAACAATAATCTTGTTCCCGTTGATTTTCTTGTCATGGATGTTGAATGCAATGCTTCATGTCCTATTATTTTGGGAAGACCCTTTCTTCGAACTGTAGGTGCCATCATTGATATGAGGGAAGGCACCATCAAATATCAATTCTCACTCAAGAAAGGTATGGAACACTTCCCTAGAAAGAGGAAGAAATTACTTTTTGACTCTATTCTTAGAGCAAATTATGAGCTTGATGCCTCATCACTTGATATTACTTGATTCGCACTTTCTGCGCCTAGCTCAAAAGCGTTAAAGAAAAGCACTCTTGGAAGATAACCCAATGTTTTACTTTCAGTTCTTTTTCTTTTATTTGAGTATTGGAAGTTATTACTACTGTAATAACCTCTCCTTATCATTTTTATTTCATTTTTGTGTCAAGAGAAGCCTCTAATTTGAGTGAGGTAAGATTTGGGGATGTTGCTGTCCTGAAACAGATTTCGGTGCTGCACCATAAATATTCGTGAAAATTCTCAGAACATCTTTTGGACCTGCGATTTCTTGTGAATATGCCCCAGGTTATATCCAAACTTTCATTAGTTTAGCACTTTTTGATTTGAGCAACAGAAAACCCTCTAAAAATTTGACCTTTGTCAACTGTTCTGTTTTGACAGATTTCTGCCATTATTTGTGTTTGCCGCTCGATCGCTTTCTTTTTGAGTTATTTTTATCGCGGAACTTTTGGGGAAGTTGCTACAGTAGTATATACTTTATATGTGGTGGTTTTGAGTTGAAACCTGAAGCAAAAAGGGGTTGATTCAATGTTATGCTTACACTAATGTTGCTAATAGAGTTGTGTTGAGTTTTGTATGAAGGAAGTTTTCAAGTGTAGGGATTGGAGAATAATGAGATGAGTTGAAGAATACACAAAAGCTCAAGCTTTGGGATGCCCACACACCCCAAGAAATATCCAAGAGGTACAGGCATCAAAGCTTGGGGATGCCCCCGAGGCACCCCTTCTTCATCGACAAAAATCAGGTCACCTTTCAACACACTATATTTTTATTGCTTCATGCACTATGCATTTTTTCTTGGAGCGTCAGTTGTTTTAGTTTTCAGTTTTCTTTAGTTTTGTTTGCTGCAATAAATGGTTGGACCCCAACAAATTTCTTTTGGAGAAGT
Organism: Dactylis glomerata; assembly: GCA_007115705.1. Classification (NCBI taxonomy): domain Eukaryota; kingdom Viridiplantae; phylum Streptophyta; class Magnoliopsida; order Poales; family Poaceae; genus Dactylis; species Dactylis glomerata. The sequence continues at coordinate 4,880,711 of QXEO01000170.1, forward strand.
TGCCTTGCTTTTAATTTGCCAAGAACACTCTGTTTTTCACTCTTATCGTTTCAATGAGTGTTCTCTTTCTCTGCTACTGCGTTTAGCTTTCATTTTTCGCCTTGATTTGTGTTCAGATCTTGTTATATCTTTACATAAAGGTGTATTTTTACCTCTGGTCCATGTTGGTTTTCATCAAAAAGAGTTGTTTAAAAAAGTTCGAATGGTGTTGGAAAAGAGAAAAAACTTTATGCAAAAAAGTGGTACAAAAAGGAGCTTGTGTAGACTGCGGCCTAGGCTTTTGCATGTCGTACTTGATGTCTTTTTGATAGTATGCTTAGTGGTTTTGCTGTAGCATGACTTGTCTCAAATGACTAAGATTGCTTAATGAGCCTTTGAAAAAATCATGCATTGTTTTAATTATTTGGAAGCATTATTTTGGTTTTCTCCTTGATGCTTTATTTGGGTTGACTTGGCGCATGCTCACACATGTTAGACTCATACAAAGTCGCCATTGCCTCTATGATCATTTAGTTTTTGACTTTTGATGCCATCTTATGCTTCTTTTAATGTCGCTTTGTCGCTTTGCATGATTATGTCTGTTATTGCTCTCTTAGTTGGTCGCTTCCAGTCTTTTGCTAGCCCTCATTTTGTACTGAGTATGAGCTCTACTCGTGCATCCAACTCCTAAAAACCAAGTTTGCCATTGTGTCCACTATAAATTCCTATGCATGGTATTTGCAAGCCATTCCAAGTAAATTTTCATGTGCTACCTTTGAAAAAAAAAACTTCAAAATACTTCTCATTTTGTGACACTGTTTTGAGCTCATGGGGACGTAGTGGTCGGATTTGCTATCTTCCATATTGTTTATTCCAAAAAGAAAAAAAGAAAAAAAGACACTCCTCCATGGTATGTGAATGTTGGCCATGGTTTGAGAAAGGTAAAAAGGTGGGGAGGAGTGCCAAGCTTTATAAAAGAGCACAAAAGTGCCAATCTCTCTCAAAAACTTGCTTCATTTTTGTATGGAAGATAGTAAGAACCCCATTGCCAGTCGTTGACAAAAGCAACCACCTCTCAAAACCCAATTTTTATCTCTCTGTTTTACAAATGAAAAGCTCTAGCACATGTTTAATCACTGCTTCCCTCCGCGAAGAGCCTTTCTTTTACTTTTATGTTGAGTCACCACCTTCTATCTTTATGCACCGTCTAAGAGAATATAGTTGTCATTCTAAGTATAATGTGCATTGTCCCAAAGTTTTCATTGATTGATTCATGATGTTGGTTTCACTTGTTCTTAAATTATTTGTATCTAGTCGCCCTCTTAAACTTGAAGGTGTCCTATGCATTTATGTTTTGCTCTCTCATGAAGGACAAGCTGAAAACCATTTGTATGTTTTTCCTTATGATTTGAACACACGGTTGACTTTCATTGTTTCATTTTCATGATCTTTCATTTGTGTTCTTCTTCATGTTATAACATGGTTGCTAAGTTTCTTCTATCAAGATTATATCTTTCATGCCCATATTTTAAGTTCTTTGATCCCAGCGCACAACGCTTACATATATGGTCAAGATTGTGTAGGTGCATGTCACCTCAAAAATTATTTCTTTGCTATCACTTACCTACTCGAGGATGAGCAGGAGTTAAGTTTGGGGATGCTGATGCGTCTCAAACGTATCTATAATTTTTGATGCTCTATGCTTGTTTTTACACCATTTGCTTAGTGTTTCATTACACTTCGTGGCATTTTTATGCATTTTCTAGAACTAACCTATTAACGAGATACCACAGTGCCAGTTCTCTGTTTTTTGCTGTTTTAGAAAAGTTAGACAGGAAATATTCTCGAAATTGGACAAAACAAAAGCCCAACATCCAGAAATTTACCAAAGCTTCCAGATAACCAAAGAGGAGACGCAGAGGGGCCACAGGCCAGCCACACAACAGGGCGGTGCGGCTCAGGCCCTGGCCGTGCCCCCTATGGGTGAGGCCGCCTCGGTCCACTTCTGACGCTGCCCCTTCGCCTATAAAGACCCCCCGACGGGAAAAACCTAAGTACCCGGTCAATTTTCTAGAAACACATCGCGATCCGCCGCCGTCGTCAACCTGAGATCGGGAGGGTCCAGAAGCTCTTCCCGGCACCCTGTCGGAGAGGGGAATCGCCACCGGAGGTCTTCTTCATCGCCATGCTTGCCTCCGGCGTGATGAGTGAGTAGTCTACCTTGGAATATGGGTCCATAGCAGTAGCTAGATGGTTGTCTTCTCCACCATGTGCTTCATGTTTAGATATCGTGAGCTGCCTTACATGATCGAGATCACCGTTATGTAATTCTACATGTTGTGTTTGTTGGGATCTGATGAATATTGGTGTTATGATTGAGTTGATATGATGAATATTATCTTATGTTATCTCTATATTGTTTATGATCTTGCATGCTCTCCGTTGTTAGTAGCTATCTTGGCCGAGTAGATACTAGTGACTCCAAGAGGGGGTATTTATGCTCAATAGTTGGGTTCATGCCTCTATTTAATCTGGGGGAGTGACAGAAACCTCTAAGGTTGTAGATGTGTTGTTGCCACTAGGGAGAAAACAACATTCATATGTCCAAGGGCATATGATTTGTTTACATTACACACTTTGCTTAATGCAGTTATCTGTTGTTCGCAACTTAATACTTGTGGAGTTCTCGGATTGATTCACCACAAGTGGATTATTAGTCATAGATGCAGTTGGATGACGGTCTATGTATTTTGTTGTAATGCCCAGAGTAAATCTCATAGTGATCCTCTCGACATATGCACGTTGTCTTTATTCTATCAATTGCCCAACTGTAATTTGTTTACCCAGCATGTATTATTTTATCTTATGGAGAGACACCACTAGTGAACTGTGGACCCTAGTCCTATTTCCTTTATATTGCTATCACCTGTTTACTTTACTCGCACTATTTACTTTTCTCGCATATTATTATTGCTTTCCACTCGATACGCTCATTCCTTTGTTTACAGCAAACCGGTGAGATTGACAACCTCATCGTAAGTTGGGAACAAAGTATTTGGTTGTGTTGTGTGCAGGTTCTGCATTGCAGCTGGCAAAGCAAAGCACTGGACGAGGCGCCCAATAAATTGTCCGGAGCTGTCGCGAAGCTAGCAAGCATCACCTTCTGGAGTATTGGCTTTTTCCTACTGGATTGATAACCTTGGTTTCATAACTGAGGGAAAACTTGCTGCTATATTCATCAAACCTTCTCTTGGGGTTTCCAACTGGCCGGTCATTACTTCATCAACTACATGCCAACAAGTTCTCTGGCACTATTCAACACCGCGCCATCAGACTTCCACCCATTGTCACTTCCTCTTCTTCCAAACTGGTTTCTTCTTGATATGAGACTTTGGCCTTCAAAGCAAGGTTGGGAGCATGAACACCACGAGCACGAGCGAGAGCATCATCCGCATTTTCCTCGGAAATCTTCCTTGCAACTATCTCTTCCAAGATGTCATGTGCGGTCATCTTCCAGAAGTTGGCATATCCCTTATTGAGTTCACGGTATCTTTCATGAAGGGCAAGAGAGCTTGAATGAACTTCCTCTTCATCCACTTCCCATCACATTGGGTAGAGCCAAGATCAATTAGCTTCACTTGAAGTGCCGAGAGGCGCCTATGGAGTTCTTCGGGGCTTTCACCATCAAGCATGGCAAAGTTGTCTGCTTCATTGTGAGCTTCATCATACTTGGATTCTTGAATGCTCTCATTGTCGATGAAGAGGTTCGTGAGAGCATCCCAAGTGTCCTTGGCGGAGGTGATGGAGTGAACAAACGCCTTGTCCTTCTCGGAGAATGACATGTGGATGAGGTGCAATGGGGAGGCATTGAGTTGCTTATCGATGAGCTCCTATGGTTGCAAGTTGTTCAAGTCCTTGGAAGATGGATGAAATCCCTGCTCAATGATTCTCCAAAGCTCAATAGACATAAAGTTTATGTGAGAGCGCATGTTATCTTGCCAATTGGCAAAGCTAGAAGCATCAAGTGGTGGCGGAGGACCGCATGAAGCAAGGTGTGGCATTTGGAGGTGTCTTCTGGAGACATAGCTCACCGGAGGTGGAATCCCCGAGCTTTGTTCCCTAGGTGTGTTACCCTTATTGTTTGTGTCCTCGTCACCCTCAACAACCTCAAACTTCTCCGGATCATCCTCGTTTAAGGGTGGCTTATCCAAGGGGTCAACCGGGGCCGGTGGAGTAGTACTAGACGTACCACTAGCGAGGGCTTCAAGCTGAGTTCTGTGACTTTGGATTTCCACCATCATGGCCCCCATTTGGGTCATGAGGGTGTTGAAATCCGCCTTAGTGACGGGATCCTCGTCGCTCATATTCTCTTAGGCGGTTAAGCCCAACCAAAGAGCCCTTGCTCTGATACCAATTGAAAGGATCTTTACGGGTGACTAGAGGGAGGGTGAATAGGCGCTAATTTTTTTTAATCTTTTTCAATTTTAGGGCTTGACACAAAGTAAATTCACTAGATGTGCAACTAGGTGAATTTCCTACAAGTGACAAGCAAGGAAGCAATATGTAAATAAGTAAGATACAAGTAAGGGAGCGAGATAACCGAAAGGTGGAGACCGGAGACACAAGGATGTATTCCCGTAGTTCCTTCCTTTTGAGGGGAAGTACGTCTATGTTGGAGAGGTGTGGTGACACGGAGTCGACCAAAGCCACAGAGGCTCACCTTGTTCTCCGGTGAGTAAGCCACGGAGGCTAGCTCGTTTCCACTAACCGGTGGTATTGGGGGCACCGACTAAAACCCTTACACGGAGCTTGGGGCACGCATCCACAACTTAATTGGAGGCTCCCAAGAATACCACGGAGGCTAGAAAACCACAAAGACAAGAGTAATCACAAATTACAACACCTAGTGCTTCCAAGGAACCACTGGGCACAAATTCCCTAAGCTAATGGAGAGGGAAATGAAATTCCTTCGGTAGAGATGTAGATCGGGACCTCCTCCTTTGATCCTCCAAAGATCAAGGGCTTTGGGTGGTTGAAGGTGGAGATCTAGCAATGAGGTTGGCTCCAAATAGTGTCATGTTCTTGATGAGGATGAGCAAGCTAGAGAAGAAGAGGGGGAGGGGTATAAATACCCCTCACCGAAATGTATCCGTTGTAGCCGCTAGGGCTGGATTATCCGAGGCAAGTTAGGGCCGGATAATCCGGCCGACCGGATAATCCGACCAGATCTGGAATAATCCGGCCGAAATATCCGGCCTGCTTCTGAGTGACGCACGCCTCACCTTCTCTTGGTCCTTAGCCATTTTTGCAAGTGGCCAGATAATTCGGCTAGAAATGGAAATATCCGACCGAAATATCCGACCCCTCTTCTGAATGACGCGCCTCAAGACTTCTTCTGGTCCTTAGCCATTTTCGAGGGTGGCTGGATTATCCGGCCAGAAGTGGAAATATCCGGCCAAAATATCTGACCCCTCTTCTGAATGACGCGCCTCACGACTTCTTCTAGTCCTTAGCCATTTTTGAGGGTGGCCGGATTATCTGGCCAGAAGTGGAAATATCCGGCCAAATAATCCGGCCCCCCTACTGAATGACGCGCATCTTGATCCTTTCCAGTCCTTAGCCGATTTTGCAAATAGGGGCAGATTATCCGACCAGATCTGAAAAGATCCAGCCTAATAATCTATCCTGAAATATTTCTGCACCATAGGCACTCAAAGAAAATGTTAAATTATCCTAGTATTGTTAACTAACACACAAAACTAGGGAGGGCTAGAAAATGCCCTAACACATTGAAATGACACCATACGAGTTATGGGATGGGATAAAACCCAAGTTGTCTTTTCTAATATTTTGGTATCCAAGGCATATGTAAAATGTTTACAACCAAGATTAAGTAAAGAACGTATTTATAGGTTATACCAAAGTAACCATAGGGTATTCCTCCATAAACACCGAAGACAAAAGTGTTTATCGCTAAGAACGTCAAGTTTCTTGAGAAGAAATTTTTCATGAAAAGTTAAGTGGGGGACAATAGAACTTTGATTAGATTGTTGAATCTGAGCTAAATGTGTTGAGTGGTGCAGCACCAGAAAATGTCGCGGAGGCGGCCACAATGCTCATGGCTCCCGTGCCTCAAAGGTTGTGGTCACCGAGATCTAAATTACTATTGAACCGCATGGGTCGGGTAAAAATCAAATAGTAAGATTTGATAACGAATCATTATTGTTTGACAATGATAAACCAACTACATGCAAAGAAGTGATGATGGGCCCTGACTCCGTCAAATGTCTAGAAGCCATAAATCCGTGATAGTTCCATACACGAGAAACCAAGTTTCTGAACTTGGAAGACCCTCTGAAAGGCGTAAAACCTATTTGAATGTATTTGGATTTATAAAGAAACAGACACGGATGTCTCACGTCTATGAAATAATCGACATATCATTAAAAGAGATGTTCAAGGAGTTGACTATGAAAATATTTGATCTTTCATAGCGATATTTAGTCTAGGCGGATTATTGTAGCAACCACTACCTATGCCAATTTTGGTATATGGTAGTTGAACAAACGAAACAACACTCTTCTAATAGAATGTTACCTAGGAAATATACATGACATGGTCTAAAAGGTTTTGTTAATTCAAAGGATGCTAAAAAGGCATGCGAACTTCAATGGTTGAAGTAAGCATCACGAAGTTGGAATGTTCACCGTGATGAAATTGTTAAAATGTTTAATTTCATTAGAGACAATGAATATGCTGAGATATATTTCTAATACATTATGTAGAAGACATATTGATGATTGGAAATGATGTATCTTTTATGATTAAGAATTTCATTAAAATAAGATTTCAATGAAAGACTTAGGCAAAACCAGAATATTCGGAATCAATATCTGTGTAGATAGATCGATGTACCAATATGGTTGTGCCAAAGTACATACATGAAATATTGAATGAAGTTCAATATGGAAACAACGAGAAAGGTTCTTGCCGCATGGAAGAGTTTGAAACAAGATTCATGTGTTTTTTACACTTGATAAGTGAAGCCACATGAATGATTTGATCAATCATATATACCATGATATGTATATATCTAGATATGTCCTATGCTCTAAAATGTTATGAGCATGAAAGTCATAAGATGACCATTGGACAGTTAGGATATTCTTATGTGCTTTGGAAGGACTAAGAATATATTATGTATGTAGAGATGACAAATAGTTCATTGTAAAGTGTTACATTGATACTAGTTACAAATTGTTCACTGTAAAGTGATACATTGATACTAATCTTGTCACAAGATACAAAGTAAGTTTATCTAAATTTTAGCTATGTCACTATGTGTTAAGGTGGCACAATATAATGGAATAAAGTTCCATGATGGATTTGGATGAGTTCTAAAGTTAAGATATTGTGACGGATTCTACAACAAAGATCGAGTATATAATTGCTTTAGAAGCAGCAAAGGAGGGCATTTTTGTCAAGAAGTTTGTTATCAAATTAGGTGTAGTTCCAAGAGGGCTATTACTATGTAGATCTATTGTGCGACATAGTGACAACATGTTTTCGGCTCAAGGAACTAAGGTCTCACCAGATGACCAAATTTATACAAAGCTATCTCATTTGAGAATGAGTGATCCGTAGAGACACAAAGATATGCAAATACACACTAAATTGAATGTTTTAGATCTGGAGAATAGGTTTACCACTAGTAACGCGTATGGATAACACATGAATGCCATAAGTGTTATATACGCAAGTATCAACTAGATTATCGACTCTAGTGCAAGTGGAAGACTGAAGGGAATATGCCTGACAGGCAATAATAAAGTGGTTATTATCTTATTCCATGTTTATGATAAATTTTTATTTTCATGCTAGAATTTTATTAATCGGAAATGTTAATAAATGTGTGAATAATAAACAAGTAAGAAGTTCCTAGTAATGCCTCTTCTTTTAACTAGCTTGTTGACTAACAGATGATCAAGTTTTCCTGATCATGAACATCGGATGTTGTTAATAACAAGGTCACTTCATTAGAAGAATGATGAGATGAACACACACCCCAAGTAGATATACCGATTCAATCAAAGTCATTAAGTTAAATTATTGTATCTAGCACATGTGAAGTATTCTGAAGTCCTTAGACCATGAGATCGTGCTAATCACTTACATTGAAAGGGTACTTTGATGATATCAAACATCACATCGTAAAAGGGTGACTATAAAGTTTGAATTTGGTACACTGAAAGTGTTAGTTGTGGATCACGGATCAAGAGTGGAATTTGTCCATCCCGATGACGGAGAGATATACTCTGGGCCCTCTCGCTGATATTGCATCGAAACTGCTTGCAAGCATGTGACTAGATCACAAGGATGCCATATCATAGAACAAATAAAGAGTACTTGTCAGGTAACAAGATCAAACAAGGTATAGTTGATACCAATGATCGAATATCGGATAAGTAAAATATCGTGAGACAAAGGGATTAGAATATGACGTTTATGGTTCAATCGATCACAAGATTCACTGTTGAACTTGTGGGAGTCATTACAGATCTCTAGATCCTGATGATGATTATTGATTGGAGAAATGTTTCTCGATCATGTCCACATTATTCACGAACCGTAGGGTGACACACTTAAGGTTCGTTGACGCGTTTGAGTGGATACATAACACTTCAGAAATTTTGGACAACACAAGGACTATTTCAAGATACATAGAAACTGTTTCGGAATATCACACTCTTCTAAGGGGTTATATGTTAATGTTTGTTAATTGATTGAATTAACAAATATTAAAGTAAACAAAACTGTTTTTTATTAAAAAGAAACTCTTGGAATTTTTGAGTGGGAATTAAAAATGGTTTGAGTGGGATTTTGAAGTATGAGTGGAGGCTCCACTCACATGAAGAGGGGAGAGGTGGGGGCACTCCTTGGAGTGGCCGGCCACCCCTTTGGGCTACTACCCCTCCCCTATAAATAGTGGCCCCCCGCCTCTTCTTCTTCATCTTTGCTCTTTTCCATCCCTTTCTTGATGACCCACAAGTATAGGGGGGTGTATCATAGTACTTTCAATAAATAAGAGTGTCGAACCCAACGAGGAGCAGAAGGTGTTGACAAGCAGTTTTGATCAAGGAATCACTGTAAATACTAGCAAACGGGTTTTTAGGGGTATTTGATAATGCAAATAAATAAAGTACGAGTAAATAAAAGACAATAATAATAATTGCAGTGAGTGGCCCAATCCTTTCTAGAGCAAAGGACAAGCCGGTTGTGTTACTTATGATTACCAAACGTTCCTGAGGACACACAGGAATTTCGTCAAGTGCTTTCGCTTCATACAGTTGATTAATCTTCATTGGTTTGATAAGTGTTATGGGGGTGAACCTATGCTAATGCACTACCCCAACTTGGACTAATACACACTTGTGATTATACCCCTTGCAAGCATCCGCAACTACAAGAAAGTAATTAAGATAAATCTAACCACATCATTAAACTCTAAGATCCTACACTCCCTGGTGCACTGGTTTCCTAATGGGGGTTTAGGTTTCTGTCACTCCGGCAACCCCACAATTAGTAGCCAAATACACAATGCATTCCACTAGGCCCTTAAAGGTGAAGTATCATGTAGTCGACGTTCACATGACACCACTAGTAGAATAACACCACACCATGAATATCAAACCATTAAATATTACTCAACATAGTTCCACTACTAACTTCTTGACTTCTCCCATGTCCTCAAGAACTAAACGAACTACTCACAAGACATCATATGAATCATGATCAGAGGTGTAATAATGATGAATAACAATCTGGACATAAACCTTAATTCAATGGTTTCACTCAACATCATCAACTACAAGTAGTAATTAACATCGGGAAAGTTTCCCCTATGAACTAGACAAGATTCACCCCAAGATGTTACAGCGGGACGGCATGGTGATGATGGTGATGAAGGTGCTGGTCATGATGATGATCCCGATGAAGCCCAGCTCGATGATGGTGACGATGGCGATGATTTCCCCACTCCGAGAAGGGATTTCCCAGGCAGATATCTGCCTGCCGGAGAGCTTTCTCTCTCTCTGTGTTTTCCGCCCCACAGAGGCGGTGGAGTATTTCTGCGATCCTCCTCCCAGTCTTAGGTTTTCGAGAGGATGATATACGCGAAGGGGCACTGGCAGAGGTGGGCCAGGGCAGCCACACCACCTGGTGGCGTGGCCAGGGTTGGCCCGCACCTGGGGGTGGTGTGGGCCCCTGGTGGATCACCTCGGCCTCTCCTTCTGGCTACTTTCGTCTTCTGGCAAAATAGGAACTTCTGGGTATTTTTCTGGAATTGCTTATCTCCAGAAATATGGTGTCTTGATAGTCCTTTTTCCAGCAGAATTCTGACTCTGCCAGTAAATTCTCCAATAATCATGAAACATGCAAAATAAGATAAATAACATAAGTATCATCTCTAAATATGAAATATATCAATGAATAACAGTAAATTATGTAGTGACCTCACCTTTTAAAGATGAAGATCTCTGTGCTTTTCAGTGCTAGTCCCTGGATCAAACGCTAGCACATACAGTTTAAGATGTAATATCAAGAAACAAAGGTCATTTTATTACATCGCATGATCCAGCAATTACATAAAGAAACTTTACAATGCTCATTGCATAAAGCTTTCAGAGTTTACAATGAAATCAAAAATAGCATGGGGTCCTTCTTCTTCATGTGCCACAGGTGAACATGCTGCGGATAGACTCATAACCCTCTTGTTCCTTACTTGTCGTTGAAAATCTGCAACATGAAATGTTGCAGCCACAAAGGGTCAATACACTTGAATTGTATTGGCAAGATATCACCACTATGAGGTCTAACTTTTCAATCTTAACTTAGGCTAGTGGGGTTGCAGAAAAATAGTCTCAGACTCTATCCTATCACTCTTTTAACTATGCAAAGGCTTAAAGCTTCTAACTCCACAAGGGTACATGTCAGTAGGTCAGGCTCAAGCCCCTACCATGCCAATCTTTATTCCATCACCATGCATGTCAGTAAGTCAGGCTCCATGCCCTTACCATGCCAATCTTCTTTTCTCCGTTGCTCATGTCAGTAAGTTAGGCTCCATGCCCTTACCATGCCATTCTTCTTTCCACTATCATACATGTCAGTAAGTCGGGCTCCACGCCCTTACCATGCTAAACTCCAACACACTTAACAACTTAACCACTACACACGCACTCACAATCACAAAACTGGTATAGAACAGATAGAGACACCATAAAATGATACTTGCCTTAGAAATTTTTCTGAAGATTGCACTTCTCTTAATCAACACACGTAGTCCTCCGTACAACTATAAGATAGAAAAGAACACAACATAAACACACCATTCAAGGCAACATAATCAAACAAGGCAAACAAAAGTGTTTATTTGTTTTAGCTTAGTCTTCAATTGTCTTAGTGATAATTGGACAAAAGATTGGGGCATGAGGTTGACTTGATATGGATGGAGTCAAAAGTTTTAAAGATTGATGTGGTTTTATAAATTGTTAGGAAGTGTCAAACACTTAGTAAAAATAGCTTCAAGGAAATTCTTAGGCTTGGGTTGAGAAGTTGGATTGATAAAATTCTAAGTCTTGAGGTCTATCTCTTTCATCCTTTTGACTTGGGCTCTCTTCTCTTGATCTTCTTCTTTTGACTTCATCTCCTTGTCTTCTCTTCAACTTCTTGTTTTGACTTCAACTTCTTGTTTTGCCTTCAACTCCTTGTCTTCCCTTCAACTTCTTCTCCACGGTCTTTATTGGGAAAACTTCTATGCTATATTGTTGGATGGAGTAGTCAAAATACTTAGAAGAATTTTGGGTCAGATGGAGTTGATAGTTTTGCACTTGGGCAAGGATTTGAGAGTATACTTTCACTAAGTTTTGATAGAGTTGAGTAATCATTAGGACTTAGGATTTTTTGCACCATTTGCATAGTGGAACAATAATCAAATAGAACAAACTGCTTGATAGGAGTTTGGATTGATATCTACAAGATGCCCAAATAACACAAATCTTGCAAAAAGGATGTGCTAAAGGAGTTGACTTTGAATACCTAAGATATGTATGTGAAGTGTTCTGGTGGTTTTCTATTATCAAGATATTCAATTTTGCAAAAGGAATTATGCCTAAAATAATTATAGAATTAAATCTAGGGGGAAATACTCAAATTCTCATTTGAATTTGAATACTTGATAAAATTGGTTCAAGTAATTTGTGCAGTGGTTCTACTTGATAGAGGACAACAATATGATCCTACTGCAAAAAGAATCAACTATAAAGGATTTATAGAATTTGAACTATATCAAAAATACTCAAACTCTCATATTCAAATTTGAATATTTTGAAATAGTTTTAAAGTGAGATTTTATTTCAGAATCGTGTTCTACATAATTTTAGGAGTTCAGGGACATCTTATTTGCAATTTTTGGATCAGTAGAACTTGAGATATGAATTTTACAAGATTCAAACCTATTCCGGCTATTTTAAACTATAAACAGAAACTTAACCTAACGTGGTGGTGACATGGCAGACACTGATTCGCTGGTACCAGTTCGGTGAGGGAACAGATTAGAGCCGTCAGATCTAAGTGATGATGGACGGACCAGATCTAAACATACCCCTTCGCATAAGTGATCTATCCTATGCCTCTAGATCTAGATCGGACAGCGACAGAGCAAAATAGAGAGAAGGGCTTACCATCTAGGGTTACGGCGATTGCCGGCGACGAGGTGCGGCTCTGGAATCGAACTCCGGTGGGGCTCCAGTGAGTTCTGGACGACGGCGATGCTAGGACAAGATGCAGGAGGACACAGCGAGCTCGGTAACTTGATCGTTGTCGTCAATTGCGTCCGACACTAGAGAGGAGGGGCGGTCGGAGGTCTTCGGGAGGAGATGTGCTTTGGGAGCTCGACGATGGCGTCGATTGATGGCGTCGGAATCGACTGGAGGTGCCCGCGGTGGTGCAAAGCTCCGATGAGCGATTTCTCGATCTCGGTGACGTCTTGGGCGGAGAAGGAAAAAGGAGGCGCGGGAGGCGTCCAGGGGGCTTTTATAGGCGGCCTTGGCTTGGTGGAAAATCTAGGGTTTGCGCAGATTGATCGACGGCTGGGGGAGGTGGCGTGTAGAGGCTGGAGTCCGGCGAGGGGAAGGTGATGACAGGCGGGCTAGGGCGGTCAGCGGCTGGAGGAGATCTGATGGGCGAGCCCGACGTGTCAGCGAGGGGAGAGAGGGGGAGTGGATACCCTTTCGGGTTCTGTCCCGGGTGGGCCGTGGACCTAATTAGCAGCTGGGCCGGATAGAATCCCCGCGGCCTTCCTTCTTTTTCTTTATTCTTTTTCATTTTCTTTTTCTGTTTTTCTTATTTCTTTTATAACTTTTGCAATAAAGCTTCAAATGACATCAAATCAACTTCTAAAGCTTTCTAAAATTCAAAGAAGTCCATTTAAACAGTAAGGAGCAGGTTTTCTAAATAAAACAAGATTTTTGAAATAAAGCTTATGGATTTGGAAAAGGACTTGTCTCCAAAAATAGAGGTGTGGTTTGTAAACAAATCTTTCTTTGAAATCAGGGATAATGCTTTATAAAATATTGTTTGAAAACAACTTTCTAACTTAGTTTTGAAACTGCAATCTTTAATGAATATAAACCTTTTGATAAACACTTCATATACTAATGAGCTTGCATAGGTTTTTAAATAGGTGTTGAAAATAGTATTTTTGAAATCTTTAATTTTCTCAAAGAAGTTCTTCAAGAAATATAGGGAGTTTTAAATTAGTTTTTAAAATAAAGCTTCTAAATAAGCTCAAAAGTTTTAAATCCCTATGAATTTTCAATCAGCACAAGCAAAATAAAAGCAAAAAAATTTCCCCCAGAATTTGATAAAATCTTGGGATGTTACAAATTATGATATAAAATGGCGATGCAAAATGGACGTATCAACTCCCCAAGCTTAGACCTCGCTTGTCCCCAAGTGACAAGGGTATAGCTAATAGAGCCCGCCAGTTGAGTACCCCTGAGGCCCATTATGCTAGGCCCAATTGTAATGATAGTCGAAATACGAGTTCTTACCGTATTTTGATGTTGTAATCTGTATCGGACCCTACCCGATCCTCGAGACCTAGCCACCTATATATAGGAGCCAGGAGTGGACGGTGTAGGCCAGATTGAAAGCAAGCCAGGTTAAACACCCAAGTTTACTTTCGATATACGCCTGTTTCGACTAACTCTACCTTCGAGTTCATCCGACGCCCTATCTCCCCGATCCTAAGTCCTTCATTTAGGACATTTGTCGAGTTAACCCTCGTCAATTGGCGCCGACCGTGGGGACTCTGGGCGTTGGAGTCATGAATTCGACGGCTTTTTTGCCTTTAGCCAACAGCAGTGTAGGAATCGACGAAAATCAAGAGATGGAATTGACAATCGGAAGTCTAAGCATCTTCATCGGGCCTACGGGCTCGACTCGCCTTTCAGATCCGGCGAAACCAGATCCGTCGGCAAGCGAGCCCGAAACAGTAGCAATGATGGAATATTCTGAAGGCTCCTCCAGCAAGGTAAACTCGCCGGTCAGCCTAGGAGAAGCACAAGAAGGAAAAATCGCAGAAGGCGACGAAACAATGGAAAATTTCGACTTAGGTGTCCAACTCGAAGACCTCGTGATTTGCCACGACGATACCTCAGACAAGTCAACAGATACGTGGAAGACAGGGTTAGAGCTTTCTGAAGATGATGATTCGATCTTCTCAAGCTTTAATAACAAAATCGGCAAACAATGCCAGGTGCTTGCTATCGTAGGAGATAATTCAGAAGAATTCGACGAAAACAACAATCCAGTACTAAACCCAGCAAATATCGATAGAGGAGCAAATCATCTAGCAGAAGGGCAAACAGCAGAGTCCCTCGCAACTAGGGAAAAGATTCGACTATCAGCCGACGAATGGAGAGTTATAAGGGCAGCCGTAGAGCACGGCACACCGATACCATCAAATTCCAGCAAGAATATGCTCCTGGGATATCACTATGCCCTAAGATAGCAGGCAAAAAAATTAGCAAAGGAGAAAATAGAGATACAACAAAGAAAAGAATCAGCCATTGCAGCTAGCAACGCCGCTCGCAGAGCACGAAGCGACGCATCACATACTAACGCAAATAGGAATCGTCGACATGGTTCAAGGTACGAAAACCTCGAGTACTCAGAAAGGCAAAGCATCTCCAAAAATCTCGACTCGTCCTTCCTATCGGTCGATGAGCAGGGAAACATCATACCAAAAACTCCCGAAGCAGCACTAGTGGCAGCTCAAGCGTATCTATTTACAACTCGACCAAGTCCAGGAGACCCGAGAGAACATATGCACAGAGCAGCATTGAACGGACTGAAGATGGTGGGTAATAAGCTATCAACAAAAGAAGAGGAGGCATATCACAAGAAGGAAACGCACAAGCCAAGATCACCTCGCCATCACAATAGTCCTCGGTGCAGAAGCAGTAGTCGACGATCTCGATCGCCATCACCAAAACAGCATGGGAGCCCAAAGCATGGAGGAACTCGAAAATCTCGATCTCCAAACAGAAGGCATGGCTATGAAGACGACGAAAAAGAGATGGGAGCATCGTGCTTTACCCGTAGGGTTCGCACTACGCCAGTACCCAAGGGGTTTAAACTACCTCATGATCAACAAAAGTACGACGGATCACAGGAACCACAGTCATGGCTCTCAGACTATCTACAAGCAGTGAAAATATTGGGAGGGACCAAAGAAATAGCTATGCAAAGTTTGCAACTACACCTCACCGGCGCAGCAAGGTCATGGTTGAGCAAATTAGAGAAAGAAACTATTGGAAGTTGGGAAGATCTCACGAAGCAATTTACAAGCAACTTCAGGTCGACATATAAGCGGCTGACATCGATAGAAGAAGTCAAAGCATGCGTGCAACAACGCGGAGAAACCCTAAGGGCGTACATTCAAAGATGGAGTCTTATCAAAAACTCAGCAGTTGAAGTTTCAGACGAAAGAGCAATAGACGCATTTATAATCGGATTAAGGCGAGGGGACCTAGTCGAAGAGATGGGCAGAATCAAGCCGAAAACAGTGTCAGACCTCATGGACGTAGCAAACAGGTTTGCAGATGGAGAAGACGCATGCAACAACAAGCGGACGCGATCGCCAGAGGACGATAGAAGAAATAGATATGGAAGCCAAATAAGAAGATCCCGCAATTACGACAACTACGGCTTCCACAACCAAGTAGCTGCAGGATATAAGGATAATATCTACCAAAGAAGTGATCGCAGAAGCTCAGGATATCGAAGCTACAAAAAAGAGGACTATAAAAAGTTTCCCACAAGAGAATCCAGAGAGTACAACCCATCACCGGAAGACATGTTAAACGGGCCTTGCCATATACACTCAGCATTCGTCGATGGAAAGCGAGTGTCCAGGCACGCAATGAAAGATTGCACAACATTCCTGAAACTACAAGAAGCAGCACTAAGCAAGCAAACCGAGGCAAAGCGACAAGGATACGAAGGAAACAACAAACCTCCCACAAGTCAACAAGGGAACAATGGAGCTCCTCAAGGATAAGACCAGCCAAGCCAGGGACGCGACGACGATGGAGGATACGTTCCATCTAAGGGGCACATTACAGCAATGATACAACCCATGCCCAAGTCGAACAAAGAAGAAAAAAGCATTACCAGACAAGTCAATCTAGCAGTTACTTCGCCTCCAGCTACAATGGAGTATCTACACTGGTCAGAACAACCAATCGAGTTCAGCAGAGAAGATCACCCTATAATAGTACCTCGGCCAGGAAACGCGCCTTTGGTACTCAAAGCTCAAATCGGCATGTATGATATCGACAGAATATTCATGAACGCGGGAAGTGGAATCAATTTGATATATGCGAAAACGCTCAGAGCAATGCATATATCACTAGAGTTCCTGAAGCCAACAGACTGTTCTTTCCATGGGATCATACCAGGAAGTGCCAATTATCCACTTGGTCGGATAGCACTCAACGTTTGCTTCGGCAACCGACAAAACTACAGAAGAGAAAAGCTCGACTTTGAAGTCATGGACTGGCCATCTCAGTATCATGCGATCCTCGGGCGACCCGCGTTTTTGCGATTCATGGCAGTACCTCACTATACGTATCTAGTGCTCAAGATGCCAGGACCAAAGAGAATCATCACAGTAAAGGGAAGCTTCGAGGTTTCAGACCTATGCGACAAGGAGTTTCACAAGATGGCGCAAAACTTTGGCATGATAGCCAACTATGCAGAGAAGGCGAAAAGCACGACTACGGAAGGCGACAAGCTACCCGAAGGACGTACTGCGGAGCCAGAGATGAAGAAACCACGAATAGAAGCATCAGGAGAAGAGAAAACTACAGAAGAAGAAGAGAAAGCCACGATGGCGTAAGTGTCAAGAACAACAAAGTAGAGTAGAAGAATAAGGTTGTAAAAGCCACGAGTTATCCCAGGGCAATGCCCTCTAGATCCAGAACATAGGTCATTGGACGGATCTCTTGGGTCATCCCATGTATCTTACATTACAAGTATAATAAAGACTAAACGTTCCTCACATTCGAGTTTACGAGTCTCTCAAAAGAAAAATGCGGCAAACGCACGAATCATACAAAACGCTCTGAGAAAAATTTCAGACATATAGTCGCGAAATAAAAAACTCTCGCGTTCCACATATACATGAGTATTATAGCATCGGGTTGTCAGAATCGTCTACACCTAAAGGATCTAAATAGTGATACTCGCGGAAAAATGCGACATATAATCCTTCGAGCAGGCTGCAAGGTATTCTCCAGATGCACTCGTAGACTAGCTCCACCTGAGGGATAGCTCAGCGACATAGAACTATAATTGAGTCTTGGGTGCCACTTACACATCCACCCAAGAGCAAAATTGGCACCCACCACTAAGTTCAGTTATATCAGCCGATGAATACGCTGACTGGATCTGAAAACATCGAGTAGTAGTGGAAAACTTCCAGGGAGAGGATTGCGAGGAAGCATGAAAGAGTGCATGGTTATGAGAGCTCTTCGACAACCATCAACTGATTCTCCGATATGCTGGGCGCGGTCCTGGAGCAGTACGATAGCACGGCGGCATCGAGAATCAGACCACAAACTATCAATACCCTCTGACATTTTCTCCAGAGCCGCATTTCGCTCGGCAACCCGACGAGCCTTAGCAGCAAAATCCAAGCAAGTGCCTAAGATGACCAAGGACATCACAAAGCAGTAATGGACCAAAAGGGAAAAAGAGAAGTCGCAAGGAATCTTACATTGCAACATCTCGCAAGCAGACTCGATAATGCCGATGACAAAAAAGTTGCACTCTTCATGGTGGACAATCTTTGCCATCAGACTAGTCACCTCATCATCAAGAATGGATATCCGCTTCATCAAACCACAAGCTTTGCTAGCTTTGTCTATAGTCATCTGTGCTTGGCGTTTGGCTAAAGTTAAGCGATTCTCAAGATCCAAAATCCTTGAAGAATATTCCGCGCATTGGCAGCAGCGGCGAGGAGGCGACGAAACTTTAGAGTCAAACGCACCAGCAGAAGAGGGAGCATGGTCGCGGCTCGAAGGATCACCGATACGCATAGACTGGAGGCCAAAAAAGAAAGGAAAGGAGAAGCATTTCAGAAGCTAACATGATATATCATAGAAAAGAAGTATATTTACATAGGTGCAAACACTTTGACTAAAGTTCTCGGGTTGCACATGACTAAAGGTTTTTACATCAAAAGTAGAAATGGAAAATTATAACAAGAAGGCCGAGTCTACGCCACCTCAGCATTTTTCTCCGTGGCGGAGGAAGGCATGGCAAAATCAGGGCCAGCAGTTGAAGGAGGCGCAGAATCAGCCATCGCTGGAGTCGAGGAAGTTGGCATAAAAGAAGCCGCGGAAGCCGCTGAAGTAGAAATAATCGACACTATGGCGGGCGCAAGCTTCTTCGCCTTCTCGAAGAAGGCCTTTAACTCTGAGCGGGTGCGGCCATGAGGAGAGCTAACCTTCTCCCAGTCGAAATCTGCACCATGTGCATAAGAAAGTGAAGGGATTCGCAGCATAGTAAATCAAAAATTTTCCTACGGATGCGAACAAGAAAGCCAAGATCTAATCTAGGAGATGTAATCAACGAGAGAGGTAGATGAGATCTTCATACCCTTGAAGATTCGCACAGCGGAAACGTTCAATAGAACGTGGTTGACGTAGTCGTACTCGCCGTCTCCTCCTCGCGATCCGATCCGATCCTACGCCGCAAGTGGCGGCGCCTCCGAGAGTTGCACACGTGCGGTGCAGCGACGTCTCCACCTTCCTTGGTCCAGCAAGTATGGTGGAGAGATAGATTGGATCAGCAGCACGACGGCGTGGTGCTTATGGTGGAGAGTTTCTGCGGCAGGGCTTCGCCTACGCGCAGTCGCGAGAGAGAGAGAGAGGGAGGGCAGCAGGGGCGGCTAGGGTTTGGGTCTTGGGGTAAGGGAGGGCTGCGCCCCTGCCCCCCCTTATATGGGGGGCTGGGCGGCCAGCTTGGTCCCTCCTCCAATCCCTAGCCGACTTGGATAAGGAAGAGTGGGGGGCAAGTTTTCCCCCTTTCCTTATTTGAAGATTCCTTTAGGGTTTCCCCTTGGGCTTGGCCGGCTGGGCCTTAGGGGCCTTGTGCACCTGGCCCAAGGCGGCCAGGGCACTTCCCCTTAGGCCCACGCAGGCCTCCGTCAAGTGGGCCCACGTTGGTCCCACTCCGGAACCTTCTAGAACCTTCCGGTACAATACCGATAAACTCCGAAACCTTTCCGGAATCCAAAAACTGCTTTCCTTTATATGAATCTTATTCTCCGGACCATTCCGGAACCTCTCGTGACGTCCTGGATCTCATCCGAGACTCCGAACTAAAACTCATAAACCAATTATCCATTCTATCCTAGCGTCGATGCACGTTAAGTGTGTGACCCTACGGGTTCGAGAATATGCAGACATGATCTTCTATCAATAATCAATAGCGGGATCTGGAAACCCATATTGACTCCCACATATTCATCGATGATCATATCGGATGAACCACGATGTCAGGATTCAATTAATCCCGTATATGTATTCCCTTCGTCACACGATATTTTACTCGCCCGAGATTTGATCGTCGGTATCGCCATACCTAGTTCAATCTCGTTCACAGCAAGTACTTTACTCGTTCCGTAATCCGATATCACTTTGTGATTAACTCCTTAACCACATGCTTGCAAGCGGTGTTGATATCGATTACCGAGTGGGCCCGAAGTATATCTCTCCGACTTGGGAGGGACAAATTCCATCTCGATACATACAACCCAACAAATACTTTCCGATCACCTGAGAGACACCTTTATTATCACCCTCACATAGGATGACGTTTGATGACCTCAAAGCTTTCTTCCGATACTAGGGAGTTGTATTATCTCATGGTCTAAGGAATACAATACATGACATAAGAAAAGCTTCGCAAAGATGAACACGATGACACGATCTAATTGCTCTGCTTTATTTGGGTCTGTCCATCACATCATTCTCCTAATGATATGATCTCATTATTAATTGACAACTCATGTCTATGGTTAGGAAACCTTAACCATCATTAATCAATGAGCTAGTCTAGTAGAGGCGTACTAGGGACACGGTGTTGTTCATAAACCACACAAGTATTAATGTTTCCGCTTAATACAATTATAGCATGGAGTATAAACATTATCATGAACAAGAAATATGATAATAACAATATTATTATTGCCTCTAGGGCATATTTCCTTCAGTCTCCCACTTGCACTAGAGTCAATAATCTAGTTAATACTTGCGCATTCAACACCTATGGCATTCCGGTGTTACGCATACGCGTTGCACGTGGTAAACCTTATCTACGGGTCTGACACTTTCAGGTCCGTTTGTATTTGCATATTATTTTGCGTCAGCACGCATTTCTCATCTTCTATGAGATGGCATCGTATAAACTTAGTCTTCTGGTGAGACTTTTGTATCTTAGCTGAGACTATGTTGTCACTATTGTCATACAATAGAACTACATAGTACTAGCACACTTTTAAAAATAGCGATATCCACCGTGCGTCGAAATACTCATTGGTCCACACACATCGGTATGTATGATTTCCAATAAGTCCGTTGCTCGCTCCATTATTCCGGAGAACGGGGTTTTGATCATCTTGCCCATGAGGCATGGCTCGCACGTGTCAAATGATTCAAAATCAAGAGACTCCAAAAGTCCATCAGAATGGAGTTTCTTCATGCGTTTTACGCCAATATGACCTAGACGACAGTGCCACAAAGAAGTTGGATTATCACTATCTACTTTGCATCTTTATGCCGCTTCTAAAGCAAATATATACTTAGCCCTCGTTGCAGTGTCCGCCACAATGTTAACATTGGAACTCATCCAAGTCATCATGGAACTTTCTTCCATTTTATTGTGCCACCTTCTAACTCAAAACAAATAGCTTAAAATTTGAGATAAAATTTTACTTGTATGTGTGACAAAGCCAATGTAACTCATTACAATGAACCATTTGTCACTTCTGCATACAGAACATATTCTTACTTCTTCGAAAGTGCATAAGAATATCTTTACTATTGTCCAACGATCATCATATGAATGCTATAACCTTTAGAGCATTGGACACATCTGGATCTACATATCATGGTATACAAGATTGATAAAATCATTCTTGTGGTTTCACTCATCAAGTGTCAAGACAATTGATTCTTGCTCCAACCTCTTCCATGCAACAAGAACCGTTCTTATTGTTTCCATATTGAACAAATTCAATATTTCATCTATGTACTCTGGCAAAACTATATTAGTGCCTCAATCTATCTGCATAGACATTGATGCTTAATATTCTGGTTTTACCTAAGTCTTTCATCAAAAACTAATTTTAATGAAAACTTAACAATATCAAGAAAAACACATTATTTCCAATAAACGATATGTCACCTACATAAAGCATTAGAAATATGTCTTAGCGCTCCCACTTACTTTCTTGTAATACAAGCATCTTCAAATATCTTGATGAAATTAACACTTTAACATTTTCATCATTGAAGATTCCAACTTCGCTATGCTTACTTCTACCATAGAAGTTTGCATACATATCTAGTAACCTTTGAATTAACAAAAACCCATTGGGTCGTGTCAGGTACACGTCCTTGGTGTGCATTCCGGTAGAGGAACGTTGTTTCGTTTATTCAACTAACATATCTCTATATGTAATTGATGCTAGAATAATTCATATGACGAAGTCAGGGCCCATCATCGCTTCTTTGTATATTGTTGGTTACTATTATCTAATAATATCTCGTCCTCAAATCTTGCTATTTGATTACGACCAACTTGGTTAAATAGGAACTTCGATGTCGTGACTACAACATATTGTAGACGCGTGATCTATGAATGCAGTTGCCGCTTCCAGAACATATTCTGGTGCTGCGCTACTTTGATCATCTTGCTCAGATTCAATAACTTCATCAAGTTCTATCTTCCTCCCACTTAAACCTTTCGCGAAAAACTCCTTCATAAGAAGTTCACTTCTTTCAGTGACAATCACCTTTAATTGGGTTTATGGCAGAAGAAACACCCATCGACATTCTTTGGGATAACCTACAAAGACTTACTAATCCAATTTTGGTTGTAAACATTTTACACATATGCCTTGCATACCAAAATTCAAGAAAAGACAACTATAACTTGTATGGTGTCATTTCGGTAGATTATGATGGCACTCTATTCAGTGAAAAACGGTAGTCTTTAAAGCATAATCCACAAATTATATTGGTAGTTTATTTCATCATTGATCTAACCATGTCAAACAAGGTTTGATTACATCCATCGAAAACTCCATACTCCTATGGTGTTTATCATGATGCAAGTTTGTGGAACAATTCCTCTAACTCTCAGATGCTTGCTAAACTTGTAACTCAAATATTCTTCTTTATGATCCAATCATAAAAACTTGAATTTTTCTTGTTACAATAATTTCCACTTCATAAATTGAACAATTTCAATTATTTCATACTTCTATCTCATCAAGTAGATATACAATAC
Source organism: Dactylis glomerata (assembly GCA_007115705.1). Lineage (NCBI taxonomy): Eukaryota > Viridiplantae > Streptophyta > Magnoliopsida > Poales > Poaceae > Dactylis > Dactylis glomerata. The sequence goes on from QXEO01000170.1 coordinate 4,903,832, forward strand.
ATCTATTCGAGTCATTGATGAAATAGAAAATACACCACGCTTGACTTCACACATGAACTATATACATCAACATGTACGATCTCCATGTAGTTAGTCGCTTGTTCTTTCTATGGCCCACGAACGGAGTTTAATCATCTTTAGGAAAAGTCTCACAAGCGTCAATCAATTCAAAATCAAATGACTCGAAAATCTATCAATATAGAATTTCTTTCATGTTTTGTTTCCAATATGACTTAAACGGCGGTGTCACATATAAGTGAAATTTGTTTTGTCTTGCGACCTTTAGCATCAGTGTTATAAATGTATATTTCACCAACAAGATAATAATAATCTATCCATCGATTATGGAAGATGGTAATAATTTGAACAACCATTGCTCTCATAATACCGGAACAAAATAACAATTATTAAGTTCTTAACAAATCTAGAAGGCTAGGTTTTATGCCAACGAAAAACATAATAACACACTTATTTGTTTCTCGATACGCATTGTTACCACATTCTTTTGCTAGTTACTTAGGGGCCATCGTAGTTCTTGTATTGTTGCTTTGTATGACATTTCATACCAACAATCTAGTATCCAATACCCAAGAATTACATTATGTACTAGCAAAGAATACATCTATAACATGTATATCATTTATATACCTGAGCTGGACATTTCCAGTCTTTTCCTTTTCTACCAAATACTTTTGTAGATCCTATTTAGCATTTCCTCTCCTTTTAGAAGAATCTATCGACATCAATAGTGGCGTCAATCATTTGACACATAGTCCAAAGGATTTTTTTTAGTCAAATACTAATAGCCTTGGATTTTGCACTTTGAAGTGGATCACCATCATCATATGATTGGTATTCTTCCAGATTCCATTCTTTAGTATTCCTTTGGTATAGCAAAACAATTTAGCTGATACCTTTTCATTCATCTTATCATGACAACTTTCATGATGAAACTACTATAGCTTATAAGGATGAATGCAAGTATAATATTAGTTCCCAAACTTTTGGGTGATCGGGACGCCTAGCATCTTCAATCTTCGCATATAGTCATACAATATGAGCATATGTTCTTTTACTATACTTCATCATTTTGCAAACAATTAAAGTCTTAGATATCAAATATCTTTTACTTATTATTTGTTTCTGAAACAATTCTTTCAGCTCAATGATCACTTTGATTCTCAAACAATTTTGAAGATCAATTTATCATGAAGGCAAACATATGATCTTTAGATACTAAACTTGAATCGTTGCTCTTAGATTAATACAATTTATTAAATCGTATGGAGCAAGCAAGGTTTGCTAAAGTTTGCAATAGGACTTAATCTTTAGTCTTGATATTCTAACTAAACGGCACTAGACCGAAAAGTGATTATCCAGAATTCTATAGTTCTTTTAACTCAATTAAGCTAAGTGTCGGTGGGAAACGGTGCCAAAGACTACAACGACTTATGCAAATACAACAAGATTTAGTTCAAGATAATTAGTTCAAGTTTAATCAAATTACTAATGAACTCCCACTAAATTCAACATTCCTCAAAGTTGTTTAGTGAAGCATGATCCAAATTCACTACACCGAGACCGATCATCACGTGAATGATGTAGCTTTAATGGTGAACATCAACATGTTGATCATATCATCCATATGACTCATGCTTGACCTTTCGGTCCATGTGTTCCGAGGCCATGTCTGTACATGCTAGGCTCGTCAAGTCAAACCCAAGTATCTCCGCATGTGCAAATACTGGCTTGCACCCGTTGTATGTGAACGTAGAGTTTATAGCACCCGATCATCACGAGATGCTTGAACACGACGAACTTTCGCAACGGCGCATACGAGGGAGAACACAATTTTATCTTGATCTTTAAGTGAGGAATCATCTTATAATGCTACCGTCGCGATCTAAGCATAATAAGATACATAAAAGGATAAACATCACATGCATATAATTTTATGTGACATGGTATAGCCAATCTCCGCGCCATGATCTCCATCTTGTGCGCACCGGCATGATCTCCATCATTCCACCATGATTGCCTCCACCACGAATAGCAACTACAACTATTGCTAACTACTTAGCGATAAAGTAAAGCTATTACATGGCGTATAAGAAGTTGACACGCAGGTCATACACAATTATAAAGACAACCATATGGCTCCTGCCGGTTGTGAACTCATCGACATGCAAGTCGTGAAAGATTACAAAACATGATCATCGCATACATCACATATATCACATCACATCTTGTGGCCATACCATATCACAAAACACTCCCTGCAAAAACAAGTTAGACGCCTCTACTTTGTTGTTGCATGTTTTACGTGGCTTATGGGAGTAGCAAGCTAAGAACGATTCTTACCTACGAAAAGCCACATCGGTGATATTATGGTTGCTAACATCCGATGTAAGTCCCATGACTACTATAGTGAGAGAAACTGGCATCCACCAGCCGCATGTGTGGAACAAGCCACACGTCAAGTGCGGAGCCGGTCTCGCGAACGCGGTCGCGTAAAGTTGGCCTGGACCGCTTCGATCTCACTATACCGCGCCATAAGAGATACACAACAAGAGGTTTGCAACAGAAAACATCAACGCCCGCAACAAGCATGTTGCGTTCTACTCGTGAAACACATCTACGCATAGATCTAGCTCTGATACCACTGAAGGGATTCGCAGCATAGTAAATCAAAAATTTTCCTACGGATGCGAACAAGAAAGCCAAGATCTAATCTAGGAGATGTAATCAACGAGAGAGGTAGATGAGATCTTCATACCCTTGAAGATTCGCACAGCGGAAACGTTCAATAGAACGTGGTTGACGTAGTCGTACTCGCCGTCTCCTCCTCGCGATCCGATCCGATCCTACGCCGCAAGTGGCGGCGCCTTCGAGAGTTGCACACGTGCGGTGCAGCGACGTCTCCACCTTCCTTGGTCCAGCAAGTATGGTGGAGAGATAGATTGGATCAGCAGCACGACGGCGTGGTGCTTATGGTGGAGAGTTTCTGCGGCAGGGCTTCGCCTACGCGCAGTCGCGAGAGAGAGAGAGGGAGGGCAGCAGGGGCGGCTAGGGTTTGGGTCTTGGGGTAAGGGAGGGCTGCGCCCCTGCCCCCCCTTATATGGGGGGCTGGGCGGCCAGCTTGGTCCCTCCTCCAATCCCTAGCCGACTTGGATAAGGAAGAGTGGGGGGCAAGTTTTCCCCCTTTCCTTATTTGAAGATTCCTTTAGGGTTTCCCCTTGGGCTTGGCCGGCTGGGCCTTAGGGGCCTTGTGCACCTGGCCCAAGGCGGCCAGGGCACTTCCCCTTAGGCCCACGCAGGCCTCCGTCAAGTGGGCCCACGTTGGTCCCACTCCGGAACCTTCTAGAACCTTCCGGTACAATACCGATAAACTCCGAAACCTTTCCGAAATCCAAAAACTGCTTTCCTTTATATGAATCTTATTCTCCGGACCATTCCGGAACCTCTCGTGACGTCCTGGATCTCATCCGAGACTCCGAACTAAAACTCATAAACCAATTATCCATTCTATCCTAGCGTCGATGCACGTTAAGTGTGTGACCCTACGGGTTCGAGAATATGCAGACATGATCTTCTATCAATAATCAATAGCGGGATCTGGAAACCCATATTGACTCCCACATATTCATCGATGATCATATCGGATGAACCACGATGTCAGGATTCAATTAATCCCGTATATGTATTCCCTTCGTCACACGATATTTTACTCGCCCGAGATTTGATCGTCGGTATCGCCATACCTAGTTCAATCTCGTTCACAGCAAGTACTTTACTCGTTCCGTAATCCGATATCACTTTGTGATTAACTCCTTAACCACATGCTTGCAAGCGGTGTTGATATCGATTACCGAGTGGGCCCGAAGTATATCTCTCCGACTTGGGAGGGACAAATTCCATCTCGATACATACAACCCAACAAATACTTTCCGATCACCTGAGAGACACCTTTATTATCACCCTCACATAGGATGACGTTTGATGACCTCAAAGCTTTCTTCCGATACTAGGGAGTTGTATTATCTCATGGTCTAAGGAATACAATACATGACATAAGAAAAGCTTCGCAAAGATGAACACGATGACACGATCTAATTGCTCTGCTTTATTTGGGTCTGTCCATCACATCATTCTCCTAATGATATGATCTCATTATTAATTGACAACTCATGTCTATGGTTAGGAAACCTTAACCATCATTAATCAATGAGCTAGTCTAGTAGAGGCGTACTAGGGACACGGTGTTGTTCATAAACCACACAAGTATTAATGTTTCCGCTTAATACAATTATAGCATGGAGTATAAACATTATCATGAACAAGAAATATGATAATAACAATATTATTATTGCCTCTAGGGCATATTTCCTTCAGAAAGTGTGATAGCATCCTCAGCACCTCGCTTCAAAGAAAGCCCCTTCAGCTGGAGGACGGGGTCGTCAGTAGTATCGAAGGCTTCGGCAAGTTTCTTCACGTCATTGTTCGGTACATCAGCCTTTTGCTTGGGCCACAACCCGACGAACATCCGCGTAAGAACGCGGCTCACCAACTCAAAGATCTCCTGGATAGATATCCAGTTTGCTTTGAGTAAGTTAACCGCGGTCATCAGAGGATCATCGCCCGGTTGCAGAGTCGACAAAGACACCTTGGTAAATCCTGTACAACAAAGGGGAGAGGAAAAAAGCAGGAAAGGAAAATATTAGCAAGTGCAAGAAAGCAACAGCAGTCGAAGAAGAGGACAAGACGAGTATGTACCTCTAGCAGCAGCAGACATCGTGTGGAGCCGCTCAGCCACGGCTTGCTCTCGCTGGAGATGCTCTTTGTTAGCATCGGCCAAAGCCTTCTCCGCTTTCTTCGCCTTAGCCAGTGCCGACTTATGCGACTTCTCAGCACTTGCTTTGGCAGTAGTCGCAACATCAAAGGCTTTTCACGAAGCATTAAGCTCGGCTTCCAGCGATGCAATGCGGGCGTTGGCTGATGCTAAAGCATCTGCAGTCCAGCAAAGAAAGGAAAGAAGTCAAACAAATAGCAAAAAGAAGCATACAGGACAAGCAAAGACAAGACAAAAGAATTTACCTTCGGAAGCTTTCGAAAACTTTAGATACTCAGTACACTCGGTGCCCAAGGCGACAAATTTCTTCATCAATACCTGGCAAAGGAAGGGCGCGTAAGAGTATAGATTATGCAAGGAAAGTAAGTCAAGGACATTTACTCACATCATCAAGGGAGACTGCAGATTTGTGGGCTTCAAGAGAAACGTCGGCTTCCTTGGATTTTTTCGACCGCTTGGTGCTTCGGGTCACAGGAACCTTCTTGACAGAAGCCCTGGTGGTCCTCGGCGCTTGCACAGCTGGTTCAGTCTCTTGCGCAGAAGGCTCATCAGCAATTACAGCTTGAGTAGAAGGGGCAGCCGCAGCATCCCTTTGCGGCTCCTCATCATCACTGCAAGAGGAAACAGGTTTTATACAGCCCAAAAGAAAGAAAGCAAGTACAGCAAAATCATAGAACTCACAGAACACTTACGATGCCATGAGGTCGAAGAATTTGACACCTTCTTCTAGAACAGGGGCTTCATTAGTCGCTGTTCTCTGCGCAGAGGTACTCGAAGAAGTAAACTCGTCAACACGCTTCCTCTTCTTGTCCGCACCAGTGTCTTCAGAAAGCGCAGGAGGAGGCGATGTCGTCGAGCTGGTATCTTCTTCTGATTCTTTGGCTTCATCTCCGTCCTGATTTTCTTTAGCCTCGGGGGCTTCAGATACAGTAGAGGCCAGATCAGCCGGAAGAGGCCCTTCCTCTGGAAGAGGAGGGCGTGAAACGAGGAATTGGTGGTCCTACAAACAAATAAGTCAGAAAAGTAACTGATACAAGGATAAACACAGCTGGAAACCGATGAATTCGACAACAAGTGTACAAAGCAAACAAATACATACCTCAAGTAGGGGGTGCACAGAGTCGAAATAATTAGTGGCCAATTCTACAACCGCATGATCCTTGGTGAGCTTGGTGAGGCTCCTAACTCGCTTGTCGACTTCTTGCTTCTCCATTAGATCTCCAGAGATGCGAGAAGGATCCACCAAGCCAGAGTAGCTCCAAAGTTTAGAAAGGCGATGCTGCAGGGGTTGAACTCGACGTTGTACAAAGAACGCCATAAGTTGAATACCCGACAAAGCGCCTCCTTTACCTCCTTTCAGAGCTTGGATGCGGGTCAATAGAGGAGCAATTTGCTCCATCTCAGCATCTGTGGGAGGCGAATCCCACGATGCCAATTTCTTCAGCTCCTTGGATGCGTCAAAGGGGGCTAGGCCATACTCGTCTTCAGAGGAGGCCTTACGGTCTTTGATGTAAAACCATTTGGTCCTCCAACCTTGGACTGATGCAGACATGGAAAATTCTAGATACTGCGCCTCAGGGTGCACAGAGACGACAGCACCACCCAGTTTGGGTTTGTTGGCTAAAGCAACACTGGGGCAGAGCCGGAAGATAGATCTCCAAAGAAGAAAGTGGGGCTCAATCCCCAGGAATGACTCGCAAAGAGTTATGAAGCAAGCGATATGGAGGATGGAGTTAGGTGTGAGCTGGTGAAGCTGCACACCATAAACAAAAAGAAGCCCACGAAGAAACTCGTGGGCAGGAAGAGACAGTCCGCGCAAGAGGAAGGAGAGGAACATCACCCGATAACCGCTCGGGGGCTGAGGGATCCACTCGGTGCTTGGGAACTTGATGGAGTCGCTGCTGGAGATAAGGCCGTCGGTCCTGGCCTTCTCCACCTCCTTCTGCATGATGGCAGAGGGCACCCAGCTAGTCGCGGAGTTCGTTGTCTTTCCCTTGGCCATGGTGTTCTTAGCCGCGAGGTGTTTCACGCGCATCTACAAATCTGCGCCTGGGGGCTACGCACGAGAGGAGTAGGAAGCGGAGATCGACAATGGCGGCGGCGGCAGAGAGAAAGAGCTGGTAAACAGTACAAATCCCCACTATCCCTTTATATACCTTCTCGGTAAAGGAACGTGGGCTGAGATGTGGTGAAAGGAGCGGAAGCGGTAGCCCACTAACAGGCAGAAAAATACAAAATTACCGTGCTACCCACGAAATGGTTCACGCTCAATCAGAGTGACGTATAGCTAAAACTGGCCACTGACATCACGAAGGAGACGAAAAATTAAAGATTAAATTCGACAGATGCATATACTCGACGAGTATTGAATAGGGCGATTTCTGAATAAAGGACGACATCAAAGAAGACACAAGGTTGGCGCCGACAATGCAAAAATCAATTGATGAGACTATACCCGAAAACATTCGACTATAGCCTCGGGGCCTACTACCATCGGGAGCGCTGGGCGTGCACCCAACGAAATTATCACTAAACTATGTCGAGTTGAAGTATGATGATGGAGAACACTATATTTGAGCCTATACTCGAAACACAGTTTTATTCGACTATAGCCTCGGGGGCTACTCCCATCGGGAGCGCTGAGTGCGCACCCGACGATGTTTATTAACGAGCACTGGAGCATGGAAAGCGAAGGAATATGCGATGAAACGTCGTTACTACCATCGGGAGCAAGTTTTTATGGTTGTATAACCCGAATATTTTCAGTCAAACAAGACTGCGACATGCGATTCTCGAGTTGCGTTATCGCAACAAAACTCGAATGCTGTGATTTATCACATAGGTAAGACCCCGGGATCCGTCCTGTGTGGCCTGGTATACGCACATGGATGCGCTCTGCTGGTATGTATCCGTGTCTACGACGCAAAGAAAATCCTGGTGGACGCACTGGGTACCCTGAGAACCACTGGGACTCATTCTTTGTAAGTCCTAAATGCGGCAAAAGAATGGGTTTGACCAGTATCCCGAATTCAAGTCCAAGGGGATTGAATTTGAAGTAGGTGGCAAGTATCTGTTCCGGCAGTTAACTGACCTCTTGATCCGTTAGAGTTGTCAGGCTTGTTCATCAAAACCCCTTGCGAAGTATTATCACAAAAATTAGTCGAAAGACCAAGTCGAAGATTTGAAGATGTGAAGAAGTCAAAGAATTGATCAAAGTTGAAGACTTAAAGATTAGAGATTCAACCCGAATCTGCAATTCTGGTAGAATCTCGGGGACTACTGACAAGGGTATAGCTAATAGAGCCCGCTAGTTGAGTACACCTAAGGCCCATTACGCTAGGCCCAACTGTAATGATAGTCGAAATATGAGTTCTTACCGTATGTCGATGTTGTAATCTGTATCGGACCCTACCCGATCCTCGAGACCTGGCCACCTATATATAGGGGCCAGGAGTGGATGGTGTAGGCCAGATTGAAAGCAAGCCAGGTTAAACACCCAAGTTTACTTTCAATATATGCCTGTTTCGACTAACTCTACCTTCGAGTTCATCCGACGCCCTATCTCCCCGATCCTAAGTCCTTCATTTAGGACATTTGTCGAGTTAACCCTCGTCACCAAGCGAAAACTAAACTCAGTAAACACGACCACGGGTTTATGGAGTGAAGTGTCGATAAACAAAATACGGACAAGAAGCATCACATTTATCAATACAAAAGTCATAATAGATAGTAACTTCCCCTTATATAACTTAACTTGCAATGAGTAAAGGGAGTCACAATAAAAGTGCACAAAGAAAATCATAATTGGTGATGGCAAACTTTTGTTCTTGGTCAGAGAAAAATTAACATATTGTACTTATATTTTGATCAGAGTCTTTATATTAGAGCTTATATTGCAGAAATCACATGCTCAATCATAACAATCTCTTTACGGTCATTGATAACTTTCAAAGATATATTCATTCAGATAAAAGCATTGTACTAAACAAAGAAAGATAAAAGACATGATTGAATAAATCAACATATGGATGGTTGGATCACAACAACTCAAATGCTTGCTTGAGATAGAGAGGAATAGGTTACTGACTCAACATAAAAGTAAAAAGATAGGGCCTTCGCAGAGGGAAGCAGGGATTTATCATGTGCTAGAGCTTTTCATTTGTAAAACAGAGATAAAGTTTGTTTTGGGAAGTGGTTGTTCCTGTCAATGAATGGCAATAGAGTCCTTGTTATCTTCCATACTAAACAAGTTGAGAGCGGTTCCGAGTTATTGAAAAAGGCATTTGCATGCACTTTTATATAGTTTGGCACTCCTCCCAATCTTTCATTTCACAAAACATGGCTAACCAAATCCTCGGGTGCCTGCCAACAATCTCATACCATGGAGGAGTGCCCCTTTTTTTTGAAGTTATAATGGTCTGACCAGCTCTCTTGCAAAATTAGTGACGAGCAGATGAAGCATGTAAGTCGAGGGGTACTTAATTTAGTATGGAAGATAACAAACCCAACCACTACGTCGTCATGAGCTAAAAACAGTGTCACAAAATGAGAAGTATTTGAAGGTTTTAAAGGTAGCACATGAAATTTTACTTGGAATGGCTTGAAATGCCATGCATAGGAATTTATAATGGACTCTTTGGAATAACTTGGTTTTTGGGAGTTGGATGCACGAGAAGTATTCCCTCTCAATACAGGTTTTTGGCTAGCAAGGCTGGGTAGCAAGCATAAGAGTTGAGTGAAACAAACAAGCATACATGTGATAGAAAACAATCATGCAATCTTCCTTGGAAGTACAAACGATCTTAACTTGAGAATACTAAGCTTATGAGCCAATCAAGAAAGAAAGATAATGGAATAATGTATCTACATGTATTTCTCTCTTTTGTACTCAAGCCTCAAAGTATTGTTGCTACTGACCATTGCTAAGTTTTCCAAAACCAACTAGATTTACCTATGCTCCCAAAGTGATACCAATACTAACAACAAAATTAATCATATAACATAAATTGCAAACTAGAATAAAGTGTGCATAAAGTAAATGATAAGATTTCTCATTAATATTTCATAACCGCAACTCACACCAAGGGATACATAGATAACCAACTAAAGGAGAGATACTTCCACACTGCAAACCATCCTATATGATAACTTCTCTACTCATGATATGACTCTACTAAAAAGTAAAAGGGTAAAAGGTAATGATGTGATACCGCGACACTCCCCCAAGCTTGGAACAAGCCAAGGGGATGCCAATACCAATGACGAATTACTCCTTCGGTGGTGGTGGATTTTTAATAAGCTTATCAATCAACTCCTTCAACTCATCAATCTTGTAGGTGAGATTACGAATCAACTCCGTATTGTGCTCAATACGGTTCATGAACTTGTTGGACTGTGAATCCTAGCTCTTGGAATTATTTCCCCACTCTTCTTCACACTTAAAGCCTTCTTTCCCTGCACTGTTAGAATGATCTATATCTCAACTAGAGGGTAACTTTGCCTTAGGCACCCTTTGGAATTAATGCTCATGTATTAGAGTATGGAAGGGGTTGTTGCCTGAAGAAGGTGTCCTTAGAGCTAAGAAGTGACGTTGAACATTCCCTCCAGTGCTCATCCACCCACCTTTCTTGAACTTGCTAGGGTCTGCCACCACCCCAATGCTTGCAACGGTGGCGCGAAGGCACAGACGCTGGTTTTCTTCTATTTCTTCTTCAGCTTCAATCTCAACCTCCTCCTCTAGCTCGGGGTTTTGGTGATCATCCTCCGAAAGCTTCTTGCCCTTGTCGTTGTTGGCGGAGGCCATGGTGCCTCTAAAACTAAGAACATCCCCTGACAGAAACAGATCAAAATGAAAACACGACGAGAAAACGATATATAGACCTCTGGGGCTCCCGGGGATTATATAGCTGAAAGTTTAACAACAAAAGGAAGGCACATGATGAAACCGGGTTGGAAACAAGCTCCGAGGCGACCACACAACGTGGTGGCGCGGCCAGGAGTGGGCTCGCGCCACGAGGTGGTGTGGTGCCCTCGGGCACCGTTTCCTACCCATTTCCGTCTCGTAATTTTTCATATTTAATAAAAACAACAAAAATATAAGCAGAAAAGTTTAACATGGACTTTTTCTTACTAAAACTGTTACCTATTCGAAAACGGATGATGGCGTGTAGATGTCTGCCCAGTTGGGAACCCCAAGAGGAAGGTATGATGAGCACAACAGCAAGTCTTCCCTCAGTATGAAACCAAGGTTTATCGAACCCGAAGGAGAAAGAACCAACTTCCGAAGGTTGATGCTCGCTAGCTTCACGACAGCTCTGGACAATTTATATATGGCACCTCGTCCAGGGCGTAGCTTTGTACCAGCAGCAACGCGGAACCTGCACACAACACAACCAAGTACTTTGCCCCAACTTACAGTGAGGTTGTCAATCTCACCGGTTTGTTGTAAACAAAGGATTAAGCGTATCGAGTGGTAAAAGATAGTAGTTTGCAAGAATGTAAATAAAGCGAGTAAATGGTAATAACAATGTCAAAGAATGGACCGGGGTCCACAGTTCACTAGTGGTGTCTCTACATAAGATAAATAACATGCTGGGTAAACAAATTACAGTTGGGCAATTGATAGAATAAAGCAAGCATACAAATGTCATGAGGATCACTATGAGATTCACTTGGGCATTACAACATAATACATAGACCATAATCCAACTACATCTATGACTGATAATCCACCCGCCGGATGTCATCCGAGCAACCGTTGGGTATTAAGTTGCAAGCAACAGATTATCGCCTTAAGAAAAGTGTGTAATGTAAACAATACAAATGTCCTTGAACACAAGATTGTTGTTTTCTCCCTATACAACCTTAGAGTTCTGTCACTCCCTCAGATTACTAGAGGCATGAACCCATTATCAAGCATAAATACTCCCTCTTGGAGTCACTAGCATCTACTCGGCCAAGATATCTACTAGCAACGGAGAGCATGCAAGATCATAAACAACATAGAGATGATAATCATAAATCAACTTGACAAAGTATCAATATTCATCAGATCCCAACAAACACAACATGTAGAATTACACAACGATGACCTTGATCATGATAGGCAGCTCACAAGATCTAAACATGAAGCACATGGAGGAGATGACAATCATCTAGCTACTGCTATGGACCTGTAGTCCAAGGTAGACTACTCACACATCACTCCGAAGGCAGGCATGGTGATGAAGAAGGCCTCCGGTGGTGATTCCCCTCTCCGGCAGGTTGCCGGGAAGAGCTTCTGGACCCTCCCGATCTTGCGTCGATGATGGTGGCGGCTTGCAGTATGTTTCATAGAAATTGATTGGGGCTTTAGGTTTTCCTCGCCGAGGAGAATATATAGGCAGAAGGGCGGCGTCAGGAGGTGGGCCAGGGGGCCACACCACCTGGTGGCTGATGCGGGCAGGATAACCACCCAGTTGGGAACCCCAAGAGGAAGGTATGATTGGTACAGTAGCAAATTTTCCCTGAGTAAGAAACCAAGGTATGTCGAATCCAGGAAAAAGCCAAACTCCAGAAGGTGATGCTAACTAGCCTACTAACACTCCAACAAGGGCGCCGTTTACGACACTTATTGACTCGTCTTCAACTAGTAGCAACGTGGAACCTGCACACAACACAACCAAATATTTTGTTCCCAACTTACTATGAGGTTGTCAATCTCACCGGTTTGCTTGAAACAAAGGAATGAGCGTACCGAGTGGAAAGCAATAGTAGTATGTGAGTAAAGTAGACAATGCGAGTAAAGTAAACAGGTGATAGCAATATAATGGAAATAGGACCGGGGTCCACAGTTCACTAGTGGTGTCTCTCCATAAGATAAAATAACACATGCTGGGTAAACAAATTACAGTTGGGCAATTGATAGAATAAAGATAACGTGATATGTCAAGAGGATCACTATGAGATTTACTATGGGCATTACAACAAGATACATAGACCGCCATCCAACTGCATCTATGACTAATAATCCACTTGTGGCGAATCAATCCGAGAACTCCACAAGTATTATGTTGCGAACAACAGATAACTGCATTAAGCAAAGTGTGTAATGTAAACAAAGCATATGCCCTCGAGCATATGAATGTTGTTTTCCCCCTAGTAGCAACAGCACATCTACAACCTTAGAGGTTTCTGTCACTCCCCCAGATTAAATAGAGGCATGAACCCACTATCGAGCATAAATACCCCCTCTTGGAGTCACTAGCAACTACTCGGCCAAGATAGCTACTAACAATGGAGAGCATGCAAGATCATAAACAACATAGAGATAACATAAGATAATATTCAGCACAACAACTCAATCATAACACCAATATTCATCGGATCCCAACAAACACAACATGTAGAATTACATAACGGTGATCTCGATCATGTAAGGCAGCTCACGAGATCTAAACATGAAGCACATGGTGGAGAAGACAACCATCTAGCTACTGCTATGGACCCATAGTCCAAGGTAGACTACTCACCCATCGCGCCGGAGACAAGCATGGCGATGAAGAAGACCTCTGGTGGCGATTCTCCTCTCTGGCAGGGTGCCGGGAAGAGCTTCTGGACCCTCCCGATCTCGGGTCGACGACGGCGGCAGATCGCGATGTGTTTCTGGAAAAGTGATCGGGTGTTTAGGTTTTTCCCGTCGGGGGGGGGGGGGGTCTTTATAGGCGAAGGGGCAGTGTCAGAAGTGGACCAGGGGGCCCTCACCATAGGGCGGCGTAGCCCCTGGTGGTGAGGCCGCCTCCTGGCTCCTTTCCGTCTCCTCTTCGGTTCTCTGGAAGCTTCAGTAAATTTCTAGATGTTCGGCTTTTGTTTCATCCAATTCCGAGAATATTTCCTGTGTAACTTTTCTGAAACACAAAAACAATAGAAAACAGGGAACTGGCACTGTGGCATCTCGTTAATAGGTTAGTTCTGGAAAATGCATAAAAATGCCACGAAGTGTAACAAAACATTAAGCAAATGGTGTAAAAACAAGCATGGAGCATCAAAAATTATGGATACGTTTGAGACGTATCAGTGGCACGGCCAGGGGCTGGGCCGCACCACCCTATGGTGCGCCTGGCCCCTGGTCCCCCTCCGTCTCTGCTTTGGACTCCGTCCAATTCTGAGAATATTTCCTGTATAGCTTTTCTGAAACACAAAAACAGCAGAAAATAGGGAACTAACACTGTGGCGTCTCGTTAGTAGGTTAGTTCCGGAAAGCAAATGGTGTATAAACAAACATGGAGCATCAAAAATTATAGATACGTTTGAGACGTATCAAGCATCCCCAAGCTTAATTCCTGCTCGTCCTCAAGTAGGTAAATGATAACAAAACAATAATTTTTGAGGTGACATGCACCAACACAATCTTGATCAACAATGTAAAGCATTGAGTGCAGAGATCAAAGTACTTAAAACATGGGCATAAGAGACATAATCTTGATAATAAAACTTGGCAACCATGTTATAACATGAAAAGTAACACAAACAAAAGATCATGGGTAATGATGCATTGAAAGTCAAGTGTCTGTTTCAACCATATAGAAAAACATAGCAAAGTGGTTTTTAGCTTGTCCTTCATGGAATAGCAAAACATAAATGCATATGACACCTTCAAGTTTAAGAGGGCGACTAGATACTAATAATTTAAGAACAAGCAAAACCATAATCATGAATAAATCAATAATAAATTTTGGGACTATGCACATTAAACTTAGAATGACAAATATGCTCTCTTAGACGGTGCATAAAGGTAGAAGGTGGAGACTCAACATAAAAGTAAAAGAACCTTCGCAGAGGGAAGCAGTGATTGCAAGTTTTATAAACCTCCAAAAATTATGATACTTACTAGCTTTGAGCTCTCATTGCCCCCATCATAGGCATCTTGAGTGGTTAAGGTTAATGCGAGTACAATTATGAAGCATATGCTTAACAAATCATAAGTTGAAAATCTCATGTCCCATGAAGTACGAATACCCAAACCTCATGCTACTCGACTTAGGTCCCAAGCAAGTTCTTGTCATTGTAAGCATACATGTATCATCGAGAACGCCAACGGGGTACCTCTTGTCCGATGACATGGAACAAGCCCACATCAAAATGACAAGACAAACAGACAATGAAAACCTCGGCATCTTTTTTATTTACCATTGGTATAGCTTTTTATTGTGAGATACATCGTTGAATGTCCACTATGGGCATGCTATAAATTCCCACCATGAATGATGCATGGCTTAGATTAGCGGCCCAGGCGTTTCTCTAACACATATACAAACTCCATGAGCTCACAAGTTTCCAACTTATTTCACATCACAGGTATCCATAAACAAAAGATCACGATATCAACTAAATGAGAGAAAGTGCAATGTTGAAAGCTTGCCCCATGACGGCATGGCTGGGCTAACTTCCAACTTACAACTTGCAAGCATAACATCAACATAAGAGAGCCACAATGGTCAAAATTATTAAAAGCAGAAAAGTAAAGTGTAACGTCAGGTTTGTGAGAGCTTTACTGGCTAATTTTCACATAACACAAAAAGTTTAATGTGAAGGATAGATAAAAGCAAGTCAAATGTACTTGGAATAGCAAATTGTTAATAGGTATGTATGGTGGACACATTGGAAAACTTTGGTTTTTTTGGGATTCAGATGCACGAGAAGTATTCCCTCTTAGTACAACATGAAGGCTAGCAAAAGATTGGGAGCGACCAACTAAGAGAGCAATAACGGCCATAATCATGCATAACAACAAAACATCATTAACCAAAGCATAAAGTGGTATCACAAGTCAAAAACCAAATGATCATAGAGGCTTATGGTGACTTGGTAAAGTCAAACATGTTGTAAGCATGCGCCAAGTCAACCCAAATAAAGCATCAAAGGAGAAAACCACAATAATATGCTCCCACATAATAAAAACAATGCATGATTCTTTCAAAGGCACATTAAGCAATCTCAGTCATTTGAGACAAGTCATGCTACAGCAAAAAATACTAAGCATACTATCAAAATAATATGAAGCATGACATGCAAAAGTCTAAGCCATAGTCTAAACAAGTTCCCATTTGTACCACTATAGGCATGAAACTTTTTTATCCTTTTCAACACCATTCAAACCTTTTTGAAATAACTCTTTTGATGAAAACCAACATAGACCAGTGGTCTAAATGCAACTTGATGCAAATATATAACAAGATCTGAGCAAAAATCAAGGCAAAAGACGAAAGCTAAACGCAGTACTAGAAAAAGAGAACACTCGTTAAACGATAAGAGTGAAAACTAGAGTGTTCTTGGCAATGAAAAACGGAGTGTGTCTTCTCCAAAAGAAATTTGTTGGGGTCCAACCATTTATTGCAGCAAACAAAACAAAAGAAAACTGAAAGCGAAAGTAAAGACGCTCCAAGAAAAACGCATAGTATACGAAGCAATAAAAATATAGTGTCTTGAAAGGTGACCTGATTTTTACCGATGAAGAAGAAGGGATGCCTCGGGGCATCCCCAAGCTTTGACACTTGTACCTCTTGGATATTTATTGGGGTGACATGGGCATCCCCAAGCTTGAGATTTTATCCATACTTCATCTCATCTCATCACTCTCCTTTTCCTACACTTGAAAACTTCCTTCATACAAAACTTCACACAATTCTATTAGCAACATTAGTATAAGCATGATAGTAAATATACTCTTTTGGTTCAGTTTCAAACTCAAATGTACCATCCATTAAAGCATAAGATACTGTAGCGGCTTCCTCAAAAGTTCTGTGATCAAAAGAACTCAAAAAGAAAGCGATCGAGAGGCAAACACAAATAGCGGCAGAAATCTATCAAAATAGAACAGCTGACAAAAATCGATTTTTCAGAGGACCTTATGTTGATCAAATCGAAAAGTGCAAAACTAATAAAAGTTTGGAAATAACCTGGGGCATGTGCACAATAAATCGCAGATCAAAAAGATGTTCTGAGAATTTTCACGAATTTTTATGGTGCAGCGCAGAAATCTGTTTCAGGACAGCAACTTCCCCAAATCTTACCTTCCTCAAATTAGAGGTTCTTCTTGGCACAAAAACGAAATAAAAATGATAAGGAGAGGTCATTACAGTAGTAATAACTTCCAAGACTCAACAAAAAGAAAAAGTACTGAAAAGAAAACATTGGGTTATCTCCCAAGAGTGCTTTTCTTTAACGCCTTTGAGTTAGGCGCAGAAAGTGGAAATCAAGTAATATCAAGCGATGAAGCATCAAGTTCATAATTTGCTCTAAGAATAGAGTCAAAAAGTAATTTCTTTCTCTTTCTACGGAAGTGTTCCATACCTTTCTTGAGTGGGAGTTGATATTTAATGGTGCCTTCCTTCATATCAATGATGGCACCAACGGTTCTAAGAAAAGGTCTTCCCAAAATAATAGGACATGAAGCATTGCATTCAACATCCAAAATAACGAAATCAACGGGAACAAGGTTATTGTTAACCATAATAAGAATATCATTAATCCTTCCCAAAGGTTTCTTCTTAGCAACATCAGCAAGAGGAACATCAAAATAGCAAGTTTCAAGCGGTGGTAAACTAAGCATATCATAAATCTTTCTAGGCATAATAGAAATACTTGCACCAAGGTCACATAAAGCATGGCAATAAAAATCATTCACATTCATATCAATGATGGGCTCCCAACCATCTTCTAACTTATTGGGAATAGAAACCTTTTGTTTCAACTTTTCTTCCCTAATTTTCATGAGAGTATTTGTAATATGCTTTGTAAAAGCAACATTCATAGAACTAGCATTAGGACTTAAAGCAAGCTTTTGCAAGAATAAAATTACTTCAGAGATATTGCAACCATCAACATCAAAATCATTAAAAGAAGTAGAGCTATTGTCTTCCATACTCCAAAAAAATTCAGCACTTTTTGTAGAAAAAGTTTTTGCAGTTTTGGGATTTTTCGCACAAGGAGTAGGAGTTTTCTCTACACCAGTCAAAGTAAGAGGATTGCTAGCATTTGAAACAATTTTACTAGAGGTGGTAATAGTACATATCTTCATATTTCTAGCCATCTCGTCTTCTCTTTCCCACCTAGTCCTACCTAGCATGCAATTCTGCTAACATCCTAACATTTTCATCAATTCTAACCTGGATGGTATTCAAAGTCTTGCTTTCTTTCATATCATAAGGCAAAACTTTTATTTTCAGAAGTTCAACATCAAGAGCAAGGCTATCAACTTTAGAAGCAACAACATCAATTTTACCCAACTTTTCCTCAACAGACTTATTAAAAGCAGTTTGCTTACCGATGAAGTCCTTGAGCATGACTTCGAGCTCAGAGGGCGCGCCCCTAGTGTTGTTGGAGGAATTACCATAAGAGTTACCATAACCATTACCATTGGTAGAAGGATACGACCTATAGTTGTTGCTAGCAAAATTGTTCCTGTAAGCACTGTTGTTGAAATTGTTATTTCTAATGAAGTTTACATCAATATGCTCTTCTTGAGCAACCAAAGAGGCCAAAGGAACATTATTAGGATCAACATGAGATCTATTATTAACAAGCATAGCCATAATAGTATCAATCTTATCACTCAAGGAAGAGGTTTCCTCAACAAAATTTACCTTCTTACCTTGTGGAGCTCTCTCGGTGTGCCACTCAGAATAATTTACCATCATGTTGTCAAGAACTCAAGAAGCTTTGTTGCGGCGCCCAAGGTGATGGACATAAAAGTGCCTCCAGTAGCTAAATCCAATAAATTTCTTGAAGAAAAGTTTAGTCCTGCATAAAAGGTTTGGATAATCATCCAAGTAGTCAGTCCATGAGTGGGACAATTCTTTATCATAGATTTCATTCTTTCCCAAGCTTGAGCAACATGTTCATTATCAAACTGTCTAAACTTCATAATATCACTTCGCAAAGCTATAATCTTAGCAGGAGGATAATATTTTCCAATAAAAGAATCCTTACACTTAACCCAAGAATCAATACTATTTCTAGGCAAAGATTGCAACCAATCCTTAGCTCTTCCTCTTAGAGAGAAAGGAAACAACTTAAGCTTAATAATATCACCATCTACATCCTAGTTCTTTTGCATCTCACATAGCTCAACAAAATTGTTGAGATGAGCTGCAGCATCATTAGTACTAACACTAGAAAATTGCTCTTTCATAACAAGATTCAACAAAGTAGGCTTAATCTCATGAAAATTTGCCTCAGGAGCAGGTGGCGCAATAGGAGTGTAGATAAAATCATTGTTATTGGTGCTAGTAAAATCACACAACTTGGTGTTCTCAGGAGTACCCATTCTAGCAAAACTAAAAGCAGACAAGCAAAAATAACAACTATAAAGGAACTAATTTTTTGTATTTGTTATAAAAAGATGTAAGTAAAAATAAATAAACCAAACCAATAACAAAGTAAAAGATTGGAAGCGAGAGACTCCCCTTGCAAAAATCCTCTTTCTCCCCGGCAATGGCGCCAGAAAAATTGCTTGATGGCGTGTAGATGTCCGCCCAGTTGGGAATCCCAAGAGGAAGGTATGATGAGCACACCAGCAAGTCTTCCCTCAGTATGAAACCAAGGTTTATCGAACCAGTAGGAGAAAAAACCAACTTCCGAAGGTTGATGCTCGCTAGCTTCGCGACAGCTCCGGACAATTTATATATGGCGCCTTGTCCAGGGCGTAGCTTTGCACCAGCAGCAACATGGAACCTGCACACAACACAACCAAGTACTTTGCCCCAACATACAGTGAGGTTGTCAATCTCACCGGTTTGCTGTAAACAAAGGATTAAGCGTATCTAGTGGTAAAAGATAGTAGTTTGCAAGAATGTAATTAAAGCAAGTAAATGGTAAATGGTAATAACAATGTCAAAGAATGGACCGGGGTCCACAGTTCACTAGTGGTGTCTCTCCATAAGATAAATAACATGCTGGGTAAACAAATTACAGTTGGGCAATTGATAGAATAAAGCAAGCATACAAATGTCATGAGGATCATGCTGGCGCGTGGTTGATTGCACCAGAAGTTTCCTTGTGCATGGTGATTACCAGCCCATTGGGAACCCCAAGAGGAAGGTGTGATGAGTATAGCAGCTAGTTTTCCCTCAGTTAAGAAACCAAGGTTTAATATCGATCTTGGAGAGGAGAGACAAACGACTGAAGGTGATGCAGACTGGCTTAATAGCACTCCAACAAGGGCGCACTTGTTGACTCACCTTCGGCCAGTAGCAATGCGGAACCTGCACACACACAAACCAAGTACTTTGTTCCCAACTTACGATGAGGTTGTCAATCTCACCGGTTTGCTTGAAACAAAGGTTATGAGTGTATCGAGTGGAAAACAGTAAAGTATGCGAGTAAAGTAAACAGTACGAGTAAAGTAAACAGGTGATAGCAATATGATGTAAATAGGACCGGGGTCCACAGTGAAGGGTTTCGCAGCATAGTAAATCAAAAAATTTTCCTACGGATGCGAACAAGAAAGCCAAGATCTAATCTAGGAGATGTAATCAACGAGAGAGGTAGATGAGATCTTCATACCCTTGAAGATTCGCACAGCGGAAACGTTCAATAGAACGTGGTTGACGTAGTCGTACTCGCCGTCTCCTCCTCGCGATCCGATCCGATCCTACGCCGCAAGTGGCGGCGCCTCCGAGAGTTGCACACGTGCGGTGCAGCGACGTCTCCTCCTTCCTTGGTCCAGCAAGTATGGTGGAGAGATAGATTGGATCGGCAGCACGACGGCGTGGTGCTTATGGTGGAGAGTTTCTGCGGCAGGGCTTCGCCTACGCGCAGTCGCGAGAGAGAGAGAGGGAGGGCAGCAGTTGGCGGCTAGGGTTTGGGTTGAGGTGAGAGAGGGCTGCGCCCTTGCCCCCCTATATATAGAGGGGTGGCCGGCCAAGGCCAGCTTGGCCTCTCCCCAAACCCTAGCCGACTTGGAGTAGGAAGAGTGGGGGGCAAGTTTCCCCCCCTTCCTTCTTTGAAGACTCCCTTAGGGTTTCCCCTTGGGCTGGCCGGCTGGGCCTTAGGGGCCTTGTGCGCCTGGCCCAGGGCGGCCAGGGCACTTCCCCTTAGGCCCACGCAGGCCTCCGTCAAGTGGGCCCACGTTGGTCCCACTCCAGAACCTTCTAGAACCTTCCGGTACAATACCGATAAACTCCGAAACCTTTCCGGAATCCAAAAACTGCTTTCCTTTATATGAATCTTATTCTCCGGACCATTCCGGAACCTCTCGTGACGTCCTGGATCTCATCCGAGACTCCGAACTAAAACTCATAAACCAATTATCCATTCTATCCTAGCGTCGATGCACGTTAAGTGTGTGACCCTACGGGTTCGAGAATATGCAGACATGATCTTCTATCAATAATCAATAGCGGGATCTGGAAACCCATATTGACTCCCACATATTCATCGATGATCATATCGGATGAACCACGATGTCAGGATTCAATTAATCCCGTATATGTATTCCCTTCGTCACACAATATTTTACTCGCCCGAGATTTGATCGTCGGTATCACCATACCTAGTTCAATTTCGTTCACAGCAAGTACTTTACTCGTTCCGTAATCCGATATCACTTTGTGATTAACTCATTAACCACATGCTTGCAAGCGGTGTTGATATCGATTACCGAGTGGGCCCGAAGTATATCTCTCCGACTTGGGAGGGACAAAATTCCATCTCGATACATACAACCCAACAAGTACTTTCCGATCACCTGAGAGACACCTTTATTATCACCCTCACATAGGATGACGTTTGATGACTTCAAAGCTTTCTTCCGATACTAGGGAGTTGTATTATCTCATGGTCTAAGGAATACAATACATGACATAGGAAAAGCTTCGCAAAGATGAACACGATGACACGATCTAATTGCTCTGCTTTATTTGGGTCTGTCCATCACATCATTCTCCTAATGATATGATCTCATTATTAATTGACAACTCATGTCTATGGTTAGGAAACCTTAACCATCATTAATCAATGAGCTAGTCCATAGAGGCGTACTAGGGACACGGTGTTGTTCATAAACCACACAAGTATTAATGTTTCCGCTTAATACAATTATAGCATGGAGTATAAACATTATCATGAACAAGAAATATGATAATAACAATATTATTATTGCCTCTAGGGCATATTTCCTTCACACAGTTCACTAGTGGTGTCTCTCCATAGATAAAATAACACATGCTGGGTAAACAAATTACAGTTGGGCAATTGATAGAATAAAGATAAACGTGATATGTCAAGAAGATCACTATGAGATTTACTCTGGGCATTACAACAAAATACATAGACCGCCATCCAACTGCATCTATGACTAATAATCCACTTGTGGCGAATCAATCCGAGAACTCCACAAGTATTAAGTTACGAACAATAGATAATTGCATTAAGCAAAGTGTGTAATGTAAACAAAGCATATGCCCTTGAGCATATGAATGTTGTTTTCTCCCTAGTAGCAACAGCACATCTACCACCTTAGAGGTTTCTGTCACTCCCCCAGGTTAAATAGAGGCATGAACCCACTATCGAGCATAAATACCCCCTCTTGGAGTCACTAGCAACTACTCGGCCAAGATAGCTACTAACAACGGAGAGCATGCAAGATCATAAACAACATAGATATAACATAAGATAATATTCAGTACAGCAACTCAATCATAAACACCAATATTCATCGGATCCTAACAAACCAAACATGTAGAATTACATAACGGTGATCTCAATCATGTAGGGCAGCTCATGAGATCTAAACATGAAGCACATGGTGGAGAAGACAACCATCTAGCTACTGCTATGGACCCATAGTCCAAGGTAGACTACTCACTCATCGCTACGGAGGCAAGCATGGCGATGAAGAAGACCTCCGGTGGCGATTCCCCTCTCCGGCAGGGTGCCGGGAAGAGCTTCTGGACCCTCTCGATCTTCGGGTCGACGGCGGCGGCGGATCGCGATGTGTTCTGGAAAAGTGATCGGGTACTTAGGTTTTTTCCGTCGGGGGGTCTTTATAGGCGAAGGGGCGATGTCAGAGGCGGAGCCAGGCTCCCTCACGCGGGGCCCGCGCGGCCAGGGGCCTGGCCGCGCCACCCCTGCGTGTGGGGCCCTGGTGGCCCCCCTCCTACTCTCCTTCGGATCTCTGGAAGCTTCCGGGTAAAATAAGACTTCAGGAACTTGTTTCGTCCAATTCCGAGAATATTTCCTGTGTATCACTTCTGAAACATAAAAACAGCAGAAAACGGGGAACTGGCACTGTGGCAACTCGTTAATAGGTTAGTTCCGAAAAATGCATAAAAGTGCCACGAAGTGTAACGAAACAATAGGCAAATGGTGTAAAAACAAGCATGGAGCATCAAAAATTATAGATACGTTGGAGACGTATCAAGCATCCCCAAGCTTAACTCCTGCTCGTCCTCGAGTAGGTAAGTGATAACAAAGAAATAATTGTTGAGGTGACATGCACCTACACAATCTTGATCATATATGTAAGCATTTGTGAGCTGGGATCATAAGAACTTAAAACATGGGCATGAAGATATAATCATGACAATAAGAAACTTAGCAACCATGTTGTAAACATGTAAATGAACACAAACAAAAGATCATGAAAATGAAACAATGAAAGTCAAACGTGTGTTCAAATCATAAGGAAAAACATACAAATGGTTTTCAGCTTGTCCTTCAAAGAGAGCAAAACATAAATGCATAGGACACCTTCAAGTTTAAGAGGGCGACTAGATACAAATAATTTAAGAACAACTGAAACCAACAATATGAATCAATCAATGAACTTTGGGACAATGCATATCACACTAAGAATGACAACTATGCTCTCTTAATGGTGCATAAAGAAAGAAGGTGGTGACTCAACATAAAAGTAGAAGAAAGGCCCTTCGCAGAGGGAAGCAGTGATTGCAAGTTTTATAACCTTCAAAAATTATGGTACTTACCGGCTTTGAGCTCTCATTGCCCCCATCATAAGCATCTTGAATGGTTAAAGTTAATGCGAGAACAATTATGATGCATATGCTTGACAAATCATAAGTTGAAAACCTCGTGCCCCGTGAATACGAGTACCCAAACCTCATGCTACTTTACTTAGAGTCCCAAGCAAGGCTCTTGTCATTGTAAGTATATGCATATCATTGAGAACCGCCAATGGGGTACCTCCGTGCCCGATGACATGGAACAAGCCCACACCAAAATGACAGGACAAGCAGGCAATGAACACCTCGACATCTTTTTTATTTGCCTTTTGTTTAGCTTTTTATTGTGAGATGCGTCGTCGAATGTTCACCATGGGTATGCTGCAAATTTCCACCATGAATTATTCATGGCTTAGATTGGCGGCCCGGCGTTTCCCTAACACATATACAAACTCCATGATCCCCACAAGATTCCCAATTCATTTCACACCGCGGGCATCCATAAACAAAAGATCACGATATCAACTCAAATAAGAAGTGCAATGTTGAAAGCTTGCCCCATGACAGCATGGATGGGCTAGAATCCAACTTACAACTTGCAAGCATAACAACTCAACATAAGAGACCACAATGTCAAATTTTTAAGAACAGGAAAAAGTAAAGTGTGCCTTCCGGTTCGTGAGAGCTTTACTGACCAAATTTCGCATAACACTGGTAAGAGTTTAATTTGAAGAGAAAATAAAAGCAAGTCAAATTTACTTGGAATAGCAAATTGCTAGTAGGTATGTATGGTGTACACTTTGGAAAACTTTGGCTTTTAGGAGTTGGATGCACGAGTAGAGCTCATACTCAGTACAAGGCGAGGGCTAGCAAAAGACTGGGAGCGACCAACTAAGAGAGCAGTAATGGCCATAATCATGCAAAGTGACAGAGCGACATTAAAAGAAGCATAAGATGGCATCAAAAGTCAAAAACTAAATGATCATGAAGGCGATTGGCGACTTTGTAAGAGTCTAACATGTGTGAGCATGCGCCAAGTCAACCCAAATAAAGCATCAAGGAGAAAACCAAAATAATGCTTCCATACAATAAAAACAACGCATGCTTTTTTTCAAAGGCTTATTAAGCAATCTCAGTTATTTGAGACAAGTCATGCTACAGCAAAACCACTAAGCATACTATCAAAAAGACATCAAGCATGACATGAAAAAGCCTAAGCCGCAGTCTACACAAGCTCCTTCTTGTACCACTTTTTTTGCACAAAGCTTTTTCTCTTTTCCAACACCATTTGAAATTTTTAAAGACACCTCTTTTGATGAATAGCAATAAAGATCAGAGGCAAAAATACACCTTGATGAAGAGATATGACAAGGTCTGAACGCAAATCAAGGTGAAAACGAAAACCAAAAGCAGTAGCAGAAAAAGAAGAACACTCGATGAACGATAAGAGTGAAAAACTGAGTGTTCATGGCAAATGAAAACGAGTACATCTCCTCCAAAGGAAATTTGGTGGGGTCCAACCATTTATTGCAGCAAACAAAACTAAACTAACTAAGAAAACTAAAACAACTGACGCTTCAAGAAAAACACATAGTGCATGAAGCAATAAAAATATAGTGTTTTGAAAGGTGACCTGATTTTTGCCGATGAAGAAGGGGTGCCTCGGGGGCATCCCCAAGCTTTGACGCTTATACTTCTTGGATATTTCTTGGGGTGATGCATGGGCATCCCCAAGCTTGAGCTTTTGTCCATTCTTCAACTCATCTCATCATTCTCCAATCCCTACACTTGAAAACTTCCTTCATACAAAACTAAACACAAATCTATTAGCAACATTAGTGTATCATAACATATAATCAACCTTTTTTTTGCTTCAGGCTTCAACTCAAAACCACCACATATATAGCATATACTACTGTAGCAACTTCCCCAAAAGTTCCGTGATCAAAAGAACTCAAAAGAAAGCGATAAAGCGGCAAACACAAATATTGGCAGAAATCTGTCAAAACAGAATAGCTGACAAAGGCCGGATTTTTGAGGGGTTTTCTGTTGCTCAAATCAAAAAGTGTTCAACTAACGAAAGTTTGGATATAACCTGGGGCATATGCACAAGAAATCGCAGGTCCAAAAGATATACAGAGAATTTATACGAATGTTTACGGTGTAGCACCGAAAACAGTTTCAGGACAGCAACATCCCCAAATCTTTACCTCACTCGAATTAGAGGCTTCTCTTGGCACAACAATAAAATAAAAAGGATAAGGAGCGGTCATTATAGTAGTAATGACTTCCAAGACTCAAATAAAAGAAAAAGTACTGAAAATAAAACATTGGGTTATCTCCCAAGAGTGCTTTTCTTTAACGCCTTTGAGCTAGGCGCAGAAAATTGCGAATCAAGTAACATCAAGTGATGAAGCATCAAGCTCATAATTTGCTCTAAGAATAGAGTCAAAAAGTAATTTCCTCCTTTTCCTAGGGAAGTGTTCCATACCTTTCTTGAGTGGGAATAGATATTTTATAGTGCCTTCCCTCATATCAATGATGGCACCTACAGTTCGAAGAAAGGGTCTTCCCAAAATAATAGGACATGAAGCATGGCATTCAACGTCCATAACAAGAAAAATCAACGGGAACAAGGTTATTGTTAACCACAATAAGAACATCATTAATCCTTCCCAAAGGTTTCTTCTTAGCAACATCAGCAATAGGAACATCAAAATAACACTTTTCAAGCGGTGGTAAATCAAGCATGTCATAAATCTTTCTAGGCATGATAGAAATACTAGCACCTAGATCACATAAAGCATGGCAATCAAAAATCCCCTTGCAGAGGTCTTCCACTCTTCCCCGGCAACGGCGCCAGAAAAGAAGCTTGATGGTGCCAAGTTGATGAAGTAAATAACCGGCCAGTTGGGAACCCCAAGAGGAAGGTATGATGAGTATAGCAGCTTGTTTTCCCTCAGTTAAGAAACCAAGGTTTATCGTTCAGGAGAAGAGCAGACAATTATGACTGAAGGTGATGCTTGCTAGTTTGCGACAGCTTCGAACAATTTATATATGGCGCCTCGTCCAAGCTTTGCTTGCTAGCTGCAACGCAGAACCTGCACACAACACAACCAAGTACTTTGTTCCCAACTTGCGATGAGGTTGTCAATCTCACCGGTTTGCTTGAAACAAAGGTATGAGCGTATCAAGTGGAAAACAGTAGAAGTATGCGAGTAAAGTAAACAGTAGTCTTGATGACCCACAAGTATAGGGGGTGTATCATAGTACTTTCGATAAATAAGAGTGTCGAACCCAACGAGGAGCAGAAGGTGTTGATGAGCAGTTTTGATCAAGGAATCACTGTAAATACTAGCAAACAGGTTTTCAAGGGTATTTGGTAATATGAGTAAATAAAGTGCGAGTAAATAAAAGACAGTAGTAACAATTGCAGCAAGTGGCCCAATCCTTTCTTCAGCAAAGGACAAGCCGGTTGTGTACTTATAATAACCAAACGTTCTCGAGGACACACGGGAGTTTCTGTCAAGAGCTTTCGCTTCATAGAGCCAATAGTATTTATTGGTTTGATGGGTGTTATGGGGGTGAACCTGTGCTAGCGCACTACCCTTACTAGGATAAATACACACTTGTGATTATACCCCTTGCAAGCATCCGCAAATACAAGAAAGTAATTAAGATAAATCTAACCACAACCTTAAACTCTAAGATCCTACGCTCCCTGGTGCAATGGTTTCCCAACAGAGGTTTAGGTTTCTGTCACTCCAGCAACCCCACAATCGGTAGCCAAATACACAATGCATCTCACTAGGCCCATAAATGGTGAAGTATCATGTAGTCGACGTTCACATGACACCACTAGTGAAATAGCACCACAACAATATCAAACCATTAAATATTTCTCAACAATAATTCACTACTAACATCTTGACTTCTCCCATGTCCTCAAGAACTAAACGAACTACTCACAAGACATCATATGGATCATGATCAGAGGTGAAATAATAGTAAATAACAATCTGAACATAAACCTTAACTCAACGGTTCCACTCAATAGCATCAACAACAAGAGTAATCAACACCGGGAAAGT
The DNA here is from genome assembly GCA_007115705.1 of Dactylis glomerata. Lineage (NCBI taxonomy): Eukaryota > Viridiplantae > Streptophyta > Magnoliopsida > Poales > Poaceae > Dactylis > Dactylis glomerata. The sequence continues at coordinate 4,931,713 of QXEO01000170.1, forward strand.
TTCCCCTATGAATATAACAAGATCCAACTCAAGATGTTACAGCGGGGGGGGGGGGGGGCTCAGAGTTAGACACAGCCGCCTCTGCGGGGCGGAGAACACCAGAGAAAGAAAAGCTCTCCGGCAGGGAGAAATCTGCCGGGGAAATTCCTTCCCGGAGAGGGGAGATCGTCACCATCGTCATCACCATCGCACCGGACTTCATCGGGATCATCATCGTCATCATCTCCATCACCAGTACCTCCATCTCCACCATCACCACACCATCCCGCTGTAACATCTTGAGTTGGATCTTGTTATATTCATAGGGGAAACTTTCCCGGTGTTGATTACTCTTGTAGTTGATGCTATTGAGTAGAACCGTTGAGTTAAGGTTTATGTTCAGATTGTTATTTACCATTATTTCACCTCTGATCATGATCCATATGATGTCTTGTGAGTAGTTCGTTTAGTTCTTGAGGACATGGGAGAAGTCAAGATGTTAGTAGTGAATTATTGTTGAGAAATATTTAATGGTTTGATATTGTTGTGGTGCTATTTCACTAGTGGTGTCATGTGAATGTCGACTACATGATACTTCACCATTTATGGGCCTAGTGAGATGCATTGTGTATTTGGCTACCGATTGTGGGGTTGCTGGAGTGACAGAAACCTAAACCTCCGTTGGGAAACTATTGCACCAGGGAGCGTAGGATCTTAGAGTTTAAGGCTGTGGTTAGATTTATCTTAATTACTTTCTTGTATTTGCGGATGCTTGCAAGGGGTATAATCACAAGTGTGTATTTATCCTAGTAAGGGTAGTGCGCTAGCACAGGTTCACCCCCATAACACCCATCAAACCAATAAATACTATTGGCTCTATGAAGCGAAAGCTCTTGACAGAAGCTCTTTTCTGGCGCCGTTGCCGGGGAGGTAAGGTAAAAGGTACTCACATTATTTGGTTACTAAGTCTTTTAGTTGCTGGTGAGTGCTCGAAGTTATTTCCTTTAGATTCTGCAATTACATCTTTTTGTTTCTTGTTATTATTTTCACTAGTTAGGCTTAATGGAAAACAAAGAGTTCTGTAGTCTTTTTCCTGAGTTTAGATATGAAGTGTTTGAAGAGAAAATTGAAACCCGTTGGGAACCCCAAGAGGAAGGTGTGATGAGTATAGCAGCTAGTTTTCCCTCAGTTAAGAAACCAAAGTTTAATATCGATCTTGGAGAGGAGAGACAAACGACTGAAGGTGATGCAGACTGGCTTAATAGCACTCCAACAAGGGCGCACTTGTTGACTCGTCTTCGGCCAGTAGCAGCGTGGAACCTGCACACACACAACCAAGTACTTTGTTCCCAACTTACGATGAGGTTGTCAATCTCACCGGTTTGCTTGAAACAAAGGTTATGAGTGTATCGAGTGGAAAACAGTAAAGTATGCGAGTAAAGTAAACAGTACGAGTAAAGTAAACAGGTGATAGCAATATGATGTAAATAGGACCGGGGTCCACAGTTCACTAGTGGTGTCTCTCCATAGATAAAATAACACATGCTGGGTAAACAAATTACAGTTGGGCAATTGATAGAATAAAGATAAACGTGATATGTCAAGAAGATCACTATGAGATTTACTCTGGGCTGTAACAACTCAGAAAATTGTAATCCTTTTTCTATTAATTAAAGTGCCAAATTTTGGACCAACTAAAACTTTTTTCATTCATATTTCATGTATGCATGTATTTTCTATTATATGTCTTTTATGATTTCATGTGTGTTATTATTTGTTGGGCAATAGTTAGTTAGTTCTAACTTAACCAACAGAAGCATTAGAGAAGAATTATAAGAGCCAAAGAAACCAGAAACAAAAGAAAGAAAGAAAAAGAGAAGAAAAAAATTGATCTAGAAATTATTATTGACTACCCTACTTTGGACACTTATATTAAGAAATCTGTAACTCAAGCAAAGGTGTGGTCAGTTAGTTGAGCTTGACCAGATCACATACTAACTCAACCAAGAGGTTTCCAACAAAAACTCAAACAAGAAACCCACTCAAACATCAGCCAAAGTTTGAATCTGATTCAGCAACCAAACCCTATTTTCAAACTCAAATATTTGCAAAACATGATATTTCTTCAGAACAAAAATACCTCTGGAACCCCTGTCCAATATCTTGACAAACCACAGTGGCCGTTTTCAAAAATTTGAAATTTGATTTCTTGCGGGCATTTGATCGAACACGTGGTGGGCAAAAATCTAGAAAATCGACTTCACTGTGAGCCTCACTGTTCCCGTTCGTCTTGATCCTGTAGCCATGCTCAAGGAGTCCTCCGCGGTCGAGCCCAGCCCCCTCTGCCCCGACCCAAGCCGTGGGACATGGAAGGAGAAGGAAGAACCCGCCCGGACCCCCCTTCTCTGTCCCTCTTCTCTCTGCAAGCCGCCGACCGTCGTGGCCTCGCCAGCGCCGACCCACAGAGCCCCGCCGCCAAGACAGAACCCCGCCAGCACGCGAGCAAGGCCGCCGCGCCCGGTGTTGCTCGTCGCACGTCGCCAGGGCCCCCGCACCGGCCACCCACTGGACGCCCTCGCCCTCGACTGCCTGGCCTATAAAAGGCCCCTCCGATCACGCAGTTGAACGCACACCCCTCCCAGCGAGCTCCCAGACACCCTCTCTTCTCCCCGCTCGCTCTCGTTCGACGTCGCTAGCTCCGCCGGCGAGCTACTGGACGCAGGCAGCGCCGCCGCGTTGGGCCGCCACTGGACGAACGGACGCCGGGAACTGGAGGAGGAGTGCCGCCGGAGTCTTTTCCGCCCCTCGCCGTCAAGCCCTGCTTCCCCTACGCGCCTCGCCGTCACCGTCATCTTCCTCGCCGTGCGCAGGTGAGCTCCCGCCCTCGCCGTGAACACGACGCAGAAGCGCCGTTGGATTAGAATCCAACGGCAGCATACCGATTCGGCGCGTTAAGTGAGCTGACGCGTAGGCCCCACCTGTCAGCTCGATTTCGAACGTTTCCCGCCCGGGCGAAGCGTTATCTGGGCCGGCCCATTCGGGTTTCTGCTGGATTCGGCCCAGCTCCGTTAGATTCGGTCCGATTCGTTTTTATTTATTTTCCCGCCTATTTCGAATTGTTTCAAATATGTTTCAGATATGATTTTCAAACTTTAATTCCAAGAGATTTAGAAATCCATTTTTAGCAAATAAATATGCGTTGGAAAGCTTAGGAAATGATCTACCCTCTGAAACTGGTTAGAATTCAATTTGAGTTAGGGATTTAATTCAATAAGAATACTTTGACCATAACCTTTTAAGCTTAGGAAAATCTTGGAAAATTATTTAAACCTCCTAAAATCTTGAAACTTGGTTTATGAACTCACTAATTAACTTACTTACTGTTAAGTCCAACCTCATTCAATTAACCCTTTGTTAGTACCATCAATTAAGCCAAATCCAACACTCATGTGTAGCATAAAATAATAGCTCTTCATTATACGCTTAGTTTAATTTTTCCCTCCATACCAATTCACTTAGTCATTTCCTCTCCACTTGAACTAGCCCTAATAACCCTAGTTTCATACCAATGCTTGGAAAGTAAACCACATATGGCACATGGTAGAAAAATCTAACCTACACACTTAATGAAAACTTGGAAGAAACCTTGCAATCCAACTCAATAAAATCCAACATGAATGCTATGGTTTGAAAACAAATATGTGTGCTTGGAATGTTGTTAGCATTATGTAGTGATTGTGTGTATTGTGTTTATTCGTTATTAGACGCTAGTGTTGCTGAGGAGGATATTGAGGGGGAATTTTATCAAGAAGAAGAAGACTACCCCGAACACTTTGCCAACCAAGGCAAGCCATCTTTTGAATCATACTCCAAATGCCTAGTTTTACTATTGCATTCTACTGGTTTCTAAGTAAATTGCATGATTGAATTGCTAGAGTAGAATGATAGTTGTGTAGTGATATCTTGCTTAGCAAGAGCATCAAGCTGAGTTTATCCAACCCTATTTAGTGGTATCATTACTCAAAGTAGTTGCTTAGTCGCTAATAAAATTGAGGCCACCTTTAAGTGGAACCCTATTTGAAATTGGTGACTTGAACTTGAAAACTTGAATTGGAGATTTTCTCCTACATGATGGTTTTATGAAGGAAAATAATCTTGCCTAAGGACTATGGAATATATTTGCTAAAAGATAATAAGTGATGTACCATGTGAGCCAACCATTACCGTACGACCACACTACCCCTAAATGGGAAGGGGCTTAGTCCGTAGTTTGTTCACCCTAGTATGGGAGGCCTTGTATCATCCTTTATAGAAGTGCACCGTGCGCGGGTACTTCTGAACCAGGTGGAAAATTTCCATTCATCCAGCATCCTGGAGCGGGCAAAACTAGAGACGCCGGAACGGAGATGTCCGTGTCTCGGGCTCTAGGAAAGGATCCGATACTAGAGTGAGCAAGTGAAAGAGTTTGTTTGATTATCTGAACCTCGCATACTTTGTGTATGACGATCCGTGGATTTCTCCCGGCAGATGTATCGAATCTTGTGGGTAAAGTGTACCCCTCTGCAGAGGTTTCAAAACTATTCGAATAGCCGTGTCCGCGGTTATGGACAGTTGGCAAGCTGTACTTGACTTTTGTCAAGAATGATAATAACTTAGGGTGAACTCGGTGAATGACTTGACTTGACATTGATGTTGACACACTTGAAGTTCCTCTTTAGATTGAACTTAGAGAACTAAAACTCTTTTCTACCAATGAACATTCTTGGGAAACAAAACTAGCTTTTGCAACTAAACTTAGTGCTTAGTCCACCATATCAACCTTGCATATCTACTTCATCATTTCCTTTATAAGATGGTTTGCGAGTGCATCCAATGTACTCATGGCTGTGTCCCTGGCTATCAACTTGGCCAGACTATGGGGAAGAGTATCCGGAGGAAGGTTATGAAGAAGAGTATCAAAACTAAGATCGTCTCCTGAGTCACCATTGCCTGTAGGGTGAAGGCATGGACCCGAAGACGTTATTTCCGCTGCTATATTGTGTTGTAATATGAACTTGGTCACTATGACCATTGTATTTGAACCATCGTATTGTAATGTCTATGGAACTGGTTACCAACTACGTTATGTGTATCACAACAATGATTCTGGGATTGTGGTGGAATACATAACGGGCACTTCGAATTTGTTGTAAATTTGGGGGTGTCACCTGGGCATTACAAAAAAATACATAGACCGCCATCCAACTGCATCTATGACTAATAATCCACTCCCGGGGATATCAATCCGAACACCCCAAAAGTATTAAGTTGCGAACAACGGATAATTGCATTAAGCAAAGTGTGTAATGTAAACAAAGCATATGCCCTTGAGCATATGAATGTTGTTTTCTCCCTAGTAGCAACAGCACATCTACAACCTTAGAGGTTTCTGTCACTCCCCCAGGTTAAATAGAGGCATGAACCCACTATCGAGCATAAATACCCCCTCTTGGAGTCACTAGCAACTACTCGGCCAAGATAGCTACTAACAACGGAGAGCATGCAAGATCATAAACAACATAGAGATAACATAAGATAATATTCAGTACAGCAACTCAATCATAAACACCAATATTCATCGGATCCCAACAAACCAAACATGTAGAATTACATAACGGTGATCTCAATCATGTAGGGCAGCTCATGAGATCTAAACATGAAGCACATGGTGGAGAAGACAACCATCTAGCTACTGCTATGGACCCATAGTCCAAGGTAGACTACTCACTTATCGCTCCGGAGGCAAGCATGGCGATGAAGAAGACCTCCGGTGGCGATTCCCCTCTCCGGCAGGGTGCCGGGAAGAGCTTCTGGACCCTCCCGATCTTCGGGTCGACGGCGGCGGCGGATCACGATGTGTTCTGGAAAAGTGATCGGGTACTTAGGTTTTTTCCATCGGGGGGTCTTTATAGGCGAAGGGGCGATGTCAGAGGTGGAACCAGGCTCCCTCACGCGGGGCCCGCGCGGCCTGGGGCCTGGCCGCGCCACCCCTGCGTGTGGGGCCTTGGTGGCCCCCCTCCTACTCTTCTTCGGATCTCTGGAAGCTTCCGGGTAAAATAAGACTTCAGGAACTTGTTTCGTCCAATTCCGAGAATATTTCCTATGTATCACTTCTGAAACACAAAAACAGGGAACTGGCACTGTGGCAACTCGTTAATAGGTTAGTTCCGGAAAATGCATAAAAGTGCCACGAAGTGTAACGAAACAATAGGCAAATGGTGTAAAAACAAGCATGGAGCATCAAAAATTATAGATACATTGGAGACGTATCAGATCACTATGAGATTCACTTGGGCATTACAACATAATACATAGACCATAATCCAACTGCATCTATGACTAATAATCCACCCGCCGGATGTCATCCGAGCAACCGTTGGGTATTAAGTTGCAAGCAACAGATTATCGCCTTAAGCAAAGTGTGTAATGTAAACAATACAAATGTCCTTGAACACAAGATTGTTGTTTTCTCCCTAGTAGCAACAACACATCTACAACCTTAGAGGTTTCTGTCACTCCCCCAGATTACTAGAGGCATGAACCCATTATCGTGCATAAATACTCCCTCTTAGAGTCACTAGCATCTACTCGGCCAAGATATCTACTAGCAACAGAGAGCATGCAAAATCATAAACAACTTAGAGATGATAATCATAAATCAACTTGGCAAAGTATCAATATTCATCGGATCCCAACAAACACAACATGTAGAATTACACAACGATGATCTTGATCATGATAGGCAGCTCACAAGATCTAAACATGAAGCACATGGAGGAGATGACAACCATGTAGCTACTACTATGGACCCATAGTCCAAGGTAGAATAATCACACATCACTCCGGAGGCAGGCATGGTGATGAAGAAGGCCTTCGGTGGTGATTCCCCTCTCCGACAGGGTGCCGGGAAGAGCTTCTGGATCCTCCCGATCTCGCGTCGACGATGGTGGCGGCTTGCAGTATTTTCGTGGAAATTGATCGGGGCTTTAGGTTTTCCTCGCCGAGGAGAATATATAGGAGGCAGGGCGGCATCAGGAGGTGGGCCAGGGGGCCACATCACCTGGTGGCGCGGCCAGGGGCTGGGCCGCGCCACCCTATGGTGCGCCTGGCCCCTGGCCCCCCTCTGTCTCTGCTTTGGACTCCGTCTCGTGTCAGGAAAATAGGAACTTCGCCTTTTGTTTCGTCCAATTCCGAGAATATTTCCTGTGTAGCTTTTCTGGAACACAAAAACAGCAAAAAATAGGGAACTAGCACTATGGCATCTCGTTAGTAGGTTAGTTCTGGAAAATGCATAAAAATGCCACGAAGTGTAACAAAACACAAAGAAAATGGTGTATAAACAAGCATGGAGCATCAAAAATTATAGATACGTTTGAGACGTATCAACGGATTCTGCAGTTTCCTGCATTTGTTGTTTGATAAATTCTTTCGGAGTTACCACTTGAATAATATCGATAGCTTCATTATAAGAATCTCCAAAAATATAATGTTTGAGTCTTTGCCCATTCACCACTTATGTAGTGTTATCTTTTAGTGAAGCAATTTTTATTGCACTTGAATGATACACCTCTTCAATAACAAAGGGTCCTTCCCATTTCGAGAGTAATTTTCCTGCAAAAAATCTAAGATGAGACATATACAATAGAACTTTCTCACCAACATGGAACTCTCTCTTAAGAATTCTCCTATCATGCCATTTTTTAACTTTCTCTTTAAAGAGTCTAGCATTTTCATTAGCTTCACTTCTCTATTCATCTAGAGAACTTAGGTCAAGCAACCTTTTCTTACCAGCAAGTTTAAAATCTCTATTAAGCTCTTTCACTGCCCAATAAGCTCTATGTTCTAATTCTAAAGGCAAGTGACAAGCTTTTCCATAAACCATTTTGTAAGGAGACATACCCATAGGATTTTTATAAGCAGTTCTATAAGCCCATAAAGCATCATTTAACTTACTTTTTTTTGCGAGGAAACAGCCGAAATACATCAAGGGAATACAGAAAGGGACACCACAAACTTAGAAATTACAGACCCGTCCTCTTGTAGATCGATGTCGATGACGAGGAGAGAGACGTGCCGAAGGCGCGCCGCCGCTCCTTCTCCACTGATGCCTTGGATGGAAGAAGATCCCCGAGCGGACGGGAAGTCATCGGGCCTCGAACTCCGGAGAGCCTCCACCTCGCTCCATCGCCAGCATCGCCTTGGTCGTCCTCCAGCTGCTTCAAAAGTGTCGACCGGATCCGCCATGATGAGATCCGGAAGGGGATTGAGCGCACACGGCGACCCCGTTGGGCCGCGAGCACGCGGAAGGGGGCGCTCTGCCGCAATGCTCCAACGAGCACCGCCGCCGGAGAGGAAGAGCACCACCTGCAAAACGAACAGCAACACCAGTCGCGCCACCATCTCCCTGACGCCGCCGGCGAAGACCCTAGCAACGCCTACACTATGTACACGCCGGGGCCCGAGGTTCCCCCCACCTCCCGCCGCCGGAGTGGCCGACGGAGGAGGGGGAAACTGGCGAGCCGCCGGCAGCGAGGTGGAGTTGACGGGGTGGTTCAGAAAATCGCCCTCTCGGTCGCGGGAGAGGATAAGGGTCCAGGGCTCCCTTTAGCTTCATTTAACTTACTAGCCCAATTTTTCCTAGATTTATTAATGGTCTTTTGCAAGATAGACTTAATTTCTCGATTTGATAACTCTACTTGCCCACTTGTTTGGGGATGATAAGCTAAAGCAATTCTATGATTAACATCATATCTAGCAAGGGTCTTCCTAATACCACCATGAATAAAATGAGAACCTCCATCAGTCATAAGATATCTAGGCACACCAAACCTAGGAAAAATAACATCCTTAAGCATTTTTAACGAGGTCTTACCATCAGCACTCTTTGTAGGTATAGCTTCTACCCACTTAGTTACATAATCAATAGCAACAAGTATATGAGTATAACCTTCTAAAGGAGGAAAAGGACCCATAAAGTCAAATCCCCAGCAGTCAAATGGTTCAATAACAAGGGAATAATTCATAGGCATTTCATTGCGTCTAGAAATATTACCAACTCTTTGAAATTCATCACAAGGTAGAATAAATTTTCTTGCATCTTTAAAAAGGGTAGGCCAATAAAAAACTGATTGTAGAACCTTTTGTGGAGTTCTATCTCCAGCATGATGTCCTCCATAAGCAATACCATGAAATTTCCTCAATATCTCTCATTGTTTATATTCTGGAACACATCTTCGCATAATACCATTCACTCCTTCTTTATATAAATGTGGGTCATCTCAAAAATAATGTCTCAAGTCATAAAAGAATTTCCTTCTTTGCTGAGCTATAAAGGTTGGAGGCAAATACTTGGAAACAATAAATTTAGCATAATCAGCATACAAAGGACTCACTCGCGAGGTTACTTTTATTGTAGCCAACTGTTCATTTGGAAAACTATCATTTTCAGGAATAGGATCATAAGAAATGTTTTCCAATCTAGACAAATTATCAGCAACATGATTTTTAGCACCTTTCATATCTACAATATGCAAATCAAACTCTTGTAAAAGCAACACCCATCTAATAAGCTTAGGCTTAGCATCTTTCTTTTCCATAAGGTACCTAATACAGCATGATCAGTATGAATAGTAACTTTTGAGTCAACAATATAAGTTCTAAATTTATCACAAGCAAAGACGATAGCTAGGAAGTCTTTTTCAGTAGTAGCATAATTCTTTTGAGCAGCATCAAGAGTCTTACTAGCATAATGAATAACATTCAACTTCTTATCTACTCACTGTCCAAGAACATCACCTACATCAAAATCACTAGCATCACACATAATTTCAAAAGGTAAATTCCAATCAGGTGGTTGGACAATACGAGCAGTAATTAAAGCTTTCTTAAGAATTTTGAAAGCTTCCTTACAATCATCATCAAAAACAAAAGGTACATCTCTTTGGAGAAGACTAGTAAGAGGCTTTGAAATTTTAGAGAAATCTTTAATAAACCTCCTATACAAACCAGCATGACCAAGAATACTACGAATACCTTTGACATCCCTAGGACAGGGCATTTTCTCAATTGCTTCAACTTTTGCTCTGTCAACTTCAATACCTCTTTCAGAAATTTTATGTCCAAGAACAATTCCTTCATTAACCATAAAGTGGCATTTCTCCCAATTAAGAACAAGATTAGTTTCCTCACATCTCTGCAAAACTTTATCAAGATTGTGTAAACAGTTATCAAAAGAAGCTCCATAGACGAAGAAATCGTCCATGAATACTTCCACAATTTCTTCACAAAAACCATGAAAGATGGCAGACATGCATCTTTGAAACGTAGCTGGAGCATTACACAAACCAAAAGGCATACGTCTGGACAAGTAAAAGTGGTTTTCTCTTGATCTTGCTTTTTAACAACAATTTGAGAAAACCCAGAATAACCATCAAGAAAACAAAAATGAGTTTTCTTAGATAATCTCTCTAACATTTGATCTATAAAAGGTAAAGGATAATGATCTTTCTTAGTAACTTTGTTGACCTTTCTAAATTTGATGCACATCCTATAACCAACTACTACTCTTTGAGGAATAAGCTCATTATTTTCATTAGGCACAACAGTAATTCCTCCTTTCTTAGGGACACAATGCACAGGATTAACCCATCTACTATCAGCAATAGGATAAATAATACCAGCATCAAGGAGTTTCAATACCTCATTTCTTACCACTTCCTTCATCTTAGGAATTAAACAACGTTGATGTTCAACAACTGGCTTTGCATCAGGCTCCATATTAATAGCATGCTGACATATAGTAGGGGAAATCCCGTTTAAATCATTAAGAGTATATCCAATAGCTCCTCGGTGTCTCCTCAATATTTCCAATAACCTTTCTTCTTCCTTCCCTGAAAGTTTAGAACTAATAATAACATGATATGTTTTCTTATCATCAATATAAGCATATTTAAGATCATCAGGTAAAAGCCTTAAATCGAAAACATGATCCTCTTTGGGTGGTAATGTGGTACCCAAATCTTCCACAGGTAAATTGTGTTTAAGCATCTCTGGTTGATGAAGAAGAATCTCATCAATCTTATTTCTTTCTTCCATAAAGATCTCACCTTTGTGGTCATCCATATATTGCTACAAAGCATCGTTAGGAGCAAGAGCAATAGAGGCAAGTTGTTAAACTCTAAAATCTTCATTAGGCAATTCAGTTTCATAAGGAGCTTAGGTAAACTTAGAAAAATTAAACTCATAAGATTCTCCATCAAATTTAGTTAAAATTTTCTCGTTCTTACAATCTATAATAGCGCCACAAGTGTTCAAGAAAGGTCTACCAAAAATGATAGGACAAGTTTTACTAGCAGCTGAACCAAGTACTAGAAAATCAGCAGGATATTTAGTCTTACCGCATAGAACTTCCACATCTCTAACAATACCAATTGGAGAGATAGTTTCTCTATTAGCAAGCTGAGTAACCACATCAATTTCTTCAAGTTCACAAGAACCAATTTCATGCATGATTTCTCTGTAAATCTCATAAGGAATAGCACTTGAACTTGCACCAATATCGCATAAACCATAATAGCAATGATCACCTATCCTGATAGAAAGCACAAAAACACTAGTTTTCCTAGATCTACTAGGATGTGAAACAATATTAGAAGCATCTTCACAAAAGATAATGTGTCCATCTTCTACATTTTTGGTAACAAGGTCCTTTACTATTGCTACTGCAGGTTTAACAGTTATTTGTTCATCAGGTTCTATAGCTTTCTTTGTACTTTTGCTAATTACATTAGTTATCATAGAATGCTCCTTTACCTTAGTAGGGAAAGGTATTTTCTCAATATAAGGTTCAGGCAAAATTCGATCAACAGTACAAACCTCAATATTTCTAGCAGGAACACAATTAACAGTATCTTTATAAGGTGCATGGTACTTGTTCCATTCCTTTTTTGGAATATCAAGATAAGAGGCAAAGGCCTTAAAACAGTTTGCAAGTATTTGATAATCAAGACCATAAACATCACTAATATTATGAAAGTCATCAGTTCCCATAAAAGATTTAATGCATTCATAATCATAATTTATACCTCAGTTTCTCCCTTTGTCATTCTCCCATCCTTTAGTATTTTCTTGAATACAATCGAGAAGATCCCATTTAGCTTCTTCTTTCATATGTGTAAATGATCCAGAACAAGAAGCATCCAATAAATCCTTATCATGACGAAAAAGCCTTGCATAGAAGTTATTAATAACAATATTACCGGGAAGCTCATGAATGGGACATTTGAGCATTAGCGACTTCAGTCTCCCCCATGCTTGGGCAATACTCTCTCCATCATGAGGCCAAAATTATATATTTGATTCCGATCTTTATGAATCTCACTAGGAGGATAGCATTTAGAATAAAAGAGAGGTAATATTTCCTCCCAGCCAATAGATCGGCCATTCTTCAGCAGCTTATACCATTCCGCAGCTCTGCCCTTTAGTGATAAAGAGAATAGCTTCCGCTTAAATTGGTTCGTTGAAATACCTGCGCACTTGAACAACTCGCATAATTCATGTATAAAGAGCAAATGATCACCCGGATGGACAGTTCCATCTCCTAAATAGAAGTTATTTATAACACGTTCAACAATTTTCATAGGTATTTTAACAGGATCCAATTGAGCAGGTAGTGGTTCATCTACTACCGTAACAGTGGCAGTAGTATTCTCAAATAGGGAATCAAATGGAGACTTCTCCATAATAAAATAAAATAATAGATAGAAATAAAAACATTACTCACAGTAAAAGTTTCCTGTACCAATCCCACTCTTCAATAGCGCTTCACTCCCCGGCAACGGCTCCAGAAAATAATCTTGATGACCCATAAGTATAGGGGGTGTATCGTAGTACTTTTGATAAATAAGAGTGTCGAACCCAACGAGGAGCAGAAGGTATTGACAAGCAGTTTTGATCAAGGAATCACTGTAAATACTAGCAAACGGGTTTTTAGGGGTATTTGATGATGCAAATAAATAAAGTACGAGTAAATAAAAGATAGTAACAATAATTGTAGTGAGTGGCCCAATCCTTTCTAGAGCAAAGGACAAGCCGGTTGTGTTACTTATCATTACCAAACGTTCCTGAGGACACACAGGAATTTCGTCAAGTGCTTTTGCTTCATACAGTTGATTATTCTTCATTAGTTTGATAAGTGTTATGTGGGTGAACCTATGCTAATGCACTACCCCAACTTGGACTATGATACGTCTCAAACGTATCTATAATTTTTGATGCTCCATGCTTGTTTTTACACCATTTGCCTTGTGTTTCGTTACACTTCGTGGCGTTTTTATGCGATTTCTAGAACTAACCTACTAACAAGATGCCACAGTGCCAGTTCCCTGTTTTCTGCTGTTTTTGTGTTTCAGAAAAGCTACACAGGAAATATTCTCGGAATTGGACGAAACAAGTTCGGAAACTCCTATTTTACCCAGACGAAGGACGAGGACCAAACGGGTGCCGGAGAGGGGCCAGAGGCTGGCCACACAACAGGGGGGCGCGACCCAGCCCCTGGCCGCGCCCACCCATTGTGAGGCCACCCTGGTCCACCTCTGACGACGCCCCTTCGCCTATAAGAAGCCTCCCGACGGAAAACCCTAAATCAATTGGCATTTTTCCCAGAACAGTTCCGCAGCTCCGCCGCCATCAAAGACAAATTTCGGGGGACAGAAGTCTTTGTTCCGGTACCCTGCCGGGATGGGGAAGTGCCCCCGGAGCCATCTCCATCGGTCTCCATCACCGTCTCCGCCGTCTCCATCGACCTCACCGCCATCTCCATTAACCTTGCTGTCTCCTATGATGAGGAGGGAGTAGTTCTCCCCCGGGGCTGAGGGCTCTACCGGTAGCTATGTGGTTCACCTCTCTCTCCCATGATGTGATCTTTATGTGATCGTGAGCTTTGTATCTAGTTGAATTGGTAGATGTTATTATTCAGATATTATGCTACTCCCGTGCTTTATATTTGTAATCTCCGGAGATACCTTGTATCATGGTGTGAAGGTGACTAGTGTGCGCATCATGTGTATCTTTTTGGTTAATGTCTCTATGAATTGTTGGTGTTTGTTGGAACCATCTAGTGCATTCATGGTGATAGTGTGGGACAATCTAGTTTGGGGAAATACGGACTTTGAGGAGTGCTTTGTAGCCCTACGCATGATTAGTGTTTGTTTTCCATTGGAAAATTGCTTTGAGTTACATATTGATGATAGTATCTATTGGTTCAATTATGTTATATTGTTGAGAGTGTGTCCACTAGTGAAAGTATGATCCCTAGGCCTTGTTTCCAAGCATTGCACACCGTTTATTTTCAGTTTTGTTACATGTTTGCTTGCAGCGATATTTATTTCAGATTACGTTTACTACTTATAATCATCACTACTATTTGTATTTCACTATCTCTTCGCCGAACTAGTGCACCTATACATCTGACAAGTGTATTGGGTGTGTTGGGGACACAAGAGACTTTATGTATCGTAATTGCTGGGTTGCTTGAGAGGGATAGCTTTGACCTCTTCCTCCCTGAGTTCGATAAACCTTGGGTGATCCACTTAAGGGAAACTTTCTGCTGCTCTACAAACCTCTGCACTTAGAGGCCCAACACTGTCTATAAGAACAGACGCGTGCGTAGACATCAAGCTCTTTTCTGGCGTCGTTGCCGGGGAGGTAAGGTAAAAGGTACTCGCATCCTCCTGTGTGAGTGCTCGAAGTTATTTCCTTTAGATTTTGCAATTATATCTTTTTGTTTCTTGTTTTTATTTTCACTAGTTAGGCTTAATAGAAAACAAAGAGTTCTTTAGTATTTTTCCTATGTTAGAATATGAAGTGTTTGAAGAGAAAATTGAAAAACCTTTGGAGCTTAATTTGCATGCTAATAGTGTTGTTAGTATGAATGCTTTGAATACCGTTGCTGCTAATGCTATAGAAAAGTCTAAGCTTGGGGAAGCTGGTTTTGTTAAGTATGATATTTTTAGTTCCCCAGCTTTAGTGGAGAAAGTTTGCTTTGATGATATTTTATCTCCCATATGTGATAATTCTTATGATGCTTGTGCTCCTCATCCTTTTAAAATACCTATGAAAATTGTTGAACGTGCTATGGATAACTGCTATTTAGGAGATAGAACTGTCCATCCTAGTGATCATTTGCTCTTTATACATGAATTATGCAAGTTGTTCAAGTGTGCAGGTATTTCGATGAACCGAGTTAAGAAGAAGCTATTCTCTTTATCACTGAAGGGCAAAGCTGTGGAATGGTATAAAACACCGAAGGATGGCCGACCTATTGATTGGGAGGAAATTGTACCTCTCTTTTATTCTAAATTCTATCCTTCTAGTGAGGTTTATAAAGATATGAATTACATTTATAATTTTCATCCGCATGAGGGAGAAAGCATTGCCCAAGCGTGGGGAAGATTGAAGTCACTAATGCTCAAATGTCCTATTCATGAGCTTCCCCGTAATATTGTTATTAATAATTTTTATGCAAGGCTTTCAGGATATTACAAGGACTATCTAGATGCATGCTTTGATGGGTCTTTCACAAGCAAGGATGTTGACGCCAAGTGGGATCTGCTTGAAACAATTCAAAGCAATATCGAAGATTGGGATATAAATTACGAGTATGATTGCATTAAGTCTTTCGCTGAAACTGCTAATTTTCAAGAGCTTAGTGGTAAATATGGGCTTGATCCTCGAATTATGGTTGATTGTTTTAGAGCCTTTGCTTCTCATATTAATGTTCCCAAAGGAAATGGGGATGTGTATCATGAACCTTTTAAAGACACTTGCATAGAAAATACACTTGCATAGAAAGTGATACTGTTATTGATGATTGCAATAAACATGCTCAAACTTCTGAAAGTACTATTTCTTATAAGAATGTTAATTTTTGTGGAGTACTTAGACCTTGTGAACAGAGTCACAACAAGGAAGATTATTGCATCACCCACGGGAATGAAGAAACCCGAATGTGGCTCAAGGCTCTAGATGAGCTTGGTGAAAAGGTTTGTGAGCTTTATCCTTTTCTTTGTGAACTTTGCAATGACACAGGTCATTTTAATTTTCAATGCTCAAGCCAATATCATGACTCTTTTAATCGAATGAGTACCGTAAATTTGTATTGTGATGACAAGATTACTCTCAATCAGCATGATGAGCTTACTTTGTTTTTGGGGTGTGAAGAGATATCTAGAAAGACTTCTTTGGTAGATACGAGTGTTTTTGATGTTAATAGCACCCTTCGTGGTTGTCGTCTCTATTATGTTAAAGATTGCCTCGCAAATACTTACATACAAAATCTTATAAAACATGATGTTTTGCCAAGCTATGACAGGACTAATAGATGTTTCTATCTTATTAACAGAGAGGAGGAATCCTCTAGAGTTTCTTCTGTTGTTTCTGTCAGTAAACCAGATTATGTGGAGAAGATGCCTTTCAAGCCTCTCCCTCCTAAAGGAGGGAGTAAGAAGAAGAAGAAGAGGAGTAAAAGGCGAGAGGAAACGATATCTTCCC
Organism: Dactylis glomerata; assembly: GCA_007115705.1. NCBI lineage: Eukaryota > Viridiplantae > Streptophyta > Magnoliopsida > Poales > Poaceae > Dactylis > Dactylis glomerata. The sequence goes on from QXEO01000170.1 coordinate 4,948,279, forward strand.
CTAAGCATGTTGCTCCTATTATAGATTATGATAATTCTGATTTTGATGATGTTCCTATGCCTGTTACCTATGTTAGTGATCATGATTGGGAAAAGCACTCTACTTTTGATATTGAAAAACTTTTTGGTACCGATTCTAAGGTTAATAATTATTGTACCATTAGTACTATCCATGTTCCTTCTTATGATGATATGTTTGATGAATATGCTTTGCAAAATAGCTGTTCTCTAGCTTATGATGATACTAAACCTCTAGTTTATGATGGTTACAATGATGAGTATAATATTTTCAATTCACCTACTTTTGAGGAGGAAATTAGTTATGATTACAATATGCCTCCTGTTTTTGATGATTATAGTGATGAGAATAATTATTCTTTTGAATCTGCTCCTACTACGATTGTTCATGTGGGGAGTATTAATTCTTTTATGCATGTGGCTCATGATAGGGATGCTTTATGTGATAGTTATATTGTTAGTTCTATTCATGATGCTACTGAAAGTTACTATGAGAGAGGGAAACATGGTTTGATGAACCTCAACAATATTGAGTTTCCCCTCTTTTTGTTGGAATTCTTGAAGTTGTACTTGTTTTGCCTTTCTATGCTTTTCGCTTTGCGCTTTCATGACTTGTCTCTTTACAAGACTATTTTTCATAGGAAGTGGTTTAGATTTAAATGTATTTCATACTTGCTTTTTAATGCTCTCTCTTGCTTTAAGTTCCTATATAGCGCCTTTACCTTAAGCTCTTTTATGGTGCCTACATGAGCATCTTTGCAAATTACTGCGCCTAGCTCAAAGGCATTAAAGAAAAGCACTCTTGGGAGATAACCCATTGTTTTATTTTTAGTACTTTTTATTTTATTTGAGTCTTGGAAGTTATTACTACTGTAATGACCACTCCTTATCCTTTTTATTTCATTGTTGTGCTAAGAAGAACCTCTAATTTGAGGGAGGTAAGATTTGGGGAAGTTGCTGTCCTGAAACAGATTTCGATGCTGCACCGTACAAATTCGTGAAAATTCTCAGAATATCTTTTTGACCTGCGATTTCTTGCGCATATGCCCCAGGTTATATCCAAACTTTCATTAGTTTTACACTTTTTGATTTGAGCAACAGAAAACCCTCTAAAAATTCGACCTTTGTCAGCTGTTCTGTTTTCACAGATTTCTGCCACTATTTATGTTTGTTTCTCGATCGCTTTCTTTTTAGTTCTTTTCATCTGGGAACTTTTTGAGGAAGTTGCTACAGTAGTAGATGCTTTAATATGTGGTGGGTTTGAGTTGAAACCTGAACCAAAAGGGTTGATTTACTATCATGCTTATGCTAACGTTGCTAATAGAATTGTGTTAAGTTTTGTATGAAGGAAGTTTTCAAGTGTAGGGATTGGAGAATGATGAGATAAGATGAAGAATGGACAAAAGCTCAAGCTTGGGGATGCCCATGCACCCCAAGAAATATCCAATAAGTACAAGCGTCAAGGCTTGGGGATGCCCCGAGGCACCCCCTTCTTCATCGGCAAAAATCAGGTCACCTTTCGAAACACTATATTTTTATTGCTTCATGCACTATGCGTTTTTCTTGGAGCGTCAGTTGTTTTTGCTTTTAGTTTTCTTTTGTTTTGTTTGCTGCAATAAATGGTTAGATCACATCATGTTCTTTTGGAGGAGATGAACTCCGTTTTTCATTGCCAAGAACACTAGTTTTCACTCTTATCGTTCAACGAGTGTTCTCTTTTTCTGCTACTGCGTTTAGCTTTCATTTTTTGCCTTGATTTTTGTTCAGATCTTCTTATATCTTTGCATCAAGGTGTATTTTGACCTCTGGTCCATGTTGGTATGATAGGGATCTACGTGATCCAAAGGGGGGTTGGCCCAATCTTTCACGGCGATCAAATAGACAGCAAGATAAATCAGTCGTTGAGCAGATTAGATCTACTCCACGAATTGCAAAACAGATCCTTACGAATTAGCAAGCAAAACCAACGATATTGGTGTCCCCCGACATGGGACCTTTTTCCTGTATATTCTCAACTCGAAAATTCAACTCCCCTTACATTGGTGCGCACCCCTTTGGCTTTATAGTTGCAGCCGACCTCCCTATTACTTGACTTACAAGCAAAACAAAAATATGGAAATATAATAAACTCAACAACTTGGACAGCTATTTCCTAAACCAAAAACTAAAACAAACAGAACTAAAATAAAAAGGACTCTTTTGTTGGTGCGCCATCATCTTCAACACGCTGCTAGGTGGTCCCCAACCAGACTCCTTCAAGGACAACACGCTCCACCAATATTGCACTCCAATTGCATCCCTAATCTTTTCCTTGCATGGTAGAAATAGGTACAAAAACCTTGTCTTGGTAGTATCAGCAACAACATAACCAGAGATAGCATAACTATCATACATGGGAGGCGCCATATCATCCTCCCCTTCTTCAGGCGAAACCGTCCTCGGTTTTGAGTCAATCAGCAAAACATCTATAGGGAAATATTGAGCTGATACTTTAGGACTGTCAACAACAGAATTGGCAGCAACAGATTCGGCTCTTGTTTCAATATGTTCAAGGTGCTCAGAAAGGGGTATAGCAGCTTCGGCTTCGTTCTTCTTCACCTCTTCATGCTTCTTGACTTTTGCTTCAACCTCCTTGAGTTGCTGGAGTTTTTCATCTCTCCAAGCCTTATACGTCAAGGTATCCATGGAGAGCAGATTATATGTCTTCTTGCCATAGGATTAAACATACTTGGTATAACAGTAATTATTCATGTGATATGATGCACCTTGGTCCTTGTACCATGGCCTTCCTAGAAGTAGATGACATGAAATCATGTGTATAGGAAGTACGTCACACAAAACCGCAAAAGATAATTTGCCCAACAGAAATTGAACCACTGTTTGGTGTGTGATGGCTAGCTTGATGTCACCAAGACGCAGAAAATATGGTTCTGGAATTACTTGCACTTGCAATTCTAACTTCTCCACCAACTCACTGCTAACAGCGTTGATTAAAGCAGATGGTCAATTGTCAAAGCACATGCCCACTCTTGAACAATCACATGAGTATGAAATAGTTTCTTAGCATGCCCTTGCTCTTCTCGCTGAAACCAATGAGATAGAACATCTTTCTCCTCCATAGCAGAAAAATCCAGTGCAGCAGACTATATATAACGGCAGAAAAATTCAGTCAGCCGACGTTGCAGGGACGCGGCAAAGGGCAGACAGCAGGCAGGAGAGACACAAAGTGGCATTGCCAAAACTGATCGAAAGTGGCCTCGTGTTATGTATAATAGACAGACTGCAAGATGGTCAAGTAATTGGAACCCAAGTCCAAAAGCTTCACGTACAAGAAATTTGAGATCTGAGCAGACCAAACGTGATGCAAACTTCCCTGTCCAGAATGAATCCTTGTAACTCAGCGAGCAAAGAAAAATGACTCAGACGTGTAGCAGTAGAACTCCCTTTCCGTGTATTTGTTCTTTACGTTGCACCTGAAACCAAGATCTGATCAATGTGTAACCTTCACGTGCAAGGCACAAGAGAAACCAAAACTGAATTGAAGCGGGCCAGACGCTCTCTGCTCCCAGGCGAGCGCGGCCAGGGATTGAAACGATGCCAAGGCCCTCGCTCGACCACAGAGCGAGTCTGGGGTCGGGCGTCCAGGGCGGTTGTGATGCTCTTTTTTTTTGGTTCGATGAGCACCGATGCTCTGATACCAAGATGATAGGGATCTACGTGATCTAAAGGGGGGGTGGCCCAATCTTTCACGGCGATCAAATAGACAGCAAGATAAATCAGTCGTTGAGCAGATTAGATCTACTCCACGAACTGCAAAACAGATCCTTACGAATCAGCAAGAAAAACCAACGATATTTGTGTCCCCCGACATGGGACCTTTTTCCTGTATATTCTCAACTCGAAAATTCAACTCCCCTTACATTGGTGCGCACCCCTTTGGCTTTATAGTTGCAGCCGACCTCCCTATTACTTGACTTACAAGCAAAACAAAAATATGGACATAAAATAAACTCAACAACTCGGACAGCTGTTTCCTAAACCAAAAACTAAAACAAACAGAACTAAAATAAAAAAAGACTCTTTTGTTGGTGCACCATCATCTTCAACACGCTGCTAGGTGGTCCCCAACTGGACTCCTTCAAGGACAACATGCTCCACCAATATTGCACTCCAATTGCATCCCTAATCTTTTCCTTGCGTGGTAGAAATAGGAACAAAAACTTTGTCTTGGTAGTATCAGCAACAACATAACCAGAGATAGCATAACTATCATACATGGGAGGCGCCATATCATGGTATTCATCAAAAGAGTTATTTCAAAAAGGTTCGAATGGTGTTGGAAAAGAGAAAAAGTTTCATGCAAAAAAGTGGTACAAAAAGGAGCTTGTGTAGACTGCGGCTTAGGCTTTTGCATGTCGTGCTTGATGTCTTTTTGATAGTATGCTTAGTGGTTTTGCTGTAGCATGACTTGTCTCAAATGACTGAGATTGCTTAATGAGCCTTTGAAAAAAATCATGCCTTGTTTTTATTATTTAGATGCATTATTTTGGTTTTCTCCTTGATGCTTTATTTGGGTTGACTTGGCGCATGCTCACACATGTTAGACTCATACAAAGTCATCATAAGCCTCTATGATCATTTAGTTTTTGACTTTTGATGCCATCTTATGCTTCTTTTAATGTTGCTTTGTCGCTTTGCATGAGTATGGCCGTTATTGCTCTCTTAGTTGGTCGCTCCCAGCCTCTTGCTAGCCCTCACTTTGTACTGAGTATGAGCTCTACTCGTGCATCCAACTCCCAAAAACCAAGTTATGCCAATATGTCCACTATAAATTCCTATGCATGGTATTTGTAAGCCATTCCAAGTAAATTTTCATGTGCTACCTTTCAAAAAACCCTTCAAAACACTTCTCGTTTTGTGACACTGTTTTTAGCTCATGGGGACGTAGTGGTCGGATTTGCTATCTTCCATATTGTCTTATTCCAAAAAAGAAAAAAAAGAAAAAAAGAAAGAAAAAAGGCACTCCTCCATGGTATGTGAACATTGGTGGGCACCCGATGGAATCGGTTAGCCATGGTTTGTGAAAGAAAAAAAGGTGGGGAGGAGTGCCAAGCTTTATAAAAGAGCACCAAAGTGCCAATCCCTCTCTCAAAAACTTGCTTAGTTTTTGTATGGAAGATAGTAAGAACCCCATTGCTAGTCGTTGATAAAGACAACCACCTCTCAAAATCTAGTTTTTATCTCTCTGTTTTACAAATGAAAAGCTCTAGCACATGTTTAATCACTGCTTCCCTCTGCGAAGGGCCTTTCTTTTACTTTTATGTTGAGTCTCCACCTTCTACCTTTATGCACCGTCTAAGAGAGCATAGTTGTCATTCTGAGTTTAATGTGCATAGTCCCAAAGTTTATTATTGATTGATTCATGATTATGGTTTGCTTGTTCTTAAATTACTTGTATCTAGTCACCCTCTTAAACTTGAAGGTGTCATATGCATTTATGTTTTGCTATTCTATGAGGGACAAGCTGAAAACCATTTGCTATGTTTTCCCTATGATTTGAACACACGTTTGACTTTCATTGTTTCATTATTCATGATCTTTCGTTTGTGTTCTTTTTCATGTTATAACATGGTTGCTAAGTTCTTATTGTCAAGATTATGTCTTTTATGCCCATGTTTTAAGTTCTTTGATCTCAGCAATCAATGCTTACTTAGATGATCAAGATTGTGATGGTGCATGTCACCTCAAAAATTATTCTTTTGTTATCACTTACCTACTCGAGGACGAGCAGGAGTTAAGCTTGGGGATGCTTGATACGTCTGAAACGTATCTATAATTTTTGATGCTCCATGCTTGTTTTTACACTATTTGCCTTGTGTTTCGTTACACTTCGTGGCATTTTTATGCGATTTCTAGAACTAACCTACTAACAAGATGCCACAGTGCCAGTTCCCTATTTTCTGCTATTTTTGTGTTTCAGAAAAGCTACACAGGAAATATTCTCGGAATTGGACGAAACAAGTTCGGAAACTCCTATTTTACCCGGACGAAGGATGAGGACCAAACGGGAGCCAGAGAGGGGCCAGAGGCTGGCCACACAACAGGGGGGCGCGGCCCAGCCCCTGGCCGCGCCCACCCATTGTGAGGCCACCCTAGTCCACCTCTGACGATGCCCCTTCGCCTATAAGAAGCATCCCGATGGAAAACCCTAAATCAATTGGCGTTTTTCCCAGAATAGTTCTGCAGCTCCGCCGCCGTCGAAGACAAATTTCGAGGGACAGAAGTCTCTATTTTGGCACCCTACCGGGATGGGGAAGTGCCCCCGGAGCCATCTCCATCGGTCTCCATCGCCGTCTCCGCCGTCTCCATCGATCTTACCGCCATCTCCATCAACCTTGCTGTCTCCTATGATGAGGAGGGAGTAGTTCTCCCCCGGGGCTGAGGGCTCTACCGGTAGCTATGTGGTTCACCTCTCTCTCCCATGATGTGATCTTTATGTGATCGTGAGCTTTGTATCTAGTTGAATTAGTAAATGTTATTATTCAGATATTATGCTACTCCCGTGCTTTATATTTGTAATCTTCAGAGATACCTTGTATCATGGTGTGAAGGTGACTAGTGTGCGCATCATGTGTATCTTTTTGGTTAATGTCTCTATGAATTGTTGGTGTTTGTTGGAACCATCTAGTGCGTTCATGGTGATAGTGTGGGACAATCTAGTTTGGGGAAATACGGACTTTGAGGAGTGCTTCGTAGCCCTACACATGATTAGTGTTCGTTTTCCATTGGAGAATTGTTTTGAGTTGCATATTGATGATAGTATCTATTGGTTCAATTATGTTATATTGTTGAGAGTGTGTCCACTAGTGAAAGTATGATCCCTAGGCCTTGTTTCCAAGCATTGCACACCGTTTACTTCCAATTTTGTTACATGTTTGCTTGCAGCGATATTTATTTCAGATTACGTTTACTACTTATAATCATCACTACTACTTGTATTTCACTATCTCTTCACCGAACTAGTGCACCTATACATCTGACAAGTGTATTGGGTGTGTTGGGGACACAAAAGACTTTTTGTATCGTAATTGCAGGGTTGCTTGAGAGGGATAGCTTTGACCTCTTCCTTCCTGAGTTTGATAAACCTTGGGTGATCCACTTAAGGGAAACTTGCTGCTGCTCTACAAACCTCTGCACTTGGAGGCCCAACACTGTCCACAAGAACAGACGCGTGCATAGACATCAGACTAATACATACTTGTGATTATACCCCTTGCAAGCATCCACAACTACAAGAAAGTAATTAAGATAAATCTAACCACAGCATTAAACTCTAAGATCCTACACTCCCTGGTGCACTGGTTTCCTAACGGGAGTTTAGGTTTCTGTCACTCCGGCAACCCCACAATTAGTAGCCAAATACACAATGCATTCCACTAGGCCCTTAAAGGTGAAGTATCATGTAGTCGACGTTCACATGACACCACTAGTAGAATAATACCACAACATGTATATCAAACCATTAAATATTACTCAACATAGTTCCACTACTAACATCTTGACTTCTCCCATGTCCTCAATAACTAAATGAACTACTCACAAGACATCATATGAATCATGATCAGAGGTGTAATAATGATGAATAACAATCTGGACATAAACCTTAATTCAATGGTTTCACTCAACATCATCAACTACAAGTAGTAATTAACACCGGGAAAGTTTCCCCTATGAACTAGACAAGATTCACCCCAAGATGTTATAGCGGGACGGCGTGGTGATGATGGTGATGAAGGTGCTGGTGATGATGATGATGATCCCAATGAAGCCCAGCTCGATAACGGTGACGATGGCGATGATTTCCCCCCTCCAAGAAGGAATTTCCCAAGCAGATTTTTGCCTACCGGAGAGCTTTCTCTCTCTCTCTCTCTCTCTCTCTCTCTCTCTCTCTCTCTCTCTCTCTCTCTCTCTCTCTCTCTCTCTCTCTCTCTCTCTCTCTCTCTCTCTCTCTCTCTCTCTCTCTCTCTCTCTGTGTTTTCCGCCCCGCAGATGCGGCGGAGTATTTCTGCGATCCTCCTCCCAGTCTTAGGTTTCTGAGAGGATGATATACACGAAGGGGCACTGGCAGAGGTGGGCCAGGGCAGCCACACCACCTGGTGGCGCGGCTAGGGCTGGCCCGCGCCTGGGGGGTGGTGTGGGCCCCTAGTGGCTCATCTCAGCCTCTCCTTCTGGCTACTTCCATCTTTTGGCAAATAGGAACTTCTGGGTATTTTCTTGGAATTGCTAATCTCCAGAAATATGGTGTCTTGACAGTCCTTTTCCAGCAGAATTCTGAATCTGGCAGTTAATTCTCCAATAATCATCAAACATGCAAAATGAGAGAAATAACATAATTATCATCTCTAAATATGAAATATATCAATGAATAATAGTAAATTATGATATAAAATGGTAATGCAAAATGGACGTATCATTTCTATAGCTGCTACATTGTCTGGTAAGGTTTAGGCGAAGCCCTGCTGAAATATTTCTACACCACACCATACTTAGTAGAAGGAGGAGGTGGTGGAGTTGCCGGAGTTCCGGAGGTCCTCTACTTCTGCACCCCGCTAGAACAAGGGCACAAAGGTTGCCAACAAGCCATACGTGTGACCGAGGATGGATGTATTGCATGTTGTGGCGCTCTACTTCACGATCTTGAGATCGGCAATCGTACCACGACATCATCCATGTTCTAGCATAACGATAACCACTTTCGGTCTTCGAGGGTGAGTCCTTCTAAGTCGATGGATTGACCATTGCAAACCTTCTCATAGACTTGATCATGGCTAGTTAGTGGTTCACTCCATAGGATTTTTTTGTTTTCTATGCTGCGAACCCTTGATGATTGACCCGTGTGGTTTCCTCATTCCTTGAGCTCCTCCCTAGATCCCATCGATGGCCTCTCTCCCCTGTCGCTAGTGGCCATGGTGGTCGGCGGCGAGTGGGAGGGGGCCATGGTTCCTTGTATATTTAGGTTTTCTCTTGCTTAGCTTCTCCGAGGCAAATAAAAAGGCAGGTCAATCCGGATCCACCTCTATCCTTCTTTGATCTTCTCTCCCTTAAGTTCATGGCAGCAGAGAGGCGGAGAGACAGAGCTAGGTTGGTAGTGGCTCTTATGTCAGAACCTCTCAGCCCGATCCATGGCGAGGTGCAGCTTTGGTAGCAGTCACTCCCACAATACTCTCCTTTTCCCATTCCTTCAATAAAGTGGTGTTTCTCATGATGTATCAAGGTCTCAAGATCTTTACAGAGGTGCAATAGATGATCCCTTGGTAGCTGGCTAGGCAGGTCGATATGTTCTAGCCCCCTTGCTTGGGCCCCATCTTCTTCCTCAACAAGCCAAGCAAGCATCATGCACGATAGATGGAAGGCAATCTCATCATCAGCAAGCAACCGTTGCTGGCATGCGCGATGCTGCTGCTAGAAATCGGGCCTAGCTCTGGGGAATTTTGTGTGTCCTATGGTTCTTCATGGAGACTGTTGTGGGGGTGTGCAATTCTTCATCACCCCTTTTCACTTTGATGGTGGCTTGCTCGATGACAGGCGGCCGAAGTGCAACTTCTTGAAGGAGAGAATGGTCTTGTAGGTTGGGAACCTGCACATGAGGACTGGGGATACTCTCCCTAATCCTTGTTTTTTTGCTCAGTTTAATTCAGATACTTGTCAAAGTGAGGATGATGATCTTGACCAACTTATGGCTTTATGGTTAGAGGCCTTCGTGTGGTGTAGCAATTGCTCCAAGATTCTCGTCAATCTGGAATCTCAAGTCACCACCAGCGTGCGTACTGTTGTTCTCCAACTATTGGTATGCTAACTTAAGCATTTATCATGTTCTGCCTTTGGAGATCCTAGATTTATGCTTCCGGCCTATGGTACTTGTTGCGCAAGGTTTAGAATATCATAATTGTAATAGCATTCTTAGTGTGAGCTTATGGAGCCAAGCCGATATAATAGCCACAATTTTTAAACATCAGTTACACTCATACACAACATATCAGATTCATGGGCAGCAAATATTTTGGTGTTGCCTCTATGCTTGCAAGAATCATGAGTGGCAACGCTATTGGGGTGCAGGATAGTTTGCTGACGAGCTCAAAAGACACAATGTTTTACTTGCAACATGATCACCTTGTAAAAGATGTTGTCCTTCTGTTGTCTAGGCTGTGTCACCAGAGTTGGATGATAACACCTCTATCGATGATCCCCCTAGATTCAATGGCGGGGACATGCTGAGATTTAGCTTGGTGATAGTTCATCAAAATCTTTAGCTCAATCTTTCTCAGCCTCGAGTGCATGCATACGTCGGATAGACCATCGGGAAAGCCATCCATGGGGAATCAACTGGTATGGAGCATGATGGCAGCCCTTGAAAATCGTAGAAGCAGCATTATCAAGTTTGTGTTGTCTATGGATGAACGATCTTGTTTGGCTTATATCAACTACAAGTGTTTAGATCATCTTTCTTTCTTTTTGTGCATCTAGGAACCTTTTATCCATCAACGCTTTGTCACCGAGGAATGTTGTACTCTAAGCTCTAATGTTAATATATTTCTTTGTTAAGAAAAGATCAAGTTAGTTCGACATGGGCGAGGCCATTATCGATATCAAGATGTTTGTGGTGACTTTATTAATCTTAAGACCCGCCAGATTAATTCTCAGACTCGGTCTCTCGAAGCTATGCGTGCTTATGTTCATAGGGGTGAATTTATATTCGTATTTATGGGCTTTTGTGTTTGTACTGTGTTTTGCTAAAAAAATATCCAATATGGATAAGATCTTCCTGGCCGGCAATCGCCCATACTGACATGTTGTGATGCAGCCAAAGTAGGAAGGCGTGCTAGGGACATCTGGGGCGCGATTGGTAGCGTGCAGTCATTTTTTGGCTCCCTGGACGCAGGTGTTGAGGGGCCTGTGTCGCACCATGCAATGCAAAAACCAACTTGAGCATTTTGTTTGGTTGCCCACAACGAATTTACCTGCATTTTCAGAGCCACTTTGGTCCAGTTGTTTGGATACCTGCAGTCTCATTTGTAGTCTCACCATGGTGTGCTTACCACACACCACTACAGATACTTCTTCTTCCTCTCATCACTATTAGACAATGGCTAGGCGCAGCCATCATTACGCTGCTCGCCACCGGTAACAGTCGAAGCCGGCGAGTCTGTCGCGCGGTGTCGTCGCTCACCACTGGTAGCCGCCAAAGACGACGAGTCAGTAGACTTGCGCCATGCCCGGTTGATTTAGACGACAACTGCTAGCACGAAGACAAAGAAACACACATACGTACTCCTTCCAGTATACAGAGCGATGGAGATGGAATTACCTACGACAACCGAAACAAAAAACTTCCAACACGAAAGTTGTGTGAAACGATGCGCTGAAGCTACTCATAAAAGGAAATTTCAAACGACGGACCGGATGCGATGAATTTGACAAATTCGTTCAAAACGCTTTCAAACGAAATTGAAGGTGTATACCAAATGAAACTCAAGTCCGGTAGTCAGAATGGATTCATCTCGTTGAGGTACATCTTTTTTGTATGGAGCACACGATTAAACGAACCATGGTTATGCTAACAAGAATAGTGTATGTGCACTGTGAAGAGGCCGGGCCGACGCCGCCGTGACGCCGTAGCCGGCGAGTCTGTCCCGCCGCGTCGATGCTCACCGCCGTTAGCCACCGAAATCGACGAGTCTGTCGCGCCGCACCACGCCACACACCGACGATCTATGCTACAGCGACGAGCATGAACACCTATAGTCCAAAGAGGATGAACACACATACGTACACCATTGCAGTATACAAGAGAGATGCAAACCATATTTTCTATGATCATCGAAACAAAAACTTATAACACGAAAATTGTGTGGAACAGTGTGGTGAAGCTACTCGCCAAAGAAAATTTTAATCGGCGGCTCGTGTGCGACGAATTTGACAAAATTCGGTCAAATCGGTTTCAAATGAAATTGAAGCTTACACCAAACAAAACTCGAAACGGATGGTCAGAATGGATTCCCCTCGTCGAGGTGCATCTTTTTCATGTAGGACACATGCTTCAACGATCCATGGTTGTGGTACTATGAAGGGCTTATAAATGAGATGTTTAGAGGAAGGAGAGAGAAAGTTAAACGAGGGTGAGGGAAAGCGAGTCCACCTATAGGCTTTGACCACTTTTGGCTCAGGGGAGCCAACGACGAGGGTGGCTCTGGGGAAACGCTCGATTCGGAGGTATCCTCAGGACCTGGGCGAAGGGTGCTTTACGCAGCACGCCGGCCATGTTTTAAATGCAGCCCGGGATTCCAATCAATGGGCTTTCTTCTCCCCAGGACCTGGTTGGACTCCTTACAGGCTACCAAACGCGCCCCTTATGAAGCAAGGGAAACAAAAATGTGTGTGTTAGTCTCTGAGGCAAAAATGTGTATCAGGAGCACAGGAAAAACATTTTTATGGTATCGTGTGGGTTGAAGCTGAGCAGATCCCTCAAACGTTTACCGTAAAAGAATACATATGCAATATTGAAATACCATGCGTAACTTAAACAACACCAATGATCTATGGTACAATAGTTTTGTATCCAAAAGTGTGCGCAATATCAAACCATGCCCAAAAATGGTGCAATCTCACACAACACCAATCACATTAGGGCGCAATATCGAACAGACGATGAGTTTGCACTACGACAAAAGGATGTGAGAGACGGGTTCACGCGACTCAGGGCCGGTGATGAGATCGCCATCGAGGATCCGCTCAAGGTCACGTCCCAAAGAGCTGCCCTCGCACGGGTTGGGACCCAACCAAAGCTAGGAGCTAGCCACACGCAAGGATGGATCCTCTAACGGACGACCAAGCGACCCGTGCAGGGGGCCAAGAGGTGGAAGCGCTCAACAGCCAACGGCAAAGGGCCGGCCTGCCGCACACGGGGGTGAATCTCATGACACGACTGGCGGTGTGGCTTTGACCGGGATGCACGAGATGCCTTGATACAAACGTGTGTCCTCCCGGACTCGCCATCACACAATTGTGTGTTTCCGAAGCTATGTTGATAACACTCGTTGCTCGACCATTTCAATACAACTTATATAGTTTGATGACGGTTATGACGTGTGCCCCACTTCACTGTGTACCGTAAAAGCAATACATCCGCTGAGATATGGACAATAGAGCATTTTTCTCCCCATATCATCATGCAAATTTCTTTCGTAAAAAGCCCATGTTTTGTTTACTTCCTTCTTTACGGGAGATAATGGTTTCCACTATGTTTGACATATCCCTCTCTCGAAGTTGACAAAATTAGCTAACTCCGATGTGTACACACTATTTCGTTTATCCATGTTTCTTTAAGTTTCTTCCTTTCTCTAAGTTCGTTCAGTTGATTGGACCCCACCATGCAATATCACCTGCTTTCTCACTTGTTGTGGTTTCATCCTTACTTGACTACCACTTACCAGAAACATGATCAATCCTGAATCTTTCCAGCATAAATCAAATATTTGTCGCGGAATCTTCAACGGTTCAGCATAAGCACACACACCACGGCAACATTGGGACAAGTTGAGTCAAACACCACAGAAAAAAGTTGGCAGGTCGATGCCACATTGCCACATCTGAGTAAATGACAAAAACTACCACAATTGTGACAATCATGACAGAAAACTACCATAACGGTTCGTTTTGTCACATGACTACCACTATTGGGGCATACTCGTGACGCAGAGCACTGATTTTCGAATTAGCCCGTTTTAATCAAGTTTCCGACAGGTGGGACCCACTATCAGGTATGACGTGGCAAGGCCAAGTCGTGAGGTCTAGGTGGACTGGGGGGTGGACTATGTAGGTCCCACATGTCATCCAATTTATAAGAAAATAAAATATATATTTATACAAAAGAAAATGGAAAACAAGATAAGGTGTTCTTCTCAGGCGAGCACCGTTCTCCTCCTCCTCCGCCGAATCCACCATCGCCGCTCTCAAGTGAGCACCGTGCTCCTCCTCCTCCTCCGGCGAGGCAGTGCGCCGTCGCCCTGCCGGCTCACCTCCTTCACCCCCATCGCCTCCGCCGGTGAGGGAGCCGCCGGTGAGGGCGAGCTGATAGCGGGGATCGATCCGAGAAATCTCAGGGGGGCACCGGTTTCGGGGTGGACTCCCGGGCGCCCACTGCGGCGATCTGGCGAGCTGCCTGCGTGGGACGAGCGGTGAGCTCCACTGGCGGGCGCAACTCGCCGACGACCGCCATGGACCCGGTCTGGTACTAGCAGGGGACGCGGCGCCACCGGCCAGGGAGGCCGGATCTCTGGCCCTCGCGGAGGAGCGGGTCGACGCTGGCTACTGGGACGAGGGAGCGGGTCGAGGACGTATCACCCGCATGGCCGGAGCTCACCGGTGGTGTTTCGCCAGAGAAGAAGATGGCGCAGCGGCGGAGCATGACGGCCAGAGGCGGACGGCACCGATTGCGGGCTCCCTAGGTAGGCTAGGGGACCATGAGGTGAGATAGAAGCGGTGGCGTCCTCCCCGGAGACGAACCCGGAGGTGCGCTGGCGGCGTCCTTACCGCCAACCTCATGCAGGAGGTGTACCGTAAGGGAAAAAGAAAAAAGAAAAAGCAAATAAAATAAAATATAAAAGAGTATGTGGGGCCCTACATAGTCCACGCCAGGACGGTCAACTGCTTGCCACGTAGATTTAAGATGTGGGTCCGACTAGTCAGAAATCGTGTTAACTTCACTAAACTGAAAAATCAGTGCTCCGCGTCACGAGTATGCCCCAATAGTGGTAGTCATGTGACAAAACGAACTGTTATGGTAGTTTTCTGTCATGATTGTCACAATTGTGGTAGTTTTTTGTCATTTACTCGCCACATCTCGATGATAGAATAAAACATTCCGGCCATGGCATTAGATTAATTACGGCAAAACCACCATGTATATTCTTTAATAATACCATCAAGTTCTCTACTCTCTTACAAGCATCCATGTCGTCACCTGAACTTGAAGTCTGCATGAGCAGGCCTAGGAGGCGGCGCCAAATGGTGAAAGATAGTGCAGTCACGACCCCCTTCTATAGTGCAGTCTTGATATGTTAAAATAATATTAACATTTGAAATGAAATGCTAAACTATAGTGTTAACTAATCATGTACTAATTAACAAGTAAAGTCACGCACAATCATTTGACTCCCAGCTGCTTCTTGTAAAATTTCAGTAACCGTGCATGTGGATATCGTACAAAAATGGATGGATGACTACCGTACGCATGTAGAAGCATTTCATACTCCTGCAATGAGTAGTTGAATATAAAATAATTTCTCAGTATACAGAACTCCATGCCACTTGGGACCCAATTGCTGAACATTTGAGCCTCAAAAGATGTGACGTACTATGATGGGACTTGGAACTGAAAATACAACAACATAAACATCTTAATTAACCATGGGGCAGTATTAGGCTCCAAGCACATAGTTAAGTAGCTACGCAGGAGCAAAGCCCATGGTTCGCAGTTAAACCGCAATACTTATCATGAAATAGTATGAGCATCCAATTTTTTTTTGTATTAGCCCATTGTCAAGTAAAATCGAACAAAGATGTCGTGTCCTCTTATTCCAACATGCTGTGCTTGCGAATCGTGGGGAGGGTTTACACATTCTGTAACTCCACTGTAAAAAAAAAAAATTCATAGTCGTAGACTTGCATAAGAAGTTGCAAAGGACCAAAGAAGCATATATTCGTAGCCTACGGTGACGTAGCAAGTCTAGATAGCCCGTGCAAAATACTACTACTATATTTTTTTTAATAAAGAGTGCTTTATTACTTAAAGTTTAAGTAATACTACTATCATGTAGATTAATGTTTGCCCATGAGAATTAACATTAATGTAGATTAATGTTTGCCCATGAAAATTAATTTAACTTAATTCGCCTTGCAATTTCAATGGTGTTTCAGGCCCAGAGCCCAGACAGCTCGTCTCGAGCTGTGGCTGATCTGCCACTGTTTGTGGTTGTGGAGAGTGAATACACAATATCATCCCTCGAAAAGTTGTTTGTGCCATTTTTTATTCATCAACTTACAAACATATCGAACTTGTTCCCCAACCAAGTTTAATTTTACCTGATCTTAGTGTTTGTTTAACCTTTTTAATCCCTTTTTACTGACCTTGTACAGCAGATTATAGAAATAATCACACCCTTTCTAATACAGTGGGGCAAAACACCAACATGGTTTTGTGAGATGATACCATGTGGTTGCTCGTTTATGAGCAGAGGGAGCAGCAAAAAAACTCAAACTAACATGTAGCTCTCGTCGCTCGGCCTGCAGACAAAGGTGGATTTCGTCAACCAGGGCAGAGAACAAACATGCCAGCCACTACGACCACATCAAACATCGAAATAAGCTACAGAAAATGAGCATCTACCTCTCCTATGCCTCTTAGAAAACTCAGCCCCCCTCTAACCCCACTAACAAAGATCTCACCATTACAGACATGCACGCCATGACAACTATACAAGCGTCCCACTAATACTAAACCCAGCCACCCAGCACCTTATATTCACACACCATCTCCTCCCCCAAAAGTTCAGACCAGGGGCCAGATAAAAAAGAAGTTCAGACCACGACTATTGGATCAATGGAGCTCCAGTTTCAGCGGCAGCAGCAGCAGCAGCAGCAGTGCCAGTACGAGGCGGCGCCGGCGAGCAAGGCGGCACCGGCGGTGAAAGGGAGGGGTAGCAAGTGCAAGTTCGTGGGTGTGAGGCAGAGGCCGTCGGGGAGGTGGGTGGCCGAGATCAAGGACACCACGCACAAGATACGTGTGTGGCTCGGCACGTTCGAGACCGCCGAGGAGGCCGCGCGCGCCTACGACGAGGCTGCCTGCCTCCTCAGGGGCTCCAACACGCGCACCAACTTCGCCGCCCCCGCCCCCGCCGCCGTCTCGCCGGCGTCCCCACAGCCGGACTCGCCGCTCGCGTCCAGGATCCGCACCCTCCTCAGCCACAAGAAGCTCAAGAAGAACACCGCGCCGCCGGCGGCGTCGTCTCCTCGGCAGCCTGCCGTCTCATTTTCTCCTGGGACGACGACGTTTCGCCACGCCAGCGACATCGTGGCGGCCGGTAGTAATGTCAGCGCAGGCAGCACGAGCAGCACCAGCTCCAGCATCAGCTTCGCCATGAGCGGCACTGGAGCCGCCGATCACCGCGCTCCCAGTCCCAGCCTCTCTAGCCACATGACTTACCAGTGGATCAACAACGGAGGCGAAGAGCTCCATCTGACGTCGCAACACCTCGAACATCAGCCATGGCCAGCAGTGCTCAGAGCCACCTTCCCTCCACTCGCCGGCGGCAACCCTCACTGCCCGGTGATCGCGGACACGAGGAGGGCGGAGACGCAAGATGACTCTGCGTCGCCCGACGGTGAAGCCATGAGCGGGGTGGTCCAGGAGCGGGACGACGGTTTCGACATCGGCAACGATCCCTGCGACTCCCTTTGGGATCTGCCACCGATCTGTCAGCTCACCTGCAGGTCGTCGATGATGTACTAGATGTTGCAGAAGGTTTTCGCCGTAAAATCTTGAGGCGTCTCACCTTTTTGGGGTCCATTTTCTGCTACCGGGAGCCAATTCCATACGGAAAGAGTGTATGGGGAATGATGGCCAGCAAGCAGAGACTGTGACGGCGGATTGTGTTGTGTCTTGGGTTAGAAGATGAGTGGTTTTTTGAAGTGTTGCTCTATTTTTCCTCTTTCTCTATTTAAACTACTTCTCTTTTCTAAATGAAAAGTGCCATAGAGTGTATCACCCTTGTGAACGTCAATAATATAATTTTTTGGTGGATAATTCTGAGATGTTAAAGTAGTAGTAATGACAATCAATCCAAGCCATTTTTCAACAACAAGTCATGATTTCGATGGGCAAAATTAAGATTGACCGCAAGCAAACATTATGAAAGATCAGTCAAGCAAAATGTTTCCTTAGAGATCAACCGAGTAAGTTTATGCCCGCAAAAAAATCCAGTTTGTTCATAGGGTTATAAAATGTTACCAACAATTGAATATCTACATGTTGATTATCATAGGTTGTGAAGCTGCGGGGCTCTTTACATACCGGGTGCAACCTTCTAAAGATGGCACCACAACTTTTTTTAGTAGATATAGATGGAGATTTTTCCATAGACTTGCAATGTTTAAGCTTAAATGGTATAGTTGGGTATCCCTCCTCATGTGTGTTGTGAGGAGATGATCTTATTGAAACCTCTCAAGCGGTTTAAACAAGTACAAGAGCCCACTAACACATTAGGGTTATGGGCAAGAATCATTTTGAACATTGCATATGAGGGAAGGGGGAAGATAAGCCTTCCATCCAGCCACCACAAGGTGATGTGACGAAAATCCCGGCTAGCCTCCATTGGAGAAGAAAACAAAGAGATAAGAGAAATAGAGAAAGTTGAAGGAAGAAGCTAAATCAAGATGCCGAGCCCTGCCCACAAGGCTTTGAAGATAGATCTGCTACCTTGTCTTCTTCAAGCTGTGGTTCCACCATCTTTGCTGAGATTGCTCCAATCCCTAGCTCTTGTGCTCCAAATCTTGTTATACCATTCAAGATCCTTGTCTATCTACTTTCTTGATGTCTTTTTTTCAAGGACATGCATGTCATGGCATTAAGATAGGCAAACTAATTACAAAGCAGAATCCTGCCTGCAACAAAAAGAGAACGACTATTCTTCATGATTTTGTGGCCGCCTACCTAACAACCAAAGCTGTATCTCATCCCTAGTTACTCAGATGATGGTTTCCTCTAGCGTAGCTGCTCTTTCAAAACAGCGATTGTTCCTTTCTAACCATATCTGACGGCAGTAGGCAATGGCTCTGGTGGATAATTCTTTTCTTCCCTCAGCTAGCCTGCAAGACTTCAGGCTGCACCACCACACTCTGAACTTGTTGTCAGCTTGCGGCACAAACTGTTCAAAATCGCTTTCTGCTAAGATTTGGTGCCACATGGCCCTAGCTGTTGGACATTGCATCATAAGATGGTTAGCGTTTTCCAGTCGCTGATCACACAAAATGCACATGTATGGCCCTGCTAATCTTTGTGTTCTTAGGCGATCTCCCGTCCAACATCAATTCTTCAGAGCTAGCCACATAAACACCTTCTCCTTCAGTGGCGCCCAACTTTCCCATAGATGTTTGGCATAACATGCTTCTATGGACCCCAAGACGTAACTATTGTATGCCAAGGAAGCAGAGTATTGCCCATTCAGAGACCTCGTCCATCTGAATTGATCTTGGTCTGCTCGTAGTGGTATGTGTTGGACGGCTAGCCACAACTGCACGAACTGCATTGTTGCTGTCACTGTCAAGCTATCTTACCCTTCAATCCATCTCCATACCAGAATGAGGCCAACTCTCCATTTCCCAAAGTACACTCTATTGTCGCTCAACACATCGCCTCTGCCTTGCTTGAGAGGGAGAAGGAAATACCACTCTAGGCTCTCAAGTTTCCACTCTTCTCTAGCTATCTCCAGCAAATCCATAGTGTATCATTTAGAGCATCTCCACTCAGACCTCCTAAAGGCCCCCCAAACGCTATTTGGGAGCGCCGGCGTCAAAATTCCTTTCCACTCCCCTCCCTATACTAACTTTTCGTCCGGCTAAGTGAAAAATTCCATCCGGCGCTCCTGGTCGAACCCCAACGCCCAGGGGAGGCAAGCGGGGCCGCCGAAGCTCACTTTTGCTTCCGCTTGGGCCACATGCAGCTACACAGCACCTTCTCTCTCTTGCTTTTTCTTCTGGCACACACTCTCTCCTTCTCTCTCTTTCTCTCCGCCCACGCCTTCTTCTCCTGTCCGCATCCGCCTCAGCTCGTGGCCGCCTTGGAGAGTGCTGGCGCTAAGTTGATGCGGGAGGTTTTCTTCAATCTTTGGAAGTATTCTTCTTTAGTCCCCGGCAACGGCGCCAGAAAATTGGCTGCTACTTGGTGATGGCGCCAGAAAATTAGCTGATGACGACCAGTTGATGTGGAAGCAGACTGTCCTTGTGCGTGGTGATAACCAGCCCATTGGGAACCCCAAGAGGAAGGTATGATGAGTGTAGCGGCTAGTTTTCCCTCAGTTAAGATACCAAGGTTTATCGATCAGGAGAGGAGAGACGGCGACGACTGAAGGTGATATGGAACCTGCACACACACAACCAAGTACCTTGTTCCCAACTAGCGATGAGGTTGTCAATCTCACCGGTTTGCTTGAAACAAAGATTATGAGCGTATCGAGTGGAAAACAATATAGTATGCGAGTAAAGTAAACAGTACGAGTAAAGTAAACAGGTGATTGCAATATGATTAAAATAGGACCGGGGTCCATAGTTCACTAGTGGTGTCTCTCCATAGATAAAATAACATGCTGGGTAAACAAATTACAGTTGGGCAATTGATAGAATAAAGATAACGTGATATGTCAAGAAGATCACTATGAGATTTACTCTGGGCATTACAACAAAATACATAGACCGCCATCCAACTGCATCTATGACTAATAATCCACCCTCGGGGATATCAATCCGAACACCCCAAAAGTATTAAGTTGCGAACAACAGATAATTGCATTAAGCAAAGTGTGTAATGTAAACAAAGCATATGCCCTTGAGCATATGAATGTTGTTTTCTCCCTAGTAGCAACAGCACATCTACCACCTTAGAGGTTTCTGTCACTCCCCCAGGTGAAATAGAGACATGAACCCACCATCGAGCATAAATACCCCCTCTTGGAGTCACTAGCAACTACTCGGCCAAGATAGCTACTAACAACGGAGAGCATGCAAGATCATAAACAACATAGAGATAACAAAAGATATAATTCAGTACAGCAACTTAATCATAAACACCAATATTCATCGGATCCCAACAAACCAACATCATAGAATTACATAACGGTGATCTCAATCATGTAGGGCAGCTCATGAGATCTAAACATGAAGCACATGGTGGAGAAGACAACCATCTAGCTACTGCTATGGACCCATAGTCCAAGGTAGACTACTCACTCATCGCTCCGGAGGCAAGCATGGCGATGAAGAAGACCTCCGGTGGCGATTCCCCTCTCCGGCAGGGTGCCGGGAAGAGCTTCTGGACCCTCCCGATCTTCGGGTCGACGGCGGCGGCGGATCGCGATGTGTTCTGGAAATCTGATCGGGTACTTAGGTTTTTTTTTCCGTCAGGGGGTCTTTATAGGCGAAGGGACGATGTCAGAGGAGGGGCCAGGCGCCCTCACACAGGGGTGGCGCGGCCAGGGGTAGGGCCGCGCTGCCCCCTTGTGTGGGGCCCTGGTGGCCCCCCTCCGACACTTCTTCAGATGTCTGGAAGCTTCCGGGAAAAATAAGACTTCAGGAACTTGTCTCGTCCAATTCCGAGAATATTTCCTGTGTATCACTTCTGAAACACAAAAATAGCAGAAAACAGGAAACTGGCACTGTGGCACTTCGTTAATAGGTTAGTTCCGGAAAATGCATAAAAATGCCACTAAGTGTAACGAAACAATATGCAAATGGTGTAAAAACAAGCATGGAGCATCAAAAATTATAGATACGTTTGAGACGTATCAAGCATCCCCAAGCTTAACTCCTGCTCGTCCTCGAGTAGGTAAGTGATAACAAAAGAATAATTTTTGAGGTGACATGCACCTACACAATCTTGATCATATATGTAAGCATTGGTGAGCTGGGATCAATAGAACTTAAAACATGGGTATGAAAGATATAATCATGATAATAAGAACTTAGCAACCATGTTGTAAACATGCAAATAAACACAAACAAAAGATCATGATAATGAAACAATGAAAGTCAAACATGTGTTCAAATCATAAGGAAAAACATACAAGTGGTTTTCAGCTTGTCCTTCAAAGAGAGCAAAACATAAATGCATAGGACACCTTCAAGTTTAAGAGGGCGACTAGATACAAATAATTTAAGAACAAGTGAAACCAATCATCATGAGTCAATCAATGAACTTTGGGACAATGCATATCACACTAAGAATGACAACTATGCTCTCTTAATGGTGCATAAAGAAAGAAGGTGGTGACACAACATAAAAGTAAAAGAAAGGCCCTTCGCAGAGGGAAGCATTGATTGAGCATGTGCTAGAGCTTTTCATTTGTAAAATAGAGATAAAACTTGGGTTTTGAGAGGTGGTTGCTTTTGTCAACGACTAGCAATGGGGTTCTTACTATCTTCCATACAAAACTGAAGCAAGTTTTTGAGAGAGAGATTGGCACTTTTGTGCTCTTTTTATAAAACTTGGCACTCCTCCCCACCTTTTTCCTTTCACATACCATGGCTAACCGATTCCATCGGGTGCCCACCAACATTCACATTCTTTGGAGGAGTGCCTTTTTTTTTCTATTTTTTTCTTTTTTTTTTCTTTTTGGAATAAGCAATATGGAAGATAGCAAATCCGACCACTACGTCCCCATGAGCTGAAAACAGTGTCACAAAACGAGAAGTGTTTTGAAGGTTTTTGAAAGGTAGCACATGAGAATTTACTTTGGAATGGCTTACAAATACCATGCATAGGAATTTATAGTGGACACAATGGAAAACTTTGGCTTTTAGGAGTTGGATGCACGAGTAGAGCTCATACTCAGTACAAGGTGAGGGCTAGCAAAAGACTGGGAGCGACCAACTAAGAGAGCAATAATGGCCATAATCATGCAAAGCGACAAAGCGACATTAAAAGAAGCATAAGATGGCATCAAAAGTCAAAAACTAAATGATCATGAAGGCTATTGGCGACTTTGTATGAGTCTAACATGTGTGAGCATGCGCCAAGTCAACCCAAATAAAGCATCAAGGAGAAAACCAAAATAATGCTTCCATACAATAAAAAACAACGCATGATTTTTTCAAAGGCTCATTAAGCAATCTCAGTTATTTGAGACAAGTCATGCTACAGCAAAACCACTAAGAATACTATCAAAAAGACAGCAAGCATGACATGAAAAAGCCTAAGCCGCAGTCTACACAAGCTCCTTCTTGTACCACTATTTTGCACAAAGCTTTTTCTCTTTTCCAACACCATTTGAAAATTTTATAAACACCTCTTTTGATGAAAACCAATGAAGATCAGAGGAAAAAATACACCTTGATGAAAAGATATGACAAGGTCTGAACGCAAATCAAGGCGAAAACGAAAACCAAAAGCAGTAGCAGAAAAAGTAGAATGCTCGATTTTTAATAAGAGTGAAAACTAGAGCATTCTTTGCAAATGAAAACAAGTACATCTCCTCCAAAGGAAATTTGTTGGGGTCCAACCATTTATTGCAGCAAACAAACAAACTAAACAACCTAAGAAAACTAAAACAACTGACGCTCCAAGAAAAACACATAGTGCATGAAGCAATAAAAATATAGTGTCTTGAAAGGTGACCTGATTTTTGCCGATGAAGAAGGGGTGCCTCGGGGGCATCCCCAAGCTTTGATGCTTGTACTTCTTGGATATTTATTGGGGTGATGCATGGGCATCCCCAAGCTTGAGCTTTTGTCCATTCTTCAACTCATCTCATCATTCTCCAATCCCTACACTTGAAAACTTCCTTCATACAAAACTAAACACAATTCTATTAGCAACATTAGTGTAAGCATAAAATATATTCAACCTCTTTTAGCTTCAGGTTTCAACCCAAAACCACCACATATAAAGTATATACTACTGTAGCAACTTCCCAAAAAGTTCCATGATCAAAAATAACTCAAAAGAAAGCGATAAAGTGGCAAAAACAAATATTGGCAGAAATCTGTCAAAACAGAACAGCTGACAAAGGACGAATTTTTGAGGGATTTTATGTTGCTCAAATAAAAAAGTGTTCAACTAAGAAAAGTTTGGATATAACCTGGGGCATATGCACAAGAAATCACAGGTCCAAAAGATAAACAGAGAATTTATACGATTTTTTACGGTGCAGCACCGAAAACAGTTTCAGGACAGCAATAACCCCAAATCTTTACCTCGCTCAAATTAGAGGCTTCTCTTGGCACAAAAATGAAATAAACAAGATAAGGAGAGGTCACTACAGTAGTAATGACTTCCAAGACTCAAATAAAAGAAAAAGTACTGAAAAGAAAACATTGGGTTATCTCCCAAGAGTGCTTTTCTTTAACGCCTTTGAGCTAGACGCAGAAAATTGCGAATCAAGTAATATCAATAGATGAAGTGCTAGTTACCTCAGTAAGCTCTTTGAAGGTTCCCGAAGATGATTCAACCTGCAAGTCACCCTTAGTGGAACTAAGAGTCTTACCAATCTTAAGAACATGTTGAGATTTAAGCGCTGAAACCTTGGGAACATACATAAATTTTTGCTCTTTTCCAACAAACACTTTCTCCTTCTTAAATTTAAGAGAAGAGAAGATTAAGCTAAGAGTTTCCATAGACTCCTCTAGTTTACCAATCCTTAAGTTTTGATTGTCATGAGTAGTGCTAGCCTCTAAAATGGTAATTTCTTACCAATGTTTTCTATTAATTCACTAACGCGGCTAGCATTTTCTAGGATACTTGGCAAACTTTTTTCTAAGGAGCTGAGCTTTTCTACCACCTCCTCCAAGGTGGTCTCGGTTTTAGCAACATGAATAGGTGGTATTCCCACTAAACTTTCAATTATAGTGCATGCTTCTCCAGCGGGAGTACCCAGAAAATTACCTCCTGTAAGGGTATCAAGAACATACCTATTCCAACTAGATATACCAACATAAAAATTCCTAAGGAGGATTGTGGTGGAGTGCTTTTTGGTACACCTATGATGAGCATTGTTAATACGGTACCAAGCATCTTTTAGACTTTCTTCCCCTTGTTGCTTAAAACTACGAACTTCTACTTCAGGGTTACTCATTTTAACAAAATTAAAAGCAGATAAATAAAAACAACTACCAAGGATTCTAATTTTTTTGGGTTTTTGATAAAAAGCAATGCAGGTAAAATAAATAAAGTAAAGCAAAACAATAACAAAGTAAAGGATGTGTGTGCGAAAAACTCCCCTCGCAGAAGTCTTCTCTTCCTCCCCGGCAACGGCGCCAGAAAATTACTTGCTGGCGCTAAGTTGATGCGGGAGGTTTTCTTCAATCTTTGGAAGTATTCTTCTTTAGTCCCCGGCAACGGCGCCAGAAAATTGGCTGCTACTTGGTGATGGCGCCAGAAAATTAGCTGATGGCGACCAGTTGATGTGGAAGCAGACTGTCCTTGTGCGTGGTGATAACCAGCCCGTTGGGAACCCCAAGAGGAAGGTATGATGAGTGTAGCGGCTAGTTTTCCCTCAGTTAAGATACCAAGGTTTATCGAACAGGAGAGGAGAGACGGCGACGACTGAAGGTGATATGGAACCTGCACACACACAACCAAGTACCTTGTTCCCAACTAGCGATGAGGTTGTCAATCTCACCGGTTTGCTTGAAACAAAGATTATGAGCGTATCGAGTGGAAAACAATATAGTATGCGAGTAAAGTAAACAGTACGAGTAAAGTAAACAGGTGATTGCAATATGATTAAAATAGGACCGGGGTCCATAGTTCACTAGTGGTGTCTCTCCATAGATAAAATAACATGCTGGGTAAACAAATTACAGTTGGGCAATTGATAGAATAAAGATAACGTGATATGTCAAGAAGATCACTATGAGATTTACTCTGGGCATTACAACAAAATACATAGACCGCCATCCAACTGCATCTATGACTAATAATCCACCCTCGGGGATATCAATCCGAACACCCCAAAAGTATTAAGTTGCGAACAACAGATAATTGCATTAAGCAAAGTGTGTAATGTAAACAAAGCATATGCCCTTGAGCATATGAATGTTGTTTTCTCCCTAGTAGCAACAGCACATCTACCACCTTAGAGGTTTCTGTCACTCCCCCAGGTGAAATAGAGACATGAACCCACCATCGAGCATAAATACCCCCTCTTGGAGTCACTAGCAACTACTCGGCCAAGATAGCTACTAACAACGGAGAGCATGCAAGATCATAAACAACATAGAGATAACAAAAGATATAATTCAGTACAGCAACTTAATCATAAACACCAATATTCATCGGATCCCAACAAACCAACATCATAGAATTACATAACGGTGATCTCAATCATGTAGGGCAGCTCATGAGATCTAAACATGAAGCACATGGTGGAGAAGACAACCATCTAGCGACTGCTATGGACCCATAGTCCAAGGTAGACTACTCACTCATAGCTCCGGAGGCAAGCATGGCGATGAAGAAGACCTCCGGTGGCGATTCCCCTCTCCGGCAGGGTGCCGGGAAGAGCTTCTGAACCCTCCCGATCTTCGGGTCGACGGCGGCGGCGGATCGCGATGTGTTCTGGAAATCTGATCGGGTACTTAGGTTTTTTTCCGTCGGGGGGTCTTTATAGGCGGAGGGACGATGTCAGAGGAGGGGCCAGGCGCCCTCACACAGGGGTGGCGCGGCCAGGGGTAGGGCCGCGCCGCCCCCTTGTGTGGGGCCTTGGTGGCCCCCCTCCGACACTTCTTCGGATGTCTGGAAGCTTCCGGGAAAAATAAGACTTCAGGAACTTGTTTCGTCCAATTCCGAGAATATTTCCTGTGTATCACTTCTAAAACACAAAAACAGCAGAAAACAGGAAACTGGCACTGTGGCACTTCGTTAATAGGTTAGTTCCGGAAAATGCATAAAAATGCCACTAAGTGTAACGAAACAATATGCAAATGGTGTAAAAACAAGCATGGAGCATCAAAAATTATAGATACGTTTGAGACGTATCAGAGAGGCCTCCAGACTGGCGTGGAGCAGCAGGAAATGGGCGCGGCGGCCGGGGACAAATCTGCAAAGGCTGGAATCGAGAGAAGGCGGCTGGAATTGAGTTGAGGCGCCAGGAACGGGCGTGGCGGTCGGAATTGGGCGCGAGGCGGCCGGAATCGGGAGAGGAGGCGGCCGTAATCGGGTGCGGCGGCCGGCATCAGGAGCATGGTGGCCGGAATCGGGCGCGGTGCGGCCAAAATCGGCGCGCGGTGGCTGGAATCTAGCGCATGATGGCCGGAATTGAGCTCATGGCGGCCAGCTCCCATATGTAATGGGGGGGGGACGGCAGAAAATTTTCCCCCCATACGAGATGTAGCAGCCGACGCCCCCCATAGGGCTGAAAAAGCCTCCACCGGTGCCCGTATGGGGGGGGACGACTGGAGAGTCTCTTAGTGCTTGGAAGTTGTGCATGCTGAGGCTCCCTAGCATTTTTGGCTTGCACACCAGATCCCAAGCTTCCTTGCCATTACCTTCCCTTGTATTGTCTGCTCCTTTCCTGAAAAAATGACGACATATTTTGTTGATGGTTTTGATCACCCATGGTGGCAAATCTAGTGATAGCATGTGATGTACAGAGAGCATCATTAGCATGGTTTTGGGCAGAATAAGCCTGCCTCCCTCTGTCAGCAGAACTGTTCCATGCAGCTAGCCTTCTAGCCAACTCGTCGAGCAATGGTTGCCAGTCACTTTTATTCAGCTTCCTCGGCGACAATGGAATCCCTAAATACTTGCAGGGAAACTCGTTGATCTGACACGGAAATGCTGGCATAATTTCCTCCAATCTTGTCGCCTCACACTGGATTGGCATAATGACACTTTTGGATAAATTTGTGTGCATCCCTGAAGCATCACCAAAACATTTGAGTAGCTAGTGTGCAACATTTAGCTATGCCTCACTTGGTCTGATGAACATAGCAACATCATCCGCATACATTGAAACCCTATGTATTACACCCCATCTTGTGAGAGGTTCAGACGGACATGCCTCTTCTGCCTTGCTAAAAACTGATGTCAGGACATCCATCATCAAAATTAATAGCCGAGGAGATACCGTGTCCCCCGTCTAAGCCCTCGCGCATGAAAGAATTTGATCTCCCAGAAAACCATTGACTAGCACCTTTGTATTTCCAGTACATAGGAAAGTTGTGATCCAGTAGCAAAACCTTGGCCCAAAGCCCCGCCTCCTCAAAACTTCCAGCAAAAATGGCCATGAAAGAGAGTCAAATTCCCGAGCGATATCCAATTTCAGAAAAGAGAGAGCAGGCGATCGTCTATGATGGAAAGTCTTCATCGTTTGACTGACTAGCATTATGTTGTCTTGAATAGTCTGTCCCTTCATGAAAGCACCCTGGTTTTTTACGATCAGATCCTCCAGCTTGGGTCTGCGAGAGAGTGCTTTTGAGAAGATTTTTGCTAATGTTGTGGATTAGGCTTATCGGTCTGAAGTCCCTGATGTATTTCACCTCCTCCTTTGGCAGCAATGTGATGAAATCATTGTTAAGTGACAAGAAATTTCATGCGTCTGCTGTCATGAGCTGCACTATTGCATGCATAAAATCACTCTTGATCACCGGCCAACAGGCTTGATAAAACATGAATGAGAATCCATCCGGGACAGGTGCTTTGTCCGGGGGTAGGGCTTTGATAGCCTCTAAATCTATGCTTCACTGAAGTCCAAGTCCAATTCTGAGAGCTCAACTGCTGGGAAATCTAGGTTTAAGAGATTCAATGTTGCTTGTCTTGCTGCTGATGTACCAATGAGTCCTTGAAAAAATTCAGAACTTAGCCCATTTGATAAGTTATATCTTGATGTCTGAGAACTTCTTTCTAGAGAAGAGCTTGTTATATCTTCATTTGATAATAGTGGAAGAAGATTGGGGTGGCTTCGCCCTGTGATTTTTTGCTGAATTGAGAGGATTTCTACATAAAAGGATCGATGCCCCCTATGTGTTGATTTGATACTTCAGTTCTGACTTCTGAAATTTAAGCACCAGATCAAATATTGGCTCTCAGTGACCAAGTGCTTAGACTTTATCCTTCCGGCACAAGCAACGATACATGAGTTAATATACAAGTCGAGCTAAAGTTTACATTGATTCCGCTACGTATTTTCATATCACATTTAAGTGTGTGCTAATCTCCATTAAGGGGTTAATAGGTATGCCCAACTTTCCCAACAGGCATTGTACTAGCTTGCAAATACATTTTAAATTATTATGGTTGTGTATGTCGATGAATGAAAATAAGGGTGGGCATCCTTCTTTCATAAATAGAAAAAATCAATCACATTACATCCTTAAAAGAAAAATATATTTACATAAAATAGTTAAAATATAAAATATTCTCATTTTTTCAATAAAGAGCGCTTTATTACTTAAAGTTTAAGTATTACACCCGTCTCTGCATAACTAAGATGCACACAGCCCAAACCGAAGTCAACATTTGATAAAAAAGCAAAATTACATATCATAATGAGCAATTGTAATCTCGCCTAAACTGAGGGACCGATACAAAAACTATGCGGCCTTCCATGTTGGGAAAAAGTATCCCTTGTCGTAGCCTCCAATCGCGCACAGACCTCCGTAAAGAGGTCTCTGTCCTCCACCCTCTGAAGAGAGAACCATAAACGTAGTGTGCTGATACCTCGGTAAATAAC
The DNA here is from genome assembly GCA_007115705.1 of Dactylis glomerata. NCBI lineage: Eukaryota > Viridiplantae > Streptophyta > Magnoliopsida > Poales > Poaceae > Dactylis > Dactylis glomerata. The sequence goes on from QXEO01000170.1 coordinate 4,977,791, forward strand.
CTGCAACATGGAAGATTATTTGTCATTAAACACTTGATCATTCCTACATAGCCATAACCAAATAAAGGCAATCGCTCCCACCCTAATATGCTTTTTGAACCTATGGTCTATACCTGACGAGGGGTTAACTCGACAAATTTCCTAGATGAAGGACTTAGGATCGGGGAGATAGGGCATCGGATGAACTCGAAGGTAAACTCAGTCAAACAAGGTGGCTATGAAGGTAAACATGGGTGTAGAACCTGGCTTGCTTTCAATCTGTCTCACACCGTCCCCTCCTGGCCCCTATATATAGATGGCCAGGTCTCGAGGATCGGGTGGGATCCAACATAGATTATAATATCGATATACGACATGAACTCGTATTTTGACTAGTATTACAATTGGGCCTAGATTAACGGGCCCCAGGGGTACTCAACTGACGGGCTCTATTATCTATACCCTTGTCAATACCGTTAAGCCAATTACCAAAAATATTGGCAATACTGCATGGCGGATATAAGGTTGAAGCTATTTGGATGACTGACCATACAGAATGTGCGAAACGACATTGGAAGAAAAGGTGTTTAATTCTTTCATCTTGAGAACAGAAAACACATTTTCTACAACCATGCCAATTCTGTTTTGCAAGGTTATCTTTTGTTAAGATGACTCTTCTACGTAGGTACCATCCAAATACCTTTATCCGTAATAGAATCTTCAATTTCCAAAGCCTGTTATTACTAACTTTGTCAAATGGAATGTCGGGCTGGATCAAAGCATTGTACATGGAAGCTATAGAGAATTTACCATTCTCATGAAGGTTCCAACGAAATTCATCATGTCTAGGTTCTAAATGGATATCCACCTGACGCAGAAGTAAGGCGTTCCAAGATACGAGCCTCTGACCCAACAAATCTCTTTTGAACGACATGTTCAGAGGGGACGTCTCCAAAACTTTGGCAATAGTATCCCCTTCGTATCGCACAATGTTATACAATGCTAGATATTGTTCATGAAGTGAGGTAGCTCCAAGCCACCTGTCTTCCCAGAACCTAATCTCAGATCCATCTTTAATGGAAAAAGTCCCTAGGCTAAAGAAAAACTTCTTTGTAGCCATCAGGCCAGCCCAAAAGTGTGAATCACCTGTTTCCATAAAACCTGTGATAGTGCTTTTTGGCCAATATATTTCCTTTTAAGAATTGTTTGCCAAGTACCATCCTCGGTGAGTAGCTTAAAGAACCACTTACCAAGAAGCGCCGAATTCTTGACCGAGAGGTCATGAACACCAAGCCCTCCTTGGTCCTTAGGATAGCAAACGACACTCCATTTGGCCAGACGATACTTCTTTTTCTCGCTATCCCCTTGCCGGAAGAATCTAGACCAGTAGTAATCCAGTTTCTGAAGAACTCCTTTCGACAATAAAAAGAAGGAGATCATATGCAGTACCATATTCGATAAACCGAATTGATTAGCACTAATCTCCCTCCTAAGGACAACAACTTGCCTTTCCAACTAGATAGGCATTTTTGAAGTCTCTCTTCAACAATCTTCCATTCGGCAAGTGTGAGTCTCCGATAATGTATCGGAATACCCAAATACCTTATTGGAAATTGGACTTGCCCACAACCAAATAAGCTGGCATAGGCATCGACCTCATTAATAGCCTCGCCAAAGCAGAACAACTCGCTCTTATGGAAATTTATTTTGAGCCCAGATAATTGCTCAAACGTTGAAAGTATTAACTTCAGGTTTTGTGCTTTCTCCAAGTCATGTTCCATAAAAATAATTGTGTCATCGACATATTGAAGGATGGATAAACCCCCATCCACAAGGTGGGGAATAACTCCTTCAATGAGACCATTATTCTTTGCACATTCGATCATGATAGCGAGCATATCAGCCAGTATATTAAATATCATTGGTGATAGTGGATCGCCCTGACGAAGACCCTTAAGTGTCTGGAAATATCTACTAGCATTGTCATTGATTTTGATGGCGACACTTCCTCCAGACACAAAAGAATTAATCAACGCACGCCACTCAGCTGAAAAACCTTTCATTCTGAGTGTTTGTTGAAGGAAAGACCATTTAACTTTATCATAAGCTTTTTCAAAGTCTAATTTTAACAAATCCCCATTTAATTTTTTTGAGTGTAGTTCATGAACTGTTTCATGTAAAGTTACAACACCATCAAGGATGTTTCTACCTTGCATGAAAGCAATTTGTGAAGGACGAACTACAACATCAGCAACCATATTAAGTCTTATGGTGGCTACTTTTGTGAAAATTTTGAAACTAACGTTAAGAAGGCAAATGGGTCTGTATTGTTGAATCCTTTCTGCCTCATTAACCTTAGGTAACAAAATCATCTCACCAAAATTAAGACGAAATAGCTCTAATTGTCCAGCATGAAGAAAACCAAACAATTCAAGCAAATCCCCTTTGATAGTGTCCCAGAAAATTTGGTAAAACTCAGCTGGGAAACCATCGGGACCCGGTGCTTTATTGTGTTCCATTTGGAAAATAGCCTTTCTAGCCTCTTCTTCCGAATACTCGGCTATTAGAAGGTCATTCTCCAGAGTGGAAACTTGGGGTATGTCATCCGTACGGGTCTCATCCAATGAGAAGTTGCCTTCCTCTGGAGCCCCAAACAGATTTTTATAATAATTAGTTATGTAAGATTTGAGATTATCCGACCCCTCAATCGTACCTTCATCCTGAACAAGAGAATGAATACGTTTCTTCCTATGTCGCCCATTGGCAACACTATGGAAGTATCTAGTATTAGAATCCCCTTCTAGGATAAATTTGCTCTTGGAGTGTTAGTACCATTTGATTTCCTCCTCACGATGGAGGCAGGCTATCTTCGCATAAGCTTGATTTTTGATGTCAATCTGTTGCGAAGATAAAGGGTTGATCTCAGCCAAGGCCTCCAAATCGTCAATGATTGATGAGAGTCTTTGCTTTTCTTTTTTAAGAACACCCGACACATGCCTCACCCAACCACTGAGGTGACTACATAAAGCACGTAGCTTGGAATTCCACCTTTGTATTGGGGATGAAGCAGTAGTAGGTTTTTCCCAAACATTCTTAACCATGTCCTAGAAACCTTCGCGTTGTAACCATCCAAGTTCAAATTTGAACCTATGGTTATTATGTGGCCTAGGGATTCCAGTGGTTAAAAGAATGGGAGCATGATCGGAAAGACCTTCAATACGCTCCAGAGCACGTACAGAAACTAATGGGAATTTAGATTCCCAATTTGCATCCATCAGTACCCTATCGAGCTTCTCGAAAGTCGGTTCTGGGAGACTGTTAGCCCAGGTGAATTGCCTTCCAATCATTGTAACCTCTCGAAGATCCAAGCTATCAATGACAGTGTTGAACATGAAAGGCCAATGATCATAAAACCGGCCTTTGCTTTTCTCATGCCGGAACCTAAGCAAATTGAAATCGCCCCCAATTAAAATTGGGTCTGGATTATCCTTTGCCAAGTTAACCATCTCACAAAGAAAGTCGGCCTTAAATTCATTCTGAGCAGCCCCATAGACTGCAACCAGACTCCATATGAAATTATCGGCTCTGTTACGGATGTGGAGTTTAATGTGATAATCTCCACCCGAACGGTCCAAAACTTCCATGGTGTCTACACGTACTCCAAGAAGAATGCCACCCGACCTACCTCGTGGTGGCTGAGAAGTCTATTCAAACTCTACCCCACCTGAAAGGCGATCTAGTAGTGTTTGAGAGAAATCCCTTCTTCCTGTTTCTGAAATAGCAACAAAATCTAGATTGTGATCATTTATGCAATGAGCAATATGTAAATGTTTAGCCAAGTCACGAAGACCTCTGCTGTTATTAAACATACCATTCATTATGATACAATTTTAATAAACCGGGAGTGAATTTTCATCACGGTAAAGTCCTTTGCAACAGAGGTGAGCTTGCACTCTAATTATATAAGTTTCAAACCCATTCCACTTTCTAGTAGGCCAACCAGCTGCTACTCATGACGTCTTCGGCAGAGATGTCAAATCATGTGTGGCCGGAAGTCGCTACACGCAACGTCTCATGACGAGTTTTCAAGTCATGCGTGGTCCTAGGTGATACTCACGACGTCTCTTTTCGGTAGAATTAAGTCATGGCTATTTCTGTTCGATCGAATGTTGTGCGACAGTGACTGGAGATGTGGAGGTTTTGGGCATCATCGACTTCCATTCTCTCATGGAGCGACATCCGGTTAGCGAGGAGTCGTTAGCCAAGCAAATGATGATGGTAGAAGCTACTTCAATAGCGAGTTTGGACACTTTGGTGGAAACACTTTATTACCTGAGAATACCGACTCATGCCTCCATCGCGCCTTTATTGAAGGTGGTGGCTCGAAGCTTGACTTTATGAATGAAAATCCCTAGATTGACCTGATGTTGGACTCGTCATCATAGGCGCACGTGTTGTGATTCCTTTTTGAAGGTTTTGCTTAAAAGTTGTGTATCTTCTGAGACATGAGGTACTATCGGCTTGGCTTTATTATAAGTTTAGTTGTAGTCTGGTTGAGGTACTATCGCGAGAAATGAGGTCTGAGGATGTTTTTTTATTCTTCGGGCTAGCCTGACTTTTAATAATATAGGGCTATATGCATCAATTGATTTACAAACAGGACTTATCCTCATTTTCAAAAAAAAAGTAGGCCAACGTGCAGGCTGCAACCCTAAATCACCCTCTTGATCTTTACTCTAATAGTAGTCCTAATCTACTTGATAACATCAGCGAGACCTCTGTATCTCCTTCCACGACAACACTTCCTCTAGGATTAGATGATCCACATATATGTCTTGTTCATTGTTTTTCACTCAGCCGCTAAGGCACCCATCAAATCAAGGGCCTGATTTTTGCGTTTTCCTTGGAGATTACAACTTTGCTGGATATTTTAGCACTAGATAGTATACTAGGTTTTACTTTCTTTTTCGAAATGGATACATAGCATACTAGGTTTCACTATAATTTAAAATTTTCATCAAACAATGTTTAAAAGTCTTATAAAGCCACATGAAGCTTGGGTATTTGATTATACATGGATTCAACTATTCAATAGTAGAAAGTTTCAAAGGATCCTGCTTACGGCGTGGTGCCTTTGGAAACACTAAAACGAGCCGTCTTTGATAACAGTCGGTCTTCTATCGCGTCCCTGCTTGACACGATCAAGACGGAGACACGTGCATGGGCTGAAGCGGGGGCTCGTGGTGTTCGACTTTCCTAGGCTAGCTTTTTTGGGTCAAGTTATATGGCGGGATGTTTACCCTTTCTAGGACTTATTACACAAATCTTCTTTTCTATCAATGCGTCGAAGCGCAATGCTTATTGTATTTTCGCGGAAAAAAGTTTGGCTCAGCCTTAAACACTCCAGATTCATTGATACGGAGTAACAAATAACACAAACTAGTACTGTAGCATTTTGTGGTTGGCTACGCCGTCTCGGCGGCGTCCCAGGACTGTCTTTCTACTACCCTTTCAACGCGCGCGAAGCCCTTCCAAAATGATAACAAGATAGAGCGGCAACTATGCAAAATGTTGAAAGGCGGTTTCTTCAACAAACAAACAAAAAGAAGCGTTCAAAGGCGGTGCCAACTGCCAAGGCGTTCAAAGGCTCTGACCATTCAGTCGGCTGATCCAGAGAGCGAACCGACTGCCGGAGTTGCTTTCATTTGCAGGTCAACATATGCGACGTTTCCTCCAATTTCTTCTCATCAAGAGAACCTCCGCTCCATAAATAGAACGAATCCACGCCACGCCTCAACACTACACTGCAGTTGCTACTCCTATCCATTACCGTCTACCGATCGTCCGAAGCAAAAGAAAAGAGTGCAAATCAATGGCGAGGCACCAGGCCGACCTCGTCAGGTGCACGCGGCTCCCGGGAGTGTCCGCCGGCCGCGTCTGTGCCGCGCACGATGGCCGGTGCGTGGCCTGTGACTCCATGGTGCGGCCGGCCGTGCTCGCCCGCGTCTGCGACGGCTGTGGCCTGCACGGCGGCGGCGGGAGGTGCGTGGTGTGCCGCGCCGGAGGAGTGGCGGACGCGTGCTACTGCAAGGGGTGCGTGCAGATGGAGAAGGACCGGGACAGCTGCCCGGCTGTCGTCAACATCGGGGCGGCGCGCACGGACGCCTTCTACGAGTACGGCTTCAAAGCAAGGACATGACACTTGCTCGTCTAAAAACAAAATCTCGTCTCCGTGTTGTTCCCATATCATCGAAAGAAGGACTCGCTTCACCATTTGAACTCGACTGGGCTGCAGAATACTTACGTTTCTTAGTCATGGCATAGGATCCAGATCCATTGTTGACTAGCATTTGACTGCCAACAAATTGTTCTGGCTCCTTTAGGTCAACAGATAGCACAAGATATAATTCACAAGTGATAAACAAGATATAAGTACTTCAAGCACGATGGCTATCACAAGGAAATAAACTCGGGTATAGAGATAACCGAGGCACGCGGAGACGAAGATGTATCCCGATGTTCACTTACATAAAGTAAGCTAATCACCGTTGGAGAGATGCGGGTAACCACGAAGGCCCCCGAACGCCACGAAGGCTCACCTTCTTCTCCGAGTCCCCCACGAAGCTAGGGACCCCTTCTTATGGTTAGCTTTTCCTCCACTCCGGAGATGGCAAGCTCCACAACCACTTCACAACTCCCACGAAGGGGAAGCCCGGGCCTCTTCACAATCTTCCACGAAGAGGACACCGTGGCACAATTACCGAGCCAACTAGGAGGTCACCCTCCAAGAGTAACAAGCTCACGGTCTCTCACTCGAACTAATCATAATGGAGAGCTCAACACTTATGCAAGAATGCAAAGCAAGAACACAAGGGAAAGTGCTCAAATCCTTCTCTCTCAAATCCCACCAAAGCAACAAATGCTATGGAGGAGATTAGAGAGGAAGAACAATGGTGGAGGTCAACAAATGACCCCAAGATCTAGATCCAATGGGTTCCCCTCACTTAGAGGAGGAATTGATTGGTGGAGTTGTAGATCTAGATCTCCTCTTCCAAATCCCTCAAAAATATGCAAGAATCATTGGAGGGAAGAGAGAGGGAGCAAGCTCAAGAGATTCAACAATGGAGGTGAGAGAAAAGCTCAAAAACACACTTAGAAAACACCTCCAAACCGTTGGGGAAGAAGCCCCCTTTTATAGGGCAAGAAAACTGCCCGTTACAGAGTTTTCGGGGCGCTCCGGAGCAGAGCCCGGAGCAGCTCCGGATTGCACTCCGGAGTAAGTAGATAGGCACTGCTCAGCCCGGAGCAGAGCCCGGAGCAGCTCCGGATTTGGAAAACTGCAAAAAACCCTCATACGAAAAACGCGATAACTTTTGCATCCGAACTCCGTTTTTAGCAAACTTGGACTTTTTGAAAAGCTTAGAAAAAGTACTACAACTTTATGCAGCGAAACACCAAGAAATGTCAAGAGGAAAAATACGAAATATGGAGAGGTGTGAAACCTTCCAAAGTGAAGAACCGGTAAAACCTCTCAACTCGAAAACGCAATATAAGATACATTTGGATTCCGTTTTCGATGAACTTGGGCTTGTTGGAAAGCTAGCAACAGGCTCAAGAACCTCACATGGAGAAACACCAAGAAGCAACAAACTAGGAAGATGCAAAGTATGCAAAGGATTGAGCTCCCTATGACGATGTGATCAAGTTACCCAACCGAAAGCCCCTCTTGATAGTGCGGCTATCTATCCTATAACCCGGTCTCCCAACAAACACCTTGAGACCGGTAAAAGGAAAACCTAGCAAGGACATACCTTTGCCTTGAGCATCCCGCTTGATCTTGATGATGATGCTTCATGCTCTCATCAAGTCGGAATGCTTCACTTGATCATTGTTGCTTCGTGAAGACTTTAATTTGCTCCCCCATAAACCATTATGGGATAGCTTTGTTAACACTCATCTTCACAAGTCCATTATCACCAAATGGACGACAAGCCTCAAACATATGATCTTCTTGAGATGCTTATCTTGAACTTTCACAACTCAACCTTGATAAAGAACATCATTTGATTTCATTCTCCCATGGGCCATATTGAATCCTTCTTTTGATGTAAGCCCATGGGAAGATACTTGATTCCACTATTCTCTCTTCATCTTGGTCAACCTTGTATCTACTCATGCTCTATCGAATCTCTCTTAAGATGCATAGGGAATTCTTCATTTGATTGCATGCTCTAAGTCTTGGTCAACCATGGCTCAACTCATGAGACCATCGTGACCTCGACATAGAGACATAACTTGAATTCTTCTCATGTAACCAAACTCTCAAGATCTTGAGACTCCTTGGCTTAGCACATAAGCTAGAGCATGGAATACTTGAGTTCTACACAAGAACAACATCTTTATTTCTTCTTCTTGATCATATTGGATTCATCTCTTCTATTCAATGATCTTGATGCCAATACTTAAGATATATCTTTATCTTCATGGCATCCAAGCCTTGAATCCAACACATGGACTTCAAGCAATTCCTATGAACAATTCCTTTATAAAAAGCTCAATGAGAATATTAGTCCATAGGGATTGTCATTAATTACCAAAAACACACTTAGGGGCAATTGACCCTTACACTAGTGGACACACTCCCAACAATATAACATGAATGAACAAATAAATAACTTCTCTCCACTATGGTACTCTGAATTACTCTCCTATTGAATAACACTAATCATTGTGTAGTGGCTACAGAAGCACCCCTTAAAGTTCATCAAGTACTTGACAAACACCACTCATAGAGATATCCAAATCAAAGCACAATTCAAGATAGAAATCATTGCAACTTAGACCAAGTACTAACACGGTGCACACACTGTCAACATTACACCATGAAAGGAGGAATAGATCACTCAATACTATCATAGTAATAATTACTCTCATAATCCACAAGAGATCACGATCATAGCCTAAACCAAGTACCACCACGATGCACGCACTGTCACCGTTACACCATGGCAGGAGGAATAGATTACTTTAATAACATCACTAGAGTACACTATAATAATTAAGCATAGGAGTAGCATAATATCTGAATAATAACATCTACTTGTTCAACATGATACAAAGCTCACGATCACATAAAGATCACATCATGGGAGAGAGAGGTGAACCACATAGCTACCGGTAGAGCCCTCAGCCCCGGGGAAGAACTACTCCCTCCTCATCATAGGAGACAGCAAGGTTGATGGAGATGGCGGTGAGGTCGATGGAGACGGCGGAGACGGTGATGGAGATCGATGGAGATGGCTCCGGGGGCACTTCCCCATCCCGGCAGGGTGCCGGAACAGAGACTTCTGTCCCCCGAAATTCGTCGGCGGTGGCGGCGGAACTACGGAACTCTTTCTGGAAAATTGCCGAATCCCTTAGGGTTTTCCGTCCCGAGGCTTCTTATAGGCGAAGGGGCGATGTCAGGGGTGGGACCAGGCGCCCTCACGCATGGCTGGCGCGGCCACGGCCCTGGCCGCGCCACCCCTGCATGTGGGGCCCCTGTGGCCCACCTCCTACTCCTCTTCGGATCTCTGGAAGCTTCCGGGTAAAATAAGACTTCAGGATGAGGTTTCGTCCAATTCCGAGAATATTTCCTGTGTATCACTTCTGAAACACAAAAACAGCAGAAAACAGGGAACTGGCACTGTGGCACTTGTTAATAGGTTTGTTCCGGAAAATGCATAAAAGTGCCACGAAGTGTAATGAAACAATAGGCAAATGGTGTAAAAACAAGCATGGAGCATCAAAAATTATAGATACGTTGGAGACGTATCAGCATCCCCAAGCTTAACTCCTGCTCGTCCTCGAGTAGGTAAGTGATAATCAAAAGAATAATTTTTGAGGTGACATGCACCTACACAATCTTGATCATATATGTAAGCATTGTGAGCTGGGATCATAAGAACTTAAAACATGGGCATGAAGATATAATCTTGACAATAAGAAACTTAGCAACCATGTTATAACATGAAAATGAACACAAACAAAAGATCATGAAAATGAAACAATGAAAGTCAAACGTGTGTTCAAATCATAAGGAAAAACATACAAATGGTTTTCAGCTTGTCCTTCATAGAGAGCAAAACATAAATGCATAGGACACCTTCAAGTTTAAGAGGGCGACTAGATACAAATAATTTGAGAACAAGTGAAATGAACAATATGAATCAATCAATGAAAACTTTGGGACAATGCACATTATACTCAGAATGACAACTATGCTCTCTTAGATGGTGCATAAAGGTAGAAGGTGGAGACTCAACATAAAAGTAAAAGAAAGGCCCTTCGCAGAGGGAAGCAGTGATTAAACATGTGCTAGAGCTTTTCATTTGTAAAACAGAGAGATAAAAATTGGTTTTGAGAGGTGGTTGTCTTTGTCAACGACTGGCAATGGGGTTCTTACTATCTTCCATACAAAAATGAAGCAAGTTTTTGAGAGACAGATTGGCACTTTTGTGCTCTTTTATAAAGCTTGGCACTCCTCCCCACCTTTTTTCCTTTCACAAACCATGGCTAACCGATTCCATCGGGTGCCCACCAACATTCACATACCATGGAGGAGTGCCTTTTTTCTTTTTTTTTTCTATTTTTGGAATAACCAATATGGAAGATAGCAAATCCGACCACTACGTCCCCATGAGCTGAAAACAGTGTCACAAAATGAGAAGTATTTTGAAGGTTTTTTGCAAGGTAGCACATGAAAATTTACTTAGAATGGCTTACAAATACCATGCATAGGAATTTATAGTGGACACAATGGCAAACTTGGTTTTTGGGAGTTGGATGCACGAGTAGAGCTCATACTCAGTACAAAATGAGGGCTAGCAAAAGACTGGGAGCGACCAACTAAGAGAGCAATAACGGCCATAATCATGCAAAGCGACAAAGCGACATTAAAAGAAGCATAAGATGGCATCAAAAGTCAAAAACTAAATGATCATAGAGGCTATTGGCGACTTTGTATGAGTCTAACATGTGTGAGCATGTGCCAAGTCAACCCAAATAAAGCATCAAAGGAGAAAACCAAATAAATGCTTCCATATAATAAAAACAGCGCATGATTTTTTCAAAGGCTCATTAAGCAATCTCAGTTATTTGAGACAAGTCATGCTATAGCAAAACCACTAAGCATACTATCAAAAAGACATCAAGCACGACATGAAAAAGCCTAGGCCGCAGTCTACACAAGCTCCTTCTTGTACCACTATTTTGCATAAAGCTTTTTCTCTTTTCCAACACCATTTGAAATTTTTTAAGACACCTCTTTTGATGAAAACCAATAAAGATCAGAGGCAAAAATACACCTTGATGAAAAGGTATGACAAGGTCTGAACGCAAATCAAGGCGAAAACGAAAACCAAAAGCAGTAGCAGAAAAAGAAGAACACTCGGTGAAATTGTAAGAATGAAAAGCAGAGTGTTCTTGGCAAATGAAAAACGGAGTTCATCTCCCTCCAAAACAACATGATGTGATCAAACCATTTATTGCAGCAAACAACACAAAAGAAAACTGAAAACTAAAATAACTGACGCTCGAAGAAAAACGCATAGTGCATAAAGCAATAAAAATATAGTGTATTGAAAGGTGACCTGATTTTTGCCGATGAAGAAGGGGTGCCTCGGGGGCATCCCCAAGCTTTGACGCTTGTACTTCTTGGATATTTCTTGGGGGTGATGCATGGGCATCCCCAAGCTTGAGCTTTTGTCCATTCTTCAACTCATCTCATCATTCTCCAATCCCTACACTTGAAAACTTCCTTCATACAAAACTAAACACAATTCTATTAGCAACATTAGTTTAAGCATAACATATAATCAACCTATTTTTGCTTTAGGTTTCAACTCAAAACCACCACATATATAGCAAATACTACTGTAGCAACTTCCCCAAAAAGTTCTGTGATAAAAAGAACTCAAAAGAAAGCGATAAAGCGGCAAACACAAATATTGGCAGAAATCTATCAAAACAGAACAGCTGACAAAGGCCGAATTTTTGAGGTGTTTTCTGTTGCTCAAATCAAAAAGTGTTCAACTAATGAAAGTTTGGATATAACCTGGGGCATATGCACAAGAAATCGCAGGTCCAAAAGATATACAGAGAATTTATACGAATTTTTACGGTGCAGCACCGAAAACAGTTTCAGGACAGCAACATCCCCAAATCTTACCTCACTCAAATTAGAGGCTTCTCTTGGCACAAAAACGAAATAAAAAGGATAAGGAGCGGTTATTACAGTAGTAATAACTTCCAAGACTCAAATAAAAGAAAAAGTACTGAAAGTAAACAATGGGTTATCTCCCAAGAGTGCTTTTCTTTAACGCATTTGAGCTAGGCGTAGTAATTTGCAAAGATGCTCACGTGGGCGCCATATAAAAGCTTGAGGCAAAGGCGCCATATAGGAACTTAAAGCAATAGAGAGCATCAAAAAGCAAGTATGGAACACATTTAAATCTAAACCACTTCCTATGCATAGGAATCTTGTAAGAAAATAAATCAACGAGGCACATAGTAGCAAGCATGGATAGATAAAACAAGTGCCACTTCAAGATTTGCAACATAAAGAGGGGAAACTTAATATTGTTGAGATCCATCAAACCATGTTTCCCTCTCTCATAATAACTTTCAGTAGCATCATGAATAGAACTAACAATATAACTATCACATAAAACATCCCTATCATGAGCCACATGCATAAAAGAGTTAATACTCACCACAGGAACAATAGTAGTAGGAGCAGATTCAACAGAATAATTATTCTCATCACCATAATTATCAAAAATAGGAGGCATATTGTAATCATAACTAATTTTATCCTCAATAGTAGGTGAACTGAAAATATTCTCTCCCATGGCGCTGGGGACTCGTGGGATTGGGGAAACCATACAGGGAGAGAAGGAGAGAGATTATCGCATGATGAGTAGCGCCTGAGGGAGCGGCCTGCCTGATTTTGTCGCGCCCCAACTACCACCGCGCCGCGTTGGAGTATGCCGACGAGCAAAGGTTGGGTTATGCCTAGGCCGTGCCGGAGGTCTGCGCCTTGCAAGCCATGGATAGAGATGCCGTGCGCGGGACAAGGTATTTGATAGGGGAGGCCTTCGCGACGAAGGACTCGCCCAAAGCGGCGTCTTGCCGCGACGGTTGTCGACCTCCGCCTCGCCGCGAGGACTGCCGAGCTCCGCCTCGTGCGCCCCCTTCATCCCCAAGACAACCTGATTGGCCCGTCGAGTTCAGGGAATACGCCGAGCGACATGGGGATTGGGACATAGCAGAGCGAAATTCAGATTTCTCCATCGCCCTAGCAGCACCACAACACCTGCGCCTTTGGCCTGGCTTCGCCAGCGTTGCCCAGGACAGTGCTGCATGTCCCAGCGGTTGGCACCTGTCTCTCTTCCAATTGGCAGCTCGATCTCCCCACGCCTCCCTCACGATGCACGTCGGCGCGGAAGCAGACGACGCAGAAGACCTCTGTCTCCTCGGGGGAGAACCACGATGCTTAGCTAGACATGCATCACCTTACCAACGGCGCAAGCAGCAGCAGAAGCACCTGACTAGAATAAACTTGCAAGTTCACTGCATGTTCACTGTTATCTTGGCTGAAGTACTGAGCTATGAGCTAACCATTATGAGGTCTGAAATATGAACCAGAGCGACTTGTTTCAATTGCGGTCCTAACAACAACAAGTGGTTTGTGTTGAGATATGAGTATGACCGTCATTCTCTGAATTTATTGAAAAGTCTGAAATCATTCCATTCCCTGAGGAGATGTGACTAGCAAACTAAATGCTCTGAACCTATAAACTTTAAGCTATGAATTTCTGATGAATGCAGTATCAAATGAATGCTATTAAGCATTGTTGTACTTTTAATGATGACCGGTTAGTTTCTATTGTTACATGTCTATGCAGAGGATAGGGCACACAAGACGACTAGGAGCACCACCATGAGGAGAGATACGAACAAGCTGGGTTTCTTCCCGGTTCTAAAGATGAAGAAGAACAATTCTTCCTTTTTTTGGTAATTGGTTATGTTCTCACATTTCAAGAATTTAACAAGATCACTTGATCTACTTTCGACTGTACTAAAGAACGATTCTTAATTTTCAATAATTTAATTGATTATGTTCTCACGTTTCAATAATTTAACTAGATGCAGTTGTTAAATTTTACATAATGTGCTTCTATTGTAATTTAACTATTCAAGGTTAGTGTCCACTAAGTTGCAACTGCCATGGTTGTGCACTCTATGTGCATTAAATGCATTAAAAATGTTTTAGAAAACTTGTTCTATTTTCCTTTTGGAATGAGAATTATAGCGCAGATGGGCAGATGGGTCTATGATCAACTTTGAAGCCATGAAGTTCACGAATTACATATAAAACTAGGAGGGAGGGAAAGAAGTCATAGTAGCAATTTAGCAGAACAAATGGAGATTGAAAATGAATACAAGATAAATTCCTCATTGTTGGACTATTGGACCTTTGTGGATATAGTTATACTTTGATTTAACCTAGGGAATGCAAGCCTCACGACTTCGACATCCTTACCACTATGGGCAGGCATGAGCGGCCTGTTGAAGAGGACGAAGGCCTGACAGGAGATTGAATCTTAAAGGATGGTTATGATGATCCGAGAATTACACCTAGCCTAGACTAGATATTTCCATGTCCTTTAACACATGTATGAACAATTTAAATGAAGTAATGCTTAAGTCCTATCTTGAAAGTTAATGTCTAAGGGCATATTGTTGTAGTTCAATCCATTATGAATATATATGTTGGTACTTTAGCCAGCAATTTTGGTCACTTAAATTGATGTTGTAGGGACATTATGTGGGAAGTTTTCAATGTCTCCTCAGCATGGAAAGTGAATGAAAATTGAGAAGTAACTAGCTACGGTGGGAGACAGGGGAAGATCTAGCATCTTTCTAGCCTAGGTGGCCGCCCGGGCTTAGCATCGTTAAAATGTTGTATTTGAGGTGGTTTGTTTTTGTGATGTAAGGAGAAAGAAAGCAAGTTATATTTAGGGTGGTTTGTTGTTGCAATGTTGCTCGTTTTGTATAAAAAATGTAAGGAGAAAGAAAATAAGTTTTGCCTTCTTACAATATGTGGATGAAAAAGAGTAACCGCGAGATAGGGAAAAAGTGAATATGGCGCGGATTAAAAGGGGCCGTGGTATGTAAAAAAACCAAAAATTGTTTCGTACGTAAAAAAAAAACCGTTCATGCTTTCGTCCGTCGGTCCTTCGCTAATTTTGGTCGTCCGTCATTGCGTTAGAATCCGTTTAAAATACGATCGATCCAATCTGTGCCGATCTCTATCTACGTACGCCGTCGCTCTTTTTTGGTTTAGCCCATATAGAAGTTACAAATTAAACCGCAGTCTCTCCCTGTTTTCATCTTCTTCCTACCCACCCCGTGCCTCAGGTCCGCAGCCGAGCAGGCGATCCTCCACGCCGCCCCTGTGTCCTTGGTCCGCCGCCGACCAGGAGGGCCTCCACCCCGACTTTGTGCCCCGCGTCCACATCCGATCAGGAGACCACCACGCCGCCCAGGTTACCCAAGTCCGTCGTCGACCAGGAGATCCTCGGCGCCGTCCATGTTCCCGAGTGAGGAGGAGGCAACCAGTCGATCCGCCGCGGCAAGATCTTGCCGTGGTCACCGCCATCAAATCCATGCCAGAGCCCATCGTCGCCAGCCGATCTCACTAGAGAGTAAAAAATCACGCCCAAGGCCAGCCATGAGTTCCTTGTCGTGCCCTCACCACTTCCAGTTTCAGAAATTGCAGAGTCTTAAGCACAAACTGCCTCAGCCTCCGTCTCGCTCCCTCCCCAAGCTGAACGATGGCGACCTCCTCCGCACTACGGGGAGTACAGAGTACTCAATTAGTTTCTTGCGACTGCACTCTTACCACTAACAGGCCAAACATTGTTGTCGATCACTGATGGAAGGATGGGCAGTTGGTGTTTCCTCTGAACAAGCTGAGCGAGAAATCCATTTTACATTTCTTTCTAGATTTGTCTTCTATTGGTGTTTTTTCTGTTATAGCCAAGATGTGTATGTGCTAATTTTTTGTCTACTGCAAATCCCGGTGTGGCATTCTGTTCAAACCGAAACCAATTTATGTGTTAGATCGGATTCCTGAATTTTGACTCCCACGCTGCCCTGTAAATTGATTTGCAGGCCATGGGTGCTTTCTCTGAATCAGATAACCTCTGAACAAGCTGAGCGAGAAAGTGATGCCTTGATTTCTATTTCGAATACTTGCAACTTAGACCCATTTAATCTAGATAAAAGGGGTTGAACAATGAATACTGCTAAATTTTTCCCTGTCTAAAACGAACCGCCCAGGTTCAAAGATATCTCATTCATATATAGGCGTTGTTGCTTTTGATCATTATGTCATGTAATAGGCCGTTTTATTTTCTGGATTGTGTACTTTTAGACAGCTGTGTGCATCTTAGGTATGCAGAGGCTGGGTGTAATGCTTAAATCTTTTAAGTAATAAAGCGTCCTTTATCAAAAAAAAATTTACCATGTCATCATCGGAATTCACAACATCATGTTTAGGATCAAATACCTGGGTTCCGAGAGAGCGGATTGGCACAATAAGATCATGTTTAGAATCAAATATTTAGGTTCTTACTGATTATCTTACACTCATTTGGACTTATCAGAATTCAAATATTTTAGAAAGCTGAATTTTGTTACTATCTATTTGGGTTACACAAGATCAAATTGGACGACCCTTTGAAAAAACTAGGAGTTAAATTGGGTTTATTGCAACATGAAAACAAATCTCATTGTCCAGGAAAATTTGAAGATATATTTAATTTTCATCATGACCATTATTTTTCATTTTCTGACCCGTTGCAACGCACGGGTATTGTGCTAGTATATATATATATGCTTTGCTACCCAACACATGTTGTACTACCTTTCGTACTTTTTGTTTCTCAAAACAATATATTTTGCATAAACATGTACCAAAGGGCCAAATCATCTAAATCACTAGTAGAAAAAGGGTCTTTGGTCCAGCACCCAAAAGTCATCTGTCTAGGGTTTGGCTCGCAAATCAGGACCAATGACAGGCCTCGGTCCCGGTTCGTGCCGCCTGGACATCGGTCCCGGTTCATTTCGGAGCATCCGTCCTGGTTCATGGCATCAACCGGGACCAATGTCCCCCGCGCGTGGCACGTGGCGCTCTGCGGAGCATTGGTCCCCCGCGCGTGGCACGTGACGCTCTGTAGAGCATTGGTCCCTGTTTATGCCACGAACCGGGACCAAAGACCCTCCCCTGGCTATAAATAAGCTCAGTCCTTTGCCCTTTGCCACCAAATTTTGCTGGATTGTGTGTGAGGCGTGGGTGCTAGTTTTTTTCCTTTGATTGCACACAAGGTGTTCGATGAAATGTCCGAGCCACACTTAAGTTCGCACAACACGGTATCCTCGGCCGAGGTTAGCAACCTTATCTTCTTCATCTGTAACTGATACAAAAATATTGCATGTGTCCATGTAGGATGGTCATTTTACTATTCACGATATTATTGTAATGGTTAATTATTATGACGCAGATCGATACGCGGATGCGATGGATGTACGGCGACCGACGCGATTCCGATTTTATTGCAGGCCTACATAAATTTATCGATGTGGCTAAGGCAAACAAAGTGGATAATTTTATGCCTTGTCCCTGCGTCGACTGTCAGAACGTGGCGGAGCACTCTGCCCCGAGAATCCTTCAAAGCCATCTACTTCGGAGAGGTTTTATGCCCGGATATTATTATTGGGCCATGCACGGAGAAAGAGGGGTTAGGCTGGAAGACAATGAAGAAGAGGAGGATGATGACAGCTATCCTATGCCGCCTGAAGAATATGGTGATACTGCAATGGAAGACAATGAAGAAGAGGGAGGCGGCAATGAAGAAGAACAACGGGCATCGGATGAGCCCGCTGATGGTCTTGGTCGGGTCATTTCTGATGCAAAGCAACAATGCGATACAGAAAGGGAGAAGCTGAAGTTGGAGGCCATGCAAAAGAATCACAAAAAGTTGTTGTACCCAAATTGCGAAGATGGCAGCACAAAGCTCGGTACCACACTTGAACTGCTGAAATGGAAGGCAGAGACTGGTTTATCTGACAAGGGATTTGAGAAGTTACTGAAAATAATGAAGCCAAAGCTTCCAAAGGATAACGAGCTACCCGAGACAACGTACGAAGCAAAGAAGACTATCTGCCCTCTAGGATTAGATGTGGAGAAGATACATGTATGCATTAATGACTGCATCCTGTACCGCGGTGAGAAGTACGAGAATATGGATAAATGTCCGGTATGCACTGCATGTCGGTACAAGATCAGACAAGATGACCCTGGTGATGTTGAGGGCGATGACGAGCCCCCCAAGAAGAGGGTTCCTGCTAAGGTTATGTGGTATGCTCCAATAATACCACGGTTGAAACGTATGTTCAGAAACAAAGAGCATACCAGGTTGTTGCGATGGCACAAAGAAGAGCGTAAGAAAGACGGGAAACATCAAGAGAAAGTACTCGAACTTTGCAGGTGACACGAAAAACTTATGGTTTGGTCTAAGTACAGACGGCATGAATCCTTTTGGGGAGCAGAGCTGCAGTCACAGCACCTGGCCCGTGACTCTATGTATCTACAACCTTCCTCCTTGGTTGTGCATGAAGCGAAAGTTCATTATGATGCCAGTGCTCATCCAAAGACCGAAGCAACCCGGCAACGACATTGATGTGTACCTAAGGCCATTAGACGATAAACTTTTGCAGCTGTGGGCAGAACCAGGTGTAAAGGTGTGGGATGAGCATAAACAGGAGCCATTTGACCTACGAGCGTTGCTGTTCGTAACCATCAATGATTGGCCTGCTCTTAGTAACATTTCAGGACAGTCAAACAAGGGATACAATGCATGCACGCACTGTTTAGATAAGACTAAAGGTGAAGGTTGTGTACCTGGGGTGTCGTAATTTTTTTCCGATCAATCATCAAGTAAGAAAGAAAGGCAAGCATTTCAACGGTGAGGCAGATCACCGGAAGAAGCCTAAGCTCCCTAAAGGTGCTGATGTATTTGGTATGGTGAAGGACCTGAAAGTAATCTTTAGAAAGGGTCCTGGCGGTCAATCTGTTCCGAAAGACCCCATTACCGGACACACGGCCATGTGGAAGAAGAAATCTATATTTTGGGAGCTTGAGTATTGGAAAGATCTAGAGGTTCGTTCTTCAATCGACGTGATGCACATGACAAAGAATCTTTGCGTGAACCTGCTAGGCTTCCTGAGTGTGTATGGGAAGACAAAAGATACACCAGAAGCACGGGAGGACCAGCAACATATCAAAGACCCATACAACAAGCATACTGATAAAGGCCGTCAATACTTAAGCAGCTACGCTCTTACCAAAGCAGAGAAGGAAATCTTTTTTGAATGCCTGAGTAGTATCAAGGTCCTGGCTGGCTTCTCATCAAATATAAAGGGAATAATAAATATGGCAGAGAAAAAATTTCAGAACCTGAAGTCTCATGATTGCCACGTGATTATGACACAGTTGCTTCCAGTTGCATTGAGGGGGCTTCTACCAGAAAATGTTCGAGTACCCATTGTGAAGCTATGTGCATTCCTCAATGCAATATCTCAGAAGGTAATCGATCGAGAAAGTCTGGAAAGGACAGAAGGAAGTGGTCCCATGTCTTGTCAGTTTTGAGTTGGTGTTCCCCCCGTCCTTCTTCAATATTATGACGCATCTCTTAGTTCACCTAGTCGAAGAGATTTCCATTCTCGGTCCTGTATTTCTGCACAATATGTTCCCCTTTGAGAGGTTCATGGGAGTCTTAAAGAAATATGTTCGTAACCATGCTAGGCCATAAGAAAGCATCTCCAAGGGCTATGGAACAGAGGAGGTCATTGGGTTCTGTGTTGACTTTCTTCCTGACCTTAAGCCAATTGGTGTTCCTGAATCACGGTATGAGGGGAGACTGAGTGGAAAAGGCACGCTAGGAAAGAAAGCAATGATATTTAGGAACGGACATTCTTTGAATCAAGCACACTACACAGTTCTACAAAGTTCTACTTTCGTGGCTCCGTATATCGAGGAACACATGAATGTTGTACGCTCCAAGTTCCCAGGGAAGGATGACTACTGGATTAAAGAAAATCACATGGAGACTTTCGGCACTTGGTTGCATTTACATCTCATGAATGACACCACTATTAGAGATCAGCTCTACTTGTTGGCCGCGACACCATCTGCGACTATATTGACTTTCCAACGGTACGAGATAAATAGGAATACATTTTACACGATCGCCCAAGATAAAAATAGGACCAACCAAAACAGTGGTGTCCGCTTTGATGCAACATGCCAGAATGGGAAAAAGAACACATACTATGGTTACATAGAGGAGATATGAGAACTTGACTATGGACCTACTTTTAAGGTCCCTTTATTTCGGTGCAGTTGGGTCAACATGAATGGAGGAGAGGTAAAGGTAGACCAGCTATAAGGAATGACAACAGTGGATCTCAAGAATCTTGGTTACAGAGACGAACCATTCGTCCTAGCCAATGATGTGGCTCAAGTTTTCTATGTGAAGGACATGTCCTCCAGACTGAAAAAAAGAAAAAATAAGGAAATGAATACATCAGACGATGAGCCCAGGCGTCACATAGTTCTTTCAGGGAAAAGAAACATCGCGGGAGTCGAGGACAAGACAGACATGTCAGCAGATTATGATAAGTTTGATGAAATTCCGCCCTTCACCGTGAAAACTGACCCAAGCATCCCGTTAATAATGAAGATGCTCCATGGTTATGGCCTAAGAAGCCATCATAGGCAAGGGATCGACATACGCGATGAAGGATTCGTACCCTAAACCCTAAACCCTATGTAAATCTATGTAATGTATGAAAACTTTATGTGATGTGTAAATCGAAAATGATAGGTCATTTTGTGAAGGATTTTTTTGTGATGTTTGCAATTTTCCAAGTTCAATATTTTTCCTTGCAACTATGACACATAATATGACACCACGCGAAGGTTTCACATTGTTTGGATCATTTTTGAATTTCTTATGCCCGTTTCAAACTATATTCAAAATGGCGGGCATGAAGCTTCTTAGCCCGGGGCTGAGCCTCGCTAAACTTGAAGTGGATCTCTGTTGAAATAGCATGTTGTGAACCTATAAATGATTTTAAAAAAAATTCACAAGCATTATATCATGTACTTGTAGTTCAAATCTGGGCACCCTCCTACCGATTCAGCAGGAATTTGTCTTTTTCATGAGGGATGGACGGAAAGGTTCCAGATACACCGGTTGGGAAATTGTCCATCTAAGGTGGTCTAGTATTTTTGAAAAATGGGTTGGTACCAATGCCAAACTTTAATTTGGTGGTTCCTTCACAGAACACCCCGATTTCGGCAAATTAAAAATGGAAATTGGCTATTTCGTGCTTCGAAAAGGAAAACTTCCTCCTGCAACATCGTAAGCCATCCCAAGATGCACATTTGTGCACAATATGGGCACATTATCACAAACTATGCCCTGATTCTAGCCATAACATTGGTGGTTTGACCTAAATGCCATGAAACCTCGAACATGATAGGTCATTTTGTGAAGGATTTTTTGTGATGTTTGCAATTTTCCAAGTTCAAAATTTTTCCTTGCAACTATGACACATAATATGACACCACGCGAAGGTTTCACATTGTTTGGATTATTTTTGAATTTCTTATGCCCGTTTCAAACTATATTCAAAACGGCGGGCATGAAGCTTCTTAGCCCGGGGCTGAGCCTCGCTAAACTTGAAGTGGATCTCTGATGAAATAGCATGTTGTGAACCTATAAATGATTTTTTAAAAAATTCACAAGCATTATATCATGTACTTGTAGTTCAAATCTGGGCACCCTCCTACCGATTCAGCAGGAATTTGTCTTTTTCATGAGGGATGGACAGAAAGGTTCCAGATACACCGGTTGGGAAATTGTCCATCTAAGTTGGTCTAGTATTTTTGAAAAATGGGTTGGTACCAATGCTAAACTTTAATTTGGTGGTTCCTGATGACCCACAAGTATAGGGGGTGTATCGTAGTACTTTCGATAAATAAGAGTGTCGAACCCAACGAGGAGCAGAAGGTGTTGATGAGCAGTTTTGATCAAGGAATCACTGTAAATACTAGCAAACAGGTTTTCAGGAGTATTTGGTAATACGAGTAAATAAAGTGCGAGTAAATAAAAGACAGTAGTAACAGTTGCAGCAAGTGGCCCAATCCTTTCTTCAGCAAAGGACAAGCCGGTTGTATTCTTATAATAACCAAACGTTCTCGAGGACACACGGGAGGTTTCTGTCAAGAGCTTTCGCTTCATAGAGCCGATAGTATTTATTGGTTTGTTAAGTGTTATGGGGGTGAACCTGTGCTAGCGCACTACCCTTACTAGGATAAATACACACTTGTGATTATACCCCTTGCAAGCATCCGCAAATACAAGAAAGTAATTAAGATAAATCTAACCACAGCCTTAAACTCTATGATCCTACGCTCCCTGGTGCAATGGTTTCCCAATGGAGGTTTAGGTTTCTGTCACTCCAGCAACCCCACAATCGGTAGCCAAATACACAATGCATCTCACTAGGCCCATAAATGGTGAAGTATCATGTAGTCGACGTTCACATGACACCACTAGTGAAATAGCACCACAACAATATCAAACCATTAAATATTTCTCAACAATAATTCACTACTAACATCTTGACTTCTCCCATGTCCTCAAGAACTAAACGAACTACTCACAAGACATCATATGGATCATGATCAGAGGTGAAATAATGGTAAATAACAATCTGGACATAAACCTTAATTCAACGGTTCCACTCAATAGCATCAACTACAAGAGTAATCAACACCGGGAAAGTTTCCCCTATGAATATAACAAGATCCAACTCAAGATGTTACAGCGGGATGGCGAGGTGATGGTGAAGATGAAGGTGCTGGGGATGGAGATGATGATGATGATCCCGATGAAGTCCGGTGCGATGATGATGACGATGGCGACGATCTCCCCTCTCCGGGAAGGAATTTCCCTGGCAGATTTCTCTCTGCCGAAGAGCTTTTTCTCTCTGGTGTTCTCCGCCCCGCAGAGGCGGCTGTGTCTAACTCTGAACCCCCCCCTTGACTTAGGTTTTCGGGGACGATGATGTACGCGAAGGGGCGAGACCAGAGGTGGGCCAGGGGCCCCTCACACAGGGCTGGCGCGGCCAGGGGGCTGGCCGCGCCGCCCTAGCGTGTGGGCCACCCCTGGCCCCTCTCGACTCCTCCTTCTGGCTCCGTGAGCCTTCTGGGAAATTATAATTTCTGGGTATTTTTCTGGAATTTTCCTGATCTTCAAAATATGGTCTTCTGATGGTCCTTTTTCCAGCAGAATCCTGACTCCGGCAGCAACTCCTCCGATAATCATCAAACATGTGAAAACAAAGGAAATAACATAAGTATCATGTCTAGATATGAAATATATCAATGAATAACAGTAAATTATGATACAAAATAGTGATGCAAATTGGACGTATCAACCCCCCCCAAGCTTAGACCTCGCTTGTCCCCAAGCGAAAACTAAACTCGGTAAACATGACCACAGGTTTATGGAGTGAAGTGTCGATAATCAAAATACGAACAAGAAGCATCACATTCACTAAGGCACAAATTATAATAGACAGCAACTTCCCTTTATAAGATGTAAACTTGCAATAGGTAAAAGGGAATCACATATAAGAATGCACAAGGCAAATTATAATTGGCAATGGCAAACCTTAGTTCTTGGTCAAGGGATGGAGAACAAACTATTCTCTCTTTTAAACGGAGCCTTTTCAAACGGAGCTAATATAGCAAAGACTATATGCTCAACAAGGTAAACTTTTACATTCAAAGAAAGCTTTCAAAGATGTATTCCTTCAGACAAAAGCATTATACGAAAACAAGGAAGATAATAAACATGATTGAACGGATCAACATATGGATGGGTGAAACATAACAACTCAAATGCTTGCTTGAGATAGAGGGAAATAGGTTGACTCAACATAAAAGTAAAAGATAGGCCCTTCGCAGAGGGAAGCAGGGATTAAACATGTGCTAGAGCTTTTCATTTGTAAAACAGAGGTAAAAATTGTTTTGAGAGGTGGTTGCTTTTGTCAACGACTAGCAACGGAGTTCTTGATATCTTCCATACTAAACAAGTGAGAGCGGTTCCGAGATGTTTGATTAATTGGCACTTTAGTGCTCTTTTATAGCTTTGCACTCCTCCCCACCTTTTTCCTTTCTCAAACCATGGCTAACCGATTCCATCGGGTGCCGACCAACTTTCACAATCCATTGGAGGAGTGCCTTTTTCTTTCTTTTTCTTTTAAGATTATAATGGTCTGACCAGCTCCCTTGCAAAATTAATGACGAGCAGATGAAGCTGCCTAGTCGAGGGGTACTTAATTTAGTATGGAAGATAACAAACCCATCCACTACGTCCTCATGAGCTAAAAACAGTGGCACAAAATAAGAAGTGTTTGAAAGTTTTTGAAAGGTAGCACATGAAAATTTACTTGGAATGGCTTAAAATACCATGCATAGGAATTTATAGTGGACTCTTTGGAAGTGACTTGGCTTTTGGACATTGGATGCACGAGTAGAGCTCATACTCAGTACAGGTTTTTGGCTAGCAAGGCTGGGTAGCAAGCATAAGAGTTGCATGAAACAAACAAACATACATATAATAAGAACAATCATGCAAACTCCCCTGAAAGTACAACGGTTTTAACTTTAAGAATAACAATGCTTATAAGCCAAACATAAGGTAAACTGAAGTGATGTAACTACAAGCACTTCTTTATTCTTTTCTACTCAAACCTCAAGGTAAAATTGCTATAGACCAAGCTAGGTTTGCCAAAACCAACTAAATCTACTCATGTTCCCAATGTGATACCAATACCAATCAACAAGACTAGTCATATAAGAGAGATTGCAAACTAATATAAAGCGCGCGAAAAGTAAACGATAGAACTTCTCATTAATATTTCATTACCGCAACTCACACCAAGGGATACAGAGATAACTAACTAAGGAGGATACTTCCAACTGCAAACTATTTTATATGATAACTTCTCTATTCATGATATGACTCTACTTGAAAAGTAAATGAGCGAAAGGTAATGATGTGATACCGCGGCACTCCCCCAAGCTTGGAACAAGCCAAGGGGATGCCTAAACCGATGACGAATTACTCCTTTGGTGGCGGTGGTGCAATCACGATTGGGGTGAGAAAATCCTCTAGCATCCTGCGAAGCCTATTGTTCTCCTCTCGAAGTATCTCCACCTCCATCCTAAGAGCTCGATATTTATCGCACAACTCATTGGTGACCCGAAGGGCTTCCACTGATGCAGGGTAGGAGCTGAGGTCAAGAACTGGTGGTATTGGTCCCTGCAAATTATGAGAAAAAGCGCGTCCAGTGTTAATCGATCCTACAAAAGTAGGTTCTCTTGTCCTTGATCCAGCGGTAATCTGTCCCTCCTTCAGCTTGGGATTTTGGTGATCATCTTCCGGAGGTGTCTTCTCCTTGTCCCCGCTTGAAGAGGCCATGACTTCCCCAAACTTGAGATCAACTCCTGACAGAAACAGCTCGAAACAAAACACGACGAGAAAACGATATACAGACCTCGGGGACTCCGGGGGGTTAAATAGGCGAAAATTATACATCGAAACGAAGTCACAGGAGGATATCGGGACGGAAAAGAGTTCCGAGGCGTTCTCACACGGGGGTGGCGCGGCCAGGGGTGGGCCCGCGCCACCCGTGTGTGAGACCCACACGGACTTCTTTTTCTCCCCGTTTTCGTCTCGTGATTTTTCATATTTATTAAAAACAGCAAAAATATTAAAAGAAGAACTTTTCGCAAAACTTTTCTGACTAGAACTGTTACCTATTCGAAAACGAACTCTGCAGGTTCCTGCAATTTATCTTGGATGTAATCTTCCGGAGAAATTGTTTCAATAACATCAACATCTTCATTATATGAATCTCCAGAAATATAATGTTTGAGTCTTTGCCCATTCACCACTTGTGTAGAATCATCTTTCAATGAAGCAATCTTAATAGCACCTGAGCGGTACACTTCCACAATAACATATGGTCCTTCCCATTTAGAAAGTAATTTCCCTGCAAAAAATCTGAGACGAGACCTATACAATAGAACTTTCTCACCAACATGAAACTCTCTCTTAAGAATTCTCTTATCATGCCATTGCTTGACTTTCTCTTTGAAAAGTCTGGCATTCTCATACGCTTCGTTTCTCCACTCATCTAGAGAACTCAAATCTAACAACCTCTTCTTACCGGCTAGTTTAAAATCTCTATTAAGCTCTCTCACTGCCCAAAAAGCTTTGTGTTCTAATTCTAAGGGCAAGTGACACGCTTTTCCGTAAACCATCTTATAAGGAGACATACCCATGGGATTCTTATAAGCTGTTCTATAAGCCCATAAAGCGTCATTTAACTTACTAGCCCAGTTTTTCCTAGATCTACTAACAGTCTTCTGCAAGATAGACTTAATCTCTCTATTTGAAAGCTCTACCTGCCCACTAGTTTGGGGATGATAAGCAGAAGCAATTCTATGATTGACATCATACTTAGCAAGAGTCTTTCTAAAACTACCATGAATAAAATGAGAACCTCCGTCAGTCATAAGATATCTAGGCACTCCAAACCTAGGAAAAATAACATCCTTAAGCATTTTTAACGAAGTCTCACCGTCGGCACTCTTTGTAGGTATGGCTTCTACCCATTTAGTAACATAATCAACAGCAACAAGTATATGGGTATAGCCTTTCGAAGGAGGAAAAGGACCCATAAAGTCAAATCCCCAACAATCAAACGGTTCAATAACAAGAGTGTAATTCATAGGCATTTCATTGCGTCTAGAAATATTACCAACTCTTTGACATTCATCACAAGATAAAACGTACCTTCTGGCATCCTTAAAGAGGGTTGGCCAATAAAAACCTGATTGTAGAACCTTCTGTGCAGTTCTATCTCCAGCATGATGCCCTCCATAAGCACTGCTATGACATTTCCTTAATATCTCTTGTTGCTCATATTCTGGTACGCATCTTCTCATGATACCATCAACTCCTTCTTTATATAAGTGTGGGTCATCCCAAAAATAATGCCTCAAATCATAGAAGAATTTTCTTCTTTGCTGAGCTGTAAAGGTCGGAGGCAAATACTTGGAAACAATAAAGTTAGCATAATCAGCATACCAAGGAAGGTCCCGTGAAGTTGCATTAATTGCAGCCAACTGTTCATTTGGAAAACTATCATTAACAGGAATAGGATCAAAAGAAATATTTTCCAATCTAGACAAGTTGTCAGCCACAGGATTTTCAGCACCTTTCCTATCTACAATATGCAAATCAAACTCTTGTAAAAGCAACACCCATCTAATAAGCCTGGGCTTAGCATCCTTTTAGTCATAAGATATCTAATAGCAGCGTGATCAGTATAAATAGTGACTTTAGAATCAACAATGTAAGATCTAAACTTATCACAAGCAAAAACAACAGCAAGAAACTCTTTCTCAGTAGTAGCATAATTCTTCTGAGCAGCATCAAGAGTCTTACTAGCATAATGAATAACATTCAACTTATTATCTATGCGTTGTCCAAGAACAGCACCAACAGCAAAATCACTAGCATCACACATAATTTCAAAAGGTAAATTCCAATCAGGTGGTTGAACAATAGGAGCAGTAGTTAAAGCCTTCTTAAGAGTTTCAAAGGCTTCCTTACAATCATCATCAAAGACAAATGGTACATCTTTTTGAAGAAGATTAGTAAGAGGCTTTGAAATCTTAGAGAAATCTTTAATAAACCTCCTATAGAAACCAGCATGACCAAGAATACTACGAATACCTTTAACATCTCTTGGACAGGGCATTTTCTCAATTGCCTCCACTTTTGCTCTGTCAACTTCAATACCTCTTTTAGAGATTTTATGTCCAAGGACAATTCCTTCATTCACCATAAAGTGGCATTTCTCCCAATTAAGAACAAGGTTAGTTTCTTCACACCTCTGCAAAACTTTATCAAGGTTGTGCAAACAATTATCAAAGGAAGTTCCATAGACGGAGAAATCGTCCATGAAGACCTCCACAATTTCTTCACAAAAGCCATGAAAAATAGCAGACATGCATCTTTGAAAAGTAGCAGGAGCATTGCATAAACCAAAAGGCATACGTCTATAAGCATAAGTTCCATAAGGGCAAGTAAAAGTGGTTTTCTCTTGATCATCCTTCTTAACAGCAATTTGAGAAAAACCAGAATAACCATCAAGGAAACAAAAATGAGTTTTCTTAGACAACCTTTCTAACATTTGATCTATAAACGGTAAAGGGTAATGATCTTTCTTAGTAACTTTGTTTACCTTCCTATAATCAATGCACATTCTATAACCAACAACCACCCTTTGAGGAATAAGTTCGTTATTCTCATTAGGCACAACAGTCATACCTCCTTTCTTAGGAACACAATGAACAGGACTAACCCATCTACTATCAGCAATAGGATAAATAATGCCAGCATCAAGGAGTTTTAATACCTCATTTCTTACCACATCCTTCATTTTGGGAATTAGGCGGCGTTGATGCTCCACGACTGGCTTCGCGTCTTTCTCCATATTAATGGCATGCTGACATAAAGTAGGGGAAATCCCTTTTAAATCATCAAGAGTATATCCCATAGCTCCTCGGTGTTTCTTCAGTATCTGCAATAATCTTTCTTCTTCCTTTTCTGAAAGTTTAGAGCTAATAATAACAGGATATATTTTCTTATCATCAATATAAGCATATTTGAGGTCATCAGGCAAAGGTTTTAATTCAAACACAGGATCTTCTCTAGGCGGCAAAGTGGTACCAAGATCCTCCACAGGTAGATTATGCTTGAGTAATGGTGGTTGACGAAGAAGAATATCGTCAATCTCTTCTCTTTCCTTGCTAAAAACATCACTTTTGTGATCTTCCATGAATTGCTGCAAGGCATTATTAGGGGAAAGAGCAATAGAAGCAAGCTGCTCAACTCGAAAATTTTCATTAGGCGTGTCATTTTCATAAGAAGTCTTAGCAAACTTGGAAAAATTAAACTCATAAGACTCTCCATTAAACTTAGTAAAATTTTTCTCTTTCTTACAATCTATCACTGCGCCACAAGTATTCAAAAACGGTCTACCAAAAATAATAGGGCAAGTTGTACTAGCCTCCTTACCAAGTACTAGAAAATCAGTAGGGTACTTAGTCTTACCACATAGAACTTCCACATCTCGAACAATACCAAGAGGCCAAACGGTCTCTCTGTTAGCAAGCTGAACAACCACATCAATATCTTCAAGTTCACAAGCGCCAATCTCGTGCATAATTTCTTTATAAAGCTCCAAAGGAATAGCACTTGCACTAGCACCAATATCACATAAACCATAATAGCAATGATCTCCAATCCTGACAGAAATAACAGGAACACTTGCTTTCCTATGCTTTTTAGGATGCGAGAGAATGTTAGAAGCATCTTCACAAAAAAGAATATATTCATCTCCTACATCTTTAGTAACAAGATCTTTCAATATAGCAACAGGAGACTTAATAGTAATTTGCTCATCAGGCTCTGCAGCTCTCTTAGTACTTTTATTAGACACACTTACCAAAGTAGAGTACTTCTTTACCTTAGCAGGGAAAGGTGTCTTCTCAATATAAGGTTCAGGAATGATGCTATCAACCGTACAAACTTCTGTAGCTGCAGCAGGTACATGACTAATAGAGTCTTTATAAGGCGCATGATATTTGTTCCAATCTTTCTTTGGAACATCAATATAGGAAGCAAAAGCCTTAAGACAATTAGCAAGAATTTGTGAATCAAGACCATAAGCAGCGCTAACACTATGAAAGTCATCGGTTCCCATAAAAGATTTAATGCATTCATAATCATAGTTTATACCTGACTTCCTACCTTTGTCGTTTTCCCAACCTTCAGCATTCTCTTTTATACGGTCAAGAAGTTTCCACTTGGCATCTTCTTTCATATGAGTGAATGATCCAAAACAAGAAGCATCCAAATAATCCTTATCAGGAAGAGTAAGCCGCGCATAAAAATTATCAATAACAATATTATTGGGGAGCTCATGAATGGGGCATTTGAGCATTAGTAACTTCAATCTCCCCCACGCTTGGGCAATACTCTCTCCATCATGAGGCCAAAAATTATATATCTTGTTACGGTCTTTATGAATTTCACTTGGAGGATAAAACTTGGAATAAAAGAGAGGCACAATATCCTCCCATGCCATAGATGGACCATCTTGGAGTAGTCGATACCACTCTTCAGCTCTGCCTTTCAATGATATAGAGAATAATTTCTTCTTGACCTGGCTTGGTGAAATACCTGCACACCTGAACAACTCGCATAATTCATGTATAAACAATAAGTGATCACCCGGATGGATAGTTCCATCTCCTGAATAGCAGTTATCCATAATACGCCCAACAATTTTCATAGGTATTTTAAAAGGATCAATTTCAGCAGGCGGCGGCGGTGGTGGTTCCTCCGCATGTGCAGCAGCAGCAGTAGCAGTAGTAGATGTGTTTCCAAATAGGAAACCAAATGGAGAGTTCTCCATAGCAGAATAAAAATAAAAGACAAAATAAAACAATACTCACAGTGACGGTTACCTTTACCAATTCCACTCTTCAATAGCGCTACACTCCCCGGCAACGGCGCTAGAAAATAGTCTTGATGACCCACAAGTATAGGGGGTGTATCGTAGTACTTTCGATAAATAAGAGTGTCGAACCCAACGAGGAGCAGAAGGTGTTGATGAGCAGTTTTGATCAAGGAATCACTGTAAATACTAGCAAACAGGTTTTCAGGAGTATTTGGTAATACGAGTAAATAAAGTGCGAGTAAATAAAAGACAGTAGTAACAGTTGCAGCAAGTGGCCCAATCCTTTCTTCAGCAAAGGACAAGCCGGTTGTATTCTTATAATAACCAAACGTTCTTGAGGACACACGGGAGGTTTCTGTCAAGAGCTTTCGCTTCATAGAGCCGATAGTATTTATTGGTTTGGTAAGTGTTATGGGGGTGAACCTGTGCTAGCGCACTACCCTTACTAGGATAAATACACACTTGTGATTATACCCCTTGCAAGCATCCGCAAATACAAGAAAGTAATTAAGATAAATCTAACCACAGCCTTAAACTCTATGATCCTACGCTCCCTGGTGCAATGGTTTCCCAACGGAGGTTTAGGTTTCTGTCACTCCAGCAACCCCACAATCGGTAGCCAAATACACAATGCATCTCACTAGGCCCATAAATGGTGAAGTATCATGTAGTCGACGTTCACATGACACCACTAGTGAAATAGCACCACAACAATATCAAACCATTAAATATTTCTCAACAATAATTCACTACTAACATCTTGACTTCTCCCATGTCCTCAAGAACTAAACAAACTACTCACAAGACATCATATGGATCATGATCAGAGGTGAAATAATGGTAAATAACAATCTGGACATAAACCTTAATTCAACGGTTCCACTCAATAGCATCAACTACAAGAGTAATCAACACCGGGAAAGTTTCCCCTATGAATATAACAAGATCCAACTCAAGATGTTACAGCGGGATGGCGAGGTGATGGTGAAGATGAAGGTGCTGGGGATGGAGATGATGATGATGATGATCCCGATGAAGTCCGGTGCGATGATGATGACGATGGCGACGATCTCCCCTCTCCGGGAAGGAATTTCCCCGGCAGATTTCTCTCTGCCGGAGAGCTTTTTCTCTCTGGTGTTCTCCGCCCCGCAGAGGCGGCTGTGTCTAACTCTGAACCCCCCCTTGACTTAGGTTTTCGGGGACGATGATGTACGCGAAGGGGCGAGACCAGAGGTGTGCCAGGGGCCCCTCACACAGGGCTGGCGCGGCCAGGGGGCTGGCCGCGCCGCCCTAGCGTGTGGGCCACCCCTGGCCCCTCTCGACTCCTCCTTCTGGCTCCGTGAGCCTTCTGGGAAATTATAATTTCTGGGTATTTTTCTGGAATTTTCCTGATCTTCAAAATATGGTCTTCTGATGGTCCTTTTTCCAGCAGAATCCTGACTCCGGCAGCAACTCCTCCGATAATCATCAAACATGTGAAAACAAAGGAAATAACATAAGTATCATGTCTAGATATGAAATATATCAATGAATAACAGTAAATTATGATACAAAATAGTGATGCAAATTGGACGTATCAACCCCCCCAAGCTTAGACCTCGCTTGTCCCCAAGCGAAAACTAAACTCGGTAAACATGACCACAGGTTTATGGAGTGAAGTGTCGATAATCAAAATACGAACAAGAAGCATCACATTCACTAAGGCACAAATTATAATAGACAGCAACTTCCCTTTATAAGATGTAAACTTGCAATAGGTAAAAGGGAATCACATATAAGAATGCACAAGGCAAATTATAATTGGCAATGGCAAACCTTAGTTCTTGGTCAAGGGATGGAGAACAAACTATTCTCTCTTTTAAACGGAGCCTTTTCAAACGGAGCTAATATAGCAAAGACTATATGCTCAACAAGGTAAACTTTTACATTCAAAGAAAGCTTTCAAAGATGTATTCCTTCAGACAAAAGCATTATACGAAAACAAGGAAGATAATAAACATGATTGAACGGATCAACATATGGATGGGTGAAACATAACAACTCAAATGCTTGCTTGAGATAGAGGGAAATAGGTTGACTCAACATAAAAGTAAAAGATAGGCCCTTCGCAGAGGGAAGCAGGGATTAAACATGTGCTAGAGCTTTTCATTTGTAAAACAGAGGTAAAAATTGTTTTGAGAGGTGGTTGCTTTTGTCAACGACTAGCAACGGAGTTCTTGATATCTTCCATACTAAACAAGTGAGAGCGGTTCCGAGATGTTTGATTAATTGGCACTTTAGTGCTCTTTTATAGCTTTGCACTCCTCCCCACCTTTTTCCTTTCTCAAACCATGGCTAACCGATTCCATCGGGTGCCGACCAACTTTCACAATCCATTGGAGGAGTGCCTTTTTCTTTCTTTTTCTTTTAAGATTATAATGGTCTGACCAGCTCCCTTGCAAAATTAATGACGAGCAGATGAAGCTGCCTAGTCGAGGGGTACTTAATTTAGTATGGAAGATAACAAACCCATCCACTACGTCCTCATGAGCTAAAAACAGTGGCACAAAATAAGAAGTGTTTGAAAGTTTTTGAAAGGTAGCACATGAAAATTTACTTGGAATGGCTTAAAATACCATGCATAGGAATTTATAGTGGACTCTTTGGAAGTGACTTGGCTTTTGGACATTGGATGCATGAGTAGAGCTCATACTCAGTACAGGTTTTTGGCTAGCAAGGCTGGGTAGCAAGCATAAGAGTTGCATGAAACAAACAAACATACATATAATAAGAACAATCATGCAAACTCCCCTGAAAGTACAACGGTTTTAACTTTAAGAATAACAATGCTTATAAGCCAAACATAAGGTAAACTGAAGTGATGTAACTACAAGCACTTCTTTATTCTTTTCTACTCAAACCTCAAGGTAAAATTGCTATAGACCAAGCTAGGTTTGCCAAAACCAACTAAATCTACTCATGTTCCCAATGTGATACCAATACCAATCAACAAGACTAGTCATATAAGAGAGATTGCAAACTAATATAAAGCGCGCAAAAAGTAAACGATAGAACTTCTCATTAATATTTCATTACCGCAACTCACACCAAGGGATACAGAGATAACTAACTAAGGAGGATACTTCCAACTGCAAACTATTTTATATGATAACTTCTCTATTCATGATATGACTCTACTTGAAAAGTAAATGAGCGAAAGGTAATGATGTGATACCGCGGCACTCCCCCAAGCTTGGAACAAGCCAAGGGGATGCCTAAACCGATGACGAATTACTCCTTTGGTGGCGGTGGTGCAATCACGATTGGGGTGAGAAAATCCTCTAGCATCCTGCGAAGCCTATTGTTCTCCTCTCGAAGTATCTCCACCTCCTTCCTAAGAGCTCGATATTTATCGCACAACTCATTGGTGACCCGAAGGGCTTCCACTGATGCAGGGTAGGAGCTGAGGTCAAGAACTGGTGGTATTGGTCCCTGCAAATTGGACGTATCAGTTCCTTCACAGAACACCCCAATTTTGGCACCTCAAAAATGGAAATTGGCTATTTCGTGTGTCGAAAAGGAAAACTTCCTCCTGCAACATCGTAAGCCATCCCAAGATGCACATGTGTGCACAATATGGGCACATTATCACAAACTATGCCCTGATTCTGGCCATAACATTGGTGGTTTGACCTAAATGCCATAAAACCTCAAACATGATAGGTCATTTTGTGAAGGATTTTTTATGATGTTTGCAACTTTCCAAGTTCAATATTTTTCCTTGCAACTATGACACATAATATGACACCACGCAAAGTTTTCACATTATTTGGATCATTTTTGAATTTCTTATGCCTGTTTCAAACTATATTCAAAACGGCGGGTATGAAGCTTCTTAGTCCGGTAAAATGGTAAAATGGTTTTGGATTAGTTATTTAAATTGAAGCACTTTCCTGTTGAAAGTTTTTTCAAATTCCAAATTATGCAATAAATATTTGTTAATGCATTTTTAATTAAAAATAGTAAAATTGTTTAGTTACAATAAATATTTTTGAAAATAGAAAATGGTTTTTTAATTCATTATTTAAATTGAAGCACTTTTCCTGTTAATTTTTTTTTCAAATTCCAAATAAAAACGGGTCATTGGTCAACAGAAAGTTTTTTCCTGTTAAATTGAAGCACTTTTCCTGTTAAAATGAAAACAGAAAGTTAAAAAATGAAAACAAAAAGTTTTTTCCTGTTAAAACCTAAAAATGGGTCATTGGTCCCGATTCATGCCATCAACCGGGACCGATGACCCTGGGCACGTGGCGGCCCAGCAACGCCCCCCCCACCCAGGTCATTGGTCCCGGTTCTTGCCATCAACCGGGACCGATGGATCAACGGTCCCGGTTGATGGCATGAACCGGGATTGATGACCCCGATGTATATAGGGTGAGCTTCTTCCTCCCCACTTCCCCCCCAAAGCGCCGAAACGGCTAAGGAAAATCGCGCGGAAACCCATACGACGCCGGCAGGCTGCCCGCCGCCGCTGTCCAGGAGAAGCCGCCGCCGCTGCCTGCTGCCCGCCGCCCGCTCGGTGAGTTCTCTCTCCCGCCGCCGCCGCCTCGCCCTTCCTCCCTCTCCCACCGCCGCCACTCACCCTCTTCTCCCCTGCAGCGACGCCGCGCCCGTCCCGACCGACGCAGCCGCCGGCCTGTCCCCGCAGCCGCCACCCGTCCCTGCCACGAGGAGAAGCTCCGCCGCCGCCCGTCCCTGCCTCGAGGAGCAGCTCCGCCGTCGCCCATCGCCCTCTTCTTCCCGGCATCGAGCCCCGGCCGCCACCGCTCGGTGAGCTCCTCAGGAGCTCTCCCGGTCGGCCCAACTTGGCCAAATTTTATTTCTTTTTTCTTTTACTGCAATAATGAAATCTGTTCAACATTTGAAATTTGTTAAAAAACCGAAATCTGTTAAAATTAAAAATTTGTTCAATCTGAAATCTGTTAAATTTAAAAACTACTCAAAATTTAAGTTTGTACAATTTGAAAATCTGTTCCATTTCAAATTTGTTCAATTTCAAATCTGTTCAAAACTCGAATTTGTTCAATCTTGAAATCTGTTCATAATTCGAATTTGTTCAATTTGAAATCTATTCGAAATAAACTCGTTCCCAAACCTCGTACAAACTATCATGTTATTGGGCCGGCCCGTTTCGAACAGTACCACTGGACAAGGGTGCGCGTCGGTTTGTAGTTGGCGCAAAGAGCGTCAAATAGGATTCACCGAGCTCCTCGCCCTGCCTCGAGTCGAGGATGACGCCGCAGGAATCGTAGTTGGGCCGGCCCAATAACATATCGACACATATCCCCCCTCTTCCTCCACCCCATATCGACACATATCCCCCATCTTCCCCCACCCCATATCGACACGTATCGACATATCGACACATATCCCCCTTCTTCCTCCACCCCATATCGACACATATCCCGCAATAATTATGGATTATTTTCATAGGATTATTTTCATTTGATTATTTGCATAGGATTATTTGCATAGGCTTATTTGCATTTGATTATTTACATTATAATAACTTGCAATTCTTAATTTGCAGATACTATGGATCCAGCACATGGCACAACTCAAGATGATGAAAACTTCCTCCAAGGAATGATCCGTGAAATGAAGATATCGATATCGATGTCACCAGGACGTTTCTGAACAATTCCGGTGAGGGAGATGAATCTCTCAACCGAGGAGACGACTCCAGTGAGGTAGAAGCCGAAGCCTGGGACGGGGGAGTAGCCGATGAGGGAGAAGCTGATGAGGGAGAAGCCGATGAGGGAGAAGCCAATGAGGGAGAAGGCAACGGCTCCGACGGAACCTTAAATCTCACAAACTCCGGCGAGGTGTATATATGTATTATTGTAATTAAAATGCTGATGTCTATATATATACATGCATATATTAACACTCTTTCTTCTTTTAGCCCTCCGGATCGAGCACTTCTTCCGTAAGAATGAAACGAGGCCCAACAAAAAAGTTGGATGACACTGTGAGGTATAGGATCGAAGTGGTCGGTGTAGACGGTGAACCGCAAGCTCCCGACGATATCGCAAAAAAATTTGTCAAGCAATGCAGAGTTCTTGTGAGGGACTACATCCCGATCACCATTCAAGAATGGAATCATCCAAGCGGCGGTGGAGTCCCGTATGTCGGCAACATCGCCAAAGATAAGCTTTTTGCCAAGCTCATGATAAATTTCCTCCTGCCAAGGCCAGATGTTAATCCAGATGAGGAGGAGAGAGCAAAAAAGGAGCTACTGCAAAGAGTCAAGAAGTTTGCTCTCATCAAGATGGCCGAGGCATTCAAGAACTAGAAGAAGAAACTGTACAATAACTTTGTCAAGTTAGACAAGACTCTGGATTTCAATCACGGCTATGCTAAGTTAAGACACCAAGGGGCTGATTTTGTGAAGTACAAGACATCGGAGAAAGCTTTGGAAAGGTCTAGAATAAATAAGGAGAACACTGCTAAGAAAGTGTACCACCATAATATGGGGTCTACTGGCTACGCCGGTTGCATGCCTAAGTGGGATGCACTTGAGGTCAAGTATATTGCTGTCGGGATCAGACCAGAGCCCACAACATGGACACCACGGGCGAGAAACTGGTTTTACGGCCATGGGGGCATGTTGGACGAAGAAGGGAAGGCAATATATAACCAGAGACACAAAGATCATCTCCTACTGCCCATCGACGATATTAGAAGTGCAGTACAGGATGTTGCAGCGGGACGGTTCGTTCTCAATAGAGTGAACGACGAGCTCACACGCGCCCTTAAAAATGATGAACACACCGGACGAGCACGAGGCACACCAGGCTCCAAGCCGTGCAATGTTGCCTTCCCCGCGGAAATGAAGAGATATCCCGATAAAAGCCATCAGAGGAGAAAAGAAAGGGAGGCAGCTAAGAAAGCGGTTGCTGAGGCTGAGAAAGCGGCTGCTGCAGACCGGCTGCGTAATATAGAAGAAGCATTAAAGCGGCAGCAGGATCAAATCGACAGACTTAGCCAGCAAGGTAGCAGCCAATCTCAGCGGCACATGGTAGAAGCTGCATTCGATGGTATCGGCGCCCTATCGAATAAGAAAAGCAGCATTGCTTCCACGCAGCTCCAGGATGGTGATGAAGATGCACTGACGACTGCTCCTCCTAAACGCTACCCAGTGGATGATATCACGGAGAGCACAACTTGTGAGCTAAAGGTGCAAGTTATGAACTTAAGGGTGATGGCGGCGGTCGGCATGGCCATACCAATTGTGCCTAACCCAACTTGGCATTGCAGACCGGTTCCAAAAGGGTACGCTGTCGTCACGGTGGATGATGTGAAGCAAGATTTTGAGGAGCTGAAGCTGGACCACCCTGCAGGGGAAGATAGGGAGCTGACTTAACTAGGAGAAGCCAAAGGGGGGACTGTTGTATGGCCAAAGGAGCACATCGTGCTTCCAAATTATGTGCCGCCAAGGCCACCCACTCCTTAGAGCAGCAATCCACCTTCGCCGCCACCTGACCATTCTCCAGCGCAACCGTCACCTTCACCGCCTCACCACACAACGCAGCCATCTCTACCGCCGCCTCAGCCATCTACGCCGCCGCCTCAGCCGTCTCCGTCCCCTGAGCCTCAGAGACAAAAGCGGAAGTATACTAAGAGGGGCAGCACCAGCAGCAACAGCAAGAGCACGTTCCGATCACCGAAACGTACGCGATCGCCCCTCCCAGGAGTACCTCATAAGAATATGAAGAAGCTACCTTGCGAGAAGACAGATGAGGAAAGTGCTGCGGCCGCAGATGCCCATTATGAAAAGTGGAAGATTGACATGGCTAACAAGAAAAAGCCGATAGAGCCATTCTTCTCGGTCACCGTAGAAGATAAAGCCAAAGCAGCCGCGATTAAGATTCAGCTTCACCAACCCATAGCGCTCACACCAGACTATAATCGCTCTATTATCAAGTCGGCTGAGGCAAAAGAGCGGAGAGTCGGGAAAGAAGTTGCCCAGCTCGGACAACAGAAAAATCAATCGATCGAACCACTCAAAGTGTACGATACCAATGAGTGGAGAGCCCATGAGCGGTATGACCCGAACAATGATCTGGAGTTTATTCAACTGTACGGAGAAAAGGCCAAATTATATGGATTGTCTATTACTGAGTACATGAGCCGTATGGATGAGTTCGAGGGGTACCAACAAATAGCATACATATACCAGCACGGGGCTCCTCTCGTCAAACCCGAGTTAGTCAAAGATCTACCAACAAAAATGCGAAGATTGCATAAGTGGTACATGCAAGCCTCTGCTGAATCCAAAAACTGGATCTATGCTGGATATAAACACCACTATTACGGTCATGGAGATGGCTTCGTACTGATTAAATTTCAAAAATTATTTCAGTTTTACCAATGAGACGCCCTCGACAAAACTATCGTCAGTGCATATTGTCTGTAAGTATTATTAATTTCTGTAATTAAGTCTTTCTAGCTCAGCTCATTCGTTGCTTGTATAATCTTACTCATCACTATACTAATTATATATGCAGAATGAAGATTCTCGAATGCAACAAAGGACTAATCTATGATCTTGGGTTCGTTGACTGCAATTTCGTTCATGAAGATACTCTAAAAAAAACCAAAGAGACAGAGGATAACTTTGTACAAGCGTTGACGTATTTCGGCAACAGAAGGGAAATACTATTTTCTTACAACTTTGAGTGAGTGTTACTGTCTTGTACACATTCTATTTTCGCTTACTCGATGTTAAGCGTATAATTGACTCGTTATGTGTGTGCAGCTTCCACTTTATTCTGTTAATCATTGTTGTTGATCAAGGAGTAGTAAAAGTCATGGACTCGAAACGCACATCTTTAGAAAAGTGGGCGAACATGCAGGAATGCCTCCAGAAGGCTTGGAAACGGTTCACCGCCAACAGTAGGGGTGTTTGGAAACCAGAGCTTACATTTCAACCATTGACTATAAGTACTACTTGCTAGATCCACGCATCTCTTTGATTCTAGTTTCAATACCATTATCATGCTTGATTATTATTTTAATTGAACTCCGTTCTCGTAAAGTGCTTGAGGCAGGAAGCCGGAAATAACTTATGTGGATACTATGTCTGCGAGTTTATTCGCCATATGACCAAAGAGAAGGGCGCAGACCGGAACTTCAAAAAAATTGAAGTGCGATAAACAATAATCACAACTTTATTTTATTACCATCAATTGTGTTCAGTTTCATTCATATATATTGATCCCCTTCTTTAAATTAGATCGAACGAATGCGGGACGGTCTTCTACCACAAGAACGCGTGCAAGCAATTCAAGAGGAAATTATCGGATTCTTATTAGAACATGTCATAGATCCGAAAGGAGAATACTATTACCCGGTTCATTTGGAAGGGTGAAGTGTAAAAAAGAAGATCTAAATTAGATCAAACTCGTGTGAGTACCGTTTGTAATATGTTTCGACCAAGCACGAGACGGATGAGACGGTGTATCATATATTCGTGACCATGATGTGTAATATATATATAGTGGTTCCTTCATTATTGTTGTACATATGTAGTACCATTAAATTGAATACAAAACACAAAATAAATAAATAGAAAAAAACACAAAACCCTGCCGCGGCACAAAAATAGCCCGAAATGTTGCCGCGGCAGAGACCAACAATCCCGGTTCGTGCCGCGAACCAGGACTAATGATCCACCCCCCTCGTCGCGCACGCTCCCACGTGGAGACCCATCGATCTCGGTTCGTGCTAGAACCGGGACCGGCATTGGTCCCGAGTAATTGGTCCCGGTTCGAGAACCGGGACCGATGGCCCGCACGAACCGGGATGAAAGGGGTGGGTTTCCACTAGTGAATCCTGGCCATATTCACGAGGCAAGCAAATCTTATCCCTTGCAAAGAAAAGACAACCATCAAGTAGTAGTTTGGAAGCAGAAAAAATCAACAAGCTACCACTATGGAACAACAGCACTAGAAACATCATAATATTAATATGTTCTGGGCGCACCAACCCAATGGAGCATTTCACATTCTTAGATACATGCAAACTTCTACTAAAAGGATGGTAGTAGATAAAATCAGTGCACACGTTCACTTCGAAGCAGGCGACAGTAAATAGCATAACTTGTCGTACCACTATGTCACGCCACTAGACATCAACTTGCGATAATCCAATGAAGCATTGCAAGGACAAGACAGAAATCATCTAAACCCTGGCCATATTTACGAGGCAAGCAAATCTTATCCCTTGCAAAGAAAAAACAACCATCAAGTAGTAGTTTGGCAACATGGGCCTTGGCCTGGGGCGTGGAGACCAATTCCTTTGTATACTGTATCTTTTTTACACTATTCAGCACTGTTTAGTACTGTAGCAACCCAATTGGCCTGGGGCGTACAAGCTGGCTGGCTACGCTACTGGCTTCGGACACTGGAAAGCCTTACGATTATGACGTTGCAGATTGATGCTCTTCCTATTGCTGCCCCATTCCATCTCGCAATGTTCTTCAACCTTTCGGCAGCAACACGAGGTTCATGTAAGACAGCTTGACAAAAGTATAAGACAAGACAAGATAGATAGCATAAAATAGCAGAGAAGTATACCATGGAACAACAGAGAGTAAGCTTCTCCAGACAAGGAGCATTTTGAATAAAGTTGCCAAGAAGATCCAATTTGACGTCAACGCAACCTTCATCAAGGAAAATTTCTCCAAATAACAGTGTTCGCATATTAGCAAATTTTGGGAATTCAGCCAATTCCTCAACAAGCAGCGCCTAAAATATAAACCAAAGTTGAGTTTTAGCATCTGCTATCAACACGAAATTAATTTGTAACAAATTATTGCTCTCGTCACGTGCGGTATGCTAGTATTTGGCTGCATAGACTAAGTTAGAATATACTTTTTCCTAGTACGCATACCTTTGTCTCAAAACCCCCCAACTTTAAGGTGGTTACACTGAACAGGCTACGAAGGAGCTTGCGCTGACTATCCTCGGGGAAGGCCTCAGGAGAATGTATACCAATAGTTGCTTTGACAAGGGCAGTTGTCTGGTAGATAGATATACCATCTGCATAGGATTTGTTCGTGATATTAAGAGACAGGGATGTAAGCCCTGGAGCTGTGATAACCAATGGATGTGCATCATGATGGATACAAGAATGAATTAACAAGTCCTTCAGCGTGTGCGATGCAATGTCCCCAAAATAATTCCAGCAGCTCCTAAGCTCCAGACTTTCGAGGGGAGAAGATCCAAAAGACAGCAGCTCAGCAAAACAGTTGTCCAAGGACACATTGGAAAGACACAACCTTCTGAGAGTGCCAAAACATGAGCCCAGGGAAGGCAATTTGAAGGCAACATCATTCAGTACCGAAATATGGAGCTCGGCAGGGCAGTACTTGATGCCACGGCGAATCCATTTATCCACATCTCGGTGGTTATGCTCGTGGGCATACAAGGAGAATTTTTCCACGGACGCGGCATTGCTACGGAAGAGGAGCAGGTTGGTGGTGAAGTTCTCGAACTTGCTCCATTTCTTCGTCTGGACGTTGCGGCTGCTCCCGATGTCGAACTCCCGCTCGTCGATGTGGAGGTAGGGAGTAGAGCACCATAGGTCTGTCCACCGCCGCGACAGCACGCTCGTCTGCACGAGCTGCCGCGCCGGCAGGAATGACAGGATGGTGTGGAGGACGCCGTCCGGAAGGGCGCTTAGCGGGTCGTCGCTGGCGGGTCTGCCTGCGCGCGCACGCTTCGCCATTGGCTCCGGGAGAGCTATTCCCCTTTCCCGCTATAGGTCTTGAGATCTGCCACTGAATCCCCGATGGCCATGCGCATGCGCCGCAGACCCAGGAATCGCTGAGGAGGAATCGACGACCGCACCGGCGGAAATGCTGAGGCCCGTTCGGTCGCGTCGGCGTCGACGGCGGCGGTCACACCATTTTCGGGAGATGTCACTTCTTAGGGTTTGAAACTACGGATTTGGACTTTGGAGAGAGAGCCGGGCTTTTGGAGAAAAGGCTAGCCGACTTTTTTTTCTTTTGGATTAGGTGAATATATTAATATTAAGAGGATATCAATTACTTTTTAGACTTTGCGATAATATAATGACTAGAGCAAATTTAAAAATCAAAGTTGTACACAGCCTAAAACAACAAAAGAAGAAGAATGAAGAAAACAACGATCCTATCTAAGCAATCAAAGACTCGTAGCTACAAGAGCACTATCAGTGATGAGGACACAACCTTCGAATAAGGTTCTTCAAAACGATGCCTTCAGGATGGTAACAATGCACAAACAGCATCGTCGTTCGGTCTAACTCATGTTAAAACCTATATTTTCACCCTGAAAAAGGTCCAAACTCCAGACAAAGCCTTCAACAAGGAAGCGACTAGTAAGCCGCCGTTGCCAGGTACAACCACCGAAGGTCAGACTTAGAGTTTTCACCCTGGAAATTGATACCACCACGGACGAAGTCATCGCCTCCCCACTCGTCGAGAACACTATTGAAAAACATCGATTGTCCGACGCGCATACTTCTCCTGTTCCACTGCAAGTATGTAACATCCCTCTTTTTGCTAATTCATATTAGGAGTTGATTTGTGCATCATGAGCATCATTTATTTTGCTAAGAAAAGTGTATAAATAAATTATATGTGAAAACCCTAATATGTGTAATCTTCCTCTATTTTAAATTGTTCTAAAAACGTTTCAAGTTTTCCCAAACAAAAATTATGGATCTTCTATATATGTAAAGAAGGTCCCTAGTTAATTTCAGAAGTTTTATAAAAATATTGAATCTCCAAATATTTCAAACAACAACTAAGTTGCAAGTTTCAAAAAAATAGAAAGGTTTTATAAAAAAAACAGTTTTCTCTCTCCCTCCCCCTTGTTGGGCTCTTTCTAGCCCATTTGCTTCTCACCCAAAGTCAACTGAAGCCCACCTTGGCCCAGCCCAACTCCCCAACTTCATCTTCAACCTCCCGTTCGTGGAAGCACCTGTGTGTCGACGTCACCGCTGTCGCTCGCGCCAGGATTCGCGCCGCCGCCGTTCGTCATCTACAAGTACCCCAACGCCGCTGCGGGAAAACCCTAGCCCGCCACTCCTCTCTCCTTCTTCCTCTCACTGTCTCTCTCCCGCATCACGTGTGAACCCTAGCTCTGGACGCCATGCAGCCTCGCCGTTCCTCGCCACCCGAAGCCCCGCCGAGTAGCCTGGAAGCTTCGGCTCGCCTTTTGCAACGTCCCCGTCAAAGGAATCAAGCGGGGGCGCCTGGAATTGTCGCCAACGACTCCATCTTCCCGGCAGACCTGGCCACCTCCATCGATCATGGCGTCGTCGTCCAGCCTCATCCCACCTCTCCGACCACCGGCCTCGCCGCCGGCCATGCTCCGGCGACCTATTTCTAGCGGCGCTGCCTCCCTATGGTTCCTCGTGCTTCCCTGCATCAAACGACCCTGGTAGCCCTGCGTGCTCCCAGTCGCCCAATTCGTCCTCCGGGGATTGCTTCAAGGTGATGTCATCCTCTCTTTATTCTTTCAATTTTTTAAAAATGTTTTTTGTAAATGATAAATCCATGACAGGTGGGTCCCCGTTGTCCGATTTTTAATCATTTTTGGAATTGTTCTCAGTAATTAATAAAACTCTGACAGTGGGTCCAAGCTGTCAGATTTTTAATATTTTCTAGAATTTTAGAAATTGAGTAAAACTTGTAAAATGCATAACTAATTATTTGTTTATCAAAAAATACAAATAATATATTAAAATGTTCATAAAAATGAGATCTACATTTTGGTATCAAAATCATGCATTGTTACACAACTTTGAACCCTGTATAATTAGAAGAACAAAATACCACATTCATAATGTGTGGGGTTTATGGAATCGCAATGCATTATGCATTTCAA
The DNA here is from genome assembly GCA_007115705.1 of Dactylis glomerata. Classification (NCBI taxonomy): domain Eukaryota; kingdom Viridiplantae; phylum Streptophyta; class Magnoliopsida; order Poales; family Poaceae; genus Dactylis; species Dactylis glomerata. The sequence goes on from QXEO01000170.1 coordinate 5,022,475, forward strand.
CCCTATTTAAGTTGACAATCTGTAGTAGGGTTTAATTTTAATACCTTTAATATGTCATGCCATCATCCTTGTTTGCGCATCAATATCATACCTTGATTATTGTTATTAGTTTCCGGTGTTTGTTTCTTCGCGGTAGAACATGAGTCCGAGATCGAGTGGACAACACCGAGGACCAATACTTGTCCATCGACATACTATACAAGAAGAAGAATCCCAAAGATCTATTTCTATTCTTGGTTATCAACGAGCAAGGAAAGCATCATATCTAATCCTATGATTTCAAAGTATTTTAAGTTTTGCTATTTATCGCATATGATTCAAATGTCTTTTATCGGTAGTTAGAGTTATCCTATCTTATGCATGTTATTATCACCTACATTCCTTGATCCAGTGCTCCTAGCATAACTAGGTTTTGCTTGTGTGCATTGCTAGAACCCTTATATCTTCTATGTGTAGCCATGCTTAGTTGGTAAACTCTGATCCATTTGGTTGATGAATTTGAGCTATAAATGAACCTAGTATGACATGATGAAGTGGTATGATCAGTAAAGGTGGATAATAAACATGCTTAAAGACTTGGATGAGCCGCCACATGGGATATGGTTATTTGACTCATCCTCGCCGACCCTAGGTCCTGAGTTCTCGCCTCTTGAACCAAGACTGAGTGTATAACCACACGAGGCCCTATAATGGTACCCTCTCGACTAACTAACTTGCCTAGTTTGTTCTATGAGTCACATAGATCGGGATTTCCATTTGGCACACACGTTGAAAATGTTTTGAAAAGAGATAGTGGAGGAGGTGCATCATATAAGAATGTGGCAGGGGTTGAGAAAGGCACGGCCTTCGCAATCTTGGTCCATGTTCACATCCTTAAGGACCGACTTCGGGACTTGACCCGTTATGGCGGAACAATCCTTAGGGCGTGACTCATGTTCTAGGCGAAAGTAAAGGAAAAGGTCGTGGTCAACCACCCTCTGCCGGCCCTCCCAGGAAGAGAGCTTTACCGGTGGCATTAAGAGTCGGTTGGCATGTGTGGGTACATTTGTGCACCCCTGCAGGGTTAAATCTTTTTCAAAAAGCCGTGTCCACGGTTACGGACGAATTGGGAACAGATTCTAGGATCATAGAGAACTTTAATCTAATCGTAAAACTTGACAAATAAAGTGTACTTAGGATGCTTCCTCCAGGGTTGAAAGAGGGGGTGATCCTAGTTCATAGGTTCAGCTAAAGTTGATCGGTAGATATGAAAGATCAAGATATTTGGTGGATTCAAAAGATGACACAATTGCTCGGTTGATCTAAATAGTAGTTGTGGTTTGGTGGAGATAGGAATGATGGTTCGGTGGATGTCTCATTGATGACCAAAGATATCACTCTCTTATCCCCTTTTAAATTTTCTAAATAGACGAGCTTCTCTTCTTCCTTGTTTATGCACATAAAACTTTCTTTATGCAAAGAAACTCCAAAGAAGGCCTTTCTAACCAAGCATGTAGCTAATAGGTAGTTAACAGGTTAGTAAGTCTTGTTGGGTACCTTTTGTACTCACCCTTGCCTCGTTGATATTTTTGCAGTAGAGTGAGTTTCCCTCGAAGGTTTTGTATGGATATCGACATCGACGAGTAGCTTAGGGTTCTAAGGCGGCAGTCTGGAATCTATGGATTGGGACGTCGCCGTTATGCTCCAGGACTCTTAGGCCATTTGGTCTTGCTATGTCTAATAGCATAACTTTGCTTTCGTTGATTGATGATTGACAGGTCAGTGACCTCTGCTTGTAATTTGCTTCTTGCTCTTTTAAGAGCTTGCTATATTACTTTTAGGTCGTAGAGTCACTGTTGTGTTGCCGATTCTCTCACTGTAGGCTCTCGAGCTCTAGGTTAGGCTTATGTCAGACGAAGGTCTGGGATTTGTCTAGCCCTGATCCATGGGGTCCCACAAAGTACTCTTTGAAACCATGACCCTCTCTCGACTCAACATGAGCATGCGAGATTGGAACACAAAGCCATAATCCCTAATGGTGCAAGTGGCACAACGATGGGATAGCCTGCCTCCCACCAACTCGTCCCGTCGGGACTACATGGGATTAGTGGAATTTAGGAGACTATGCACATGGGTTCCATGGGTCCCGGCAGTTACTTCTCCTGCCTGACGTGCTAGGTAGAGCTCTTCAGTAGCAGGACATCTTCGTCTGAACGTCTGCGGGATGGTGGCGCTAATCCCGCCGGTATTAAATTGGGATACCACAAATGGGATAAAGTGGACATGCAGGCGGGATGGGAGGCGGGACCTGGCGGCTGGCCCATCCCAGTTGCATCGTTAATAATCCCCCATCAACACCTTGGAAAACCGCATCAAAGAAGTGCCAAAATGGATCCAAAGTGCATGGAGGTTGCCACTAGACATAGAAACATGGATCTTCATGTCAACATCAATGACAGCAACACAATTTGCTGCACTTACATGGCGAAGATAGAGCAGGCGAACAAGCCCAATGCTATGTCTACCACAGATGTCGGCGCTTGTAGATCTTGCACATGCGCCTCCTGGGCGCAATACAGTGCGCGTACCCAACTATAGCAACCCACGAGGGGCATCACACTAACAATATGAATCGGAGCACACATTCACATGCAACAGTCCCATGCATTGATATGCTTGCCCATGCCTATCCTTGAGACCTTGATGGTGCTAGTAAGCACAGAGGCCCCAACGAACATGGGTGTGGTGTAGTGATGTCTACGCACTTCTATTCTTGTAGACACTTGTTGGGCCTCCAAGTGCAGAGGTTTGTAGAACAGCAGCAAGTTTCCCTTAAGTGGATCACCCAAGGTTTATCGAACTCAGGGAGGTTAGAGGTCAAAGCTATCCCTCTCAAGCAACCCTGCAATTACGATACAGAAAGTCTCTTGTGTCCCCAACACACCTAATACACTTGTCAGATGTATAGGTGCACTAGTTCGGCGAAGAGATAGTGAAATACAAGTGGTATAGATGATTGTAAGTAGCAAACGTGATGTGAAATAAATATCGCTGCGAGCAAACAAGTAATAAAACAGCAAGTAAACGGTATGCAATGCTTGGAAACAAGGCCTAGGGATCATACTTTCACTAGTGGACACACTCCCAACAATATAACATGAATGAACAAGTAACTTCTCTTTGCTAAGGTACTCTGAATTACTCTCCTATTGAACATCACTAATCATTGTGTAGTGGCTACAGAAGCGCCCCTTAAAGTTCATCAAGTACTTGACAAACACCACTCATAGAGATAAACAAATCAGATCACAACTCAAGATAGAAATCATTGCAACTTAAACCAAGTACTAACACGGTGCACACACTGTCAACATTACACCATGAAAGGAGGAATAGATCACTCAAACTATCATAGCAATAATTATTCTCATAATCCACAAGAGATCACAATCATAGCCTAAACCAAGTACCACCATGATGCACGCACTGTCACCGTTACACCATAGCAGGAGGAATAGATTACTTTAATAACATTGCTAGAGTACACAAAATATCTGAATAATAACATGTACTTGTTCAACATGATACAAAGCTCACGATCACATAAAGATCACATCATGGGAGAGAGAGGTGAACCACATAGCTACCGGTAGAGCCCTCAGCCCCGGGGATGAACTACTCCCTCCTCATCATAGGAGACAGCAAGGTTGATGGAGATGGCGGTGAGGTCGATGGAGATGGCGAAGACGGTGATGGAGATCGATGGAGGTGGCTCCGGGGGCACTTCCCCGTCCCGGCAGGGTGCCGGAACAGAGACTTCTGTCCCCCGAAATTCGTCGGTGGTGGCGGCGGAGCTGCGGAACTGCTTCTGGAAAATTCCCCAATCCTCTAGGGTTTTCTGTCCCGAGGCTTCTTATAGGCGAAGGGGCGTCGCGAGAGGGCAGCCAGGGGCTCCTCACACAGGGGTGGCGCGGCCAGGGCCTGGGCCGCGCCAGCCCTATGTGAGGGAGGCCTGTGGCCCCTCTCCTTCCTCTCTTCGGATGTCTGGATGCTCCCGGAAAAAATAAGACTTCTGGCTTTGGTCTCGTCCAATTCCGAGAATATTTCCTGTGTATCACTCTGAAACACAAAAACAACAGAAAACAGGGAACTGGCACTGTGGCATCTTGTCAATAGGTTAGTTCCGGAAATCGCATAAAAACGCCACGAAGTGTAACGAAACGCAAGGCAAATGGTGTAAAAACAAGCATGGAGCATCAAAAATTATAGATACGTTTGGGACGTATCAAGCATCCCCAAGCTTAACTCCTGCTCGTCCTCGAGTAGGTAAGTGATAACAAAGAATAATTTTTGAGGTGACATGCACCTACACAATCTTGATCATATATGTAAGCATTGGTGAGCTGGGATCAATAGAACTTAAAACATGGGCATGAAAGATATAATCATGACAATAAGAACTTAGCAACCATGTTGTAAACATGCAAATGAACACAAACAAAAGATCATGAAAATGAAACAATGAAAGTCAAACGTGTGTTCGAATCATAAGGAAAACATAAAAAGGTTTTCAGCTTGTCCTTCAAAGAGAGCAAAACATAAATGCATAGGACACCTCAAAGTTTAAGAGGGCGACTAGATACAAATAATTTAAGAACAAGTGAAACCAACAATATGAGTCAATCAATGAACCTTGGGACAATGCATATCACACTAAGAATGACAACTATGCTCTCTAAATGGTGCATAAAGAAAGAAGGTGGTGACTCAACATAAAAGTAAAAGAAAGGCCCTTCGCAGAGGGAAGCAGTGATTGCAAGTTTTATAACCTTCAAAAATTATGGTACTTACCGGCTTTGAGCTCTCATTGCCCCCATCATAAGCATCTTGAATGGTTAAAGTTAATGCGAGAACAATTATGATGCATATGCTTGACAAATCATAAGTTGAAAACCTCGTGTCCCGTGAATACGAGTACCCAAACCATGCTAATTTTCTTAGAGTCCCAAGCAAGGCTCTTGTCATTGTAAGTATATGCATATCATTGAGAACCGCCAATGGGGTACCTCCGTGCCCGATGACATGGAACAAGCCCACACCAAAATGACAGGACAAGCAGACAATGAACACCTTGACATCTCTTTTATTTGCTATATTGTTTAGCTTTTTATTGTGAGATGCGTCATCGAATGTTCACCATGGGTATGCTGCAAATTTCCACCATGAATTATGCATGGCTTAGATTGGCGGCCCGGCGTTTCCCTAACACATATACAAACTCCATGATCCCCACAAGATTCCCAATTCATTTCACACCGCGGGCATCCATAAACAAAAGATCACGATATCAACTCAAAAAGAAGTGCAATGTTGAAAGCTTGCCCCATGACAGCATGGCTGGGCTAGAATCCAACTTACAACTTGCAAGCATAACAACTCAGCATAAAAGACGACAATGTCAAATTTTTAAGAACAGGAAAAAGTAAAGTGTGCCTTCGGTTCGTGAGAGCTTTACTGACCGAATTTCGCATAACACTGGTAAGAGTTTAATTTCAAGAGAATATAAAAGCAAGTCAAATTTACTTGGAATAGCAAATTGCTAGTAGGTATGTATGGTGGACACTTTGGAAAACTTGGCTTTTAGGAGTTGGATGCACGAGTAGAGCTCATACTCAGTACAAGGCGAGGGCTAGCAAAAGACTGGGAGCGACCAACTAAGAGAGCAGTAATGGCCATAATCATGCAAAGCGACAAAGCGACATTAAAAGAAGCATACGATGGCATCAAAAGTCAAAAACTAAATGATCATGAAGGCTAATGGCGACTTTGTAAGAGTCTAACATGTGTGAGCATGCGCCAAGTCAACCCAAATAAAGCATCAAGGAGAAAACCAAAATAATGCTTCCATACAATAAAAACAACGCATGATTTTTTCAAAGGCTCATTAAGCAATCTCAGTTATTTGAGACAAGTCATGCTACAGCAAAACCACTAAGCATACTATCAAAAAGACATCAAGCATGACATGAAAAAGCCTAAGCCGCAGTCTACACAAGCTCCTTCTTGTACCACTATTTTGCACAAAGCTTTTTCTCTTTTCCAACACCATTTGAAATTTTTATAAACACCTCTTTTGATGAAAACCAATAAAGATCAGAGGCAAAAATACACCTTGATGAAAAGATATGACAAGATCTGAATGCATATCAAGGCGAAATCGAAAACCAAAAGCAGTAGCAGAAAAAGAGAACACTCGTTGAACGATAAGAGTGAAAACTAGAGTGTTCTTGGCAAATGAAAAGCGAGTTCATCTCCTCCAAAAGAAACATGATGTGATCTAACCATTTATTGCAGCAAACAAACAAACCTAACCAACTAAGAAAACTAAAACAACTGACGCTCCAAGAAAAACACATAGTGCATGAAGCAATAAAAATATAGTGTTTTGAAAGGTGACCTGATTTTTGCCGATGAAGAAGGGGTGCCTCGGGGGCATCCCCAAGCTTTGACGCTTGTACTTCTTGGATATTTCTTGGGGTGATGCAAGGGCATCCCTAAGCTTGAGCTTTTGTCCATTCTTCAACTCATCTCATCATTCTCCAATCCCTACACTTGAAAACTTCCTTCATACAAAACTAAACACAATTCTATTAGCAACATTAGTGTAAGCATAAAATATATTCAACCTCCTTTAGCTTCAGTTTTAAACTCAAAACCGCCACATATAAAGTATATACTACTGTAGCAACTTCCCAAAAAGTTCCATGATCAAAAAGAACTCAAAAGAAAGCGATAAAGTGGCAAAAACAAATATTGGCAGAAATCTGTCAAAACTGAACAGCTGACAAAGGACGAATTTTTGAGGGATTTTCTGTTACTCAAATAAAAAAGTGTTCAACTAACAAAAGTTTGGATATAACCTGGGGCATATGCACAAGAAATAGCAGGTCCAAAATATAAACAGAGAATTTATACGAATTTTTACGGTGCAGCACCGAAAACTGTTTCAGGACAGCAACATCCCCAAATCTTACCTCACTCAAATTAGAGGCTTCTCTTGGCACAAAAACGAAGTAAAAAGGATAAGGAACGGTCATTACAGTAGTAATGACTTCCAAGACTCAAATAAAAGAAAAAGTACTGAAAATAAAACAATGGGTTATCTCCCAAGAGTGTTTTTCTTTAACGCCTTTGAGCTAGGCGCAGTAATTTGCAAAGATGCTCATGTGGGCGCCATATAAAAGCTTGAGGCAAAGGCGCCATATAAGAACTTGAAGCAATAGAGAGCATCAAAAAGCATGTATGAAACACATTTAAATCTAAACCACTTCCTATGAAAAATAGTCTTGTAAAGAGACAAGTCATGAAAGCGCAAAGCAAAAAGCATAGGAAGGCAAAACAAGTACAACTTCAAGAATTGCAATATAAAGAGGGGAAACTCAATATTGTTGAGATCCATCAAACCATGTTTCCCTCTCTCATAATAACTTTCAATAGCATCATGAATAGTATTAACAATATAACTGTCACATAAAGCATCCCTATCATGAGCCACATGCATAAAAGGATTAATACTCCCCACATGAACAATAGTAGTAGGAGTAGATTCAACAGAATAATTATTCTCATCACCATAATCATCAAAAACAGGAGGCATATTGTAATCATAACTAATTTTCTCCTCAAAAGTAGGTGAACTGAAAATATTATCCTCATCATCACAAGCTAGAGAACTACTATGTCGCATAGCATATTCATCAAACATATCATCATAAGAAGGAACATGGATAGCACTAATGGTACAACAATTATTAACCTTAGAATTGGTACCAAAAAGATTTTCAATATCAAAAGTAGAGTGCTTTTCCCAATCATGATCACTAACATAAGTAATAGGCATAGGAACATCATCCCAATCAGAATTATCATAATCTATAGCAGGATCATAACGCTTAGGGGAAGATACCGTGTCCTCTCGCCTCTTACTCCTCCTCTTCTTCTTCTTCTTCTTCTTCTTCTTCTTCTTCTTACTCTTCTTACTCTCTCCTTTAGGAGGGAGAGACTTGAAGGGCATCTTCTCCACATAATCTATAGGAGGGAAAGGCATCTTCTCCACATAATCCGGTTTGCTGACAGAAACAACAGAAGAAACTTTGGAGGATTCCTCCTCTCTATTAATAAGATAAAAACATCTATCAGTCCTATCATAGCTTGGCAAAATATCAAGTTTTATAAGATTTTGAATGTAAGTATTTGCAAGGCAATCTTTAGCACAATAGAGGCGACAACCACGAAGGGTGCTATTAATATCAACATCATTCATGTCTATCAAAGCAATCTTTCTAGATATCTCGTCACACGCCAAGAACAAAGTGAGCTCATCATGCTGATTAGGAGTAATCTTGTCATCACAATACAAACTTAAGGTACTAGAAGAGTAACTATTAGGGTTTGAGCATTGGAAATTAAAATGACCTATGTCATCGCAATGTTTACAAAGAAAAGGATAAAGCTCACAAACCTTTTTACCGATCTCACCTATATCCTTGTACCACATAGTAGTTTCTTCATTTGCGTGGGTGATGCAATAATCTTCCTTGTTGTAACTCTGTTCACAAGGTCTATGTACTCCGCAAAAATTAACATGCTTATAAGAAATAGTACTTTTAGAAGTTTGAGCATGTTTATTGCAATCATCAACAACAATATCACTTTCTATGCAAGTGTCCTTAAAAGGTTCATGATACACGTCCCCATTTCCTTTAGGAACATTTATATGGGAAGCAAAGGCTTTAAAGCAATCAACCATAATTTGAGGATCAAGACCATATTTAGCACTAAGCTCTTGAAAATCAGCAGTTTCAGCGAAAGACTTAATGCAATCAAACTCATAATTCATACCTGATCCTTTACCTTTGTCGCTATCCCAACCTTCAATATTGTTTTGAATTGTCTCAAGCAGACCCCACTTGGTGTCGACATCCTTGCTTGTGAAAGACCCATCAAAGCATGCATCTAGATAGTCCTTGTAATATCCTGAAAGCCTTGCATAAAAATTATTAATAACAATATTACGGGGAAGATCATGAATAGGACATTTATGCATTAGTAACTTCAATCTTCCCCACGCTTGGGCAATGCTTTCTCCCTCATGAGGCCAAAAATTATATATCTGATTACGATCTTTATGAATCTCACTTGGAGGATAGAATTTAGAATAAAAGAGAGGTACAATTTCCTCCCAGCCAACAGATGGACCATCTTCAAGCAGCCGATACCATTCCTCAGCTCTGCCTTTCAGTGACAAAGAGAATAACTTCTTCTTAACTTGGTTCATTGAAATACCTGCACACTGGAACAACTCGCATAATTCATGTATAAAGAGCAGATGATCACTAGGATGGACAGTTCCATCTCCTAAATAGCAGTTATCCCTAATACATTCAACAATCTGCGTAGGTATTTTAAAAGGATGGGGAGCACAAGCATCATTAGAAACATCACATATGGGAGATAAAATATCATCAGAGCAAACTTTCTCCAATAAAGCTGGGGGACCAAAAATATCATACTCAACAAAACCAGCTTCCCCAAGCTTAGACTTTTCTATAGCATTAGCATTAACAGTATTCAAAGCATTCGTACTAATAACATTGCTATGCGAAATAAGCTCCAAAGGATTTTCAATTTTCTCTTCAAATCTAAAATCAGGAAAAAGACTAAAGAACTCTTTGTTTTCCATTAAGCCTAACTAGTGAAAATAAAAACAAGAAACAAAAAGATGTAATTGCAGAATCTAAAGGAAATAACTCCGAGCACTCACACAGGAGGATGCGAGTACCTTTTACCTTACCTCCCCGGCAACGGCGCCAGAAAAGAGCTTGATGTCTACGCACTTCTATTCTTGTAGACACTTGTTGGGCCTCCAAGTGCAGAGGTTTGTAGAACAGCAGCAAGTTTCCCTTAAGTGGATCACCCAAGGTTTATCGAACTCAGGGAGGTTAGAGGTCAAAGCTATCCCTCTCAAGCAACCCTGCAATTACGATACAGAAAGTCTCTTGTGTCCCCAACACACCTAATACACTTGTCAGATGTATAGGTGCACTAGTTCGGCGAAGAGATAGTGAAATACAAGTGGTATAGATGATTGTAAGTAGCAAACGTGATGTGAAATAAATATCGCTGCGAGCAAACAAGTAATAAAACAGCAAGTAAACGGTATGCAATGCTTGGAAACAAGGCCTAGGGATCATACTTTCACTAGTGGACACACTCCCAACAATATAACATGAATGAACAAGTAACTTCTCTTTGCTAAGGTACTCTGAATTACTCTCCTATTGAACATCACTAATCATTGTGTAGTGGCTACAGAAGCACCCCTTAAAGTTCATCAAGTACTTGACAAACACCACTCATAGAGATAAACAAATCAGATCACAACTCAAGATAGAAATCATTGCAACTTAAACCAAGTACTAACACGGTGCACACACTCTCAACATTACACCATGAAATGAGGAATAGATCACTCAAACTATCATAGCAATAATTATTCTCATAATCCACAAGAGATCACAATCATAGCCTAAACCAAGTACCACCATGATGCACGCACTGTCACCGTTACACCATAGCAGGAGGAATAGATTACTTTAATAACATTGCTAGAGTACACAAAATATCTGAATAATAACATGTACTTGTTCAACATGATACAAAGCTCACGATCACATAAAGATCACATCATGGGAGAGAGAGGTGAACCACATAGCTACCGGTAGAGCCCTCAGCCCCGGGGATGAACTACTCCCTCCTCATCATAGGAGACAGCAAGGTTGATGGAGATGGCGGTGAGGTCGATGGAGATGGCGAAGACGGCGATGGAGATCGATGGAGGTGGCTCCGGGGGCACTTCCCCGTCCCGGCAGGGTGCCGGAATAGAGACTTCTGTCCCCCGAAATTCGTCGGTGGTGGCGGCGGAGCTGCGGAACTGCTTCTGGAAAATTCCCCAATCCTCTAGGGTTTTCCGTCCCGAGGCTTCTTATAGGCGAAGGGGCATCGCGAGAGGGCAGCCAGGGGCTCCTCACACAGGGGTGGCGCGGCCAGGGCCTGGGCCGCACCAGCCCTATGTGAGGGAGGCCTGTGGCCCCTCTCCTTCCTCTCTTCGGATGTCTGGATGCTCCCGGGAAAAATAAGACTTCTGGCTTTGGTCTCGTCCAATTCCAAGAATATTTCCTGTGTATCACTCTGAAACACAAAAACAACAGAAAACAGGGAACTGGCACTGTGGCATCTTGTCAATAGGTTAGTTCCGGAAATCGCATAAAAACGCCACGAAGTGTAACGAAACGCAAGGCAAATGGTGTAAAAACAAGCATGGAGCATCAAAAATTATAGATACGTTTGGGACGTATCATGTAGCGCACTACCTTTTGAAAAAGGCAGAACTCCTCTGTTAAGTGCTACTCCCTGGATCACTGATATCCCACAAGTATAGGGGATCGTGTGTAGCCTTTTCGATAAGTAAGAGTGTCGAACCCAACGAGGATAAATGTTCTCTCAAGTTCTATCAACCGCTGATACAACTCTACGCACACTAAACGTTTGCATCATCTAGGAAATAAAACTAGAGCAACAATACGGGTATGAGAGATAGCTTTGCAAGATAATAAATACAAGAAAGTAATTGTTAGTGCTGCAGCAATAAAATATACTAAGTAACCATAAACTAACAGTACCATGAGTGTGGAAAAGTGGTGGTAATAGTGGTGGATTTGTCTAAGTTCAATTAGCGAATAAATCGGGTTCATTGTCTTCGATGCAGTTTTCTATGTGGGAGAGGCTAAATATACAAGCACTTCACTACTTGGAAATACAAGTACTATATGATTGGATTGTTAGCAAGCATCCGCAAATACTAACAATGCATTAAGGTTTCCCCAATCATAGCCTTAAGTTAATGGTCCTCTTACTCACATACGTGCAACGTTCCGGTTCGCGTCCTCAGGTTTCTATCACTCCGGCAGAACTACCCCTTCCTTTTGCACATACTACTAACCCTAAGATGTTTAATCCATGCGCGCATAAATATAATGGACACCAAAGGACAGTACCATATCAACATACAACTCTAAGGAACCAAAGACATTCAACAAATCAATCTAAGAACAAATAAACTATGCAAACATGACATAGATCATAGGATAAATATTATAGCATCAAACACCATGTTTACATAGGACGGTACAGAGGTATGTGGGAGTATGAACCACTGCATAATAGGAGGATTTGGTGATGGAGATAGCGGTGAAGATGGCGGAGATGAGCAGCGAGGGGCGCGGGCGCGGGCGCCGGCGCGGGGGACTCCCCCGCCGCCGGCATCATGGGGGTGCGCCGCCCCTTAGCCCCCTTACTTCATGGCTTCATGGGAGCTCTCCCCCATGGAGATGGGATCCATGAGGGAGGCCAAAACGTGGATCTGGTGGCTGCAAATTCGTGGGTGGAGGTGTCTCCCACGAGCTAGGGTTCCTCTCTTTATATAGTCTCTCGGATTCCCGTCTCCCCATCTTGGGCCACAATGGAGTGGGCATATCTCGGCCGTTCGGACACGGAATGAGGTGAATTTTATATCTAGAACGTTCGCCGTGAAATTCTCTACAACTTTGTAATTCAAGAGTTTTCCGTTTGACGCAGTCTTCGACCCGTAACGTGACCATCTTCGAAAAGAGTTCTGGCACAGATTTCTGGAAAGTCCTAATTTGACTCCAACAAGGTTTCCACTTGTATTCTTGGTAATTCCTACACACCAAAGTGTAAAACAAGAACATTATGCACTTTTGCAACTATTAGTAGGTTAGTCCAAATAAATCATAAAAGTGCCACAAAGTGTAGACAAAACATATAGCAATTGGTGTAAAATAAGCATGGAGCATCAAAAATTATAGATACGTTTGTAACATATCAACATCCCCAAGCTTAACTCATGCTCGTCCTCAAGTAGGTAAGTGATAACAAAAGAATAATTTTTGAGGTGACATGCACCATCACAATCTTGATCATCTAAGTAAAGCATTGAGTGCTGGGATCAAAGAACTTAAAACATGGGCATAAAAGACATAACCTTGACAATAAAAACTTAGCAACCATATTATAACATAAAAATAAACACAAACGAAAGATCATGAGTAATGAAACAATGAAAGTCAAACATGTGTTCAAATCAAATGGAAAAACATAACAAGTGGTTTTCAGCTTGTCCTTCATGGAATAGCAAAACATAAATGCATATGACACCTTCAAGTTTAAAAGGGCGACTAGATACAAATAATTTAAGAACAAGTGAAACCATAATCATAAATCAATCAATGATAAACTTTGGGACTAAACTCAGAATGACAACTATGCTCTCTTAGATGGTGCATAAAGGTAGAAGGTGGAGACTCAACATAAAAGGAAAAGAAAGGCCCTTCGCAGAGGGAAGCAGTGATAAACATGTGCTAGAGCTTTTCATTTGTAAAACAAAGAGATAAAAATTTGCTTTTGAGAGGTGGTTGTCTTTGTCAACGACTGGCAATGAGGTTCTTACTATCTTCCATACAAAAATGAGCAAGTTTTTGAGAGAGAGATTGGCACTTTTGTGCTTATTTATAAAGCTTGGCACTCCTCCCCACCTTTTTCCTTTCACAAACCATGGCTAACCGATTCCATCGGGTGCCCACCAACATTCACGTACCATGGAGGAGTGACTTTTTTCTTTTCTTTTTTCTCTTTTTTTCTTTTTGGAATAAAACAATATGGAAGATAGCAAATCCGACCACTACGTCCCCATGAGCTGAAAACAGTGTCACAAAATGAGAAGTATTTTGAAGGTTTTTTGAAAGGTAGCACATGAAAATATACTTGGAATGGCTTGCAAATACCATGCATAGGAATTTATAGTGGATACATTGGAATAACTTGGTTTTTGGGAGTTGGATGCACGAGTAGAGCTCATACTCAGTACAAAATGAAGGCTAGCAAAAGACTGGGAGCGACCAACTAAGAGAGCAATAACGGCCATAATCATACATAGCGACAAAACATCATTAAGAGAAGCATAAAATGGCATCACAAGTCAAAAACCAAATGATCATAGAGGCTTATGGCGACTTTGTAAGAGTCAAACATGTTGTAAGCATGCACCAAGTCAACCCAAATAAAGCATCAAGGAGAAAACCAAATAAATGCTTCCACATAATAAAAACAACGCATGATTTTTTCAAAGGCTCATTAAGCAATCTTAGTCATTTGAGACAAGTCATGCTACAGCAAAGATCACTAAGCATACTATCAAAACGACATCAAGCATGGCATGAAAAAGTCTAAGCCGCAGTCTAAACAAGCTCCTTTTTGTACCACTTTTTTGCATGAAACTTTTTCTCTTTTCCAACACCATTCAATCCTTTTTGAGATAACTCTTTTGATAAAAACAATATAGACCAGTGGTCTAAATACAACTTGATACAAAGATAAAACAAGATCTGAACAAAAATCAAGGCAAAAAATGAAAGCCAAACGCAGTTCTAGAAAAAGAGAACACTCGTTGAACGATAAAAGTGAAAACTAGAGTGTTCTTGGCAATGAAAAACGAAGCATATCTCCTCCAAAATAAATTTGTTGGGGTCCAACCATTTATTGCAGCAAACAAAAAAAAAGAAAACTGAAAGCAAAAGTAAAGACGCTCCAAGAAAAACGCATAGAATATGAAGCAATAAAAATATAGTGTGTTGAAAGGTGACCTGATTTTTACCGATAAAGAAGGGGTGCCTCGGGGGCATCCCCAAGCTTTGACGCTTGTACCTCTTGGATATTTCTTGGGGTGACATGGGCATCCCCAAGCTTGAGCTTTTGTCCATACTTCATCTCATCTCATCATTCTCCAATCCCTACACTTGAAAACTTCCTTCATACAAAACTTCACACAATTCTATTAGCAACGTTAGCATAAACATAATAGTAAATCAACCCTTTTAGGTTCAGTTTCAAACTCAAAATCACCACATATAAAGCATATACTACTGTAGCAACTTCCTCAAAAGTTCCGTGATCAAAAGAACTCAAAAAGAAAGCGATCGAGAGGCAAACACAAATAGTGGCAGAAATCTATCAAAACAGAATAGCTGACAAAGGTCGATTTTTTTGAGGATCTTCTGTTGCTCAAATCGAAAAGTGCAAAGCTAATGAAAATTTGGATATAACCTGGGGCATATGCACAAGAAATTGCAGGTCAAAAAGATATTCTGAGAATTTTCACGAATTTTTACGGTGCAGCACCAAAATCTGTTTTAGGACAGCAACTTCCCTAAATCTTTCCTCCCTCAAATTAGAGGTTCTTCTTGGCACAACAACGAAATAAAAATGATAAGGAGAGGTCATTACAGTAGTAATAACTTTGAAGACTCAAAATAAAAGAAAAAGTACTGAAAGAAAACATGGGTTATCTCCCAAGAGTGCTTTTCTTTAACGCCTTTCAGCTAGGCACAAAATAGAGAACCAAACAAAGAAGCAAAACAAAAGGAACTATTTTTGTTGTTTTCAATTTATAAGTGAAAGTAAAGAAGCAATAAAAACAAAATAAAGAGCCTAATAAAATTAAAGAAGATAAAACCAAGACATATAAAAGCAATTATAATATAAGTTAACACAATACGTATAATGTGGATGCGTTATATAGAGTATGAAGGAGACAACCTCATGTTAGTTGATGAATAGGGGGATGACTCGAGCATCCCCAAGCTTAAATGATTGTATCTTCTTAGACATGTTCTTGGGATGCACCTAAACATCCCCAAGGTTGATCTCTTGTGTCTTCTTGTTTATCTCATACCACCATATTGATTAGAACTTATAAGCTACATCCACATAAAACTTCACAAAACTCATTAGTAGGGTTAGTACTCATTCAGTAAAATCCACTCATGTTCAAGCATTGACAAGTTTCATAATCTAAACTCAACATTAGCCACTATATATACTAAGGTATTCGTAATTTCCGTCATCCATCGAAAAACTAATGAAACTAATAACACCAAGTACAATATTGAATAAACTAAGAAATCTGTCAAAACTGAACAGTCTGTAAAGATGACACTCAACAAGATAGTTAGGTAGCTCAAATCAAAAAACTCCAAACTAAAGAAAGACAGATCATAATCTCAGGTTTATGCACAAAAATATTTCAGATCAAAACACTATTCTGAGATTTTTCATGATTTTTTATAGTGAAGCACAGAAATCTGTCTAAACCGAACAGTCGGTGAAAATCAATTTTTTTTAAGACATCTACGTAACTCAAATCAGAAAAAGTTAGTCTAATGAAAGAAATATAATAAGCATTTCTTTGCAATCAAGAAATTTCAGATCAATATCACGTTCTGGTGATTTTAAACATTTTATACGGTAAAGCAGAGAAAATCTGTTTCTGGACAACAAAGTAAAACTATCGACTTCCAAGTAACTAGAAACTACAATTATCACTTTACTTTTATGCTATAGAGGAATATGTACAATATATACAATATACACAATATGTACAAGTTTTTAACTGAAAAGCTTCCATGAAAAGATTTGTTTTGATTTCATAGGCATGAACACAAGTGTTCAAGGTCGACCCCCACTTAACCATTACTCATCTTTCCAATCACTTTCTTTTTTGAAAACATTTTTAGGTAACAAGTACAACTAATTTTTTTTGTAATTCGCATTCCCTATCCATAATAAGATAGAGAACAACTTAAAACTGGAAGTAAAAACTATTTAGAGATAAAGCAAACAATTGCACACAAGAATATTCACCCACACGCTATTGCTCCCCGGCAACGGCGCCAGAAAAGGTCTTGATATCCCACAAGTATAGGGGATCGTGTGTAGCCTTTTCGATAAGTAAGAGTGTGGAACCCAACGAGGAGCTAAAGGTAGGATAAATATTCTCTCAAGTTCTATCAGCCGCTGATACAACTCTACGCACACTAAACATTTGCATCATCTAGGAAATAAAACTAGAGCAACAATACGGGTATGAGAGATAGCTTTGCAAGATAATAAATACAAGAAAGTAATTGTTAGTGCTGCAGCAATAAAATATACTAAGTAAACATAAACTAACAGTACCATGAGTGTGAAAAAGTGGTGGTAATAGTGGTGGATTTGTCTAAGTTCAATTAGCAAATAAATCGGGTTCATTGTCTTCGATGCAGTTTTCTATGTGGGAGAGGCTAAATATACAAGCACTTCACTACTTGGAAATACAAGTACTATATGATTGGATTGTTAGCAAGCATCCGCAAATACTAACAATGCATTCAGGTTTCCCCAACCATAGCCTTAAGTTAATGGTCCTCTTACTCCCATATATGCAACGTTCTGATTCGCGTCCTCAGGTTTCTATCACTCCGGCAGAACTACCCCCTTCCTTTTGCACATACTACTAATCCTAAGATGTTTAATCCATGCGCGCATAAATATAATGGACACCAAAGGACAGTACCATATCAACATACAACTCCAAGGAACCAAAGACATTCAACAAATCAATCTAAGAACAAATAAACTATGCAAACATGACATAGATCATAGGATAAATATTATAACATCAAACACCATGTTTACATAGAACGGTACAGAGGTGTGTGGGAGGATGAACCACTGCATAATAGGAGGAGTTGGTGATAGAGATAGCGGTGAAGATGACGAAGATGAGCAGCGAGGGGCGCGGGCGGCGGCGGCGCGGGGGACTCCCCCGCCGCCGGCATCATGGGGGAGCGCCGCCCCTTAGCCCCCTTGCTTCATGGCTTTATGGGAGCCCTCCCCCATGGAGATGGGATCCATGGGGGAGGCCAAAACGTGGCTCTGGTGGCTGCAAATTCGTGGGTGGAGGTGTCTCCCACGAGCTAGGGTTCCTCTCTTTATATAGTCTCTCGGATTCCCGTCTCCCCATCTTGGGCCACAATGGAGCGGGCTTATCTCGGCCGTCTGGACACGGAATCAGGTGAATTTTATATCCAGAACGTTCGCCGTAAAATTCCCTACAACTTTGTAATTGAAGAGTTTTCCGTTTGACGCTGTCTTCGACCCGTAATATGACCATCTTCAAAAAGAGTTCTGGCACAGATTTCTGGAAAGTCCCAATTTGACTCCAACAAGGTTTTCACTTGTATTCTTGGTAATTCCTACACACCAAAGTGTAAAACAAGAACATTGTGCACTTTTGCAACTATTAAAAGGTTAGTCCAAATAAATCATAAAAGTACCATAAAGTAGACAAAACATATAGCAATTGGTGTAAAACAAGCATGGAGCATAAAAAATTATAGATACGTTTGCAACGTATCAATCGCTAATAGTAATCATTGCAATAGTATCAAAATTACAATGAAGATGCAGTTACATAGTCTCCAACCTTATAGATTCACAATGGAAAACAAGGTATCAATGAGCCTCCATCTTTATCATGTGCCACAGGCAGACATGTTGGAATATAGACTCAAGATCCTACAAATTGTTCCTCATCCGAATAACCTGCATATTTGAATATGCAGCCCCAATGAAAGGGGTCAGTAAAACAACATCCTGGCAAATGACACATATTTGGTGGCTGTTGTGAAAGAACTATACTATATGATATTTGGCTGGTGGATCTCTTGGGCCAATTTGCATAAAGCCAATTTTATCCTACATCCTTTCAAAACTTTCTTTCAAAATTTTATATTTTTAAGGGTTGAAATAACCCCCATACACTACATACTAGCTAGGGATATAGTTCTGGTGAAACTCAACAAAGTCGGAACAACAAAAATTACCACCCCTCGGAGTGCATAGCCTTGAGCTCCTAACCTAAGGGTTTCTAGTCAAATTTTAATCATTCAGAAAAGGTGATGAGCTTCTTCTGTACATTCCATGTCTAGAGACTCAAATTGTCCATAACCGGGGACATGGCTAATCAATTAGTTTGACACCCTGCAGGGGTTGTGCACTTTCACCTTAAGACTCATTCTACCCATATAGAATGACACAAGGCCTTTCAGAAGGAGAGAGCAACCATACCAGCAAGACCCGTTCTCACCTACAATTCTGCCACCACCTCATGTCTTGCTCACAAGTTGAACTCTCACATCCTAATTGGTTAAGATAGAGCCCATAATGTCATAAGGTTGCACTGGAAGTACCCTAAAGCACAGAAGACATGGTAATCTCTTTAATCTTGGGTGGCAATCCTGAGTGGCCCCCTGAGCACACATCCTCTCGAGGCATGTGACCCAGAGCCCACCTACTTTGCCTCCTCTTATCAAACCAATCCACCCAGGTGTTTCATTTTAGTTGAAGTTCTTAACTTGTTCACAAAACAACTTTAACAAAAGTGATCATAGCATGGCATCAATATTCAAAGTATTTAGCATCCTAATAGGGTGGGTTTTGGGGTTGGCTACATGATACGTCTCAAACATATCTATAATTTTTGATGCTCCATGCTTGTTTTTACACCATTTGCTTAGTGTTTCGTTACACTTCGTGGCGTTTTTATGCATTTTCCAGAACTAACCTATTAATGAGATGCCACAGTGCCAGTTCCCTGTTTTCTGCTGTTTTTGTGTTTCAGAAAAGTTACACAGGAAATATTCTCAGAATTGGACGAAATAAAAGCCAAACATCCAGATATTTAACGAAGCTTTCAGAACACCGAAGAGGAGATGGAGAGGAGCCACAGAGCGGCCTCACCACCAGGGGGCGCGACCCAGGGCCTGGCCGTGCCGCCCTATGGTGAGCCCCACCTGGTCCACTTCTGACGCTGCCCCTTTGCCTATAAAGACCCCCCGACGGGAAAAACCTAAAGACCCGATCACTTTTCCAGAAACACATCGCGATCCGCCGTCGTCGACCCGAGATCGGGACGGTCCAGAAGCTCTTCTCGGCACCCTGCCAAAGAGGGGAATCGCCACCGGAGGTCTTCTTCATCGCCATGCTTGCCTCCGGCGCGATGAGTGAGTAGTCTACCTTGGACTATGGGTCCATAGCAGTAGCTAGTTGGTTGTCTTCTCCACCATGTGCTTCATGTTTAGATCTCGTGAGCTACTTTACATGATCGAGATCACCATTATGTAATTCTACGTGTTGTGTTTGTTGGGATCCGATGAATATTGGTGTTATGATTAAGTTGATGTGCTGAATATTATCTTATGTTATCTCTATGTTGTTTATGATCTTGCATGCTCTCCGTTGTTAGTAGCTATCTTGGCCGAGTAGATACTAGTGACTCCAAGAGGGGTATTTATGCTTGATAGTTGGGTTCATGCCTCTATTTAATCTGGGGGAGTGACAGAAACCTCTAAGGTTGTAGATGTGTTGTTGCCACTAGGGAGAAAACAACATTCTTATGTCCAAGGACATATGCTTTGTTTACATTACATACTTTTCTTAATGCAGTTATCTGTTGTTCATAACTTAATACTCAAGGGGTCCTCAGATTGATTCCCCGCGAGTGGATTATTAGTTATAGATGCAGTTGGATGACGGTCTATGTATTTTGTTGTAATGCCCATAGTAAATCTCATAGTGATCCTCTTGACATATCACGTTATCTTTATTCTATCAATTGCCCAACTGTAATTTATTTACCCAGCATGTGTTATTTATCTTATGGAGAGACACCACTAGTGAACTGTGGACCCCGGTCCTATTTCCTTTATATTGCTATCACCTATTTACTTTACTCGCACTGTTTACTTTACTTGCATACTACTATTGCTTTCCACTAGATAAGCTCATTCCTTTGTTTACAGCAAACCGGTGAGATTGACAACCTCATCGTAAGTTGGGAGCAAAGTATTTGGTTGTGTTGTGTGCAGGTTCTGCGTTGCTACTAGTTGAAGGCGTGCCAACAAGTGTCGTAAACGGTACCCTTGTTGGAGTGTCACTAAGCTAGCCAGCATCACCTTCTGGAGTTTGGCTTTTTCCTGGATACGATAAACCTTGGTTTCTTACTGAGGGAAAATTTGCTACTGTGCTCATCATACCTTCCTCTTGGGGTTCCCAACTGGATGGTGAAATTACATCAACACCGTGCCGCATCAAGCTAATTTTCTGGCGCTGTTGCCGGGGAAAAAGAAGACTTCTGCAAGGGGAGTTTTGCACGCACATCCTTTACTTTGTTTTAAGTTTTGCTTTACTTTATTTTTACTTGCTTTGTTTGATCAAAAACACAAAAAAATTAGTTTCCTTTATAGTTGTTTATTATGTCTAGTTTAGTTGCTACTACTATGTCGCCCGAGGATATGATTTTCACTTTCAAACAAAAGAGTGAGGAAAGTTTCAAAGAAGCTTGGTATAGAATTTATGATTGGCATGGAAAAACTGAACCGAAAATGACTTTGAGTTTGCTTCTTAGTTGCTTTTAGTTTGGACTTGCTCTTCGTTATAGATATGCTTTGGATGCTACTGCAGAAGGAGATTTCCTTCATTGTGATGGAGATCAAGCCTTCAATATTATAAAAAAGTTGATTACAATTTATAGCATGCCAACTGATTTTGATTCCTCTCTTGTGAGCATTTTTAATAGACTTAATACTCTTGAGACTCATACTACTTGTTTGAATAATTGCTATAGTACTTTGCGCCAGCATTTTGATTATGTGCCAACAAATTCTAAACCTTCGAGTTGGTATCCTACGGTAAAAATCACCATTGGTGGTGAAACTTTTCATGCTCGTTGTGATATTATGTCTGAATTTTGTCTTATGCCAAAGGATGTTTATGAATCTCTGAGTCTTTGGAAGCTTTCTGAGGGGGGGGGGAGAAATTTCTTTTACTAATAATGCCACTATATTTCCTATTGGAATAGCTGAAGGAGTTTATATAAAAGTCCTAGGAAGAATGGTATCTACTGATTATCTTGTTATTGAATGTGTAGGAAAAGGACAAATCACACTTGGAAGGCCTCTACTGAAGCTCCTGGGCGCCATTATAGATGTGGGAAAAGGCAATATAAGATTCATCTCTCCACCTTGCAATAGTCATGTATTTCCTAGAGTCAAGAGCAAAGGTAAAAAAGGAAGATGTAAGGCACCCGTTGACCCTAATACTTCATCACTTGATATTACTTGATTCGCACTTTCTGCGCCTAGCTCAAAGGTGTTAAAGAAAAGCACTCTTGGGAGATAACCCAATATTTTTACTTTCAGTTCTTTTTCTTTTATTTGAGTCTTGGAAGTTATTACTACTATAATAACCTCTCCTTATCTTTTTTATTTCGTTTTTGTGCTAAGAGAAGCCTCTAATTTGAGTGAGGTAAGATTTGGGGATGTTGCTGTCCTGAAACAGATTTCGGTGCTGCACCGTAAAAATTCGTGAACATTCTCAATATATCTTTTGGACCTGTGATTTCTTGTGCATATGCCCCAGGTTATATCCAAACTTTCATCAGTTTAACACTTTTTGATTTGAGCAACATAAAACCCTCTAAAAAATCGACCTTTGTCAGCTGTTCTGTTTTGACAGATTTCTACCAATATTTGTGTTTGCCGCTTGATTGCTTTCTTTTTGAGTTCTTTTGATCACAGAACTTTTGGAGAAGTTTCTACAGTAGTATATGCTTTATATGTGGTGGTTTTGAGTTGAAACCTGAAGCAAAAAAGGGTTGATTCATTGTTATGCTTACAGTAACATTGCTAATAGAATTGTGTTGAGTTTTGTATGAAGGAAGTTTTCAAGTGTAGGGATTGGAGAATGATGAGATGAGTTGAAGAATGGACAAAAGCTCAAGCTTGGGGATGCCCACGCACCCCAAGAAATATCTAAGAGGTACAAGCGTCAAAGCTTGGGGATGCCCCCGAGGCACCCCTTCTTCATCGGCAAAAATCAGGTCACCTTTCAACACACTATATTTTTATTGCTTCATGCACTATGCGTTTTTCTTGGAGCGTCAGTCGTTTTAGTTTTCAGTTTTATTTAGTTTTGTTTGCTGCAATAAATGGTTGGACCCCAATAAATTTCTTTTGGAGAAGTTGCCTTGCTTTTCATTTGCCAAGAACACCCCCTTTTTCACTCTTATCGTTTCAACGAGTGTTCTCTTTTTCTGCTACTGCGTTTAGCTTTTGTTTTTCGCCTTGATTTGTGTTCAGATTTTGTTATATCTTTGCATCAAGGTGTATTTTGACCTCTAGTCCATGTTGGTATTCATCAAAAGAGTTGTTTCAAAAAAAGGTTCGAATGATGTTGGAAAAGAGAAAAGGCTTTATCCAAAAAGTGGTATAAAAAGGAGCTTGTGTAGACTGCGGCCTAGGCTTTTGCATGTCGTGCTTGATATCTTTTTGATAGTTTGCTTAGTGATTTTTCTGTAGCATGACTTGTCTCAAATGACTGAGATTGCTTAAT
This sequence comes from Dactylis glomerata, assembly GCA_007115705.1. Classification (NCBI taxonomy): domain Eukaryota; kingdom Viridiplantae; phylum Streptophyta; class Magnoliopsida; order Poales; family Poaceae; genus Dactylis; species Dactylis glomerata. Next base: position 5,045,860 of record QXEO01000170.1, read on the forward strand.
GATCCTATGAAAAAGTCATGCATTGTTTTTATTATTTGGAAGCATTATTTTGGTTTTCTCCTTGATGCTTTATTTGGGTTGACTTGGCGCATGCTCACACATGTTAGACTCATACAAAGTCGCCATAGCCTCTATGATCATTTAGTTTTTGAGTTTTGATGTCATCTTATGCTTCTTTTAATGTTGCTTTGTCGCTCTACATGATTATGGCCGTTATTGCTCTCTTAGTTGGTCGCTCCCAGTCTTTTGCTAGCCCTCATTTTGTACTGAGTATAAGCTCTACTCGTGTATCCAACTCCTAAAAACCAAGTTATTCCAATGTGTCCACCATACATATGTATTAGCAATTTGCTATTCCAAAGTACATTTGACTTGCTTTTATCTATCCTTCAAATTAAACTCTTTTTGGTGTTATGCGAAAATTGGTCAGTAAAGCTCTCACGAACCTGATGGCACAATTTACTTTTCTCGTTTTAAAATTTGACATTGTGGCTCTCTTATGTTGAGTTGTTATGCTTGCAAGTTTTAAGTTGGAAATTAGCCCAGCCATGCCGTCATGGGGCAAGCTTTCAACATTACACTATCTTTCATTTGAGTTGATATCGTGATATTTTGTTTATGGATACTCGCGATGTGAAATAAGTTAGGAATCTTGCAGGATCATGGAGTTTTTATATGTGTTAGGGAAACGTCTGGGCCGCTAATCTAAGCCATGCATCATTCATGGTGGAAATTTACAGCATGCCCATAGTGGACATTCGACGACGCATCTCACAGTAAAAAGCTATACTAATGATAAATAAAAGAGATGTCGAGGTGTTCATTGTCTGTTTGTCTTGTCATTTTGATGTGGGCTTGTTCCATGTCATCGGGCAGGAGGTACCCCGTTGGCGGTTCTCGATGATAGACATATATTTACAATGACAAGAGCCTGCTTGGGACTCTAAGTCGAGTAGCATGAGGTTTGGGAATTCGTACTTCATGGGACACGAGGTTTTCAACTTATGATTTGTCAAGCATATGCTTCATAATTGTACTCGCATTAACTTTAACCATTCAAGATGCCTATGATGGGGGCAATGAGAGCTCAAAGCTAGTAAGTACCATAATTTTTGAAGGTTTATAAAACTTGCAATCACTGCTTCCCTCCGCGAAGGGCCTTTCTTTTACTTTTTTGTTGAGTCACCACCTTCTACCTTTATGCACCGTCTAAGAGAGCATAGTTCTCATTCTTAGTATAATGTGCATTATCCCAAAGTTTTCATTGATTGATTCATGATGTTGGTTTCACTTGTTCTTAAATTATTTGTATCAAGTCGCCCTCTTAAACTTGAAGGTGTCCTATGCATTTATGTTTTGCTATTCCATGAAAGACAAACTAAAAACCATTTGCTATGTTTTTCCATATGATTTGAATACACGTTTGACTTTCATTGTTTCATTTTGATGATCTTTCGTTTGTGTTCTTCTTCATGTTATAACATGGTTGCTAAGTTTTTCTATCAAGATTATATCTTTCATGCCCATGTTTTAAGTTCTTTTGATCCCAGCACACAATGCTTACATAAATGGTCAAGATTGTGTAGGTGCATGTCACCTCAAAAATTATTTCTTTTGTTATCACTTACCTACTCGAGGACGAGCAGGAGTTAAGCTTGGGGATGCTGATACGTCTCAAACGTATCTATAATTTTTTATGCTCCATGCTTGTTTTTACACCATTTGCTTAGTGTTTCGTTACACTTTGTGGCGTTTTTATGCATTTTCCGGAACTAACCTATTAACGATATGCCATAGTGCCAGTTCCCTATTTTTTGCTGTTTTTATGTTTCAGAAAAGTTACACAGGAAATATTATCGGAATTGGACGAAACAAAAGCCGAACATCCAGATATTTAATAAAGCTTCTAGAACACCAAAGAGGAGACGGAGAGGAGCCACAGGGCGGCCTCACCACCAGGGGCGCGGCCCAGGGCCTGGCCGCGCCGCCCTATGGTGAGCCCCACCTGGTCCACTTCTGACGCTGCCCCTTCGCTTATAAAGACCCCCCCGACGGGAAAAACCTAAAGACCCGATCACTTTTCCAGAAACACATCGCGATCCGCCGCCGTCATCGACCCGAGATCGGGAGGGTCCAGAAGCTCTTCCCGGCACCCTGCCTGAGAGGGGAATCGCCACCGGAGGTTTTCTTCATCGCCATGCTTGCCTCCGGCGCGATGAGTGAGTAGTCTTCCTTGGACTATGGGTCCATAGCAGTAGCTAGTTGGTTGTCTTCTCCACCATGTGCTTCATGTTTAGATCTTGTGAGCTGCTTTACATGATCGAGATCACGGTTATGTAATTCTACATGTTGTGTTTGTTGGGATCCGATGAATATTGGTGTTATGATTAAGTTGATGTGCTGAATATTATCTTATGTTATCTCTATGTTGTTTATGATCTTGCATGCTCTCCGTTGTTAGTAGCTATCTTGGCCGAGTAGATACTAGTGACTCCAAGAGGGGGTATTTATGCTCGATAGTTGCGTTCATGTCTCTATTTAATCTGGGGGAGTGACAGAAACCTCTAAGGTTGTAGATGTGTTGTTGCCACTAGGGAGAAAACAACATTCTTATGTCCAAGGACATATGCTTTGTTTACATTACATACTTTGCTTAATGTAGTTATCTGTTGTTCGCAACTTAATACTCAAGGGGTCCTCGGATTGATTCCCCGCGAGTGGATTATTAGTCATAGATGCAGTTGGATGGCGGTCTATGTATTTTGTTGTAATGCCCAGAGTAAATCTCATAGTGATCCTCTTGACATATCACGTTATCTTTATTCTATCAATTGCCCAACTGTAATTTGTTTACCCAGCATGTGTTATTTATCTTATGGAGAGACACCACTAGTGAACTGTGGACCCCGGTCCTATTTCCTTTATATTGCTATCACATGTTTACTTTACTCGCACTGTTTACTTTACTCGCATACTACTATTGCTTTCCACTCGATACGCTCATTCCTTTGTTTACAGCAAACCGGTGAGATTGACAACCTTGTTGGAGTGTCACTAAGCTAGCCAGCATCACCTTCTGGAGTTTGGCTTTTTCCTGGATATGATAAACCTTGGTTTCTTACTGAGGGAAAATTTGCTACTGTGCTCATCATACCTTACTCTTGGGGTTCCCAACTGGACGGTGAAATTACATCAACACCGTGCCGCATCACTACACACTACTAGGATCTAAGCACTTTGTAAAGCAATTTATATTCCACCTATCATGCATACTACTAAAACCACTAATGCAGTAGTAAAAAGTGGGTAGAAGAATGTGTGTCACTTGCCTTTTGAAGATCATGATCTTTTCACTTCTCTCGACTAAGCACGTAGCTTTCCGTACAAGCTATAACATAGAAATAACACAACATAAACACACCATACAATCCAAACATAATCAAACAAGACAAGCAACTGAAGAGTGTTGGTTTAACATTTTAGATTTATTAAGATTCTGTGATAAGAGAGATATGGCAAAAGGTTTATTTGATTGCAAGATATGGATTTGAGAGTTTGGATGGCAAGGTCAAAATGATTAAAGATAAAGTATTGTCCAAGATATAAGTGAGGAATCTTTATGTTTCACAAGAACATGAATGGAAGTTGGAATGGCTCATGTGAATTGAATCACATAAGTGTCAAACTATGCAACAACAATACTATTGAATAAGTGTGACAACAATTACTCAAAATAGTATAAATTACACTTAGGTATTGGGTATGGATTGGTGAAACATTGCATTACTCAATTAACTATTTGCAAATTGAATAGTGCAATACAGGTGAATGAGAGTTAGGTGAGCATGGGGTTGGTTATATATGAATGACATTTGGGAGATAGTTTAGAAGTCCTATTGGATAACATGGGGTATGGATATGTGGTGTGAAGTGGAGTATATCAACACCACTTTAGCAAGAGCAAAACCAATAATTTGGGATACAACGCATATTACTCAAATAACTCAATTGTAATTTGAATATATGTGAACTGGACAATGTGGTTTGATGTAGTAAGGATATTGGATCAAGATGGTGTCAAAAATGATCTTGGTGGATAGGTATGAATGATATTTGCAACTAATGGTGTGAGTATGGCCACAAGATTTTCTTGGGCAATGGATTAACTTGAGTTAGGTTTCAAAGATGATAATGGATTTGAAAGTTTCTAGATATGTGAGCTATGGTGTGAAGTGTATCAACACCACAAGATTCAAAGGAGACAATAATCAGGATATAGTACCACTTACTCAAATACCCAATTTGAATTTGAATAATGTGTACTAGGTCAACAAGAATAAGATGATATGATTTTGTGTCATGATCCAGAGTCAACATGATAGGGATAGCTAGGTTGTGATCATATGATTCACTTTTGTAGAAGGAATCATATTGAAAAGAATTATAGAATTAATTCTATAATGAAAATTCTCAAATTCTCATATTTGAATTTGAATACTTGCAAAGTGGTTAAAGTATTTTGGGTAATGATGCTACTGGATATACGGTTTCAGTATCTTCCATATACAAAAGGAATCAATTGAATAGGAATTGTAGAATTTGAACTAGTTAAATATACTCAAATTCACAAGTTTGAATTTGAATGATTTTAAAATAGTTCAAATTTATTTGGCAGTGGTTCTATTGGACAGAGGACATCAATGTGATCCATTTGCAAAAAGAATCAATTGATTTGAATTTACAGAATTTGAGCTATATCAAAAATACTCAAACTCACATATTTAAATTCGAATATTTTGATATAGTTTGAAAGTCGAATTTTATTGCACCCTTGTGTTCTATACATTTTTAGGAATCCAGAGACATATTATTTGTTATTTTTGGATCTGTGGTTTGAAAGATGTGTTTTTTCAAAGTATCGAGCAATTTCTATTTTTAAATCTAATTCAAAATCCTATTTAAACAAAGGGGCAGCCACGTGGCTCTATACGATTGGTCGATACCGGTTCACAGGGATCGCGTTTTGGGGCCGTTAGATTTTAAGGGATATGAGCGGCTCAGGTTGCCCCGTACCCCTTTGTTAAGTGAAATGAGCTGGACGGTTGGATCAAGATCTGATGGACGATGAGAGAGAGGAAGGGGGCTCACCGGCGTGTTAGGGTTTTGGCGAGTCGCCGACGAGGTGCAGCTCAGTGAGGGGTCATCAGCGATGTGATGTCTACACACGCTTCTGTTCTGGTAGATAGTGTTGGGCCTCCAAGTGCAGAGGTTTGTAGAGCAGCAGCAAGTTTCCCTTAAGTGGATCACCCAAGGTTTATCGAACTCAGGGAGGAAGAGGTCAAAGCTATCCCTCTCAAGCAACCCTGCAATTACGATACAGAAAGTCTCTTGTGTCCCCAACACACCCAATACACTTGTCAGATGTATAGGTGCACTAGTTCGGCGAAGAGATAGTGAAATAGAAGTGGTAGTGATGATTATAAGTAGCAAATATGATCTGGAATAAATATCGCTGTGAGCAAACATGTAACAAAACAGTAAGTAAACGGTGTGCAATGCTTGGAAACAAGGCCTAGGGATCATACTTTCACTAGTGGACACACTCCCAATAAATATAACATGATTGAACAAATAAACAACTTCTCTTCACTATGGTACTCTGAATTACTCTCCTATTGAACAACACTAATCATTGCGTAGTGGCTACAGAAGCACCCCTTAAATTTCATCAAGTACTTGACAAACACCACTCATAGAGATATCCAAATCAAATCACAACTCAAGATAGATATTATTGCAACTTAGACCAAGTACTAACACGGTGCACACACTGTCAACATTACACCATGAAAGGAGGAATAGATCACTTCAATACTATCATAGTGATAATTATTCTCATAATCCATAAAAGATCACAATCGTAGCCTAGACCAAGTACCACCATGATGCACGCACTGTCACCGTTACACCATGGCAGGAGGAATAGATCTACTATATACTAAAAGCACAATATGGATATCTAAAATAGAGATGCCACGTTAATCCACATCATCGATATTAATTTTAACAGTTGGATCTAAAATATACGGTTAAGATTTAATAAAATATTAGTAATCACGTAACACGTTTGACACAATATAGGTACACCAGCTGACATGCCTGGAACGTGGTCGTTCCACAACCTAGATTTTTTTTAAAAAAAAATTAGTGATGCGTCCGTTTGAAAAAAACAGCTAGACTAGATAATTGTTCCCGTTCAAATAAAACCAGCTTTTTAAACGGAAACAGTATATGATTGCGGGGAAGCGTGATAGTGATTGGCCATAGTTGGATTGCTAGGATATATGTACCGTAGTTTAGACCCAGAAAAAATAAAATATAAAATAAAGCGTTGGTCCGTACGTATTTTCTCTGTTTTTATTATCCTGGTTTTCGAGTTTACTCAAAGTAAAATTTTGTAAAATTTTATGTAATACTCCCTCCGATCGAAAATAAGTATTGGCGAGTTTAGTGATACAAAAATAATTACTACTATTTAGTGATACAAATAGGACTGAGCCAGCGAGGTCAAGAATATCCCTCTAGTGAATGAATATTTAGACTTAATGAGACACAAAACATCAAACCTTGAAAATTGATGAAGATATAACCTTAGTTGACTAACTATCGACGGAAATGTCCCTCATACTATAAAATTATTTGTCTTAATGATACTCGCATTACTAGATTACCATAAATATCCACGTGATATATTTCATATTTAGTATCCACACAATGTGTCAATATTATTTTTAATTAGAGAACCTCAAAAGCGTACCTTAATTCTTATGAATTGTTTGGCGGATATTACTTGGTTCGTATGGTAGATATGTTTGGAATATTTTATGTATTTCTCCCATGTACAAAAATCAGCATAAGAGCATATACATATATCCTTCCAACTGCACAATAGTCATTTTGCACAACACTGATAATACATGTGACTGGGCGACCATTGAATGAAAATCAGATAAGTTAAGAGTTTGAAAAAAAATAGATTCATATCTTTCTTCCTTTTACTATTAATGTATAAACATGTTGACGAATATGCTTAGAAGAGTAAATTTATCACTAGCAATATATTCACATAAAACCTAACGGCCAAAATTTCACACGTTCATGTTCCTATGACATTACACATTGTTACATGAAGTGAGTAAATGAGAGGAATAAACATTCTCACATTTAATTTGATCCACCCTCATATTACGGAGGATAGGTCATTTTATGTTTATTCAAAGATTTTTTTATCAAAGATAACTAAGATCGTGTACTAATCAAACATCATGTAAGAACTGTAATTCAGTCTTTACAAATGAAATATCTATTATATGGATGCTTGAACATATGGCATGACAATCATTTACCCACAAATTTTAGATTGCTAATGATGTTAGTCACATACACGATATTGGTATACAAACAAAATTGGGGTAATTATATAACAATTTTGTTTATATTGGTATATAATGTGATTTAATTAAATCATATTTTTAATTATATAATCATATGTTCTATAATTCCAACAGTTGCATGCATACAAATTTTACAAAAACTAGCACAGTGGCCCTCGCAAATGCGAGAGGCCCTTGCAAATGCAAGGGCAATATCTTTAGGTTTTTGAAATATGACCGACAAATAAGATTAAGGTTTACTTGTATTTATGTTTAGAAAAAGAAATAAATCTAAATACAACATAAATACTATGCAAAAGATGTCATCAACTGTTGAAACATCTTTTAAATTTCAGGATGAAGGATTATTCTCAACCTTGTTGGCTCAGTCCTATATGTATCAATAAACAATAATTATTTTTGTGAGGGATGTTCCTGTCTATCATGTGAAATATATCGTGACTTTGTTAATCTTCAAATATCACGACTATGAATTATGAACTTCCGCATGCCGTTTGTGAGAGTGTTAATCTGATGGCTGTTGAATAAATTATGATTTATATGTACTTAATCATAGAAACAATGTCAAATAATATTGTAACTTAATTATTTTAACATTATATGACTCTAAACTTTCACGGGCGTTTTGTAGATGTGTTGGTCTGATTGCGATTGAATAAATTTGTTATTTATATGTGCTTAGTCACAGAGGAAACGTATTCCATATGTTGATAGTTACCGTGTGCTCTAGGTTTAGTCAAAATAATCTTTTACAAAATTTGACCAACTATATAGGAAAAATTATTAACATAAAAATATCATTATTATTAGAATCATCATAAAATATATTTAATATTATATAAATTTTGTGTTATATATGTTAATATTTATTGCTACATCTTTGTTAGATTACTTTAACAACATCACTAGAGTACACATAATATCTGAATAATAACATCTACTTGTTCAACATGATACAAAGCTCACGATCACATAAAGATCACATCATGGGAGAGAGAAGTGAACCACATAGCTACCGGTAGAGCCCTCAGCCCCGGGGATGAACTACTCCCTCCTCATCATAGGAGACAGCAAGGTTGATGGAGATAGCGGTGAGGTCGATGGAGACGGCGGAGACGGCGATGGAGACCGATGGAGATGGCTCCGGGGGCACTTCCCCGTCCCGGCAGGGGGCCGGAACAGAGACTTCTGTCCCCCGAAATTTGGCTTCGACGGCGGCGGCGCTGTGGAACTGTTCTGGAAATTTCGCCGACTCTCCTAGGGTTTTCCGTCCCGAGGCTTCTTATAGGCGAAGGGGAGTCGTCAGGGGGCAGCCAGGGGCTCCTCACACCAGGGTGGCGCGGCCAGGGCCTGGGCCGCGCCACCTATGTGTGAGGGCGGCCTCTGGCCCCCCTCCGGCTCTCTTTCGGTCTTCGGGAAGCTTCCGGGAAAAATAAGACTTCTGGAACTTGTTTCGTCCAATTCCGAGAATATTTCCTGTGTAGCTTTTCTGAAACACAAAAACAGCAGAAAACAGGGAACTGGCACTGTGGCGACTTGTTAATAGGTTAGTTCCGGAAAATGCATATAAGTGCCATGAAGTGTAACGAAATATCGGGTAAATGGTGTAAAAACAAGCATGGAGCATCAAAAATTATAGATACGTTGGAGACGTATCAGCATCCCCAAGCTTAACTCCTGCTCGTCCTCGAGTAGGTAAGTGATAACAAAAGAAATAATTTTTGAGGTGACATGCACCTACACAATCTTGATCATATATGTAAGCATTGTGAGCTGGGATCATAAGAACATAAAACATGGGCATGAAAGATATAATCTTTGACAATAAAAACTTAGCAACCATGTTATAACATGAAAATGAACACAAACAAAAGATCATGAAAATAAAACAATGAAAGTCAAACGTGTGTTCAAATCATAAGGAAAAACATACAAATGGTTTTCAGCTTGTCCTTCATGGAGAGCAAAACATAAATGCATAGGACACCTTCAAGTTTAAGAGGGCGACTAGATACAAATAATTTAAGAACAAGTGAAACCATAGTCATGAATCAATCAATGAGAACTTTGGGACAATGCACATTATACTCAGAATGACAACTATGCTCTCTTAATGGTGCATAAAGGTAGAAGGTGGAGACTCAATATAAAGTAAAAGAAAGGCCCTTCGTAGAGGGAAGTAGTGATTAAACATGTGCTAGAGCTTTTCATTTGTAAAACAGAGAGATACAAATTGGTTTTGAGAGGTGGTTGTCTTTGTCAACGACTGGCAATGGGGTTCTTACTATCTTCCATACAAAAATGAAGCAAGTTTTTGAGAGAGAGATTGGCACTTTTGTGCTCTTTTATAAAGCTTGGCACTCCTCCCCACCTTTTTTTCTTTCACAAACCATGGCTAACCGATTCCTTCGGGTGCCCACCAACATTCACATTCCATGGAGGAGTGACTTTTTTCTTTTCTTTTTTCCCTTTTTTTTCTTTTTGGAATAAGCAATATGGAAGATAGCAAATCCGACCACTACATCCCCATGAGCTGAAAACAGTGTCACAAAATGAGAAGTATTTTGAAGGTTTTTTTCAAAGGTAGCACATGAAAATTTACTTTGGAATGGCTTACAAATACCATGCATAGGAATTTATAGTGGACACAATGGCAAACTTGGTTTTTAGGAGTTGGATGCACGAGTAGAGCTCATACTCAGTACAAAATGAGGGCTAGCAAAAGACTGAGAGCGACCAACTAAGAGAGCAATAATGGCCATAATCATGCAAAGCGACAAAGTGACATTAAAAGAAGCATAAGATGGCATCAAGAGTCAAAAACTAAATGATCATAGAGGCTATTGGCAACTTTGTAAGAGTCTAACATGTGTGAGCATGCGCCAAGTCAACCCAAATAAAGCATCAAGGAGAAAAGCAAAATAATGCTTCCATACAATAAAAACAACGCATGGTTTTTTTAGAGGCTCATTAAGCAATCTCAGTTATTTGAGACAAGTCATGCTACAGCAAAACCACTAAGCATACTATCAAAAAGACATCAAGCACGACATGCAAAAGCCTAAGCCACAGTCTACACAAGCTCCTTCTTGTACCACTTTTTTGCATAAAGCTTTTTCTCTTTTCCAACACCATTCGAACTTTTTATAAACACCTCTTTTGATAAAAACCAATAAAGACCAGAGGCAAAAATACACCTTGATGAAAAGATATAACAAGATCTGAACGCAAATCAAGGCGAAAATCGAAAGCTAAACGTAGTAGCAAAAAAAGAGAACACTCGTTGAACGATAAGAGTGAAAACTAGAGTGTTCTTGGCAAATGAAAAGCGAGTTCATCTCCTCCAAAAGAAACATGATGTGATCTAACCATTTATTGCAGAAAACAAAACAAAAGAAAACTGAAAGAAAAAAAAACTGACGCTCCAAGAAAAACACATAGTGCATGAAGCAATAAAAATATAGTGTCTTGAAAGGTGACCTGATTTTTGCCGATGAAGAAGGGGTGCCTCGGGGGCATCCCCAAGCTTTGACGCTTGTACTTCTTGGATATTTCTTGGGGTGATGCATGGGCATCCCCAAGCTTGAGCTTTTGTCCATTCTTCAACTCATCTCATCATTCTCCAATCCCTACACTTGAAAACTTCTTTCATACAAAACTAAACACAAATCTATTAGCAACATTAGTGTAAGCATAACATAGAATCAACCCTTTTTTTGCTTCAGGATTCAACTCAAAACCACCACATATATAGCACATACTACTGTAGCAACTTCCCCAAAAGTTCTATGATCAAAAGAACTCAAAAGAAAGCGATAAAGCGGCAAACACAAATATTGGCAGAAATCTGTCAAAACAGAATAGCTGACAAAGGTCGAATTTTTGAGAGGTTTTCTGTTGCTCAAATCAAAAAGTGTTCAACTAATGAAAGTTTGGATATAACCTGGGGCATATGCACAAGAAATCGCAGGTCCAAAATATATACAGAGAATTTTCACGAATGTTTACGGTGCAGCACCGAAAACTGTTTCAGGACAGCAACATCCCCAAATCTTACCTCACTCAAATTAGAGGCTTCTATTGGCACAACAACGAAATAAAAGGATAAGGAGCAGTTATTACAGTAGTAATAACTTCCAAGACTCAAATTAAAGAAAAAGTACTGAAAATAAACAATGGGTTATCTCCCAAGAGTGCTTTTCTTTAACGCCTTTGAGTTAGGCGCAGTAATTTGCAAAGATGCTCATGCGGGCGCCATATGAGAGCTTGAGGCAAAGGCGCCATATAGGAACTTAAAGCAATAGAGAGCATCAAAAAGCAGATATGAAAGACATTTAAATCTAAACCACTTCCTATGAAAAATAGTCTTGTAAAGAGACAAGTCATAAAAGCGCAAAGCAAAAAGCATAGGAAGGCAAAACAAGTACAACTTCAAAAATTGCAACATAAAGAGGGGAAACTCAATATTGTTGAGATCCATCAAACCATGTTTCCCTCTCTCATAATAACTTTCAGTAGCATCATAAATAGAATTAACAATATAACTATCATATAAAACTTCCCTATCATGAGCCACATGCGTAAAAGAATTAATACTCCCCACATGAACAATCGTAGTGGGAGCAGATTCAACAGAATAATTATTCTCATCACCATAATCATCAAAAATAGGAGGCATATTGTAATCATAACTAGTTTTCTCCTCAAAAGTGGGTGAACTGAAAATATTATACCCATCATCATAACCATCATAAACTAGAGGTTTAGTATCATCATGAGCAAGAGAACAACTATTTCTCAAAGCATATTCTTCAAACATATCATCATAAGAAGGAACATCACATAGGGGAGATAAAATATCATCAGGGCAAACTTTCTCCACTAAAGCTGGGGAACTAAAAATATCATGCTTAACAAAACCAGCTTCCCCAAGCTTAGACTTTTCTATAGTATTAGCAACAACGGTGTTCAAAGCATTCATACTAACAACACTATTAGCATGCAAATTAAGCTCCAAAGGTTTTTCAATTTTCTCTTCAAACACTTCATATCTAAACTCAGGAAAAAGACTAAAGAACTCATTATTTTCCATTAAGCCTAACTAGTGAAAATAAAAACAAGAAACAAAAAGATGTAATTGCAGAATCAAAAGGAAATAACTCCGAGCACTCACACAGGAGGATGCGAGTACCATTTACCTTACCTCCCCGGCAACGGCGCCAGAAAAGAGCTTGATGTCTACACACGCTTCTGTTCTTGTAGACAGTGTTAGGCCTCCAAGTGCAGAGGTTTGTAGAGCAGCAGCAAGTTTCCCTTAAGTGGATCACCCAAGGTTTATCGAACTCAGGGAGGAAGAGGTCAAAGCTATCCCTCTCAAGCAACCCTGCAATTACGATACAGAAAGTCTCTTGTGTCCCCAACACACCCAATACACTTGTCAGATGTATAGGTGCACTAGTTTGGCGAAGAGATAGTGAAATACAAGTGGTAGTGATGATTATAAGTAGCAAATATGATCTGGAATAAATATCGCTGCGAGCAAACATGTAACAAAACAGTAAGTAAACGGTGTGCAATGCTTGGAAACAAGGCCTAGGGATCATACTTTCACTAGTGGACACAGTCCCAACAAATATAACATGATTGAACAAATAAACAACTTCTCTTCACTATGGTACTCTGAATTACTCTCCTATTGAACAACACTAATCATTGCGTAGTGGCTACAGAAGCACCCCTTAAAGTTCATCAAGTACTTGACAAACACCACTCATAGAGATATCCAAATCAAATCACAACTCAAGATAGATATTATTGCAACTTAGACCAAGTACTAACACGGTGCACACACTGTCAACATTACACCATGAAAGGAGGAATAGATCACTTCAATACTATCATAGTGATAATTATTCTTATAATCCATAAAAGATCACAATCGTAGCCTAGACCAAGTACCACCATGATGCACGCACTGTCACTGTTACACCATGGCAGGAGGAATAGATTACTTTAACAACATCACTAGAGTACACATAATATCTGAATAATAACATCTACTTGTTCAACATGATACAAAGCTCACGATCACATAAAGATCACATCATGGGAGAGAGAGGTGAACCACATAGCTACCGGTAGAGCCCTCAGCCCCGGGGATGAACTACTCCCTCCTCATCATAGGAGACATCAAGGTTGATGGAGATGGCGGTGAGGTCGATGGAGACGGCGGAGACGGCGATGGAGACCGATGGAGATGGCTCCGGGGGCACTTCCCCATCCCGGCAGGGTGCTGGAACAGAGACTTCTGTCCCCCGAAATTTGGCTTCGATGGCGGCGACGCTGCGGAACTGTTCTGGAAATTTCGCCGACTCTCCTAGGGTTTTTCGTCCCGAGGCTTCTTATAGGCGAAGGGGCGTCATCAGGGGGCAGCCAGGGGCTCCTCACACTAGGGTGGCGCGGCCAGGGCCTGGGCCGCGCCACCTATGTGTGAGGGCGGCCTCTGGCCCCCCTCCGGCTCTCTTTCGGTCTTCGGGAAGCTTCCGGGAAAAATAAGACTTCTGGAACTTGTTTCGTCCAATTCCGAGAATATTTCCTGTGTAGCTTTTCTGAAACACAAAAACAGCAGAAAACAGGGAACTGGCACTGTGGCAACTTGTTAATAGGTTAGTTCCGGAAAATGCATAAAAGTGCCACGAAGTGTAACGAAACATCGGGTAAATGGTGTAAAAACAAGCATGGAGCATCAAAAATTATAGATATGTTGGAGACGTATCACGATGTTCTGGGGGTCCCCAGAAATGACGGAGAGGTGGACGACGATCGGCGTGGCAAGGCGAGTCCATTGGCGTGGTCGGCATTGTCGATCGCTTCTAGTGGAGAGGTAGAGGAGTGGTCGGAGGAGGTCGTGCGGAGGTGGCCTTCGGTCATCGACCAAAGCGTCGATTTTCTGCGAGATTGGGCAGAAGAAGGGCATCAGCATGAGCGCCAGAGAGAGGGAAGGAGGTTAGGAGGAGAAGGAGGGGCTCGGGCTCACCAACGATGTCGGAATCGAGTGGAGATGGCGGTTGGTCTGTGGACCTTCGATGTGCGATTCCGCAGCGGCCTGGCGACGATCTTGATGGCAAGCAAAGGGGGAAGAGAGAGGAGGGTTAGGGCTATTTAAAGGCGCGGGCGCGGTGTCGAATTAGGCCGGAATTAAAGAGGGAGAGAGAAATCTGTGTGGGCTCATCTCTGGCGAGATTTTCGGCCAGAGGTAGGGGATGATGAGCTAGCCTAACTAGTGGGACCCACCTGTCAGCCAGCGAAAGAGAGGGAAGGCACCGTTTCAGGAGAGAGGGTGATGGGCCGTGGGCCGCTTCCATTCCTGGGCCAAACGGTTCCCGCGGTCCTTTTGCTTATTTTTTTTGTTCTTCTTTTTCTCTTTTTCTGATTCCTATTTCTTTTATAGAATTTTCAAAATAGCTCCAAATCAAATCCAACCAATTCCTAAAATTTTATAAAATTCAAGGCAACATTTTAAATCAGTAAGAAGCATGTTTTCATAATTAAACAAATTCTTAAATAAAACTTTATAAATTGGTCGAAGGGCTTTATTTGCATAATGTAATAGAACTATGATTTGAAAATAATCCTCTCTAAATTCAGAGAATAAACTTTATAATAATAGTATTTGAAATATGTTTTCAAACATTCCTTGGGCAATGCAACATTATAAAACATTTTGGTAATCTCCCCTTTGCAAATAGCTTGCATAGGTTTTGAGTAAATGCAAATTAGTATTTGAAATTTTATTTTCTCAAAATAATTCCTTCAGGGAATAATAGAAAGTTTGAAATAGTTTCTTTAATAAATCTTTTAAATAAACCTAAAAAGTTTTTAATTCCTTATGAAATTTCAATCAACACAAACAAAATAAAAAAAATTATTCCAAAATTTGAAACAAAAACTTGGGACGTTAAATGTGGACGCCAGAGCGCACTTTTGGGCGCTCACCCTGTCTAACTGTGGACGCCGAAGTGCACTGTTGGGCGCTCACCCTGTCGCATATGGCCATGGACGCCTAAGATATGGTTGGGTGCTCTCCCAGATGGCCACATCCATGGCCTCTATCGGCACACCAAAAGGGCTAGATCCCGACGTCTAGGCGCTCACCCTGTCGATCGTGGCCATGGACGCCGGAGAGCATGGCTTGGTGCTTCTCCATTCAGCCACATCCACAACCTCACACCGGTGCACCACAAGGGTTAGATCCCCGTGCTGATTGGATCTCACGGGGATGGAAGAATAAACTAGGATCAAAAAAGGAAGGAAAAAATAGGACACTGAAAGGACCGATATTATAACCTAGAGGGGGGCTGAATAGGTTTCTACAAATATTTTTTATTCTTTTCACATGTTTTAAGCGTTGTGGAACTTAAGTGTGAGCCTAACAACTAGGTGGACAACCTATATGATGCAATGCAAGATACTTTAAGCTCGAAGGCTATCACAAATGTAACCATAAAAGTAGAGATCTAGGATAGAAATAAACAAGGCATGCGGAGTCGAAGATGTTCCCTGATGTTCACTCCCTTAGGGGGAGCTAGTCACCGTTGGAGAGGTGTGAGTTTCCGCGAAGGATACTCAAACGCAACGAAGGCTCACATTCTTTTCATTGAGCCTCCTTCACGAAGTAGGATCCCAGTCACTCGTGGTAGATCTTAAAGGTGGTCTCCACACCCTCACAAACTTTCCACGGGGCGAATCACAAGCGAAATACCTCCGGGAGACCCTAGGCGCCTGGGGTTTCCCACGAACCCAAGAGAAACAAGAAATCTCGATGAACTCAAGGGAGAATGAAATTTGGCTTGGTGGGATTGTAGATCGGGGCTCCTCTTTCTTTCTACCAAAGGGATTTGGATTTGGTTGGGTAGAATGGGAGATCCACTAGCTTGGTGAGCCCATTAATGGAGGAGAGAGAAAGAGATAGATATGAATGATTGACCTAACCCTCTTGGGCCTTGTTTACTTCTTCGATATTTTCATCCCCAACAGATGTAGGAATGCGCAGGGATTTGGTGTTCACCCAATACTCTCCAATCCCCTCAAATACTCTTCTTCAAAAATACTCTACTATGATGGAGAGTTTTTAATCTAGCCAAAAAATACACTAGTGTGGAGGGGATTTGTCGGGATATTCCGGGATTATCCTCTCCAAACCCGGCCTAGTAAACAACCTATCGGGGATTTACCGGGATACGAAATAATCCCCTGAAATACACTAGAAGTAAACAAAGCCTCAAAGTAGGTGAAGGGGTATTTATAGTCAGGGGAGAAAAATAGAACGACCTTCTCGTGCAATCATGGTCATCAGTTGATCAGACCGGCCAAGGCGCCAGTAGGTGCAGTCCATAGCTCGGTTGAACTAGGATCTGACCGGGCTATCCTGGTCACCAAGCCGGTCGCATCGAGTCTGCGTCGGTCGATCGAGCCTAGTGCACCAAGATAGCCCCGGTTGACCGGACCTAAATCGGGCCTAGTGTCGGGCATCTCGGTGATGATCGGGCTCTGGCCAAGATATAACGGGAATCGTATACTGAATCGATTCCCGGTTGGATCTCGGTCAGGGCTCGGTCACCACCGGGCGGTCCAGTACAGGGGCCGGTTTGACCGGGTTGTAACCGGGAGCGAGGAAATATCTTCAAACAAATTTTTCTCTAATAACTAACTCTCTAAAAATGAAGTGATGAGGCTATTGGTGGTAGGATGTGTGAAGAATGCAAGACACCTCCCCCATTAAGCTCATCAAGACCACCCCTCTTAATAGTGCGGTGTTCCTATTATACTCAAGTAAAATAAAAGCAAACTAAAAAAAGGGAACAACTACCGTCTTGACCGAAACTTCGAGTGGGGGGGGGGGTCTCTCATCACCTTCTATCATCCTCGACAAACTATAGCATGCATAAAACACTAGTAGGCATTATTAGTTCGACACTAGCTCGCGTGTCATCATTAATCAAAAAATAGTTAAGGGTAAAATACCCTTACAGACACCCCCCCCCCCCCACCACCACCACCACCACAACCACCATCCGTCGGCGGCCTCCTCCGACGGTGGCAGGTTGAAGGAGGACGACGGAGGAAAGGTTTTCCAGGTGGCAGTGGGGGTCCTCCGGAGTCACTCGGGCGACCCGAGAGGCGGTTCTCTTTCCACACACACACTGTTAGTGGGTGCAGGAATCGATCGGGAGGGCGGCCATGATCTGGAACGCGGCCGTGATCTAGAAGACGGTGGCACGACAAATAAGATTTTGGTTGCAAGTAGAGCTGTAACTGGGCTTTTGGTTGTAAGTGGAGTTGCAACTAAGATTTTAGTTGCAAGTAGGGTTGCAAGGGAGTTATTTTTAGTTGCAAGTTAACTTGAATGACGTCACCTACTTAATCCTCAGACCCATTGTTTAAAACACATTCCATAATATTGGAAAGTTCTGAAAATATGCTAGTGTAAAAAAGAAATTTTTTGATGCCCAATAAAATTATATATGAGATATTCTTTTACAAAGGCCACACAAAAAAATTGCCGTGAAACTTCGTGTGCGGATGTAGAATGTCCAGATATATACAAGGTATTTATTCACATTTAAAATGTTTCTTTTATACTTTTTCATAATGGGTGCATCTTCAATGAGAGCTAAAACAACGCCTCCGTATATTTTTTTAATTTTGTGGGGGCTTTGAAGTGAAAGTAGTAGGATCCAGTCTTTCTCTCCACAAGTCCACATAGCGAATTCTCTTGAAAGAGGTTGATTTCGCCAAAGGTTTATTTCCGAGACCTGATTTGATTTGGTACACCCCTCCCTCTAAACATAATCGTCAAGGGCTATTATGTGAGCCTATTATGAAACATGCATAAAAACAAAATCTAAAATATTTTAAATTTCCAAAAATAAATTATGCGTGTGCATACTGACATTCTATATTCACACACAAGTTTTCAGGAAAAACAACACTAGCGTGTGTGAAAAGCCAAAAAAAAAAGGCTAGTGAATAAACATGTTGAAGCATCAAAATTTAACTGTTTGCACGGGATACAAAAATTTATTTTTTAAACTCATATGCGAACATAGAATGTCTGGATATACATACGAATATGCTTTTCTATTTTTTAACATTTCAAAATATGTTTTTAAACAATGCGTCCTGGATCGAATTGGATTTCGAAGCTCAATATGCATACATTAGCCTTGCCTAGGGTCAGCCGAATTGCTCAAAGTAGGTCGGACATCCGATTATCAGTCTTCCCAGACAAGGGAGTAAGAGCATCTCCAGCCACGAGCCCAGCGAGGCCCCCGATATCTTTTTTTTTCATCCGGACGGCGAAAAATAGCCTAGTCGCGCCTCCGGTTCCTCGTTTTCGCCCGGATTTAGGCCTTCATCCATCCGGCGAGCCCAGGCCATCCCCGGCCTTCTGGGGCACGCTCGGGGACTCCGGACGAAAGAAATACGCGCGAAACGACGAGGAAACTTCCCGCACGTTGTGTGGCCCCACCTTGTCAGCGAGAGAGGGCGGTCGTCATCCTCATCGTATCGTCTTCCGCGCATCGTCGTCTTCCGCGCGCTGTAAAAGCCTGCCGCCGATGGACGTGCAGCCACGCGGCGAGGCGAGTTAATGCGCGACCGCCTATATATCGCGGGCTACCGCGCCTCGCCGGCCGCATTCCACCGCTTCTCCCCAATCCACTCTCCACCTCCTCTAGGCGAGCAATGGCGGGCTACGGCTCCGACGACGACGGCGCGGCCAACAACGGCTTCGGCCGGCGCTCCCTGCACCAGTGGGAGGGCCGCCTGCTGTACGCGGCGGGCTACCCGGCGCCGCCCGACTTCCGCGCGCCCGGAGGCTGGCGTCTGAGCGCGGGCGGCGTCCCGATCCCGCCGCCGCCACAGGGCGCCGCCCTCGACGCCGCCATCGACGAGATCCTCGAGGGCATGAGCGACGAGCAACGCGCCGACCCTCGCTTCTACCCGGACAACTACCCGGCGTGGAACGCGTTCTTCCAGCGAAGGTATGAGCGTGAACTCGCCGCGTACGACGGCCCTCCCCCTCCTCCTGCGCGCAACAACGCCGCCGGCCGCCGTCGCTGGTGGAGCGCGCGCGGCCGCACCCTCGAGGCCGTTCTCGCGCACATTGAGCACGGGAACTCGCCGGTCCTCGGGGTACCGCCGCCACAGCCACCAACGCTGTCGCGGCGCCGCGATAGCTCGTGGATGCCACGGCGGATGGCATCTCGATCCTCCGGGTCGGCGTCCTCCGGGTCGGCGTCGGCGAGGTCGGCATCACGGTCGTCGGCATCGATGCCGAGGACCGTGAAGCAGGAGCCGCCGTCCGCACCACCGAGGCGCAGCAGCGGCGCCCTCGTCATCTGCGAGGGGGGCGCACACCTCGTCGCCGCCGCGCAACCGCAAGCGGAAGCCGCGGAAGGACGACGCCAAGGCCGCGTCCGAGCTCGCCGATGCGGAGGCCGCGCGCGCCGAGGAAGCGGCGATGCGCGAGGCGATCGCCAAGTTGCTCGTCGTCCTCGTCCCCGTCGAGAACACCATGCCGATGGACGCGGCACTCGCCTGGTCCAGGCAGGACTAGGAGAGGGAGCAGGCGGAGCAGCAGTGGCGGCTGCTCGACCTGGCGCAGGCGTAGCGCCGCGCCGAAGCCGCTGCTCTTCCGGCCAGAGGCGCGCCGGTCGTCAAGCTGGAAGACTCCAGCGACGATGAGCTATACCGGCCGACGCCGCCGCGCTTCGGCGACGCTGGACCCCTGGCCAGAGCAGCCAGCCGCCGCCGCAGGACGACGTCGGCGACGGCAGCGACTACACGCGTTTCTATCGCCATTTAGGCATGTAGAACGCATATTTTTAGTTTAGGTTAGGCCGAATTCAAATATATTACGAATTCGGCCTATATATGTAAAAAATCGCCCTATTATATATATAAATATCTCTAAATTTCGCCGAACTTTGAACATTTTTTGCCTAATTGTGTTTGATTTTAAATATTCCACTGGGCTCTCGCTGGAAACATGGATCTCCCCAGATCAAAATTTTCATCTATCCGGCGCTAAATAGCGCCGGATTTCGGCCTCGGAGCCCAAACGGCTGGAGATGCTCTAACTCGTTACTATACTGATGACAAAAACCGGCTGCGCAGTCCGGAAACGTTTGGTCATGACTATTGCTGCAGATTACAACATTTGCATTCACCCGCAACGGCCTACACGCAGCTGACGGCCACAAACTACTAACTTAACGAACCAATTACACGTTCTTATATAAAATGTTCTATGAAAACGATGATGGATAACATCAGTGCACAAATCCAGTTCAAAGCAGGCGATAGTAGATAGCATAACTTGTTGTACCACTATGGAACAACAGCACTAGAAACATCAAAATCTTAATATGTTCTGGGCGCACCGACCCAATTGAGCATTTCATATTATTACATACATGCAAAGTTCTAATAAAAGGATGATAGATAAAATTAGTGCACAGGTACACTTCAAAGCAGGCGACAGTAAATAGCAGAACTTGCCGTACCACTATGTCACCGCACTAGACATCAAAATCTTGCTCACGGATCTAATGAAGCATTGCAACGATAAGAGGATCGTAGAGAAATCATCTAAAATTTGGTCAGTGTGATGCTGACATGTGGTAGCCTCGCCGTAATGCCCCACAAAAGTTCGACGAGTCTGTGATGATGGTCATCTGCGTATAACACTTCTACCACCTTCAGCTTCGGACACTGGAAAGCCTTTTGATTATGACGTTGCAGATTGATGCTCTTCCTCTTGCTGGCCCATTCCATCTCGCAATGTTCTTCAAGCTTTCGGCAGCAACCCAAGATTCATGTAAGAAAGCTTGGCATAGTGTAATGTAAGATAAGACGAGATAGATAGATATCATAAATAGCACAAAAGTGTACCATGGCACAACAGAGAGTAAGCTTCTCCAGACAAGGAGCATTCTGAATAAAGCTGCCTATAAGCTCCAATTTGACGTCAACACAACCTTCATCAAGGAGAATTTCTCCAAATACCAGTGATCGTATATTAGCAAATTTTGGGAATTCACCCAATTCATCAACCAGCAGCACCTGAAATAAGTACAAAACAGCAAAACTGAGTTTTAGCATCAGTTATCAACATGAAATTTAAGATAACAAATTATCGCTCTGATCACGTGCGTCATGTTATTATTTGGCTGCACAAATCACGCATGGTGCACTCTTTTCTTTTCCAACATACTACTCCAAAAAAACTAAGGGTGTGTTTGGTAGGTCGGGTCTATGGGTGAAATCGAGCCGATCTGGCTCGAGGCTTGGTCAAGCTTGGAAAAAAACCGAGCCAAGCCTGGCTTGGCTTAATGCGTTAAAATATGCATAAATTGGGATTGAAGCTCAGCTTGTGAGGCTCGTGATCGAGCCGAGCCGGCTCGTCGAGCCAACACCTACCGACTAAAAAAACGTGCATGCACGCATTGCCACAGGCTATCGCTGTCCCCCTTCTCCTGACACCTTATCGCTAACAACGTGCACGCACGCGAGGAGACGACGGATAGCACCGCCAGCCCACCACCGTCGGCTGAGACCACCAGCCGCCGCCCCATCCCCTCCTCCTATCCAGGCCCCCTTTCCTCCATGAAATGATGGACACATGGTTCTTTTGTGGTTGAAGTTAACGTTGAGATTTGCCTTTTGATGGCTTATGTTCTATTTGTTGAACTAAGTTCATGTGTTTGTGATGTATGACACTTTCTAATTGTGAAATATTACATATTTAGCAAAGGTTATGACAATTTTTTTAATTACATCAAGCCTTCGGGCCAGCTTGCAAGCTTCACCCAGCTGGCTTGTTGAGAATCGAGCCTGAATAGCAGGGTTTAGACTTGGCTTGTACAAACTCCAAGCCGAGCTGAGCCCGAGCCGTGCCTTGTCGAGCCCGAGCCAAGCCTCGAGCTTTATGTCCACCCCGACTCGGGTCACCTCAACATGTGTTTCCCATTTGAGACATGCTAACCTTAGATATGCTGAGTTGAGATGTTGTGGCTTGTTTGGTAGACTGTATTTGTTAAAAGATGCCGGGTTCAGATGTTATTTGGTGGCTTGTCTGTGTTGAGATATGATTACACAAAGGTCCTTAAACAAAAAAAGAAAAGGCAATCGGGTCCATCAAGGACACCGTATTGAGGAGGCTACTGTGGCCGCCATGGTAGCCGTAGCTACGCGTCCTGAAGACACATGGAGGCGGCGCATCCTGGTGACCATAGCTGCGTGTCCTGGCGGCGTGTGGAGGCGGCGCATCCTGTCGGCGCGTGGAGGTGGCGCATCCATGGCGGCCCTAGCTACACGTCCTGGCGGCGCGTGGAGGCGACGCATCCTGGCGGCCGTAGCTGCATGTCCTGGCGGCGGTGGATGGCTGTCGTGGCGGCGCAAGGAGGCGTCCTGGTGGTCATAGGAGCAGCGTTGTGGCTGCCGTGGCGACGCTGGGGGCGGGCATGGCAGGGCAGGGAGGTGGCCTGGGTGGTCGCGAGGCGGCAGTGAGTGCTTGACAGGGCGACGGTGTTATTGCCAAGGCTGGAGAGAGGCTGGGAAAGTGCAGGGTGCTAACCTCTAGCGGGCTCGGGACGGAATTTCAGGGCGAGTCCGGCTAGGCTGAGTTGCTAAGCTCGATTTGAGCTTCTCTACTCGGCAGGGCTGAGAGGCTTTTCTGTATGAGGTGGCCAGAGGCCTAACTCGGGCTACGAAACACCCAAATCTCGGTTGAGATGAGATTTTGGACTGACCCGGGCTACCAAACACACCGTAATTATTCCATTATAGTCGTGTATGGTAAGTTTCAACCAAATCATACATGTTTACACATACAATTGTCTTAAAACATATGACTACATTCTAAAAATGTCGAGCTCTGATCACTCAAGTGCAATATCAATACTAAAGAAAAAATCAATCATGTTTACACATACCTTTGTCTCAAACCCCCCCAGCACTAATTTGGTCACCCTGCACAGGCTACGAAGGAGCTTGCGCTGATTGTCCTCGCAGAAGAATTCATGAGATTGTATAACAATACATGCTTTCGCAAGGGAAGTTGTCTGGTAGACAGATACACCATGTGCATAAGATGGGTCTGTAATATTCAGCTGGAGGGATGTAAGCCCTGGAGCTGTGATAGCCAACGGATGTGCATCATGATGGATACAAGAATCAATGGACAAGTCCTTCAGTGTCTGCGATGTAATGTCCCAAAAATAATTCCAGCAGCTGCTGAGCTCCAGACTTTCCAGGGTAGAAGAGCCCGAAGAGAGCAGCTCGGCAAAACGGTTGTCCAAGGACACATTATGAAGATACAAACTTCTGAGAGTGCCGAAACATGAGCCCAAGGAAGGCAAGTTGAAGGCAACATCATTCAATACCGAAATATGGAGCTCGGCAGGGCAGTACTTGATCCCACGGCGAATCCATCTATCCACATCTCGATGGTTATGCTCGTGGGCATATAAGCAGAACTTATCCACGGACGCGGCATTGCTGCGGAAGAGGAGCAGGTTGGTGCTGAAGTTCTCGAACTTGCTCCATTTCTTCGCCTGCACGTTGCGGCCGCTCCCGATGTCGAACTCCCGCTCGTCGATGTTGATGCAGGGAGCAGAGCACCAGAGGTCTTTCCACCGCCGCGACAGCACGCTCGTCTGCACGAGCTGCCGCGTCGGCAGGAAGGACAGGATGATGTGGAGGACGCCGTCCGGAAGAGCGCTTAGCGGATCGTCGATGGCGAGACTGCCTGCGCGCGCACGCCTCGCCATTGGCTCGGGAGCTATTCTCCTTTCCCGCTATAGGGTCTTGAGATCTGCCACTGAATCCCCGATGGCCATGGCATGCGCCCCAGCAATCGCAACCCAGGAATCGCTGAGGATGTCAGAAAGAAGAGGATTCGACAACCGCACTGGAGGAAATCGTGAGGCCGGCTCGGTCGCGGCGGCGGCGGTCACAACATTTTGGATTTTTGGGGAGATGCCAATTGTTAGGGTTTGGAAACTACGGATTTGGACTTTGGAGAAGATAAGCGGGGTTTTTGGAGAAAAAAGCGAGCGGGGCTGTTTATTTGTGGGCTTTGAAGTGACAGTTGTATTACTTCCTCCTACCTATATAACCTTCTGTAAATCTAAACTATATTAAGTCTCTAGAGGTGATGGATGCCTGGTGGTACATCCTATCACCCACCCCTGCATCAAGAAGACCGAACAAAATCCCACACCAACAAAAAAACCGGAAAAAGAATCAAACATCTCGAGCGAGACAGGAACGCCCACGGAAATTCCCTCGCTCACGGGAAAAAAACATCTCGAGCGAGACAACGCCCACGGAAAATCCCCTCGCTCGAAGCCGACCCCGTCGTCCTTGCCTCACGCAGCCGCAGCCTCCCGATCCGCCGCCGGGGTCACCGCCTCGGCCGCCCACCCAAACCCACGGACTCCATCATCACCAGCATGCCCCGGCGCCACCTCCTCCGCCTCCTTAATCTCCGCCGTGTCCCATGCCTTTCGGTGCCGCCTTGCAACCACCGGTCAGACCGGTCAATTCGTGGCAACCGCCGGCCAGCTCTGTGCGCGGCAACTGCCGATTGTGGAGGTCATGGTACTACCTCCTCAACCCAGTGCGAGCTCCTTAAAGCCCCCTCCACATTCTCCCTCTTGCCTCCTGTCGGTTCTAAATCGTGCAGGACCAGCTACCGTCGTCGGGACTGCCGCCGTCGGGATACCTCCGAGCAAAACCTGTCCGACGTCGCCGGCAGTGGCCACGCCGCCGCGCCGTCCATCTTGCCTATCCCACCAGCAAGACATGAGGGGATTGCCGCCGTCGGGACACCGACACGCCGCCGAAAGTAGCCACGCAGCCGCGCCATCCATCCTCCTTACGACGCTTATCCAAAAGGCATTGATCTGCTTCATTCATCAACATCTGATCTGTGCATTAACCCCATGCACTGCTGCTGCTTGATCTTTGTGTTTAACTGATATTTGTGATGTGTAGGTGGAGGGGGTGATTCCAGGAACAACACAGAGGCGATTGCGAGGTACACGGACGAGTTCTCCTTCTACAATCAAATGCTACCATACAACAGATTTGCTTTCACTCATGTATACTGATATAAGCACTTTTAGGGGTTGACACCATCAAGATTTTCTTACAACCTCTCATGATTATGTATGTAGGGAGGAATGCTAACTCCAGCCAATTTCTGGTTGGTAATCCCGTGTGCCCAATAGGAGTTATATTCCTCGACTACTCTCGGTATGTATGCACATTCCCTGCACAATATAGTCAACCCACTTGCCAATTAACTTGAAGTGCCAAAGTCAATTCAATATGACATTGCTTCCATGTTTGTTGTATGAATTTCCAGTATTATTCTGGACTGTTAATGGTTTTTGTATTTGATGTCATGAACCGAATGCAAATGCTTCCTTTTTGTCAGTTTGTTTGATAAAAGTGATCATGTGAACTAGAGGTACTGTGAATACTTATGTGTGTGCTTAGTGCTGAATACTTATGTGTGTGCACGAGGTCACCAGTGGCGGCAGGCTTCACCATAGCACATTGGTTGCTGCACATGTACTTATGTGTGTGCTATGTGCTGAATACTGATACGCAATAGTTCATGGTACATTTGATGTCATGAACCAAATGCAAATGCTTCCTTTTTGTCAGTTTGTTTGATAAAAATGATCATGTGAACTAGAGGTACTGTGAATACTTATGTGTGTGCTTTGTGTTGAATACTTTATGTGTGTGCACGAGGTCACCAGTGGCGGCAGGCTTCACCATAGCACATTGGTTGCTGCACATGTACTTATGTGTGTGCTATGTGCTGAATACTGATACGCAATAGTTCAGGGTACATTTGATGTCATGAACCGAATGCAAATGCTTCCTTTTTGTTAGTTTGTTTGATAAAAGTGATCATGTGAACTAGAGGTACTGTGAATACTTATGTGTGTGCTTTGTGCTGAATACTTATGTGTGTGCACGAGGTCACCGGTGGCGGCAGGCTTCACCATAGCACATTGGTTGCTGCACATGTACTTATGTGTGTGCTTTGTGCTGAATATTGATACGCAATTGTTAAGGGATATATGTTGCCTATGTAAATAGTTCAGGGTACATTGTGCATGCTAACTTCATAAAATGTACCCGAGCACTAAGCTATTTTTGTGTCATGTGAAATACGAAATGGCTTCCACAATCATCACACTAAGCTATTTCTCTCCGTGTGTTGGTATGTGACGAGGGGTGAACTCGACAAATGTCCTAGATGAAGGACTTAGGATCGGGGAGATAGGGCGTCGGATAAACTCGAAGGTAAACTCAGTCAAACAAGGTCTCTATGAAAGTAAACGTGGGCGTTTGAACCTGGCTTGCTTTCAATCTGTCCCACACCGTCCCCTCCTGGCCCCTATATATAGGTGGCCAGGTCTCGAGGATCGGGTAGGGTCCGATATAGATTACAATATCGACATACGGTAAGAACTCGTATTTCGACTAGTATTACAATTGGGTCTATCTTAACGGGCCTCAGGGGTACTCAACTGACGGGCTCTATTATCTATACCCTTGTCAGTAGCCCCTGAGATTCTACCAGAATTGCAGATTCGGGTTGAATCTCTAATCTTTAAATCTTCGACTTGATCATTTCTTCGACTTCTTCATATCTTCAAATCTTCGACTTGGTCTTTCGACTTATTTTTATTATAATATCTCGCAAGGGGTTTTGATGAGCAAGCCTGACAACTCTGATGGATCAAGAGGCCAGTTAACTGCCAGAATAGATACTTGTCACCTACTTCAAATTCAATCCCCTTGGACTTGAATTCGGGAAACCGGTCAAACCCATTCTTTTGCCGCATTTAGGACTTACAAAGAATGAATCCCAGTGGTTCTCAGGGTACCTAGTGCGTCCACCAGAATTTTTCTTCGCATCGTAGACACGGATACATACCAGCAGAGCGCATCCATGTGCGTATACCGGGCCACACAGGATGGATCCTGGGGTCTTACCTTCGTGATATATTTCAATCATGGCATTCGAGTTTTGTCATGATGACGCAACTCGAGAATCATATGTCGCAGCCTTGTTTGACTGATCCAACGCACAAAATATTCGGGTTATATAACCATGATTTATAAAAACATTGCTCCCGATGGTAGTAATGACATTCATTAATTCTCTTTTTACCTTCCTTGCTCCAGTATTCATGAATAAATATCATCGGGTGCGCGCCCAGCGCTCCCGATGGGAGTAGCCCCCGAGGCTATAGTCAAAAATTATTTTTCGAGCATAGGCTCAAGTACATTGTACTCTCCTGCAATCTTCATATTAATACTTTTTAATGATAATATCGTTAGGTGCGCGCTCAGCGCTCCCGATGGTAGTAGCCCCCGAGGCTATAGCCGAATATTTTCGGATATAGGCTCAAAGAATTATTCCTCCTTTACCAGGCTCAATTTTTTGTCGGCTTCTTTGACCTTCCTTTATTCGAGTTCGCCAACTCAAACCATCTTTGTAACGTTCATCCTACTAGCCTCCACTGCTTACCATAGTCGTCAATTCTTGTTACCCGTATGTTTGTGATGTCATTAATCTGTTCGTAATTATCTCTAGATTTTTGACCGTTACCCATGGGCAGCGCGGTAATTTTGCAATTTCTCTGCCCGTTAGTGGGCTACCGTTTCCGCTCCTTGCGCCACGTCTCAGCCCACGTTCCGTTACCTGGAAACTATATAAGGGGAGAGTGGGGAAATTTACTGTTTACCAGTTCATTGCTTCCGCCGCCGCTACCATTGTTGCAATCTCTGCGCTCCTTTGCTCTCCTGTTTAGCCCCCGTGCGCAGATCATAGATGCGCGTGAAGCACCAAGTGCAGAAACACAAGATGATCAAGGGGATGAACGCCGCGATGAGCTGGGCGCCTTCTGTCTTCACGCAGAAGGAACTAAACAAGGCCCGAACGGAGGGTCTTGTCTCCAATGACGACGAGGTTATCTTCCCAAGCATTGAGCGGATCCCCAAGCCCAAAGATGGTTTTCGGGTGATGTTCCTCGCCTTTCTCTTGCGCGGTCTTTCCTTTCCTGCCCACAAATTCCTTCGTGGGCTTCTTTTTGTTTATGGTGTGCAGCTTCACCAGCTCACACCAAATTCTATCTTGCACATTGCTTGCTTCATAACTCTTTGCGGGTCATTTTTGGGGATTGATCCCCACTTTCTTCTTTGGAGATCCCTCTTTTGGCTCCGCCCCAGTGTTTCATTGGCCAAAAAACCCGAACTGGGCGGAGCTTGTATCTCTGTTCGTTCTGAATCGTAATATTTGGAATTTTCAATGTCTACCTCGGTACAAGGTTAGAGGACCAAGTGGCTCTACATCAAGGACCGAAAGAGTTCCTCCTCCGATAAATACGACATTGCTCCATTTGATGCCTCCCAAGAATTGAAGAAATTGGCCTCGTGGGATTTGCCTCCCACGGAAGCTGAGATGGAGGAGATCAAGCCACTCCTGGCCCACATCCAGGAGCTGAAAAGTGGTAGAGGAGGTGCGCTGTCAGGTACACAAGTCATGGCATTTTTCCTGCAACGTCGAGTTCAGCCCCTGCAGCATCGTCTCTCCAAGTTGTGGACTTTTTATGGCTTGGGGGATCCTTCTCGAGTATCTGAAAATCTCATGGAGAAGAAGGATCTCGACAGGCGTGTGAGAGCTCTTAATACTCTCAAGAAGGACCATGAGGTTGCGGATTTAGCCGCAAGCCACTTCGACTCCGAGCATCCCCTGCCTGCGGTAACCTTTGTTGTCTTTACTTGCCTTGTCTTTCTCTTATTATTGTTCGCATTGTAACTTTTGGGTTGTTTCTTTTTTCAGGATCATCGACTCCTCGTTTCTCGCCCTCCTCTCCCAGAGGGAGGGGCCATTCCACATGTTCCTGTTTCCGCGGCCTCCGAAGCCCCTGAGACTGAGGACAGCCAAGATGGAGACTAAGGCGAAGATTCGCTGGAAAGGACCAGTTCAACGACGTCACCTCCTCCTACGCTTTCTGAAGACCTTGTCGTTGAAAAGAAGAGGAAACGTGTCAAAGAATTTGCTTCTTCCAGTGCCTCTGCCCCTAAGACTGTGGCCGGGGAATCCTTCGAGCCAGACTGCGGAGAACTCTTCGACTTCATGGATTCGTGAGTGTTCATCTGTTTATTTTCATATATGTAACTTCTTATTGTCAACTTTCATAGATGACTCTATCTTGTTCTTCTTTTATCAGTGACGAGGAGGACCCGAAGAGATTTGCTGCTGCTGCCCCTATCGATGATACCCTCGTCATCAATGAGCCGCCGCCACAAGATGTTGATCCAGCAGCGAAACCTCAAAAAGCTTCGAAGAAACCTACCAAGAAGGTAGTCACTGTTCGCAGCTCTAGGCACTTGCAGAAAGCTTCCGACGCCGGTGCTACCCTTGAGGCCCATCAGTCCACAAGCTCCTCCGACGATGTGCATAAACATACTGCTATATTTTACTTCAACTTTTACGTGTTGATGCTCACATGCTATTTTCTGGACAGAACCTGATGAAGAGATTTGTTGACTTGGGCAATGAGTGTGTCGAGTACCTAAAAGTTGCCAAGGCCTCTGAAGGTAAGTCTCGTTTTTAACACTTGCTTATCTTTGCATGCCTATCTCTGCTTCTTTGTTTGACTTTTTATTTCCTCTTTGTTTAACTCAGGTGCTCTAAAGGCAGCCAATGCTCGCGTTGCGTCGCTGGAAGCTGAACTCACAGCTTCCAGGACAGCTTTTGATGCCGCCACTGCTGCCAAGGCCAATGCTGAGAAGTCTGCTAAGTCAGCATCGGCTAAGGCGAAGAAAGCAGAAAAGGACTTGGCTAATGCTAACAAGGAGCACCTCCAGCGGGAACAGGCCGTGGTCAAACGGCTGAACCAGATGTCTGCTGCTGCTGGAGGTACATGTTATAACTTTCCTTTCATCTTGTCAGTTTTCTTGCTTTCTTATGCTTGCTGATATATTCCTTTTCTGCTGCTTGATGTTTCCTTGGCTTTGCAGAATATAGTGGAGTGTCTGCATCGACTTTGCAACCAGACAACGATCCTCTCTTGGCCACGGTTAGCTTGCTGGAAGCGAACTGGATATCCGTCCAGGAAATCTTTGAGTTGGTTAACCGTGTTCTTACGTGGATTTTTGTCGGGTTGTGGCCCAAGAAGAAGGCCGATGTACCGGACTTGAAGAATCTTGCCAAATCCTTCGACACCGATGACGACCCCATTCTTACTATGAAGGGTCTCTCCTTGAAGTGAGGTGCCGAGGGGGCTATTGCATTTGCATATTCGCATGGTGAGGAGGTGAACTGGGAGAAGGTTAGCTCTTCCCCCGGCCGTCCTCGTTTGGAACTTAAGCCCTTCTTCAAGAAGGCGAAAAAGTATGCGCTGGGCATCGTGTCGATGATTTCCCCTTCGGCGGCTTCCGCGACCGGTACAATGCCGATTTCTTTGACTCCGTCCACAAGTGGATCTATGCCTCCTCCTGATGCTGGTGCTGCTTCTGCTACGCCTTCCTCTGCTACAGATCGTGAGGCCGAGGTGGCGTAGATTTGGCCTCCCTTGTAATTTTATTTTCTTTCTGATGTAGCAAACTCTCTAGTCGCATGTAGCCCAAGAACCTTAGTCAGAGGGCTTATGCTTTTGTAAATATATCCTTTTTTGTGAAATATCGTGTTTGGTTTAGCTTCTGAGTTGCTCCTCTCTTCTTTTTCTTTTGCCTTCCAGCCTGTGTGTGCTGGTAAATTATCTGGTCGCGGTCGAGCTCCATCTTCTGCTGATGCTCTCGACTCCTGAGTTTCGTCGCCTCCTCATCCTGTTTGCCGATGCGATGAGTATTCCTCAAGGATTGCAGATCTTGAAAGTCGTTTGACTTTGTCTAAATGCCAAGCGCAAATGACTATTGATAAAGCCAGCAAATCTTGCGGCTTTATGAAGCAGATATCCATACTCGAGGATAAGGTGTCGAGTCTGACCGCTAAAATTGTACATTTGGAGGAGTGCGACTCCTTTCTCGTTGGTATTATCGAGTCTGCTTGCGAGTTGCTGCGATGTAAGTTTTCCTGCAATTTTCCTCTTTTGCTTTTCTGCTGCAACGCTGTTGGCCCATGATTTTTGCTATTGTAGGTACTTGTCTGGACTTCGTCAATGAAACTCGCCGTGTTTCTGAACGGATCGCGGCTCTTGAGAGCTCATCAGGTGGAGTTGAAACTTTTTGGTCTGAGCCCCGGCGTCGCAATGCTATTGTGCTTCTCCAAGATCGTGCTCAACATATTGGAGAAGCGGTTGATGGTTGTCGAAAAGCTCTGACTACCATGCATTCCGTGATGCTTCCTCGTAATCCTCTTCCTGGAACTTTTCCACAGCTGCTTGCTATTTTTAGGTCTACTCAGCGTATTCATCGTCTGATAGAGCTTAACTTAGTAGCTGGTATCAATTTCGCACTTGGTTGGACACGCAAGTGGCACTCGAGGCTCAATTTTATTTCCATGTCACTAAGCTTGCCTTCGGGAGGAGCTCAGCTACGAGTTCATATGGATGCTACCCTTCAACCAGCTAGGATACTCATAGCTAGGTTGCTTCGAGAGGATGCCACGTTTTTCCGCGAGCATCATTATTTAGATCCTTTGGGCGTAGACGATTCTGACCAGCCATTGATGTAATATTTGTGTGCGTATAATGCGAGAGTTTGCTGTTTTCTAACTTTGTTGTGTCAGAATTTTTTATCCTCAGAGCATTGCACTTTTGTGTGTATGTTGATGCGTTTACCGCAACTTTTGGAGACACGTAAACTCAAATAAGAGGAACTTTTGTCTTTTATTTATGCGTATAATGTAAGATACATGGGATAACCCAAAAGATCCGGCCAATGACCTGTGTTCTGGATCTAGAGGGCACTGCCCTGGAATAACTCGTGGCTTTTACAGCCTTATTTTCCTACTCTATTTGTTCGCCTATGTCTTTTGAGTCTTCTCTTCTTCTCCCGTAGACTTCTCTTGCTCTGGCGGCTGTACCCGAGGTTTCTTTACTTCTGGTTCCTTGGGGTTTCCTTCGAGTTGCTGCGTGACTCCTGTAGTCGTGCTTTTTGTTTTGGGTTCCCCGTAGCTTGCCATCATGCCGAAGTTTTGGGCCATCTTGTGAAATTCCTTGTCGCACAGGTCCGATAACTCGAAGCTTCCTTTGACTGTAATAATTTCTTTGGGTCCTGACATTTTTAGTACCAGATAAGTGTAGTGAGGCACTGCCATGAATCGCAAAAACGCGGGTCGCCCAAGGATCGCGTGATATTGTGATGGCCAGTCCATGACTTCGAAGTCGAGTTTCTCCCTTCTGTAGTTTTGCCGATTTCTGAAGCAAACATTGAGTGCTATTCGACCAAGTGGATAGTTAGCACTCCCTGGGACTATTCCGTGAAAGGAGCAATCAGTTGGCTTCAGGAACTCTAATGAAATGTGCATTGCCCGTAGAGTTTTTGCGTAGATCAGGTTTATTCCACTTCCTGTGTCCATGAATATTCTGTCGACATCGTACGCCCCTATTTGGGCTTTGAGTACCAAGGGCGTGTTTCCTGGCCGAGGTACTATTATTGGGTGATCATCTCTGCTGAATTCTATGGGTTGCTCCGACCAATGTAGATATTCTGTTGTTGCTGGTGATGAAGTTATTGCGAGGTTAACTTGTCGAGTTATGCTTTTCTCCTCTTTGTTCGACTTGGGCACTGGTTGTATCATTGCTGTGATGTGCCCTTTAGATGGAACATATCCTTCCTCATCGTCACGTCCCTGGTTTGATTGATCTTGACCCTTGGGAGCTCCACTGTTTCCTTGTTGGGTTGCAGGCGTGTTGCTTGTGTTTCCCTCGTATCCATGGCGTTTTGCCTCGGATTGCTTGTTAAGTGCTGCTTCTTGTAGTTTCAGGAACGTGGTGCAATCTTTCATTGCGTGTCTGGATACTCGTTTCCCATCTACGAACGCAGAGTGGATATGACACGGTCCATTGAGCATATCTTCTGGTGATGGGTTGTACTCTCTGGATTCCCTTGGCGAAAACTTTTTGTACTCGTCTCTGCCATAGTTACGGTATCCCAAACTTTTGCGATCGTTGCCTTGGTAGCTGTTATCTTTATATCCTGCGGCTACTTGGCTGTGGGAGCCGTAATTGTCGTAATTGCGGGACCTTCTCCTTTGACCTCCATATCTATTTCCCCTGTCATCTTCTGGCGATCGCGTGCGTTTATTGTTGCACGCATCTTCTCCATCTATGAATCTGTTTGCCACATCCATTAGATCTGATACTGTTTTTGGCTTGATTCTGCCCATCTCTTCGACTAGGTCTCCTCGTCGTAACCCGATTATGAATGCATCTATTGCTCTTTCGTCCGAGACTTCGACTGCCGAATTTTTGATAATACTCCACCTTTGGATATATGTTCTTAATGTCTCTCCGCGTTGCTGTACGCAAGCTTTGACTTCTTCTATGGATGCTGGCCGCTTGTATGTCGACTTAAAGTTACTTGTAAATTGCTTTGTGAGCTCCTCCCAGATTCCAATTGTTTCCTTTTCTAATTTGCTTAGCCATGACCTTGCTGCTCCGGTGAGGTGTAATTGCAAACTTTGTATTGATGTTTCCTTGGTTCCTCCTAATAGTTTTACTGCTTGTAGATAATCTGAAAGCCATGACTGTGGCTCCTGAGATCCATCATACTTTTGTTGATGATGGGGTAGTTTGAAACCTTTGGGTACTGGCGTGATGCAAACCCTACGGGTAAAGCATGGCGCCCCCATATCCTTTTCATCGTCTTCGTAGTCATATAATCTGTTGGGGGTTCTGGATCGTCGAGTTCCTTTGTTCTTTGGACTATTGTATCATCCAGGTGATGGCGTCCTAGATTGGCGACTTCCACTTCTTTGCCGAGGACTGTTGTGACGGCATGGTGATCTTGGTTTATGGGTTCCTTTGTTGCGATATGCCTCCTCTTCTTTTGCTGACAATTTGTTGCCTACCATCTTCAATCCATTTAGTGCTGCTCGGTGCATATGTTCCCTCGGGTCTCCTGGATTTGGCCGTGTCGTATGCAGGTACGCTTGAGCTGCCACCAATGCTGCTTCCGGAGTTTTTGGGATAATATTTCCTTGCTCGTCGACCGATAGGAAGGACGAGTCTAGGTTTTTCGAGATGCTTTGCCTTTCTGAGTACTCTAGATTCTCATACCTTGATCCATGTCGACAATGCCTTCTGTTTGTGTATGATGCATCACTATGTGCTCTGCAAGCAGCGTCGCTTGCTGCAATGGCTGAGTCCTTTCTTTTCTGTATTTCGATCCTTTCCTTTCCTAATAGCTTCCCCTGCTGCCTTAGGGCGTAATGGTATCCCAAGAGCATGTTTTGGCTTGAATTTGTTGGTATTGGCGTGCCGCACTCCACGGCTGTATTGATTGTTCTCCACTCGTCTTCTGATAGTCGAACTTTTACCCTTGTTGCAAGGGAGTCAGCGGTTTCTCCTTCTGCTAAGTGATTTGCCCCTCTGTTTATATTTGCTGGATTAAGCACTGGGTTGTTGTTGTCGTCGAATTCTTCTGAGTTATCTCCTGTGATGGCGAGTATCTGATACCGATTGTTGAGCTTGCTGTTGTGACTTGAGAAAATCGAATTGTCGTCTTCAGAAAGTTCTAGTCCCGTTTTCTAGGAGTCTGTTGATTGATCTGAGTTGCCATCGTGGCAGATTGTGAGATCTTCGAGTTGCGCTTTTAATTCAAAATTCTCCATGGTTTCGTCGCCTTCTGCGATTTTTCCTTCTTTTTCTTCTGCTAAGCTGACCGGCGAGTTTACCTCGCTGGAAGAGCCTTCTGATGATTCCAACATTGCTACTGTCTCGGGTTCACTTGCCGACGGACCCGTTTTCATCGGATCTGAAAGGCGAATCGAACCTAGTGATCCGACGCGAAAGTTTAGACTTCCGATCGTCAAATCCATATCTTGATCCATACTCTCGAATACTTGCGTAAAACTTGACTGGTGAGGTTGAAAATCGATGGTTCCGAAGGGTATCCGAATTTTGTCGACTTGCGGATTGCTGTTGGCTGAAAGCGAAAAAGCCGTCGAATTCATGATTCCAACGCCCAGAGTCCCCACGGTCGGCGCCAATTGACGAGGGGTGAACTCGACAAATGTCCTAGATGAAGGACTTAGGATCGGGGAGATAGGGCGTCGGATGAACTCGAAGGTAAACTCAGTCAAACAAGGTGTCTATGAAAGTAAACGTGGGCGTTTGAACCTGGCTTGCTTTCAATCTGTCCCACACCGTCCCCTCCTGGCCCCTATATATAGGTGGCCAGGTCTCGAGGATCGGGTAGGGTCCGATACAGATTACAATATCGACATACGGTAAGAACTCGTATTTCGACTAGTATTACAATTGGGCCTATCTTAACGGGCCTCAGGGGTACTCAACTGACGGGCTCTATTATCTATACCCTTGTCAGTATGTTTGTGTTTCATACTGCATGAGGTCGCAGTAGGTGTTTACTTCCTTTATGTCGCAACCTGGCTCGATGGCTCATTGTTTTACCTTGAGGTCGCAGTAGGTGTTTACTTCCTTTATGTCGCAACCTGGCTGGCTGGCTCACTGTTTTACCTGAATGAAAATAATACTAATGCAATGTGCGTTTGTTGGAGCGCAAGGCTGAAATCATTGAGTTACTGATAGGAACGATTAAGTTTAGATTACTGATTTTTCCCTTTCTAGAGTCCACGATCTTGCAATAATACCATCTTGCAATGTCGCTTTATCAGAGTTCACGATTTACCATTTATTTACTAGATTACTTATGATATCTATCAGGACTCAGTTTTCCCTTTATGTTACCTCTATCACATAGATTATCTGGAAACTTTCTGCTCAATTTGTTTTTTCAATCTCAGAAAGTACAAAGTGGAAATAAGAAACTATTTGCATGATTTTCTGAATGATTATTTCTATATTCGTAGGTTATCATCTGAAGCGACATTTGATCGCCCAATTGGAGCAAAACAGAGACTTCCTCACCAGCGCCGACTCCCTATTTGAGTTACCTGTCTTGTTATTGGCCAAGAATTAGCGATAATAGAGGCCGAGAACTCAGACTACCTCCAAGATAAAGGCCCTGTCTCTTGCAGTCTGCTTGTTCATGCTCTGCATTAGTAGCTGTCAATATGCTTGCAGATCAATTATATGCTACGTTCTTTTAGTACCCTGATTAAAGATCAATAGGACTGGAGATGTTGTTTTGGTGTCATCTTTAGTTTTTCCATTGTCATTTGTTTGTCCTGTGCATTTTTTGAAATTACACTTCAAGCGAATTAAGAGTAACATCTGTTTACCACTTCCAAGCAAAGGGGTACTAGGCTAGCATCCAGTCCTTTATTGAACACTTATACTAGGCTAGCATCCAGTCCTTTATTTTTCCTTGCACGAGGAGCCTATCAAGAGCATAAAAAAGACAATGATCATATCAAATACCTAGATAGAAGGACATGCAAGCCCTATAGCAGCGAGACATATAAGTAAAACAAAAAAACAGCATCCCCGCGAGAAATACAAGAACACATACATCTTACCATTCAGATCTTGGTAAGCCTCAACAAAAAAGCTCAACTATAAGTTACAAACTACTGTAGTATGAGATTATTGTTCTATTACTCGAATAAGCTAAGAATCCAATGATGATGTTTCCCTATGGTGGATTGACAAACCCTGTTTAAATTCTTTTAATTGCAAAAGCAGAATACACAACAAGTTCAAACATGTAGTTCTTCATTGCACATCAACCTTGTGAAGTTATAGCGGAAATCCAATCTGGTACCCGGGTCCAGATGAACTCGCCAGCTGGACCAACCGCTCACTGCCGCGTCCTGTTGGTGAGAGTATTTCGATGTCCGTACTTGAGCCGTAGGGGGGTTATTGAACAGTGAGCGTGAGCATTAAATACGACGGGGAACCGTTCGATTTTGCCGGTACAAGCCTGTCCGCGTGACATTGAAGGACCGTGCTGTCCCGTGGGTAGCCAACGGCTCTACGCGGATGCGTAGACAGGAGCCGGGCCGTGTTGGCATACGTGGCACTGCTCTTTCTCCTTAGGACAGCGCTGAGCGTCCTCCGGTGGATCGGGGCTTTCCGATCCCCCGCCTCGAGTTGTACGAGTGCGCGGCGGCGGCAAACGGCGGCGCGTCGAGTTGGGTGAACGGCGGCGCAGATGACGCGGACCTTGTAGCACCGGTGACTGACCATCGCAACAACGGCGACCGACGCTGGTAGCCGCGGTGGCCTTCGTTGGTAGCAACAGGCATAGCACCGACGACCGGCGTAGCACCCGACGACCGGCTTAGCACCCGACGGCTGGCGTAGCACCGACGACCGGCGTCGGCAGCAGTGCGCCAGTGCCAGTTGCCCTTCGCCGGCGGCGCTCTTGTTAGCGTCCCAGACGCCAGCAACCACGGGATGCCGTGCCCTTCCCGGCGGCGCGCTTGTTGGCGTCCCACACATCGGTAGCCATGGCCGGCGTGCCCTTTCCGTCCTCTCGGTGTCCAGGACGACGGCCCAGTAGGCGTCGACGAAGACCATCTGCAGGACTGAGCTCGCAATGGCCATAGATGGCGGCGCGGAGGCCGCGCGCTGGAGCAAGGGCGCGCGGCTGCGTCTGCCATGCGTGCGGCGGCCGCCAATTGCAATCTCAGACGGGAAGAGACATGAATCAGCGGGAGGAGGCGCTGGGCGAGGAACGACGGCGACATGCGGTGGGATCTCACCGGCGGTGCGAGGGTTTTCTGGGGCAGGAGCTCGCCTGCGTGGGGTATCGGCGCGAGGCTGGCTGCGAGCTCATGGGGAATTTTTCCTGGAGCGGAGAAAGTGCTAGAGGATAGAGATGGATGGAGAACGTGGTGGGCCTAGGGGATTGCTGGCCACGTACGCTTTCTTTTCACCCGGAGGGCACGTGGCGCACAGAGGAGGCGGGGGACGCAGACACCGCTGTCGTCCACCCCGTCAACGCTATCTCCGTTACATCCCGCTGTGGGCCAGGTCTACGTGCGCTTATACGTATTATCCTTTTTCCATCGCTCGCTTGCCATAGCAACCTGACAGGTCCGGTAGTACGCGGCAGTTAGCGATCGGTCCATCTGGCGTGTTCATCTGGACCCGGGTGCCAAATCTGCCCTCTCAAGTTATAGCTACATATAAAGCAATAAAAGGAATGTATATACTCTCTACAGGAAAAGCAGATAAATAGGGGTTTATTCGGCACATGCATTTAGTTTTTATCTGCAGAATGTAGAGGGGGTGAGAGTTCACTTGAGTTATAATTTCATATGTAATATTAAGTAATAAAATGAATTGTGAGGGAAAGTAGATTAGACAAAAAACAATAAAAACAGTATCAAGGGAGAACTTAGTATTTAACCTGATATTCTTGTTTTATGTATAAGTAAAACACCATTCTTTTGCAGTTGCACATGTACACACTCATATTTATATTTTAGACTCTTTTACTGTGTTCTTTGTTATATGTTTTTTCACTGAACTAACGTCTATACATAGAAAAACGTGAGCTTCACCGCTGGCCTTCTTTATTTGAAAAAATTACTTAGCTATCTTTTATCATCACACTTAGTTAGAGGATTCCTTCAGCTTGAGAAACTCAATATGCAACAGCCAGTAGGCATCTTGGCAAGTGATGCAATATAGAATGAACAGTAAATCATGGGCTTCTGGTATTGAGCAAAGGAGCGGTGTTCAGACAAGAAAAAGTATATATGGGAAATGGTTTTGCACCAGTATACTGGAACATCTGGGTAGTTAGAAATAGAAGATTTTTTGTGAAATATAGTTGCGTGTTGTAGTGGTTGCTAGATAATTTACTGAGACCGCATAGCTTTGGTCATTTAGAGATTAGAGATAATAAAGCAAAAGAGTTACCTAAAATTTCGATCAATGACTGGCCGTTGGAGACTGGCTTTTTTCCCCTCTCCTTGTTTGCGGAGGGGAAATCACGTTTTTTTACTGATTTTTTTGCGTGGGCGATTTTGTCTATGCGAAATGGAAGGACGTACCAACAATCACCACCTTTAAACAATTAATATAGTAGAGATTAGATGTTCCACATTAGTAAAATTTTAAAATTCATTTCAATATATTTGTTTGGAAAACAACTACTAATGCAATGTGCGTTTGTTGGATCAGAAGACTGAAATCATGGAGTTCCTGATAGGATCTCCTATTTTACTATTATTGAATTTTTTCTTTTCTATAGGATCCAGCCAATAGTTCTTATTGTTATTGAACCTGGACATAATTTTCTACAGCATTAATTGGCACAGTATCTGGTGGAAGTTAATTGAACATCTGGACATAACTTTTGGATACTCACTAGCAAAAATATAAAGACAAAGCTTATCACTGACATACAGCTGCAGGTCAGAATATCTGATCTAAACTATATTAATTGTCTAGAGGTAATGGTTACCCTCTAGAGGTAATGGTTACCCGGCAGTACGTCGTCTGCCTCGTCTTAGCCCACACTGAGAAAAGGCACGCCGACATGTGGGCCAAGTCTTCTTCCAGTTCCACCCCCGCCTCTCCCACGATCGTCCTCACCCGAATGTTCCGCCCTCCACGCCCGCACGCCCCCACGCCAGTTGACCGCTGCCACGCCGGATCCATCGGCGCCTCCGGATGGTGAAGTCGCTGCCGACTCCTACTCGCCGAGATTGAGAAGCCTACCCCAACAGAAATTTGCCACCGCCACACACAGAAGGTTGCGCCCCGATCTGTTGGAGATACCTCCAGCTTCGTCGCCGGTGTCGTGGCTGCAGGGGAAGGCACGGGACGCGGCTAACTTCTTCTCCGCGCGCTCCGACATCTTCGCCTTCTCCAATCATGTCCGCCTGCCAGGGTCGCAGGGCACTCTAATCGAGGAGCAACTGCATCCTTGCGACAGGATCGGGGAGCTCGCCCAGCCGCGTTCGGCCTCCACGTCGGCAATCTCGTCAGGAATTTGGCCGCGCTGATCTGGACGATCTGGTTGTTGTTTCCTTTGGATCTGACAGCCATGGTCATCGGCTACTGCAGGTACCTGAAGCCACCATCGCTTGTCTCGGGAAGATCTGGCGGCACGCGGGTTGTACTAGCAACTGGCCGTCGCCCTCCCTGGTCCACGACCTCAGCATCACCACTTCCCGGCAAGGGCACTCCTGCTGTCAACTCTCTTTGCAACCCCTTGACTTATCTCTGTCGGCACAACACATGCCTCTCCACGGCACAACACATGCCTCTCCACTGCCTTCAGGCCTCCCAACGCCCATGGTAGTTGGCCTTTACAATTTTTTGTTGCTCATTCTTTGGCGTAAACAAAAATTGATATTACTCATTGGTGCTCAGATGCATTTCTGTTAAACACATTACAACATTTCTGTTAAAATAATCTGACTATTTATTGAAAGGAAGCTAATCGTTGAAATGTATTATCTGTGTAAGAACCTAGAACCTGGACCAGTTAAATGATTACATAACCTGAACTAAAATCACCTGACCTATAGTACTTTGTAAGGTCAAGGTGTGAACTGGTTTGCTAACTATATGTTATTGGTATTTTTAGCACCGTGCTCCAATTTCTTCAATGGACAACCATGATGATGAACGTGCACTTTACTGCTTACATCTTGATGCATCACTAGCTGAATGTTGTTTCGCTAAAAAATGGCATACATATATTCACCTCGGTTCTGTAATGCATCTTGTAATTCTACTTTGTTAAGCCCATATCATAGCATCTAATCGATTGATCCAAGACTTCCTTCTTTTGCCTCACATGATTTACGTCCTAGCTTTAGAACTCGTGAATCATAGCTTATCAATAAGTGTTTACAATCTTTCTTCTAGCTTTCTGATGGAAATTTCTTGATAATAAATACATGAACATTTGTATTCGGATTTTTTAGTATTCAGTTACAGTCATGTGCCC
Source organism: Dactylis glomerata (assembly GCA_007115705.1). NCBI lineage: Eukaryota > Viridiplantae > Streptophyta > Magnoliopsida > Poales > Poaceae > Dactylis > Dactylis glomerata. Next base: position 5,087,421 of record QXEO01000170.1, read on the forward strand.
TGCTGATTGTATTAGCATTTTCTTCATTTGTGATATTTATTTGTTTTCTGCAGAGACTAAGCTGAAGAGATTTGTGAAGCTCAAATAAATAAATCTGTTATTCACAAAAGTGGGTCTTATATTGATTGGTTCCCTAGGAAAAAGGCTGAAACATATTTGAAGAGAAAGATAGAGCGTCTTCAGGTACTCAATGGATAGTGCATAATGTTTCACTATGCTTGGGTACAGTTTCATGCCACACTATAGCAAGATACCTAAAAACTGTAAACTACCATTCATCTCCAACTTCCTATCTGGTTTGCTAATTGCGGACCCGTACAATCTGCTACTCTTTCTTTCCATGATAGACATGCTATCTGGTTTGCTAATTGCAGACCCGTACAATCTGCTACTCTTTCTTTCCATGATAGACATGCTATTGTCAGTATATCTAACTATGCTCTGAATAACTTTTGATTCAAGCAAAAACATAGAACTAGCTAGGTAACTAGAAACTATATGGTTGGTATTCCCGAAGAGATTTGTTTGATTGGAGTTCATGGGTGCTCTGTGTATAATATGGGGATCCTTAAACCGAATTAGCATGTAACAAAGCTATATGTTCCTGAATATGTTATTTCTTGTTTGATGTCTGCAGGCCACACCATTACTCTTGACTCTGGCAGTGATTGAGCTAAGGGATATTGCTTTCACCGTAAGTTATTTCTCTATATTTCCTTTGTGATGATTCCCTATCCATTTCGTGCCCTCAAGCATGGTCATTTAGTGTTCGCCATTTTCATACATTCTGGTGACAAGCTTATATATTACTGTTCGCCATTTTCCTTCTGTCTTACAGACTAAAACTTCTTGATAATTTAGGTACACATTCTTATGGACAGAGCTAACTTCATGATAAATTGTTTTAGTCATCTTAGTTTTAGGCACACATGCTTGTGGGGAGAGATAACTTATGCATAAGTGAACTAGATCAAACAATTTTAGGAATTAGAGTACATTTTTGGAGAGCTTATTACTGACATGTACATTTTAATTCTATGAAGTCTTAAGCATTTGAGCATTAGTTGTAGCCTTTTTATCTAATGATGAATGAATTATCAGGATGCTTTGAATCCACCTTCGAATATATAAAGATTTCAGAGAAAGATCCCTGTCCAATGCCAAAGGCACCGCCAACCTCGTCCAGAAGGTTTGCCCTTTTAGCTTTGTGTGGCTAATCTTTAGACAGATCAATATTGGAGTATTGAGACATATAATTCTTCATGCCAAAAATCAAACTGTTTGACATTTAAATAAAAAATGTTCAGTACTTACATAAGCATCTCAGTGTCACGTATGAAAATGCAGCTCTTTGGTCACGTTAGGAGTAGTAATTATGCCTGTTAGCATTTTACTACTCCTAACATGCATAGTTACTGTCAGTTTTAATTCCACAGTTAGTTTAGTACTCTAAATAAAAATCATCAAATAGCACGATCTGTACATTGAGTTGTTTCTTAATTCAGAGGTGTTTCATAATTGAGAGGCTGAGACTGATAGACAATTTTGAATATATGTCCACTTTGTTATGCTCAAAATCTGTTGAAACCTGAGATAGTGCTGTGGTTTTATCCACTGGAAAACTCACTTATGCTTGCTTAACTTAGATGCCTAATGTATTTGGGACATAATCTTAAATAGCTAATGTATTGGTGAAAAACATATGCAGGTTTGAATCTCACCTCCATCTAGCATTTTACATCAACTTCACAGAAAATCACATTGGAGTATACACGAGAGGAGGTGCTCTTTTGGAAACCATCTCTCCTCCACCTACGTTTTTGTTCAAATGTTTCTTTGCTTTTCTTCTTGGATTGAGTGCTTTTCACTAATTATTTCTCTTTTGGCAGGTTATCATATGAAGCTGCCTTTGCTCACCCAGATTGAGCCTATACAGGTTACACTCCAAAAACGTACTACATTATGTCTCTGATCATCTTAAACATGTGGCTTGCTTCATGCTTTACTTTGCTGTGTTAGTAATTCCCTGTAGCATATTCCTTGAAATATTTGTTTCATTATATTCTGAACCATGGCTGATATAACTGTTGGCTTTTGGTGTTTGGCGTTTGGTCGACGCCTACCTTTTTTGCTCGTGAAAAGGTCTGTATAGATGAGCTCTTCAGTTTAGCATGCACCAGCACCAACATTTCTGTAATAGAATCAGAGGTATCCATTAACTATAGTATTCATTCTTCACTTTATTCTCACAAGATCATTAGTCTTTTAAAATGTAATGCTTGTCGACAGATTTGAGGCGTAGTGTGTGCATTTGTTCTTGGCTATCCTTTCTATATACACGAATATTATATGTGGACTTTATGTTTATATGTGCGATGGGAGGAAATATTTTGTTCAGTGCTGCATAAATACTGACTTTTTGAACAGATACCGGTACCCATCATGAAAGCTTGGACCTTCTCAAGTGCTGCTGGAATGATCCAGCCCTTGGCTCATTGTCATCTTTCACCGCTTAGAAATTGCAACTTAGTCAACTTTCATAAAGCCCTCTCTGAAGACAGCCGTGGCAAAGCACGGACATTGTCATCTTTCACCGCTTAGAAATTGCAACTTAGTCAACTTTCATAAAGCTCTGTCTGAAGACAGCCGTGGCAAAGCATGGACATTCAACTAGTATATGTTGTATCTAGACTAGCACACATGCCCGCGCGTTGCACCAGGACAAATAAAAATGACGACGCTATGCGAGTATTAAAGTGCGAATTTATCTTAGTTAACTATATGTTTCATCCTCTATGTCATATGCATGTTTTGTATCATTAATTTTAAAGAATAATAGTGCTAATGTATATCCTTAAAATATGGCACAAATTTTACTCTCTTGCCATTAGCTAAATCATATATTTTACATAGCATGAAGTATGTAGTATTATTATTAATCTTGGCGAGATCCTCTCAAAATATGAAAAATCACAAATTTTGAACTTACCACTCAACCTAGTTAGAGAGGTGAAGCTTCAGAACTTCTGCCACGATCTGTAAGCAGAAACTGTCTGTCCATTTGCACACACAGCGACAACCAAAAATTGGGTTGCTTGGCAAGAACCAACAAATGATACAATCTTTTCCAAGTTCTAGATTTTGCATATGAAGACTAATCGATCAAGTGCTGATTAGAGGTCAAAAGTTGGAGACAGCAACATTATAAACATCAACCCAATGACTCGAAAAATGTTGCAGCTAGCAGCTCGAACGTTCTTTGCCTTCTCAAGGGATTAGAGCGTTGCATGCATCACTTTCAAAGGTAAGCATTAGATTTTAAAATCTGCCATCACTTGGTCGTATACGTTCTAGGAAATTTTGTATAGAAATCCCATATTTTCTTGTAGGATTTTTTTGATCAAACCTGCGTAAACTCCTAGGCCATCAGCGATCATTCTGACCTTTTGTTCTTTTTCCTCGTCATGAACTCATGCGTGAAGCTGATTTTTCTTTTAGCTTCCACATAAAGAACAATCAAAAGACAGACTATAGCTGTTCCTTTCATGGCATCCTGCAGACTTCTTTCAGGCCTAGTTAGCTAAACAAATCGACAGCCACATCGGCTCCTCTCGAGCATAAGAGTCATCAACAACGGTCCTTGGCGGCAGGACACTATAGAGCGGCACGGCAACGCGTAGGCATCATCACCGACCGCGGTCAATAGTCCCGTCCCTCCGCGTGCCTTGACATGGTTGAGGAAGTCCGGGATGGCCAGAGACGACCAAATTGATCGGCAAACTCCAGCGCTAGCCAAACCTCACGCATGTAGTTTCTCCGTGCTGGATCAAATAAATTGACCGCGATCTTTCTCTTCACTTCATCGTGCCATATTCCAGCGACACTGCTGTGTTTTTCCTTGCTGAAATTGATCTCGTCTCCGACCAATGCCACAAAAGGGAGAGATTGTGCGTGCTCCGCTTCCCACACCTCTGGAATTGATATCCATCCAAGGAAAAGCTGATTCCGTAGGTAGGTATATTTAAGGGCGACAGACGAAGATTTGGCCACGTCGATGCCATACCAAACTTTTTATGCCGCCGTTCTCTCATCATGCCTACACGCCGCTTAAGTCCTCTGCCCAGGGCATGCGCAGGTTCTCCTTGATGTCGCTACTTTCAATGCATTTGCTTGCCGGCCAACAGCAGAGCAGCTCGTTCTCGGCCGGAGATCCACCTTCACCCGTCCGCTACCCCCGTCCGCTACCCCCGCGACGCAAGGCTCCATCTCACGGATTCTGGCTCATATCATCACCCACACGCTACACACCTGCACACAGACGCCAGCAACCTGCCTCGCTAATTGCTAGCTGCATGCATGTAACAAACTACACGCGCGTAAGCCACTAGCGAAGCTAGCACGCAACATGCACAACTTTGCCTGCTTGGTCGCTTGCGTGTGCTATTTTCTTTAGATGTCGGCACTGTCGGGGAGCCATGGTCATTGAGCCTAAGGTTCCAAGCTAGGCAGTCAGCGTCCGGACCATGACGATCCATTAAAAGCAGCCGGGTAAGCTTGGACTTGGCGGCCGAGGCGAAGGCATTGCTGTCGGCAGCATGGTGGTCACAGAGTAGAGAGGAGGGAAACTGAGAAGGTTACCGGAGAGAGGACCGACCGCTCTCCAAGAGGACCAACCGCTCTCCAAGGTGGTCTTAGTGAAGGCAGAGAGATCGGTGGAAACTACCGCTGTTGTGGTGCGACAAGAGCGTGTCTCTCGAGCACGCAGGAGCCCGTCGGTGCCCGACGTAGGGGTCCAGGATTATGAGCCCTGACTTCAACTCGACAAGAAGCTGTCCAGCAGCGAGTATGTGGCGCACCTGCTCGCCATCCCACCACTTCCATCATTCCTTGTCGGCTAGCTTGCAGGTAGCTGGCGTATCTGCCGACGGGGCACCGAGGTGGACGTGCAACGGGCACAACGAGTGGGGGCAGCAGGTCGTCGGGGTCGAACAATTCTCTTGACTCACATATGTTACCTGCGTGTTCTAGGTAGTGATGGCGTGTAGATGACCGCCCAGTTGGGAACCCCAAGAGGAAGGTAGCAACAAGTCTTTCCTCAATATGAAACCAAGGTTTATCGAACCAGTAGGAGAAAGAACCAACTTCCGAAGGTTGATTCTCGCTAGCTTCACGACAGCTCCAGACAATTTATATATGGAGCCTCGTCTGGGGCGTAGCTTTGCACCAGCAGCAATGTGGAACCTGCACATAACACAACCAAGTACTTTGCTCCAACTTACAGTGAGGTTGTCAATCTCACCAGTTTGCTGTAAACAAAGGATTAAGCATATCGAGTGATAAAAGATAATAGTTTGCGAGAATGTAAATAAAGCGAATAAATGGTAAACAGTAATAACAATGTAAAAGAATGGACCGGGGTCCACAGTTCACTAGTGGTGTCTCTCTATAAAATAAATAACATGCTGGGTAAACAAATTACAGTTGGGCAATTGATAGAATAAAGCAAGCATACAAATGCCATGAGGATCACTATGAGATTTACTTAGGCATTACAACACATCTACAACCTTAGAGGTTTCTGTCACTCCTCCAGATTACTAGAGGCATGAACCCACTACCGAGCATAAATACTCCCTCTTGGAGTCACTAGCATCTACTCGGCCAAGATATCCACTAGCAACGGAGAGCATGCAAGATCATAAACAACATAGAGATGATAAATCATAAATCAACTTGACAAAGTATCAATATTCATCGGATCCCAACAAACACAACATATAGAATTACACAACGATAATCTTGATCATGATAGGCAGCTCACAAGATCTAAACATGAAGCACATGAAGGAGATGACAACCATCTAGCTACTGCTATGGACCCGTAGTCCAAGATAGACTACTCACGCATCACTCCGGAGGCAGGCATGGTGATGAAGAAGGCCTCCGGTGGTGATTCCCCTCTCCGACAGGGTGCCGAGAAGAGCTTCGGAACCCTTCCAATCTCACATCGACGACGGCGGCGGCTTACAATATGTTTCATGGAAAATTGATCGGGGCTTAGGGTTTTCCCGTCGAGAGGAATATATAGGTAGAAGGGAGGCGTCAGGAGGTGGGCCAGGTGGCCCCACCACCTGGTGGCGCGGGCCAGGGACTGGCCGTGCCACCCCATGGTGTGGCTGGCCCCTGGTCCCCCTTCGTCTCTGCTTTGGACTCCGTCTCGCGTCGGGAAAAATAGGAACTTTGGCTTTTGTTTCATCCAATTCTGAGAATATTTCCTGTGTAGCTTTTCTGAAACACAAAATAGCAGAAAATAGGGAACTGGCACTGTGGCATCTCGTTAATAGGTTTAGTTCCAGAAAATGCATAAAAACGCCACGAAGTATAGCAAAACACAAAGCAAATGGTGCATAAATAAGCATGGAGCATCAAAAATTATAGATACGTTTGAGACGTATCAGGTAGCTGGTCCCGAATCCCCACAGATCGAATTGTTCTTTAATTTTAACTTACTAATGGCATAAGTGGGTAATTTGGTGTTCGGTGAGATGATAAAATTGAAAAAATAGTGTTGGACGAACCAACCACGGAAACCTTACGTCCTTTATTATTATTATATAGGTATATATATATTCGTATTTGTGAAAGGTAATATGGATTGGATGGAGTAGAAGAGTTCACTAGTTTCCTCTTTTCCTCTCTCTCGTTGCTACCATAATCGAGACATCACTTTCTGCCTGGGCTCGATCTGAAGCCTCTGCAATCGGTGTTTGCCGGCTAGAGATGGTGAAGGAGAGGTGCCTGGGCCTATAGATTAGGAGCTTGTGTAGTTATAGGGCCATTTGGCCTTGTCTAGAGCTAGGATCTTGATCTGTTTGGCCAAATTTGGATTCGCCTAGGGCTTCTCCTATTTCTTCTCTAGCTCCGGTGGTCGGAGGCGAGGATGTTGGGGAGAGGCACCGTCTCTGTCAAATAAAGTCGTTTTCCTTCAAGATCTCATGCTTCTCCTACCTCTGGTTGGCTGTGGTGGTAGGGGGTTGTGGAGAAGCTCAGGGTCATCTCTCTTCGCTCTAGCCGACTGTGGTGGCAGGTGGGGGAGGTGAGTTGCAGGCTGTTCCTGCTTGGTGGCCTTGCTCTTCTGCTGCTCTTCACAGCCGGCCTTAGTGGCGTGGGAGAAGAGGGTGGTCTTGGCATCACTCAGGGTGGAGATTTGAGTCTAGAAGCTCTTCTCTGGCGGCTTATCGGCGGCAAGCGTCCATCATCCTATCGGACCAAAAGGTTGTACGTCAGCTGCTTCCCCTGCTTCGGCTCGATCTCAGTGTTTCTCTCGCCGTCCTGCTCCAAGTGGTGAGTCCTCAATGTGGTGCGGTGGCTAGGCTCAGCAGCGTCATCGGCAGCTGCAGAAGGAGGAAGAAGAAGACGAAGGACCGAATCGTGTTTGCAAGGCTTCGTTGTAATTTTCTATTCACTAAGGCTTTGTAAATTTTCTGCAAATGATAATATAAGCGGCTCTTGTCGGGTGCTTTGCACCCATCTCCGTTTTAAAAAAGTGATAGTAGTAGACTCTAGTCTTTGTCTCCGGGGAGAGCGAATTCTCCTGAAAAGGTCGATTTGACCGATGGTTTATTCCATGGCCATTTTTGCCGAGACATGTGTCCAACCTCTTGGGCATGTGCAATGGTGATTACTGTGCCGTGTGCAAATGATGGTTATAGAAAATTTTGGTGATGAGAATAAAATAAAAGGGTAGAAAGTGAGAGTGTGTCTAAAGTTACAGAAGTATATATATAGTTATTATAAACGACTAGTTGAATGCCCGTGCGTTGCCACGGCCTATTGACGTTATCACACATGCCTCGCTTTTAGCAGCCAAGAATACAAACGCCTGTTGGATCTGTATGTTTCATTGCGGCAATTCAAAATCTTCAGCCATTTTTTAGATCCACATAAAGGCTGCTATCTCGGTCTACGTCCAGCGAGCTCAACATTCTTAAAATAGCCTCGAAAAAATGATTTGTATTGTATATATTTGTAAATTTGATACACAATTCTGGAATTCTATAATCACCACCAGATGAGTAAATCTTAGCAATAATTCAATATGGCCTGTAACTTGCATATCGCCTTTTGGTGGGAATTCACCCTTCAATTGCACGAAACTAGCATATTGTCGCCCATCTTTGGTCATAGTCAGAGACCGGCAAGACTGAAATTGGAGGCACTGAGATAGACACATCCTTCTTGATGAAACATTTCTTCAAGAGCTCACATGGCTTCAATAAAAGATCTTACTTATGCATCTTAAGCCTTGGAGATAACAACTAGGTTTATAACCTACAGAAAGGGCCAATGGATGAAAACATTCATTGTTTGATGGATAACCTTTGGAGAAGCTAGGTATTGTGGACCACACAAAACTTACTTAACAAATTTTCTTATGTATATGTGGGCCTTAACTTGATATGCACTATATGGATATTCACCTCTCTGTCATTTTGAGCATGCACATCCAAAATAAATATATATCAACCAACTTGTTTTAATCCCGAGTGAGGAGTTTTGGTACCATAAACTCTAATGTGCTTGTATTTTTGTGATACAAACAATTTTAGTTAGTACCATGACTTTCTCAGAAAAGATTACAACTTCAATTTTAGTTAGTGACCTGCTGTAATTTTTAAATAATTATTCCTATACTTCTCTAAAGTGTCAAAGCATTAATAAAATCTGAATAATTATTTCTCTACTTTTCTTAATTTCATGTACATAATCACAAGACTTCTCACATAGCCAAACTCCATGCTCTTCACGCCTTTCTCGATCTCGTTCCACAACACCTGCATGAGCCACGACTGAATTCACATCGCCAATATGATCGTAGCTTATAGGGAGTGATAAAGAACATTGCCAGTGAAGACAACACGAAGGCCATTCACTTGATGTAAGAGCATTACCTTGCTAACTACTCCTGTCTTTCTCCATACTAGCTAAATGCCCGCGCATTGCAGCGGATCTTCGTCTCTTATTTGTTTTGCTTCTATCCTTCACTCTCATATTAATTCTCCCCTTCTCATTTAACTTTCTTTGGACTTGGTCCATATCGGGTAAGCAAGGTCTGACCATCCATGTAAAAGTGTGCTAATGCAACAACTTGATCAGTACTGCTTTTATCGTGGAGGGATACCAGGAAGTCACATCTCTCCCTCCCTCACCCTCTATCCCTCTCCTCCCTCCCTCCATCTGTCTCTCATTCCCTTTCTTTCTCTATAATCACTACCTCTCCCGTTAGTTCCTTTCATCCGGATTGTCCCCCAATCCAAACCACTCCTACTGGATGTAAGGTTGAAATAGGTTACAACTTTGGTATATTGTATATTTTCTGCATGTCCATTCCTCCCACATTCCTCTTCGTCTCTCTCTATTGGTGTTTCTAGAAACAAGTGTCAGTGTCTGTGGTTGCTACACATGTGTGCAAGGCGTAAAAGTATTAAAATCATATTTCAAAACAATCGTGCATGCAGTTTTCAATCTTAATTTTTATTGGAAGAAGTTTCAAAAATAATGTCGATAATTGCATGAGTAAGAGCAACATGGATAAAATAAGGAAATTCAAAAAATTGTAAAACGCGGCAAAATGTCTCATCTTATCAGAGGTCTCATTATTTTGTAATACATCCTTTTCAAAAATAGAATCCTTTTTAGAAAGCTAAAATTTGAAAAGGAAGTAATATTATTCTATGCAAATTTATCGGTCCAACAAACATTAACAATATCACGTGTGACGAGGGGTTAACTCGACAAATATCCTGAATGAAGGACTTAGGATCGGGGAGATAGGGCGTCGGATGAACTCGAAGGTAAAGTTAGTCGAAAATAGGTGGGTGTCAAAAGTAAACTTGGGTGTTCAACCTGGCTTGCTTTCAATCTGGCCTACACCGTCCCCTCCTGGCCCCTATATATAGGTGGCCAGGTCTCGAGGATCGGGTAGGGTCCGATACATATTACAACATCGACATACGGTAAGAACTCGTATTCGACTATCATTACAATTGGGCCCAGCTTATCGGGCCTCAGGGGTACTCAACATACGGGATCTATTAACTATACCCTTGTCAGTAGCCCCTGAGATTCTACCAGAATTGCAGATTCGGGTTGAATCTCTAATCTTTTATATCTTCGACTTGATCAATTCTTCGACTTCTTCATATCTTCAAATCTTCGACTTGGTCTTTCGACTTACTTTCATGATATTTTTTGCAAGGGGCTTTGATGAACAAGCCTGACAACTCTGACGGATCAAGAGGTCAGTTAACTGCCGGAACAGATACTTGTCACCTACTTCAAATTCAATCCCCTTGGATTTGAATTTGGGATACCGGTCAAACCCATTCTTTTGCCGCATTTAGGTCTTACAAAGAATGAATCCCAGTGATTCTCAGGGTACCCAGTGCGTCCACCAGGATTTTCTTCGCGTCGTAGACACGGATACATACCAGCAGAGCGCATCCATGTGCATATACCAGGCCACACAGGATGGATCCCGGGGTCTTACCTTCGTGACAAGTGACGGCATTCGAGTTGTGTTGCGATAACATAACTCGAGAATCTCATGTCGCAGTCAAATTTTGACTAAAAATATTCGGGTTTAAACAACCAAAAAACTCGCTCCCGATGGGAGTAACACTCCTCCTCTTCACATGCTCGAATGGTTGCCAAGAAATATCGTCGGGTGCGCGCTCAGCGCTCCCGATGGGAGTAGCCCCCGAGGCTATAGTCGAAAAAGACTTTTTCGAGTATAGGCTCAAAATATAGTGCAATCCATTATACTTCAACTCGAGATACTCTAATAACATCTTGTCGTTGAATACGCGTCCACCACTCCAGTAAAGAGTTACTTTCAATATCCTTGATAGTAGTAGCCCGCAAGGCTATAATCGAAAATCCTTCATATATATTCTTGTTTATAAAATTTTGCACTTGTCGGCGCCATCCTTCTTCTTTCTTATATCATCTTCTTTATGACGTCAATGAATACGTCACTCTGTATGAGTGCGAACCGTTTGATGGGCAGCACTGTAATTTTCGCAATTTTTGACCGTTAGTGGGCTGCCGTTTCCGCTCTTTGCGCCACGTCTTAGCCCACGATCCTTCTCCCAGAAGGTATATAAGGGGCGTAGTGGGGAATTTTACTGTTTACCAGTTTGTTCCCTCCGCCGCCTCCATTGCTGATCTCCTCTTCCTCCGTCTCTCGCACATAGTCCCCAAGCGCTCCGCGTATTAGATGCGCGTGAAACACCTGGCCACCAAGAGCACCATGGCCAAGACCTCTTCCTCCACCAGCTGGGTGCGCTCCACCATCACGAAGAAGGAGGTGGAGAAAGCCAGGGCGGACGGCGTCATCGCCGCCCAGGATTCCATCAAATTTCCAAGCACTGAGCGGATCCCGGAGCCCCCGAGCGGTTATCGGGTAATGTTCCTTGCTTTCCTCCTCCGCGGCCTTTCTCTTCCTGCCCACGAGTTTCTCCGTGGGCTCCTCTTTGTTTATGGTGATGAGTGAATCGTTGGCGTACCTCCCCCCAAGCTTAGGCTTTTGGCCTAAGTGGAGATCAACCTTGTCTCCGATACATGCCCCATGCCGGTGGGTCATCATTGGTAAAGTAATAGCTTGGCCCCTGTGAAGATGAAGCAGATGGTGTATAATCATAATAAGGCTGCTGGTATGGGAACTCTGCAATGTTAGAGGGCTGGACCGACTCCTCAGTCGCCTCTCCATCGTGCACGGGCGGCGGGTGCTCCTCTAGATACGCGTCGAGCTCACTCTCTGTGAGTGACCATCCATTCCTACGATCAAGGTTAAACAAAAGAGGTGCAGGCAAATGGACTGATCGATCAGTCTTCACTACCTTCCAGGTAGATTTCTTGAAAAAGGTTATCTCAAACGTCAAGTTAGTCAAATAGGCATGAGGAGAAACAAACTTATGATGTATCATAGAATTAAGATCAAGTCTCTCTACTGGAAACTGAAGGTCTAAAACATGAGGCACTAAACCATGCAAAGCTAACAGACGTGAAGCAATAAGGCCTCCACAGATTCCCCCTTTCTCATGGTTAGCATCTAGATAGAAAGCTATTAAAGCACCCAAATTGTAAGTCCTATCACCTTTCAAAACAGCAGCAATAAAAGCTAGATCACAGGAGGACAACTTATTTGCAACTTTCCTAGCAAGAACACACTTGGTAATAAAGTGGGCAAAATATCGAATGGATGGAAAATGAATATTTTGAATTTTACCACTCTCTCCTGAGAAGCTTCTTCCTTGACAAATCTCCTCATAAAGGTCCATCAATGGCTTAGACCATTCCTTCATCCTTTCGCGTGATCCCCACTGTGGTACTCTAATGGCTGCACAGAAAACATCAAAGGGCAAGTCCACAGATTTATTGTAGATTTTTTAATGAACCATGGGGTTAGATGTAGACCAACTGAATCTAAAGTCCTGGACAACAGACATTGTTAGTTTAACATATTAGGGAGGTTCATTGATACGTCTCCAACGTATCTATAATTTTTGATGCTCTATGCTTGTTTTTACACCATTTGCCCACTGTTTCATTACACTTAGTGGCACTTTTATGCATTTTCCGGAACTAACCTATTAACAAGTCGCCACAGTGCCAGTTCCCTGTTTTTGTGTTTCAGAAGTGATACACAGGAAATATTCTCGGAATTGGACGAAACAAGTTCCTGAAGTCTTATTTTGCCCGGGACCTTCCAGAGATCCGAAGAGGAGTAGGAGAGGGGCCACAGGCCAGGCTCACACCAGGCTGGCGTGGCCCAGGCCCTGGCCGCGCCGCCCTGGTGTGAGGGGGCCTGGGGCCACCTCTGACGTTGCCCCTTCGCCTATTAAGACCCCCCGACGGGAAAAACCTAAGTAACCGATCAATTTTCCAGAACACATCGCGATCCGCCGCCGCCGTCGACCCGAAGATCGGGAGGGTCTAGAAGCTCTTCCCGACACCCTACCGGAGAGGGGAATCGCCACCGGAGGTCTTCTTCATCGCCATGCTTGCCTCCGGAGCGATGAGTGAGTAGTCTACCTTGGACTATGGGTCCATAGCAGTAGCTAGATGGTTGTCTTCTCCACCATGTGCTTCATGTTTAGATCTCATGAGCTGCCCAACATGATTGAGATCACCGTTATGTAATTCTACATGTTTGGTTTGTTGGGATCCGATGAATATTGGTGTTATGATTGAGTTGCTATACTGAAATATATCTTATGTTATCTCTATGTTGTTTATGATCTTGCATGCTCTCCGTTGTTAGTAGCTATCTTGGCCGAGTAGTTGCTAGTGACTCCAAGAGAGAGTATTTATGCTCGATAGTGGGTTCATGCCTCTATTTAACCTGGGGGAGTGACAGAAACCTCTAAGGTTGTAGATGTGCTGTTGCTACTAGGGAGAAAACAACATTCATATGCTCAAGGGCATATGCTTTGTTTACATTACACACTTTGCTTAATGCAATTATCTGTTGTACGCAGCTTAATACTTGTGGAGTTCTCGGATTGATTCGCCACAAGTGGATTATTAGTCATAGATGCAGTTGGATGGCGGTCTATGTATTTTGTTGTAATGCCCAGAGTAAATCGCATAGTGATCTTCTTGACATATCACGTTATCTTTATTCTATCAATTGTCCAACTGTAATTTGTTTACCCAGCATGTGTTATTTATCTTATGGAGAGACACCACTAGTGAACTGTGGACCCCGGTCCTATTTCCATCATATTGCTATCACATGTTTACTTTACTCGCATACTTCTACTGTTTTCCACTCGATACGCTCATAACCTTTGTTTCAAGCAAACCGGTGAGATTGACAACCTCATCGCAAGTTGGGAGCAAAGTACTTGGTTGTGTTGTGTGCAGGTTCCGCGTTGCAGCTAGCAAGCAAAGCTTGGACGAGGCGCCATATATAAATTGTCCGAAGCTGTCGCAAACTGGCAAGCATCACCTTCAGTCGTATTGTCTGCTTTTCTCCTGAACGATAAACCTTGGTTTCTTAACTGAGGGAAAATCTGCTGCTATACTCATCACACCTTCCTCTTGGGGTTCCCAACAGGCTGGTCATTCACCACGCAACAAGCAACAGTCATCGTCAATAAAATGTTCCAATCCTGCATTAGAAATTAGAGTTTGGAAGTCTTGCAGGATTCCAGCAGCATTCATGAACTCTGAGCATGGATAGATTGAGGGAAAGACCCTCTCTTCACGGTGAACTCTCATAACTTCATGCACCTCTAGTTCATGTTGAAAGAGTTGGTATGCATTCTCCTCCATTTCTGAAATTTTCAACAAACCTCATAAAAATGATTTTGAAACAAACAAGTGTAGGAAACTACTATAGGGAGTTACTAGAGGGCTAACATGCATCAAAATAACATTTCTAAGCAATAGAACAAGCATGCAAACTCATTTCACCTGCAGCCTATAGAGCTAAAATACTCAAGAAATACTCCATTAAACAAAATTCTACTTGGACAAATGAAGGAGTAACATACCGGAGAACAAATGCTCCAAATCTCAGCAACAATGATGGGCTGAGTAAGGAGATCGAAAAATCGAGAAGGAGAGCAGCAAGAACACGAGTTTGAGCTGGTGTGTCGTTGTTTTCGGGAGAGAGAAAGAGTTGGGGAGGAAGAGATAAGTGAGAGGCCAGGGGCCCCCCTCACCATTGGTGGGCGCGGCCAGGGCTGGGCCGCGCCCCTGGTGGTGAGGTGGCATGGTAGGTCCCCCTAAGGTCTCCCAGGTGCCTCTCTGCCCCATTTTTGACATAAAAATTTAAAAAGATTTTTCTGGAATTTTTCGAGAAATTTTATTTTCGAGGATTTTTCAGAAATTGACAACAGATTAAAAAGTCAGGAAAACGAAGATGGCATGATTGCAAGCAAATCAAAACCAAGTATGCAGCAGCTCTAAGATATTCTAATCATTTAACTAACAAAGGGAACAAAAATGGTGAAAGTAAACATGAGTGAGGTTGAGTAAATGCGGTGAAAATGAAGTTTCATTCATATAAAATCACTTTGTTAACAAGGTTGATCAAGTCTTGTTACCAAACTAATTTTATATGAGGCAAAACTTTGCATTTCACTATATGCTTATGTTACCTCGACCTTGATAGGCATAGTCCCAATCATAACAATTTTATATTCTTCCTTGGGCTTTTGCTCTGAACAAATACTTTGACCAACTCTGATGGTCTCAACATTCTTGATTGAATTTAGAGCATTCTTTCTATCAATCTTCTTGGGAAAATAAACCGTATACTCTTTGTCATTGACATTAAAAGTTAATTTTCCTTGATTGCAATTAATAACAGCACCTGCAGTGTTTAGAAAAGGTCTCCCAAGAATAATAGACATATAATTATCTTCAGGCATTTCCAACACAACAAAGTCAGTTAATATCAAACAACTGTTAGCAACTTGAACATGAACATTTTCACATATACCAATAGGAATAGTAGTAGACTTATCAGCCATTTGCAAAGATATATCAGTTGATACCAATTTTTCTAGATCAAGTCTCTTATAAAGAGAAAAAGGCATGACACTAACTCTGGCTCCCAAATCACATAAAGTAGTTCTAACATAGTTATTTTTAATGGAGCAAGGAATAGTTGGTATACCTGGATCTCCAAGCTTCTCCGGAACTTTACCATCAAAAGAATAATTAGCAAGTAAAGTGGAAATTTCCTCATTAGGAATCTTCCTTTTGTTAGTGACAATATCTTTCATATACTTTGCATAAGGAGGCATTCTAATAGCATCAGTCAAAGGAATTTGCAAAAATAAAGGTTTCATCCATTCACAAAACCTGTTGTAGTGTTCTTCTTCCTTGGATTTATGTTTCTTACTAGGAAAAGGCATTGGTTTCTGCATCCAAGGTTCTCTCTCTTTACCATGCTTGTTGGCAATGAAGTATTCTTTGGTTGCATTCTTATATCTTTTCTGGTTCCTCTTCAACTTCTTCTTTATCAGAAGCATTACCTGGTTCAGTTTCAGCATCAGAAATAGAAACATTATTAGGATCTTTACCTGCTTTAGAGGATTCTGCAGTTGTTTTATGCTTCTTCTTCTTCTTTGAAGGAATATCATCACTTGAAGTGCGTTGAGAATCTTGCTCGATCCTCTTAGGATGTCCTTCAGGATATAAGGGGTCTTGAGTGGTAGCACCTCCTCTTGTGCGTATTTCACACGCTTGTTTTTCTCTTGCAACATTAACCAGCAAGTCTTTTTGCACCTTGTTAAGCTAATCAATTTGAGTCTGAACCATTTTAAAATGTTTAACAAGTATCTTCACATCATTGGAGGTTCTCTCCACAATATCCTGCAACTTGTTAATAGCTCTAGAATTTTCCAACAAATGATTCTGCACCATTCTATTAAAATTATCTTGCTTAACAATAAAATTATCCAACTCATCTAAGCATTGACCAGGAGGTTTAGAGTAAGGAATATCTCTATCATCAAAGCGTTGGAGAGAGTGTACCTCAATAGTAGATGAGTGAGGGACTGGCTTACATAATTCTTCTATAGGAGGTAAATTCTTTACATCTCCGGCCTTAATACCTTTCTTCTTAAGAGATTTCTTAGCTTCCCCCATAACTTCATCATTTAATTCAATCATCCCACTCTTCTTTGGTGTCGGCTCTGGGACTAGCACAGGTGCTGGCGCTGGTGTTGGCTCAACTAGAGTCCAATCATCATGATTCTGGCTTATTTTAGCCATTAATTCTTCAGCTTCAGTCGGAGTTCTTTCCCTAAAAACACAACCAGAACAACTATCCAGATATATCTTAGATTCATCAGTTAGTCCATTATAAAATATATCAAGGAGTTCATTTTTAGGCAATGGCTCTTTAGGCAAAGCTCTTATTAAAGAACAAAACCTCGTCCAAGATTCAGGCAATATCTCTCATTTTCCCTGTTCAAAGTCAAAGATTTTCTGCACAGCAGCATGTTGAGCACTAGCAGGAAAATATTTCTGAAAGAAAGCATTAACCAAAGCAATAGGACTATGAATAGATCTAGGAGACAAGCTATTAAACCAAGTTTTAGCTGCATCTTTCAACGAGAAAGGAAAAAATCTTAGCAACAAAGTAAGTGCGAAGCTTAATATCATCAGAAAACAAATTACTCAAAGTAGAAAGCTCATTCATGTGCTCCATAGCACTTTCATTCTCAGTACCACAAAAAGGCTCTTTCTCAACAATAGATATGTAAGATAAATCTAAACAGAAATCATAATCCTTGTCTCTAATATTTATGGGAGAAGCAGCAAACTTAGGATCAGGAGACAATTTATATTTAATAGCACGCCTCGCTAGAAGTTCCTTAACAGCTTTAGCATCACGAGTAGCACGAGCTTCGGCAATAAAATCATCATCAAGCTCAATATAAGCATCATCAAAATCATCACTAGGACATTCCCTAGACTCAGGTGAACTAACTGGTGTAACAGTGGTGTTTCCCATCTTAGCTCTAGCAATTGTAGCATCTAAAAAGGAACCTAGTGAACCACTCTCATCAAGCATAGTAGAAGCATCATCTAAATTATCAGTGGCATTTTCAAACTCAGCAGAAGTTGTAGCAGTAGCGTGTGCATCTGGTGGTGTAAGCAACTTACTCATAACAGATGGTGAATCAAGAGCAACAGAGGTGTTCAAAGTCGTACCTCTTCTTGTAGTGGATGGCTGATGTCTACGCACTTCTATTCTTGTAGACACTTGTTGGGCCTCCAAGTGCAGAGGTTTGTAGAACAGCAGCAAGTTTCCCTTAAGTGGATCACCCAAGGTTTATCGAACTCAGGGAGGTTAGAGGTCAAAGCTATCCCTCTCAAACAACCCTGCAATTACGATACAGAAAGTCTCTTGTGTCCCCAACACACCCAATACACTTGTCAGATGTATAGGTGCACTAGTTCGGCGAAGAGATAGTGAAATACAAGTGGTATAGATGATTATAAGTAGCAAACGTGATGTGAAACAAATATCGCTGCGAGCAAACAAGTAACAAAATAGCAAGTAAACGATGTGCAAAGCTTGGAAACAAGGCCTAGGGATCATACTTTCACTAGTGGACACACTCCCAACAATATAACATGACTGAACAAATAACTTCTCTTTGCTAAGGCACTCTGAATTACTCTCCTATTGAATAACACTAATCATTGCGTAGTGGCTACAGAAGCACCCCTTAAAGTTCATCAAGTACTTGACAAACACCACTCATAGAGATACCCAAATCAGATCACAATTCAAGATAGAAATCATTGCAACTTAGACCAAGTACTAACACGGTGCACACACTGTCAACATTACACCATGAAAGGAGGAATAGATCACTCAATACTATCATAGCAATAATTATTCTCATAATCCACAAGAGATCACGATCATAGCCTAAACCAAGTACCACCATGATGCACGCACTGTCACCGTTACACCATAGCAGGAGGAATAGATTACTTTAATAACATCACTAGAGTACACAAAATATCTGAATAATAACATGTACTTGTTCAACATGATACAAAGCTCACGATCACATAAAGATCACATCATGGGAGAGAGAGGTGAACCACATAGCTACCGGTAGAGCCCTTAGCCCCGGGGATGAACTACTCCCTCCTCATCATAGGAGACAGCAAGGTTGATGGAGATGGCGGTGAGGTCGATGGAGACGGCGGAGACGGCGATGGAGACCGATGGAGATGGCTCCGGGGGCACTTCCCCGTCCCGGCAGGGTGCCGGAACAGAGACTTCTGTCCCCCGAAATTCGTCGACGATGGCGGCGGAGCTGCGGAACTGTTTCTAGAAAATTGCCGAATCCCCTAGGGTTTTCCGTCCCGAGGCTTCTTATAGGCGAAGGGGCGATGTTAGAGGGCTGCCAGGGCCTCCTCACACAGGGGCGGCATGGCCAGGGCCTGGGCCGCGCCAGCCCTATGTGAGGGAGGCCTGTGGCCCCTCTCCTTCCTCTCTTCGGATGTCTGGATGCTCCCGGGAAAAATAAGACTTCAGGAACTTGTTTCGTCCAATTCCGAGAATATTTCCTGTGTATCACTTCTGAAACACAAAAACAGCAGAAAACAGGAAACTGGCACTGTGGCACTTGTTAATAGGTTAGTTCTGGAAAATGCATAAAAGTGCCACTAAGTATAACGAAACACAAGGCAAATGGTGTAAAAACAATCATGGAGCATAAAAAATTATAGATACGTTTGAGACGTATCAAGCATCCCCAAGCTTAACTCCTGCTCGTCCTCGAGTAGGTAAGTGATAACAAAGAATAATTTTTGAGGTGACATGCACCTACATAATCTTGATCATATATGTAAGCATTGGTGAGTTGGGATCATAAGAACTTAAAACATGGGCATGTAAGATATAATCATGACAATAAGAACTTAGCAACCATGTTGTAAACATGCAAATGAACACAAACAAAAAATCATGATAATGAAACAATGAAAGTCAAACGTGTGTTCAAATCATAAGGAAAAACATACAATTGGTTTTCAGCTTGTCCTTCAAAGAGAGCAAAACATAAATGCATAGGACACCTTCAAGTTTAAGAGGGCGACTAGATACAAATAATTTAAGAACAAGTGAAACCAATCATCATGAATCAATCAATGAACTTTGGGACAATGCATATCACACTAAGAATGACAACTATGCTCTCTTAATGGTGCATAAAGAAAGAAGGTGGTGACTCAACATAAAAGTAAAAGAAAGGCCCTTCACAGAGGGAAAGCAGTGATTGCAAGTTTTATAACCTTCAAAAATTATGGTACTTATCGGCTTTGAGCTCTCATTGCCCCCATCATAAGCATCTTGAATGGTTAAAGTTAATGCGAGAACAATTATGATGCATATGCTTGACAAATCATAAGTTGAAGACCTCGTGCCCCGCGAATACGAGTACCCAAACCTCATGCTACTTTACTTAGAGTCCCAAGCAAGGCTCTTGTCATTGTAAATATATGTGTATCATTGAGAACCGCCAATGGGGTACCTCCGTGCCCGATGACATGGAACAAGCCCACACCAAAATGACAGGACAAGCAGACAATGAACACCTCGACATCTCTTTTATTTGCTATATTGTTTAGCTTTTTATTGTGAGATGCGTCGTCGAATGTTCACCATGGGTATGCTGCAAATTTCCACCATGAATTATGCATGGCTTAGATTGGCGGCCCGGCGTTTCCTTAACACATATAAAAACTCCATGATCCTCACAAGATTCCCAATTCATTTCACACCGCGGGCATCCATAAACAAAAGATCACGATATCAACTCAAATAAGAAGTGCAATGTTGAAAGCTTGCCCCATGACAGCATGGCTGGGCTAGAATCCAACTTACAACTTGCAAGCATAACAACTCAACATAAGAGACCACAATGTCAAATTTTTAGAACAAGAAAAAGTAAAGTGTGCCTTTCGGTTCGTGAGAGCTTTACTGACCGAATTTCGCATAACACTGGTAAGAGTTTAATTTGAAGAGAATATAAAAGCAAGTCAAATTTACTTGGAATAGCAAATTGCTAGTAGGTATGTATGGTGGACACTTTGGAAAACTTTGGCTTTTAGGAGTTGGATGCACGAGTAGAGCTCATACTCAGTACAAGGTGAGGGCTAGCAAAAGACTGGGAGCGACCAACTAAGAGAGCAATAATGGCCATAATCATGCAAAGCGACAAAGCGACATTAAAAGAAGCATAAGATGGCATCAAAAGTCAAAAACTAAATGATCATGAAGGCTAATGGCGACTTTGTATGAGTCTAACATGTGTGAGCATGCGCCAAGTCAACCCAAATAAAGCATCAAGGAGAAAACCAAAATAATGCTTCCATACAATTAAAACAACGCATGATTTTTTCAAAGGCTCATTAAGCAATCTCAGTTATTTGAGACAAGTCATGCTACAGCAAAACCACTAAGCATACTATCAAAAAGACATCAAGCATGACATGAAAAAGCCTAAGCCGCAGTCTACACAAGCTCCTTCTTGTACCACTATTTTGCACAAAGCTTTTTCTCTTTTCCAACACCATTTGAAATTTTTATAAACACCTCTTTTGATGAAAACCAATAAAGATCAGAGGCAAAAATACACCTTGATAAATAAATATAAGATGATCTGAACACAAATCAAGGTGAAAACGAAAACCAAAAGCGGTAGCAGAAGAACAGAACACTCGTTGAAACGATAGGAGTGAAAACTAGAGTGTTCTTGGCAATGAAAAATGAGTTCATCTCCTCCAAAAGAAACATGATGTGATCTAACCATTTATTGCAGCAAACAAACAAACTAAACCAACTAAGAAAACTAAAACAACTGACGCTCCAAGAAAAACACATAGTGCATGAAGCAATAAAAATATAGTGTTTTGAAAGGTGACCTGATTTTTGCCGATGAAGAAGGGGTGCCTCGGGGGCATCCCCAAGCTTTGACGCTTGTACTTCTTGGATATTTCTTGGGGTGATGCATGGGCATCCCCAAGCTTGAGCTTTTGTCCATTCTTCAACTCATCTCATCATTCTCCAATCCCTACACTTGAAAACTTCCTTCATACAAAACTAAACACAATTCTATTAGCAACATTAGTGTAAGCATAAAATATATTCAACCTCCTTTAGCTTCAGGTTTCAACCCAAAATCACCACATATAAAGTATATACTACTGTAGCAACTTCCCAAAAAGTTCCATGATCAAAGAGAACTCAAAAGAAAGCGATAAAGTGGCAAAAACAAATATTGGCAAAAATCTGTCAAAACTGAACAGCTGACAAAGGACGAATTTTTGAGGGATTTTCTGTTGCTCAAATCAAAAAGTGTTCAACTAAGAAAAGTTTGGATATAACCTGGGGCATATGCACAAGAAATCGCAGGTCCAAAAGATAAACAGAGAATTTATACGAATTTTTACGGTGCAGCACCGAAAACAGTTTCAGGACAGCAATAACCCCAAATCTTTACCTCGCTCCAATTAGAGGCTTCTCTTGGCACAAAAACGAAATAAAAAGGATAAGGAGCGGTCATTACAGTAGTAATGACTTCCAAGACTCAAATAAAAGAAAAAGTACTGAAAAGAAACATTGGGTTATCTCCCAAGAGTGCTTTTCTTTAACGCCTTTGAGCTAGGCGCAGTAATTTGCAAAGATGCTCATGTGGGCGCCATATAAAAGCTTGAGGAAAAGGCGCCATATAGAAACTTAAAGCAATAGAGAGCATCAAAAAGCATGTATGAAACACATTTAAATCTAAACCACTTCCTACGAAAAATAGTCTTGTAAAGAGACAAGTCATGAAAGCGCAAAGCAAAAAGCATAGGAAGGCAAAACAAGTACAACCTCAAGAATTGCAACATAAAGAGGGGAAACTCAATATTGTTGAGATTCATTAAACCATGTTTCCCTCTCTCATAATAACTTTCAGTAGCATCATGAATAGAACTAACAATATAACTATCACATAAAGCATCTCTATCATGAGCCACATGCATAAAAGAATTAATACTCCCCACATGAACAATTGTAGTAGGAGCAGATTCAACAGAATAATTATTCTCATCACCATAATCATCAAAGACAGGAGGCATATTGTAATCATAACTATTTTTCTCCTCAAAAGTAGGTGAATTGAAAACATTATACTCATCATCATAAACTAGAGGCTTAGTATCATCACAAGATAGAGAACTACTATGTCGCAAAGCATATTCATCAAACATATCATCATAAGAAGGAACATGGATAGCACTAATGGTACAACAATTATTAACCTTAGAATTGGTACCAAAAAGATTTTCAATATCAAAAGTAGAGTGCTTTTCCCAATCATGATCACTAACATAAGTAATAGGCATAGGAACATCGTCCCAATCAGAATTATCATAATCTATAGCAGGATCAGAAAGCTTAAGGGAAGATACCATGTCCTCTCGCCTCTTACTCC
The DNA here is from genome assembly GCA_007115705.1 of Dactylis glomerata. Classification (NCBI taxonomy): domain Eukaryota; kingdom Viridiplantae; phylum Streptophyta; class Magnoliopsida; order Poales; family Poaceae; genus Dactylis; species Dactylis glomerata. The sequence goes on from QXEO01000170.1 coordinate 5,110,451, forward strand.
TCTTCTTCTTCTTCTTCTTCTTCTTCTTCTTACTCTCTCCTTTAGGAGGGAGAGACTTGAAGGGCATCTTCTCCACATATTCTCTAGGAGGGAAAGGCATCTTCTCCACATAATCTGGTTTGCTGACAGGAACAACAGAAGAAACTTTGGAGGATTCCTCCTCTCTATTAATAAGATAAAAACATCTATCAGTCCTGTCATAGCTTGGCAAAATATCAAGTTTTATAAGATTCTGAATGTAAGTATTTGCAAGGCAATCTTTAGCACAATAGAGACGACAACCATGAAGGGTGCTATTAATATCAACATCATTCATATCTATCAAAGCAATCTTTCTAGATATCTCGTCACACGCCAAGAACAAAGTGAGCTCATCATGCTGATTAGGAGTAATCTTGTCATCACAATACAAACTTAATGTACTAGAAGAGTAACTATTAGGGTTTGAGCATTGGAAATTAAAATGACCTATGTCATCGCAATGTTTACAAAGAAAAGGATAAAGCTCACAAACCTTTTTACCGATCTCACCTATATCCTTGTACCACATAGTAGTTTCTTCATTTGCGTGGGTGATGCAATAATCTTCCTTGTTGTAACTCTGTTCACAAGGTCTATGTACTCCGCAAAAATTAACATGCTTATAAGAAATAGTACTTTTAGAAGTTTGAGCATGTTTATTGCAATCATCAACAACAATATCACTTTCTATGCAAGTGTCCTTAAAAGGTTCATGATACACGTCCCCATTTCCTTTAGGAACATTCATATGGGAAGCAAAGGCTTTAAAGCAATCAACCATAATTTGAGGATCAAGGTCATATTTAGCACTAAGCTCTTGAAAAGTAGCAGTTTCAGTGAAAGACTTAATGCAATCAAACTCATAATTCATACCTGATCCTTTACCTTTGTTGTTTTCCCATCCTTCAGCATTCTCTTGTATACGGTCAAGAAGTTTCCACTTAGCATCTTCCTTCATATGAGTGAATGATCCAAAGCAAGAAGCATCCAAATAATCCTTATCAGGAAGAGTAAGCCGTGCATAAAAATTATCAATAACAATATTACGGGGAAGATCATGAATAGGACATTTATGCATTAGTAACTTCAATCTTCCACAAGCTTGGGCAATGCTTTCTCCCTCATGCGGATGAAAATTATAAATGTAATTTCTATCTTTATAAACCTGACTAGAAGGATAGAATTTAGAATAAAAGAGATGCACAATTTCCTCCCAGTCAATAGATGGACCATCTTCAAGCAGCCGATACCATTCCTCAGCTCTGCCTTTCAGTGAAAAAGAGAATAGCTTCTTCTTAACTTCGTTCATTGAAATACCTGCACACTGGAACAACTCGCATAATTCATGTATAAAGAGCAGATGATCACCAGGATGGACAGTTCCATCTCCTAAATAGCAGTTTTCCCTAATACGTTCAACAATCTTCGTAGGTATTTTAAAAGGATGGGGAGCACAAGCATCATTAGAAACATCACATATGGGAGATAAAATATCATCAGAGCAAACTTTCTCCTCTAAAGCTGGGGAACTAAAAATATCATACTCAACAAAACCAGCTTCCCCAAGCTTAGACTTTTCTATAGAATTAGCATTAACAGTATTCAAAGCATTCGTACTAATAACATTGCTATGCAAAATAAGCTCCAAAGGATTTTCAATTTTCTCTTCAAATCTAAAATCAGGAAAAAGACTAAAGAACTCTTTGTTTTCCATAAAGCCTAACTAGTGAAAATAAAAAACAAGAAACAAAAAGATGTAATTGCAGAATCTAAAGGAAATAACTCCGAGCACTCACACAGGAGGATGCGAGTACCTTTTACCTTACCTCCCCGGCAACGGCGCCAGAAAAGAGCTTGATGTCTACGCACTTCTATTCTTGTAGACACTTGTTGGGCCTCCAAGTACAGAGGTTTGTAGAACAGCAGCAAGTTTCCCTTAAGTGGATCACCCAAGGTTTATCGAACTCAGGGAGGTTAGAGGTCAAAGCTATCCCTCTCAAACAACCCTGCAATTACGATACAGAAAGTCTCTTGTGTCCCCAACACACCCAATACACTTGTCAGATGTATAGGTGCACTAGTTCGGCGAAGAGATAGTGAAATACAAGTGGTATAGATGATTATAAGTAGCAAACGTGATGTGAAACAAATATCGCTGCGAGCAAACAAGTAACAAAATAGCAAGTAAACGATGTGCAAAGCTTGGAAACAAGGCCTAGGGATCATACTTTCACTAGTGGACACACTCCCAACAATATAACATGACTGAACAAATAACTTCTCTTTGCTAAGGCACTCTGAATTACTCTCCTATTGAATAACACTAATCATTGCGTAGTGGCTACAGAAGCACCCCTTAAAGTTCATCAAGTACTTGACAAACACCACTCATAGAGATACCCAAATCAGATCACAATTCAAGATAGAAATCATTGCAACTTAGACCAAGTACTAACATGGTGCACACACTGTCAACATTACACCATGAAAGGAGGAATAGATCACTCAATACTATCATAGCAATAATTATTCTCATAATCCACAAGAGATCACGATCATAGCCTAAACCAAGTACCACCATGATGCACGCACTGTCACCGTTACACCATAGCAGGAGGAATAGATTACTTTAATAACATCACTAGAGTACACAAAATATCTGAATAATAACATGTACTTGTTCAACATGATACAAAGCTCACGATCACATAAAGATTACATCATGGGAGAGAGAGGTGAACCACATAGCTACCGGTAGAGCCCTTAGCCCCGGGGATGAACTACTCCCTCCTCATCATAGGAGACAGCAAGGTTGATGGAGATGGCGATGAGGTCGATGGAGACGGCGGAGACGGCGATGGAGACCGATGGAGATGGCTCCGGGGGCACTTCCCCGTCCCGGCAGGGTGCCAGAACAGAGACTTCTGTCCCCCGAAATTCGTCGACGATGGCGGCAGAGCTGCGGAACTGTTTCTGGAAAATTGCCGAATCCCCTAGGGTTTTCCGTCCTGAGGCTTCTTATAGGCGAAGGGGCGATGTTAGAGGGCTGCCAGGGCCTCCTCACATAGGGGCGGCACGGCCAGGGCCTGGGCTGCGCCAGCCCTGTGTGAGGGAGGCCTGTGGCCCCTCTCCTTCCTCTCTTCGGATGTCTGGATGCTCCCGGGAAAAATAAGACTTCAGGAACTTGTTTCGTCCAATTCCGAGAATATTTCCTGTGTATCACTTCTGAAACACAAAAACAGCAGAAAACAGGAAACTGGCACTGTGGCACTTGTTAATAGGTTAGTTCTGGGAAATGCATAAAAGTGCCACTAAGTATAACGAAACACAAGGCAAATGGTGTAAAAACAAGCATGGAGCATAAAAAATTATAGATACGTTTGAGACGTATCAATGGCAATATAGGAACTTTTCCATCACGAGGTTTACCCATGATGAAAGGATTGTAGCGAACAATATGAATCCCAAGTGAACTTACAAATTAAGCTATGCTCCCCAGCAATGGCGCCAGAAAATAGTCTTGATGACCCACAAGTATAGGGGATCGCAACAGTCTTCGAGGGAAGTAAAACCCAAATTTATTGATTCGACACAAGGGGAGCCAAAGAATATTTATAAGCCTTAACAGATGAGTTGTCAATTCAGCTGCACCTGGAAACAGACTTGTTCGCAGCGGTTTATCAGTAGCAACAGTTTTATAGTGGTGATAGTAGTGAAACAGTAACAACAGTAATAGAATAAAAGCAGTAATAGTAGCAATAGTAAATAGTAGGATAAAATACTGTAGGCATAGGGATGGATGTACGGGCGTTGCATGGATAAGATAATTTATGAAATCAGTGAGACATGGGCATTGCAGATAAATAATGATAAAGCATCCTAGTACTAACAATCATAGGCATGTGTTCCGTATATAGTCGTACGTGCTCGCAATGAGAAACTTGCACGACATCTTTTGTCCTACCAGCCTGTTGCAGCAGGGCCTCAAGGGAAACTACTGGTAATTAAGGTACTCCTTTTAATAAAGTACCGGAGCAAAGCATTAACACTCGGTGAACACATGTGATCCTCACATCATAGCCATCCCCTCCAGTTATCCCAATTTCTGTCACTTTGGGGCCTCGGGTTCCGGACAACAATATGTGTATACAACTTGTAGGTAAGACCATAAATAACAAGTATTATCATAAAACAATAATAAGTTCAGATCTGAGATCATGGCACTCGGGCCCAAAGTGACAAGCATTAAGCACAACAAGTTGCAACAATGTCATAAGCACTAATAAAAGATACTAGGCACTATGCCCTAACAATCTCATAGCAAATTACATGAATGATCTCATCCAATCCCTACCATCCCCTTCGCCAACAGCGGGAATTACTCACACATGGATGGGGGAGTCATGGATGGTTGATGGAGAGACGTCGGTGATGATGGCGATGAAGATCTCCTCCAAATCCCCATCCCGGCAGGGTGTCAGAACAGAGTTTCTGGTTCCAAATCGCGGTTTCTGATGGTGGCGGCGCAGCGGAAGTCTATCTGGGAAAAACACCGAACCCCTGCTCCTTTCAGGTTAGAGGGCATATGTAGGCGGAAGGAGGGGTCGAGGCGACGGCCGAGGCGGCCTCACCATAGGTGGGCACGGCCAGGGCTGGGCCGCGCCCCCTGGTGGTGAGCCCAGGCCACTGCCTCCCTTCGCCTCTCCTTCTGGCTCCGTGGGTCTTCTGGCAAAATAGAATTTTTGCAATATTTTCCGGGATTTTTCCTGAAAGTCGGATTCCTGCACAAAAAGAGACACCAGAGCAATTCTGCTGAAAATAGCGTTAGTCCGCGTTAGTTGTATTCAAAACACACAAATTATTGAAGAAACAATAGCAAAAGTGTTCGGGAAAGTAGATATGTTTTGGACGTATCAAAATCCAGACCCACCATTTCCCCCAAATCGAGCTCGTCCGCTTCGTAGATCCGAAGCCATGGCTGGATCTTGTGCAGCGACAAAGAGGAGTGATACGTCTCAAACGTATCTATAATTTTTGATGTTCCATGCTTGTTCTTACACCATTTGCTTAGTGTTTTGTTACACTTCGTGGCGTTTTTATGCATTTTTCGGAACTAACCTATTAACAAGATGCCATAGTGCCAATTCCCTGTTTTCTGCTGTTTTTGTGTTTCAGAAAAGTTACACAGGAAATATTCTCGGAATTGGATGAAACAAAAGCCGAACCTCCCAATATTTACCGAAGCTTCCAGAAGACTGAAGAGAAGACGGAGGGGGGCCACGGGCTGACTACACCATAGGGCGGCGCGGCCAGCCCCTGGCCCGCGCCCCCTATGGGTGAGGCCACCCTGGTCCACCTCTGATGCTGCCCCTTCGCCTATAAAGACCCCCCGACGGGAAAAACCTAAAGACCTGATCAATTTTCTAGAAACACATCGCGATCCGCCGCCGTCGTCGACCCGAGATCGGGAGGGTCCACAAGCTCATCCCGGCACCCTGCTGGAGAGGGGAATCGCCACTGGAGGTCTTCTTCATCGCCATGCTTGCCTCTAGCGCGATGAGTGAGTAGTCTACCTTGGACTATGGGTCCATAGCATTAGCTACTTGGTTGTCTTCTCCACCATGTGCTTCATGTTTAGATCTCGTGAGCTGCCTTACATGATCGAGATCACCGTTATGTAATTCTACATGTTGTGTTTGTTAGGATCCGATGAATATTGGTGTTATGATTGAGTTGATGTGCTGAATATTATCTTATGCTATCTCTATGTTGTTTATGATCTTGCATGCTCTCCGTTGTTAGTAGCTATCTTGGCCAAGTAGATACTAGTGACTCCAAGAGGGGGTATTTATGCTCGATAGTTGGGTTCATGCCTCTATTTAATCTGGGGGAGTGATAGAAACCTCTAAGGTTGTAGATGTGCTGTTGCCACTAGGGAGAAAACAACATTCTTATGTCCAAGGACATATGATTTGTTTACATTACACACTTTGCTTAATGCAGTTATCTGTGTTCGCAACTTAATATTCACGGGGTCCTCGGATGATTCCCCGTGGGTGGATTATTAGTCATAGATGCAGTTCGATGGCGGTCTATGTATTTTATTGTAATGCCCAGAGTAAATCTCATAGTGATCCTCTTGACATATGCACGTTGTCTTTATTCTATCAATTGCCCAGCTGTAATTTGTTTACCCAGCATGTTATTATTTATCTTATGGAGAGACACCACTAGTGAACTATGGACCCTGGTCTAATTTCCTTTACATTGCTATCACCTGTTTACTTTACTCGCATTGTTTACTTTCTCGCATACTACTATTGCTTTCCACTCAATACGCTCATTCCTTTGTTTATAGCAAACCGGTGAGATTGACAACCTCATCGTAAGTTGGGAGCAAAGTTCTTGGTTGTGTTGTGTGCAGGTTCCACGTTGTTGCTAGTGCAAAGCAAAGCCCTGGACGAGGCGCCTTATAAATTGTCCAGAGCTGTCGCGAAGCTAGCATGCATCACCTTCTGGAGTTTGGCTTTTTCCTACTAGATTGACATACCTTGGTTTCATAACTGAGGGAAAACTTGCTGTTGTGCTCATCACACCTTCTCTTGGGGTTCCCAACTGGCCGGTCATTTACATCATCAACACCGCGCCACCAACAAGTTTTCCGGCGCCGTTGCCGGGGAGGAAAAAGAAGACTTCTGCAAGGGGAGTTTTGCATGCACATCCTTTACTTTGTTATTTGTTTTGCTTTACTTTATTTTTGCTTGCATCATTTTATCAAAAATACAAAAAAATTAGTTCCTACTAATGTTGTTATTTTTGTTGGTCTGTTATTGTCTTGCTTTATCATGCTTTCTATCAATGGTTTGTTCCTTTGAAACTAAATCTTTTTGGCAAGGTGGGTTCACAGAAGAGCAACAAAAATATTACGAGGAACACCGCTTGCCACAAAAAGGGAAACACTTATGGGAACAAACTGATAAATTGTATATCATTGCTAGAAATGTGTGCTCTACTTATAATGTTACTTATTGCTTTGATAAATCTTGTTGCTGTAGGAGGTATAAACACCTTCCTTTTCAATGTGAGTATAATGATGATGTTACCAAATCTTCTTATATTAATGGAAATTATGACTTTTATGATGTGGAACAAATTGAAGAATTTATTGCTTGGAAGGGTGCATTTGAACTTGCTTATTTGCTTGAAAATACTGATGATGCACCTTATAAATATGAGGTTTATGATATACTTAAATTTTGCTTTGATAATTACAAGGAAGAAAATGGCTATATTCTTAAATATCATAATAGATGCTCTCCAACGGAAGAGACTAATGCCTTGAAGGATCCTATGGAAGAAGAAATTGTTGAAACTGGAAGCTCATTGGCTGAAAAAGGGGAGGAGAGTGATGATCAAGAGGAGGAAGAATGGAGCTACCCATGTCTACCTCCCAATAAAAGTAACTCTTTAACTAATACCTTATTTGATCGCCCTCCATGCTTAACAAAGGAGGATGAGTGTTATATTTATATTGTTGAATTTGTTCATGATGCTACTGAAAATTATTATGAGAGAGGAAAATATGGTTGTTTGATTCTCATGTTACTAAAACACCTCTCTTTATATTGAAAGTTCCGAAGTTGCTCTTGTTTTATCTACCCATACTTGTTACTATGTGCTTCTTTGATTTATTTTCTTACAAGAGTCCTATGCATAGGAAGTGGGTTAGACTTAAATGTGTTTTATATTTGCTCCTTGATGCTCTCTTTTGCTTCAATTCATATTTCTTATGTGAGCATCTTCTCAAATTACTGAGCCTAGCTCAAAGGCGTTAAAGAAAAGCACTCTTGGGAGATAACCCAATGTTTACTTTTAGTTCTTTTTCTTTTATTTGAGTCTTGGAAGTTATTACTACTGTAATAATCTCTCCTTATCATTTTTATTTCGTTGTTGTGCCAAGAGAAGCCTCTAATTTGAGTGAGGTAAGATTTGGGGATGTTGCTGTCCTGAAACAGATTTCGGTGCTGCACCGTAAAAATTCGCGAAAATTCTCAGAATATCTTTTTGACCTGCGATTTCTTGTGCATATGCCCCAGGTTATTTCCAAACTTTCATTAGTTTAACACTTTTTGATTTGAGCAATAGAAAACCCTTTAAAAATTCGACCTTTGTCAGCTGTTCTGTTTTGACAGATTTCTGCCACTATTTGTGTTTGCCTTTCGATCGATTTCTTTTTGAGTTCTTTTGATCACAGAACTTTTGGGGAAGTTGCTACAGTAGTATATGATTTATATGTGGTGGTTTTGAGTTTAAACCTGAAGCAAAAAGGGGTTGATTCATTATTATGCTTACACTAATGTTGCTAATAGAATTGTGTTGAGTTTTATATGAAGGAAGTTTTCAAGTGTAGGGATTGGAGAATGATGAGATGAGTTAAAGAATGGACAAAAGCTCAAGCTTGGGGATGCCCACGCACCCCAAGAAATATCTAAGAGGTACAAGCGTCAAATCTTGGGGAAGCCCCTGAGGCACCCCTTCTTCATCGGCAAAAATCAGGTCACCTTTCAACACACTATATTTTTATTGCTTCATGCACTATGCATTTTTCTTGGAGCGTCAGTTGTTTTAGTTTTCAGTGTTGTTTAGTTTTGTTTGCTGCAATAAATGGTTGGACCCCAACAAATTTCTTTTGGAGAAGTTGCCTTGCTTTTCATTTGCCAAGAACACTCCGTTTTTCACTCTTATCGTTCAACGAGTGTTCTCTTTTTCTAGAACTATGTTTAGCTTTCATTTTTCGCCTTGATTTGTGTTCAGATCTTGTTATATATTTGCATCAAGGTGTATTTTGACCTCTGGTCCATGTTGGTTTTCATCAAAAGAGTTATTTCAAAAAGGTTCGAATGGTGTTGGAAAAGAGAAAAAGTTTCATGCAAAAAAGTGGTACAAAAAGGAGCTTGTGTAGACTGCGGCCTAGGCTTTTGCATGTCGTGCTTGATGTCTTTTTGATAGTATGCTTAGTAGTTTTGCTGCAGCATGACTTGTCTCAAATGACTGAGATTGCTTAACGAGCCTTTGAAAAAATCATGCGTTGTTTTTATTATTTGGAAGCATTAATTTAGTTTTCTCCTTGATGCTTTATTTGGGTTGACTTGGCGCATGCTCACACATGTTAGACTCATACAAAGTTGCCATAAGCCTCTATGATCATTTAGTTTTTGACTTTTGATGCCATCTTATGCTTCTTTTAATGTTGCTTTGTTGCTTTGCATTATTATGGCCGTTATTGCTCTCTTAGTTGGTCGCTCCCAGTCTTTTGCTAGCCCTCATTTTGTACTGAGTATGAGCTCTACTCGTGCATCCAACTCCTAAAAACCAAGTTGTTCCAATGTGTCCACCATACATACCTATTAGCAATTTGCTATTCCAAAGTACATTTGACTCGCTTTTATCTATCCTTCAAATTAAACTCTTTTTGATGTTATGCGAAAATTGGTCAGTAAAGCTCTCACGAACCGGATGGCACACTTTACTTTTCTTGTTTTAAAATTTTGATATTGTGGCTCTCTTATGTTGAGTTGTTATGCTTGCAAGTTGTAAGTTGGAAATTAGCCAAACCATGCCGTCATGGGATAAGCTTTCAACATTGCACTTCTTATTTGAGTTGATATCGTGATATTTTGTTTATGGATACTCGCGATGTGAAACAAGTTGGGAATCTTGCAGGATCATAGAGTTCTTATATGTGTTAGGGAAACGCCTGGGCCGCTAATCTAAGCCATGCATAATTCATGGTGGAAATTTACAGCATGCCCATAGTGCACATTCGACGACGCATCTCAAAATAAAAAGCTATACCAATGGTAAATAAAAGAGATGTCGAGGTGTTCATTGTCTGTTTGTCTTGTCATTTTGATGTGGGCTTGTTCCATGTCATCGAGCAGGAGGTACCCCATTGGCGGTTCTCGATGATACACATATATTTACAATGACAAGAGCTTGCTTGGGACTCTAAGTCGAGTAGCATGAGGTTTGGGTATTCATATTTCACGGGACACGAGGTTTTCAACTTATGATTTGTCAAGCATATGCTTAATAATTGTACTCGCATTAACTCTAACCATTCAAGATGCCTATGATGGGGGCAATGAGAGCTCAAAGCTAGTAAATACCATAATTTTTGAAGGTTTATAAAACTTGCAATCACTGCTTCCCTCTGCGAAGGGCCTTTATTTTACTTTTATGTTGAGTCACCACCTTCTACTTTATGCACTGTCTAAGAGAGCATAGTTGTCATTCTGAGTTTAATGTGCATAGTCCCAAAGTTTATCATTGATTGATTCATGATTTTGGTTTCACTCGTTGACAAGGGTATAGTTAATAGAGCCTGTTAGTTGAGTACCCCTGAGGCCCGTTATGCTAGGCCCAATTGTAATGATAGTCGAATACGAGTTATTACCGTATGTCGATATTTGTAATCTGTATCGGACCCTACCCGATCCTCGAGACCTGGCCATCTATATATAGGGGCCAGGAGGGGACGGTGGAGGGCAGATTGAAGGCAAGCCAGGTTGAACACCCAAGTTTACTTTCGATACACATCTATTTCGACTAACTTTACCTTCGAGTTTATCCGACGCCCTATCTCCCCGATCCTAAGTCCTTCATCTAGGACATTTGTCGAGTTAACCCTCGTCAATTGGCGCCGACCATGGGGACTCTGGGCGTTGGAATCATGAATTCGACGGCTTTTTCGCTTCTAGCCAACAGCAGATCAGAACTCGACGAAAACCAAGAGATGGAGTTGACAATTGGAAGTCTGAGCATCCTCATAGGGCCATCGGGTTCATCCCACCTCTCGGATTCGACGAAACCAGGTCCGTCGGCAGGCAAGCCTGAAACAGGGGAAACATTGGAGTCATCAGAAGGCTCTTCCAGTGAGGTAAACTCGCTGGTCAGCTTAGAAAAAGCATCAATCGCAGAAGGCGACGAAATTCAGGAAAATTTCGACTCAGAAGAAAAAGCGTGTCAGACGCACAACCATGCAAAGGACTTCGCCGTAGGAAGCAGCGGCGTCTCCAAAGTACATGAGTTATGCGTCATCATCACTGAGGCTGAAGAAGGAAACAACAGCAAAGGAAGTAAAAGGGTCGACAGGCAAGTCGACAAAGTGAAAGATCACAACAAAAAGGAAAAAGAGAAAGTCCATGTCTCGGCTGGTGAATGGAGAATGATCAAATCAGCCATTAATCATGGTACAGAAGTACCCGAAGGATCGAGAAGAGAAGTTCTAATGGGATATCAGTATGCATTATACCAACACAAGAAGAAACTAAGGGAGGAAAGAGACATGATGTTTCAAGACAACAACAGTATATCAAGGGAGGAATACTGGGAAGACTATAGTGAAGAGTCAGAATATAGCAGAGAGAGGCGCGGAGATCCAAAACACAACAGGGGGGCGACAGCATGCAGCAGAGAAGAAGGGTACTCGAGGAGCCCCACCCCGCAGCTAGAAGAGGAGGAAGATGACCCGATAAAAAAAACGCCAGAAGCGGCATTGGCAGCAGCACAAGCGTATTTACTAGCCACAAGACCAGAGCATGGGGACCCGCGAGAAGATATGCACCGAGCCGCGATACGAAGCCTCGGAATAGTAGAAGGTAAGATCAGGGAGCAAGGCCCAGAGATAAAGTCGACAAGTCACAAAGAGAAGTTCAGATACAATCGTACAGACAACGACTATAGCGAGTCATCAGAAGAGAAAAAGCAGCAGAAAAAGAAGGAGGATGCAAGAAGTATAATAGCACAAGCTCGAGTAAATAAATCGCGACATGCTTGGAGGGAAGAGAATTACGAAGACGACGATAAAGATATGGGTGCGTTATGCTTTACCCGCAGGGTTCGCAAAACGCGGGTACCCAAAGGATTTAAATTACCACACGACCAGAATAAGTACGACGGGTCGCAGGAACCCACCTTATGGCTATCAGATTATCTAGAGGCAGTGCAGATATTAGGGGGAACAAAGGCGACTGCAATGCGAAGTTTGCAGCTGCACCTCACCGGCGCCGCCCGGTCCTGGTTGAACACCCTACCCGACGAATCCATTGGAAGCTGGGGGGAACTCGAAAGTCGATTCACAAGAAATTTTCATTCCACCTACAAACGCCCAGCATCATTGGAAGAAGTTAAAGCATGTGTGCAGAGGAAAGGCGAAACGCTACGTTCTTATATACAACGCTGGAGTATAATCAAAAACTCAGCAGAGGACGTCTCCGACGAACGAGCAATAGACGCCTTTTCGGAAGGACTTCGTCGCTCAGATCTTGTGGAAGAAATAGGAAGAACAAGACCTACGACAGTAGCTGAGCTAATGGAGCAAGCCAACAAATTCGCTGACGGAGAGGACGCGTATAATAATAAAAGAGGACGTTCGCCAGAAGTCGACAGAATGAGTCGACAGAGGAGGCGACACCGCAGCGGGGGTAACCAAGGAAGGCGAAATCAGGTAGCCGCGGGTTATGTACCAGAAGAAGAGGAAGGGTATGAAAGTAGGAGATTTCAGGCAAAAGGAGAAGAGAAATCAAGATACTCTGGTCCTTCGGCCGAGGATATGCTATACGGACCTTGTCAAATCCACTACGCGTATCTCGACGGGAAAAGGGTGTCAAATCACCAGATGAAGGATTGCAGAACATTCCTAAGGTTGCAAGGCGCCATGGGCTCAAGCCAAGAAGGAAGGCAAGAAGAAAGACGTAAAAATCAAGGATATCAAATGCAAAGACTAGCAAAGCACCTAGAGTCAAAAGTATACATATCAGCCATGATTCAACCGGTGCCCAAGTCAAAGAAAGAGCGAAAGAGCATATCTAGGCAAGTAAACCTAGCAATATCATCGCCACCAGCTACCACAGAGTACCTACGGTGGTCAGAGCAACCAGTCAAGTTCAGCAGAGCAGACCATCCAAGGAAAGTTCCTAGGCCGGGCCACTCGCCTATGGCTCTAAAGGCGCAAATAGGAGGATACGACATCGGAAGAGTGTTCATGGATGCAGGGAGCGGCATAAACTTAATATACGCTAGAACACTAAAGGCAATGTGCATCTCACTAACGAGTCTGAAGCCAACAGATTGCTCTTTCCACGGAATAGTACTAGGAGCAGCAAATTACCCTTTGGGAAGGGTAGAACTCGATGTCTGCTTCGGCAGCAGCGAAAATTATAGAAGAGAGAAGCTGGAGTTCGAAGTCATGGACTGGCCATCGCAATATCATGCAATCCTGGGGCGCCCAGCATTTGCAAAATTCATGGCAGTACCACATTACGCGTATCTCGCGTTAAAAATTCCAGGGCCCAAAGGAACAATTACGGTACAAGGGAGCTTTGAAGTAGCCAATACATGCGACAGAGAATTCAACAGGATGGCGCAAACTTTCGGCATGACAGCAGAATATGAGAGGTTGAAAGGAGAAACGGATCATAATGTGCTACCCGACGTTGGACGATCCCTACCAGATAAGGCTTTCGACACAACGCAGGACTCGAAGAAAATTCAGGTCCACCCTACAGATCCAAACAAGACGACATCAATTGCGGTGAACTTGGATCCCGCATAGGAAGGCGCGCTCGTCGAGTTCCTCCGTGAGCGCTGGGAAATTTTCGCCTGGTGTCCATCGGACATGCCAGGGGTTCCCAGGGAACTCGTCGAGCACGCACTTAATGTAGATCCCAAGGCAAAACCAGTCAAGCAACCATTGAGGCGATTTGATGAACCTAAGAGGAAGGCGATAGCGTCAGAATTACACAGGCTAGAAAATGCCAGATTTATCAGAGAAATTAAAACTTCGAGTTGGGTGTCGAACCCAGTCATAGTACCCAAGAAGAATACAGACGTACAAAGAGTATGTGTCGACTACACATCTCTCAATAAGCATTGTCCAAAGGATCCCTTCCCTCTACCCCGCATCGATCAGATAATCGATTCCACAGTGGGATGTGCAAGGCTTTCCTTTTTGGACGCGTATTCTGGTTACAATCAGATCAAATTGAAGAAAGAGGACGAAGAAAAAACGGCCTTCATCACACCATACGGAGTATTTTGCTACCAGGTAATGCCGTTCGGCCTAAAAAATGCAGGAGCAACTTATCAACGGATGATGCAAAACTGCCTCGAGGGCCAAATAGGACGCAATATCCAAGTCTACATTGATGATGTAGTCATCACAACAAGAGAAGAGAAATCCTTAATCGGCGACTTGGCAGAAACCTTCGACAACCTGAACAAGTACAAGCTTAAGCTGAACCCGACAAAGTGTTCCTTCGGAGTGTCAGCAGGGCAACTATTGGGGTTCTTGGTATCAGCACGAGGAATAGAGGCAAATCCCGAGAAGATTCAGGCAATTCTAACAATGGGGAAACCCACGAAACTCCACGACGTACAGAAGTTGGCAGGACGTGTCGCGACATTAAGTCGCTTCGTTGCTCGACTAGGGGAAAAGGCGCTTCCTTTTTATACACTTATGAAAAAGTCAGACGATAAATTTGAGTGGACAGAAGAAGCAGATGCAGCGTTTGCACAGTTGAAAAAAGTGCTCTCCACGCCACCAGTGCTGGTCGCACCAAAAGAAAAAGAGCCACTGCTATTGTACATCGCCGCAACTCATCAGGTGGTGAGTACAGTTCTAGTAGTCGAAAGAAGTGAAGAAGGAAAAGCTCATGGCGTTCAGAGGCCGGTATATTTCATCAGGTTGAAAGAAGTGAAGAAGGAAAAGCTCATGGCGTTCATGGCGTTCTTAAATTATTTGTATCTAGTCGCCCTCTTAAACTTGAAGGTGTCCTATGCATTTATGTTTTGCTATTCCATGAAGGACAAGCTAAAAACCATTTGCTATGTTTTCCATATGATTTAAACACACGTTTGACTTTCATTGTTTCATTTTCATGATCTTTTGTTTGTGTTCTTTTTCATGTTATAACATGGTTGCTAAGTTTCTTCTATCAAGATTATGTCTTTCATGCCCATGTTTTAAGTTCTTTTGATCCCAGCACTCAATGCTTACATAGATGATCAAGATTGTGTTGGTGCATGTCACTGATACGTCTTCAACGTATCTATAATTTTTGATGCTCCATGCTTGTTTTTACACCATTTGCCTACTGTTTCGTTACACTTCGTGGCACTTTTATGCATTTTCCGGAACTAACCTATTAACGAGTTGCCACAGTGCCAGTTCCCTGTTTTCTGCTGTTTTTGTGTTTCAGAAGTGATACACAGGAAATATTCTCGGAATTGGACGAAACAAGTTCCTGAAGTCTTATTTTACCCGGAAGCTTCCAGAGATCCGAAGAGGAGTAGGAGGGGGGCCACCAGGGCCCCACACGCAGGGGTGGCGCGGCCAGGCCCCTGGCCACGCGGGCCCCGCGTGAGGGCGCCTGGCTTCCCCTCTGACATCGCCCCTTCGCCTATAAAGACCCCCCGACGGAAAAAACCTAAGTACCCGATCAATTTTCTAGAACACATCGCGATCCGCCGCCGCCGTCGACCCGAAGATCGGGAGGGTCCAGAAGCTCTTCCCGGCACCCTGCCGGAGAGGGGAATCGCCACCGGGGGTCTTCTTCATCGCCATGCTTGCCTCCAGAGCAATGAGTGAGTAGTCTACCTTGGACTATGGGTCCATAGCAGTAGCTAGATGGTTGTCTTCTCCACCATGTGCTTCATGTTTAGATCTCATGAGCTGCCCTACATGATTGAGATCACCGTTATGTAATTCTACATGTTTGGTTTGTTGGGATCCGATGAATATTGGTGTTTATGATTGAGTTGCTGTACTAAATATTATCTTTTGTTATCTCTATGTTGTTTATGATCTTGCATGCTCTCCGTTGTTAGTAGCTATCTTGGCCGAGTAGTTGCTAGTGACTCCAAGAGGGGGTATTTATGCTCGATAGTGGGTTCATGCCTCTATTTCACCTGGGGGAGTGACAGAAACCTCTAAGGTGGTAGATATGCTGTTGCTACTAGGGAGAAAACAACATTCATATGCTCAAGGGCATATGCTTTGTTTACATTACACACTTTGCTTAATGCAATTATCTGTTGTTCGCAACTTAATACTTTTGGGGTGTTCTGATTGATATCCCCGGGAGTGGATTATTAGTCATAGATGCAGTTGGATGGCGGTCTATGTATTTTGTTGTAATGCCCAGAGTAAATCTCATAGTGATCTTCTCGACATATCACGTTTGTCTTTATTCTATCAATTGCCCAACTGTAATTTGTTTACCCAGCATGTGTTATTTATCTATGGAGAGACACCACTAGTGAACTGTGGACCCCGGTCCTATTTCCGTCATATTGCTATCACCTGTTTACTTTCTCGCACTGTTTACTTTACTCGCATACTTTTACTGTTTTCCACTCGATACACTCATAACCTTTGTTTCAAGCAAACCGGTGAGATTGACAACCTCATCGTAAGTTGGGAGCAAAGTATTTGTTTGTGTGTGTGCAGGTTCCGCGTTGCAGCTAGCAAGCAAAGCTTGGACGAGGCGCCATATATAAATTGTCCGCAGCTGTCGCAAACTAGCAAGCATCACCTTCAGTCGTTTGTCTCTCCTCTCCAAGAATGATAAACCTTGGTTTCTTAACTGAGGGAAAACCAGCTGCTATACTCATCACACCTTCCTCTTGGGGTTCCCAACGGGCTGGTCATTCACCACGCACAAGGACTGTTGCTGGGGGACGAAGAAGAATAATCTCCTTCATCAACTAGCCATCAGTCACCTCAAAAATTATTCTTTGTTATCACTTACCTACTCGAGGACTAGCAGGAGTTAAGCTTGGGGATGCTTGATACGTCTCAAACACATCTATAATTTTTGATGCTCCATACTTGTTCTTACATCATTTGCTTAGTGTTTTATTACACTTCGTAGCGTTTTTATGCATTTTCTAGAACTAACCTATTAACAAGATGCCACGGTGCCAGTTCCCTATTTTGTGCTATTTTTGTGTTTCAGAAAAGTTACACAGGAAATATTCTCGGAATTGGACGAAACAAATGCCGAACCTCCCAATATTTACCGAAGCTTCCAGAAGACCGAAGAGAAGACGGAGGAGGGCCACGGGCTGACCACACCATAGGGCGGTGCGGCCAGCCCCTGGCCCGCGCCCCCTATGGGTGAGGCCACCCTGGTCCACCTCTGACGCTGCCCCTTCGCCTATAAAGACCCCCCGACAGGAAAAACCTAATGACCCAATCAATTTTTCAGAAACACATCGCGATCCACCGCCGCCGTCGACCCGAGATCGGGAGGGTCCAGAAGCTCTTCCCGGTACCCTGCCGGAGAGGGGAATCGCCACCGGAGGTCTTCTTCATCGCCATGCTTGCCTCCGGTGCGATGAGTGAGTAGTCTACCTTGGACTATGGGTCCATACTAGTAGCTAGTTGGTTGTCTTCTCCACCATGTGCTTCATGTTTAGATCTCGTGAGCTGCCTTACATGATCGAGATCACCGTTATGTAATTCTACATGTTGTGTTTGTTGGGATCCGATGAATATTGGTGTTATGATTGAGTTGATGTGCTGAATATTATCTTATGTTATCTCTATGTTGTTTATGATCTTGCATGCTCTCCGTTGTTAGTAGCTATCTTAGCCAAGTAGATACTAGTGACTCCAAGAGGGGGTATTTATGCTCGATAGTTGGGTTCATGCCTCTATTTAATCTGGGGGAGTGACAGAAACCTCTAAGGTTGTAGATGTGTTGTTGCCACTAGGGAGAAAACAACATTCTTATGTCCAAGGTCATATGCTTTGTTTACATTACACACTTTGCTTAATGCAGTTATCTGTTGTTCGCAACTTAATATTCACGGGGTCCTCGGATGATTCCCCGTGGGTGGATTATTAGTCATAGATGCAGTTGGATGGCGGTTGCTGGCGCATAGTTGACGTGGGAGAATGTAATTGATGTAGGAGCTTCTTATTCTTCAAGTCCCCGGCAACGGCGCCAGAAAAACAGCTTGATGCGTGGTGAATGACCAGCCCGTTGGGAACCCCAAGAGGAAGGTGTGATGAGTATAGCAGCTGGTTTTCCCTCAGTTAAGAAACCAAGGTTTATCGTTCTTGGAGAGGAGAGACAAACGACTGAAGGTGATGCTTGCTAGTTTGCGACAGCTTCGGACAATTTATATATGGCGCCTCGTTCAAGCTTTGCTTGCTAGCTGCAATGCGGAACCTGCACACACACAGCCAAGTACTTTGCTCCCAACTTACGATGAGGTTGTCAATCTCACCGGTTTGCTTGAAACAAAGGTTATGAGTGTATCGAGTGGAAAACAGTAAAAGTATGCGAGTAAAGTAAATAGTATATCTCTTATGGTGTTAACTCTCTGTGCGCAATGGTTCTTACACTTAACTAATCTTCAGGAGAGAGACTTTGACGCATTTAGCTACATGGCTAAAAGAAGAAAGACAGCATGCAAGCGCTAATGTGATAATTGTTCTAATTGGAAACAAATGTGATCTGTCTGATAGACGTGTTGTCACCTATGAGGAAGGTCAACAGTTCTCCATTGAGCATGGACTGCTATTTATTGAGACATCTGCCAAAACTGCAGAAAATGTTGAGAAGGTGATGGATTGTCATTTGAGTGCAATTACACTTTTCTCTCTTCCAAGATTTTCTAACATTGTAATGTGTTCTAGGCTTTCGTTGAGACTTCTGCAGTAGTATTAAACACTGTTGAGGCTGGTCTCCTTGAGTTATTTTAGAGGGTCAGTTTTAATTGTTTTTCTTTTCCATCTTGATGTATTTTATTATGTATCTGTTCATTAAAGATACTATTTGTTTCAAAAGCCTTGTCCATACACTCATAATTGAATTACTAATCTTGGTCTGGTCTTAAGTGGGTATGGTTACACACATTTTCAACCTCATGAAAGCACAAACCTTTGTGAAAAAACAGCTAGATGTTGACATATTTGTCCCCATATTTTTCTTTCGGCAAACAGACCACTAGGTTAGGAACAATATCCCAGGCTTTCTTTTGAGGATTAATGTTGTGTTTAATACTAATCAACCAACGGGTCGAGGTTCAGGTTCATCCTCCTTATAATCTCCAGTCTAACCACTTTTTATACTTGTTGTCCGATGAGGTATAGACTTTGTAGTCAATAAATCGATTGTGACTTTTTAAGATTTTTCAGATTCTATTTATTTTGCAAAATTTCTAGGAATCTACGTTCAGGGTGGATGTATCGAGTTTCAGCATGTTCATAAAAAAACAAGCCAAAATGCGAGTTTTAGAAGATTTGTACTTCACAAGGGACGAGAAAAGGAAATCTGTTGAAGACAAGAGGATGTCTGAAGAGAAGTTTGAGCTAGCTAACGAGGCAACCCGAAAGATACTATGATTATGGGTTGTTGCCTTGTACATACACTCATAATTGAATTATTAATCTTGGTCTGAACTTACGTGGGTATGCATGGTGACACACATTTGAAACCTCATGAAAGCAGACCTTTGTGAAAAACATCTAGATGTTGACATGTTGTCCCCATTTTTTTCTTTTGGCAAACATACCACTAAGTAAGGAACAACATCCTAGGCTTTTTTGAATATTTAACGTTGCTTTTAATATTAATCAACCAACTGGTCTAGGTTTATCCTCTTTACAATCTCCCGTCCAACCACTTTTTACAACTCGTCGTCCGATGAGGTATAGACTTTGTAATGAATGGATAGAGTGCGGCTTTATCTCTTTATTTGAATTTTTTTAGAAATCTACATGTGAATGCGATGTTCGGGGTGGATGTATCAAGTTTTAGCATGTTCCACCAGCCAAATTGCGACTTTTGGAAGATTTGTACTTCACAAGGGACGAGAAAGGGAAATCCGATGAAGACAAGAGGATGACGGAAGAGAATTTTGAGCTAGCTAACGAGGCAATCCAGAAGATGGATGAAGCAACAAAGCCGAAGAATAGAGATAGCGCAGAAGAATACGGAGAAACAATGAAGAAAATCATGGAAGAAAAATATGCAAATGGAACTTCATTTGGCTGATATCCTCCATGAACATAGGATCAACGCTGATGCAACTAGGATGAAGATGAGAAAGAATTTAAAGATGGGCTCTCGAAAAAGGAAACATATCTACATATGCTCTAGGTGCTATTGCTATCCTAGTCGAAGTCTTCAACGCAATGTTCAAATTATTTAGATGCATGAGGTAGCCTCTTCAAATTATTTAGATGCATGAGGTAGCCGTATGCTTAATTTAGGTAGGAGGCTAGTTTTAGAGGACCAATATATTGTGGTGTTGAACAATGTACTCTCCTGATCTCGATGTATAGGTCCTGCGTGTATCTCTAAGTTGTCATTTTGACAAATATAATCTCAATTTTATAATATAAAAATTATACTATTAGAAAGTACAATGTTTGAAGTTTTTAGTGATATATATGTTGTAGTATATAACTTGTATTATGTTGGTCAAAATGATGACCTAGGGACATACGCATGACCTATACACCGGGACGAAGGGAGTAGTTATCAATTATCGGTGTTTGCGCCATTTGTATGTTCTTGTTCTCTTCAATAATTTTTTTCATGCATTTATTCTCTCCAATATTTATTCATGCATTTACCGTGCATATAGTTCAAAACTGAAATTAATCCGGTAGTAGTTAAGAAAAATTCATTCATGAAAAATTTCAAGCATTGCATCTACCCCACCAACCCATTCAAACATAACCGCCGACTAGATTTACCGACCGGTAACCAAATCCTTTCCATTACATTCAGCCTACACACTGGTTAAAAACACGACCCAAGGACAAAAACATTGACAATGGAAACGTTACTTTACAACAGGTGACATGCTCAGTTAACTGACAAACTGACGGTCACACATCCGGCGTTACATACTCTGATGACAGTTTTGGAGGTCTCCTCCCGATCCAAATTGCTGCCCCTATTTACAGTTTTCACCCCTGCATGGCCATCTATCCTGTTACACTAGATATAGGGGTGCGCCTTGGCGCACGATCCCGTCGAGTTCGTTCATATGGTTATTTTATGAAGAAAGATAGATACAAATATTATATCAAATAAGCATCATCACGACATAGCGCACAACCATATTATAGAGAAGAGCAATGTATTTCAGAAATCAATAGAGGTTTAGAGAATCATTGGTTACACAGTATTATCAATGTTAATATGTACAATCTCTTATTTGATCCCCATGGCCATTTCTTGGTAACAACTATAGAGGCAAAATAGTAACAAAAACAATGAGGTAGCATTTGAGATTGTCTTGACGATGGAGAACATCAACTAAATCGTACTGAAGAACATGACAGCAAGTAAGCGACTGGGGCAGGAGAAGGACGGAGAGCTCAGAGAGAAGTGCTTGTATCAGATTCCAGAAAAAGGCACAGCAGCCTGTAAGCCTGCAAGGACAAACTAATCTAAAGTGAGAAAGATTACCATGAGCAGTTGTTGTACCCAAGTCAAACTAAAGCGGCCACGGCAAGCCGAGACTGAAATGCCCGATAAGAGGATGACCTGCAAACAAAAGAAATATAACTGATTAGCGCAAAAATCCAAAAAAGAAAAGAAAAGCGATATCTCAAAACAACAAAGAGAGGGAACCGAAGAAATAAGAAACAAAAAAGCAAAAGCCGTCAAGAAAAGTAAGAACAGCTAGTAGATCTCAAATTCAAAGAATAAAGGAAGGGGAAAACCTGCGATGAGACATCTATCTGGATATACATGACATCTATTAATTAAGCATCAAGTAGAAATGTATTCCTTTTCTTAGAAATATAAAATGATATTATGAACAAATACTGGTTTTCATATTTCCATGCATCTTCTAAATATTTCCTTTAGTCATGCAACTGGGTACCAAATGATGTAGACCATAAAAGTTTTAGTTCTGAACAATGAAAATTGGCATCATGTGGATTTCAAAGCATTTTAGATATCTTACAACCTTGAAAACTAAGGCTTTAAGCTTTATGTTGCACAATAATGAAGATTACTCCCCTTCAGGTTAGAAATGTCATTGTCTAGGACATACATTAACATTATATATGTCCTAATAATTAATCATCACTGGGAAATAACTCTACAGGGTACAGTCAAATGCAACACTCATGTAAATATTTTTCTTGCTAGTAAACAACAGCGCATGTGCATACAGAATTATATGTATACATATAATTGAGGGATTGCAGTCTAATGATGACTTGCTTCGAAATAGCAGAATCACTAAATAGGCCTGATGCAACAAATAAACCATAGGTCTCTAGAAATGAGAAGGAACAATGGATAGAACAATCGATATTTAAACATATGCTTTCATCGCTTCAGTACAGTAAATAAGGCATAACAATCTATGGATGAAATTATACCAAAGCAACAAAATATAGTAGCTATATTACCTGATACGCAACCACACGTCCAGGAAACAAAAGAGAACGCTTATAGCTCTAGGGATGAACATTAAGCTTCTCCATACTCAATCTCAATTAATATCTATAATAGAAAAAATTACCTATTTTAGTACCGATTAATAGCATAATAAAATTAAGAGTCTGTAACACATG